>JARGYO010000094.1:3152056-3804186 GCA_029206835.1 Rana muscosa | reverse complement strand
CCCCATAATACAGCCAGTATCTCCCCCATAATGCAGCCAGTTTCTCCCCCATAATGCAGCCAGTTTCTCCCCCATAATGCAGCCAGTTTCTTTCCCATAATGCAGCCAGTTTCTCCCCCATATGCAGCCAGTTTCTCCCCCATAATGCAGCCAGTTTCTCCCCCATAATGCAGCCAGTTTCTCCCCCATATGCAGCCAGTTTCTCCCCCATAATACAGCCAGTTTCTCCCCCATAATGCAGCCAGTTTCTCCCCCATAATGCAGCCAGTTTCTCCCCCATATGCAGCCAGTTTCTCCCCCATAATACAGCCAGTTTCTCCCCCATAATGCAGCCAGTTTCTCCCCCATAATGCAGCCAGTTTCTCCCCCATATGCAGCCAGTTTCTCCCCCATAATACAGCCAGTTTTTCCCCCATATCCAGCCAGTTTCTCCCCCAAATGCAGCCAGTTTCTCCCCCATATGCAGCCAGTTTCTCCCCCATAATACAGCCAGTTTCTCCCCCATAATGCAGCCAGTTTCTCCCCCATGATACAGCCAGTTTCTCCCCCATAATGCAGCCAGTTTCTCCCCCATAATGCAGCCAGTTTCTCCCCCATATGCAGCCAGTTTTTCCCACATAATACAGCCAGTTTCTCCCCCATAATTCAGCAAGTTTCTCCCCCATAATGCAGCCAGTTTCTCCCCCATAATGCAGCCAGTTTCTCCCCCATAATGCAGACAGTTTCTCCCCCATAATGCAGCCAGTTTCTCCCCCATATGCAGCCAGTTTCTCCCCCATAATGCAGCCAGTTCTACCCCATAATGCAGCCAGTTTCTCCCCCATAATGCAGCCAGTTTCTCCCCCATAATGCAGCCAGTTTCTCCCCCATAATACAGCCAGTTTCTCCCCCATAATGCAGCCAGTTTCTCCCCCATAATACAGCCAGTTAATCCCCCATAATGCAGCCAGTTAATCCCCCATTATGCAGCCAGTTAATCCGCCATCATGCAGCCAGTTTCTCCCCCATAATGCAGCCAGTTTCTCCCCCATAATGCAGCCAGTTTCTCCCCCATAATGCAGCCAGTTTCTCCCCCATATGCAGCCAGTTTTTCCCCCATAATGCAGCCAATTTCTCCCCCATAATGCAGCCAGTTTCTCCCCCATATGCAGCCAGTTTCTCCCCCATATGCAGCCAGTTTCTCCCCCATAATGCAGACTGTTTCTCCCCCATAATGCAGCCAGTTTCTCCCCCATAATGCAGACAGTTTCTCCCCCATAATGCAGCCAGTTTCTCCCCCATATGCAGCCAGTTTCTCCCCCATAATACAGCCAGTTTCTCCCCCATAATGCAGCCAGTTTCACCCCCATAATGCAGACAGTTTCTCCCCCATAATGCAGACAGTTTCTCCCCCATAATGCAGCCAGTGTCTCCCCCATATGCAGCCAGTTTCTCCCCCATAATGCAGCCAGTTTCTCCCCCATAATGCAGCCAGTTTCTCCCCCATAATACAGCCAGTTTCTCCCCCATAATGCAGCCAGTTAATCCCCCATAATGCAGCCAGTTAATCCCCCATTATGCAGCCAGTTAATCCCCCATCATGCAGCCAGTTTCTCCCCCATAATGCAGCCAGTTTCTCCCCCATAATGCAGCCAGTTTCTCCCCCATAATGCAGCCAGTTTCTCCCCATAATGCAGCCAGTTTCTCCCCCATATGCAGCCAGTTTCTCCCCCATAATGCAGCCAGTTTCTCCCCATAATACAGCCAGTTTCTCCCCCATAATACAGCCAGTTTCTCCCCATAATGCAGCCAGTTTCTCCCCCATGATGCAGCCAGTTTCTCCCCCATATGCAGCCAGTTTCTCCCCCATATGCAGCCAGTTTCTCCCCCATAATACAGACAGTTTCTCTCACATAATGCAGCCAGTTTCTCCCCCATAATGCAGCCAGTTTCTCCCCCATATGCACCCAGTTTCTCCCCCATAATACAGCCAGTTTCTCCCCCATAATACAGACAGTTTCTCCCCCATATGCAGCCAGTTTCTCCCCCATATGCAGCCAGTTTCTCCCCCATATGCAGCCAGTTTTTCCCCCATAATACAGCCAGTTTCTCCCCCATAATGCAGCCAGTTTCTCCCCCATAATGCAGCCAGTTTCTCCCCCATAATTCAACCAGTTTCTCCCCCATATGCAGCCAGTTTATCCCCCATAATGCAGCCAGGTTCTCCCCCATAATACAGCCAGTTTCTCCCCCATAATGCAGACAGTTTCTCCCACATATGCAGCCAGTTAATCCCCCATAATGCAGCCAGTTAATCCCCCATAATGCAGCCAGTTTCTCCCCCATAATGCAGCCAGTTTCTCCCCCATAATGCAGCCAGTTTTTCCCCGATAATGCAGCCAGTTTCTCCCCCATATGCAGCCAGTTTTCCCCCCATAATACAGCCAGTTTCTCCCCCATAATGCAGCCAGTTTCTCCCCCATAATGCAGCCAGTTTCTCCCCCATAATGCAGCCAGTTTCTCCCCCATAATACAGCCAGTTTCTCCCCCATAATGCAGCCAGTTTCTCCCCCATAATGCAGCCAGTTTCTCCCCCATAATGCATCCAGTTTCTCCCCCATATGCAGCCAGGTTCTCCCCCATATGCAGCCAGTTTCTCCCCCATAATACAGCCAGTTTCTCCCCCGTAATGCAGCCAGTTTCTCCCCCATAATGCAGCTAGTTTCTCCCCCATATGCAGCCAGTTTCTCCCCCATAATACAGCCAGTTTCTCCCCCATAATGCAGCCAGTTTCTCCCCCATAATGCAGCCAGTTTCTCCCCCATAATGCAGCCAGTTTCTCCCCATATGCAGCCAGTTTCTCCCCCATAATGCAGCCAGTTTCTCCCCCATATGCAGCCAGTTCCTCCCCATATGCAGCCAGTTTCTTCCCCATAATACAGCCAGTTTCTCCCCATAATGCAGCCAGTTTCTCCCCCATAATACAGCCAGTTTCTCCCCCATAATACAGCCAGTTTCTCTCCCATAATGCAGCCAGTTTCTCCTCCATAATGCAGCCAGTTTCTCCCCCATATGCAGCCTGTTTCTCCCCCATAATACAGCCAGTTTCTCCCCCATATGCAGCCAGTTTCTCCCCCATATGCAGCCAGTTTCTCCCCCATATGCAGCCAGTTTCTCCCCCATAATACAGCCAGTTTCTCCCCCATAATGCAGCCAGGTTCTCCCCCACAATACAGCCAGTTTCTTCCCCATAATGCAGCCAGTTTCTTCCCCATAATGCAGCCAGTTTCTCCCCCATATTGCAGCCAGTTTCTCCCCCATAATGCAGCCAGTTTCTCCCCCATAATGCAGCCAGTTTCTCCCCCATAATGCAGCCAGTTTCTCCCCCATATGCAGCCAGTTTCTCCCCCATAATACAGCCAGTTTCTCCCCCATATGCAGCCAGTTTCTCCCCCATATGCAGCCAGTTTCTCCCCCATATGCAGCCAGTTTCTCCCCCATAATACAGCCAGTTTCTCCCCATAATGCAGCCAGTTTCTCCCCCATAATGCAGCCAGTTTCTCCCCCATAATGCAGCCAGTTTCTCTCCCATAATGCAGCCAGTTTCTCCCCCATATGCAGCCAGTTTCTCCCCCATAATACAGCCAGTTTCTCCCCCATAATGCAGCCAGTTTCTCCCCCATAATGCAGCCAGTTTCTCCCCCATATGCAGCCAGTTTATCCCCCATAATGCAGCCAGTTTCTCCCCATAATACAGCCAGTTTCTCCCCCATATGCAGCCAGTTTCTCCCCCATAATGCAGCCAGTTAATCCCCCATAATGCAGCCAGTTAATCCCCCATAATGCAGCCAGTTTCTCCCCCATAATGCAGCCAGTTTCTCCCCCATATGCAGCCAGTTTCTCCCCCATAATGCAGCCAGTTTCTCCCCCATAATGCAGCCAGTTTCTCCCCCATATGCAGCCAGTTTCTCCCCCATAATGCAGCCAGTTTCTCGCCCATAATGCAGCCAGTTTCTCCCCCATAATACAGCTAGTTTCTCCCCCATAATGCAGCCAGTTTCTCCCCCATAATGCAGCCAGTTTCTCCCCCATATGCAGCCAGTTTCTCCCCCATATGCAGCCAGTTTCTCCCCCATAATACAGCCAGTTTCTCCCCCATAATGCAGCCAGTTTCTTCCCCATAATGCAGCCAGTTTCTCCCCCATAATGCAGCCAGTTTCTCCCCCATAATGCAGCCAGTTTCTCCCCCATATGCAGCCAGTTTCTCCCCCATAATGCAGCCAGTTTCTCCCCCATAATGCAGCCAGTTTCTCCCCCATAATGCAGCCAGTTTCTCCCCCATAATACAGCTAGTTTCTCCCCCATAATGCAGCCAGTTTCTCCCCTATAATGCAGCCAGTTTCTCCCCCATATGCAGCCAGTTTCTCCCCCATATGCAGCCAGTTTCTCCCCCCATAATACAGCCAGTTTCTCCCCCATAATGCAGCCAGTTTCTTCCCCATAATACAGCCAGTTTCTCCCCTATATGCTGCCAGTTTCTGCCCCATATGCAGCCAGTTTTCCCCCCATAATACAGCCAGTTTCTCCCCCATAATGCAGCCAGTTTCTCCCCCATAATACAGCCAGTTTCTCCCCCATAATGCAGCCAGTTTCTCCCCCATAATGCAGCCAGTTCTCCCCCATAATGCAGCCAGTTTCTCCCCCCATATGCAGCCAGTTTCTCCCCCATAATACAGCCAGTTTCTCCCCCATAATGCAGCCAGTTTCTCCCCAATAATGCAGCCAGTTTCTCCCCCATATGCAGCCAGTTTCTCCCCCATAATACAGCCAGTTTCTCCCCCATATGCAGCCAGTTTCTCCCCCATAATACAGCCAGTTTCTCCCCCATAATGCAGCCAGTTTCTCCCCCATATGCAGCCAGTTTCTCCCCCATAATACAGCCAGTTTCTCCCCCATATGCAGCCAGTTTCTCCCCCATATGCAGCCAGTTTCTCCCCCATAATACAGACAGTTTCTCCCCGATAATGCAGCCAGTTTCTCCCCCAATATACAGCCAGTTTCTCCCCCATAATGCAGCCAGTTTCTCCCCCATATGCAGCCAGTTTCTCCCCCATATGCAGCCAGTTTGTCCTCCATAATACAGCCAGTTTCTCCCCCATAATACAGCCAGTTTCTCCCCCATATGCAGCCAATTTGTCTCATAATACAGCCAGTTTGTCCCCCCCAGCCCTGCACTTACCTTCCTCGAGTCAGCGCCGTCCTTCTTCTGTCCTTGATGCCTTCTCCCGCCCTCGATGTCACTTCAGCCAATCAGGTTACCGTTAACCAGACCCGGTGAACCTGATTGGCCAGGGAACGCACCCCTGTGTGTCCCCTCATTAGATATTTAGAAGCCAATTACAGCCCTCAGGCTGTAGTCGGGAAGCCTATCAGAGCCTGCTGGCTCTGATAGGCACTTCTAAAGGCCAATCAGACGCTGTGATTCAGATGGCCGGCGCTCAAGGGGCCAGCCATCTGAATAGTGGGCGGCAGCAATACATAGGTTCATGCAATGCATGAACCTATGTATTGTTGTGGTGAGTGATGGCCGGGCGCAGAAGCGAGCGGTAGCGGCGCTTCTGCGCCCACTATGGTCGCGCCGCCATGTGTAAAAAAAAGACATTTAAAAAAAAAAACTCTTAAAGGGCCCGTTTTTTTTGGTGACCACAGGAGGGGGGCGGCGCCCGGGCGCCCCCTATGGACGGGCCGCCACTGTATATATATATATATATATATATGTAGCGGCCTCACCCCTCACTCCCTTTCTCATGCTCGGCTTGTCTTTCTTCGTCTAGGGGTTTCAGTGCTGGGGAGAGGGATGAGATACACCACGGCCCATGTCCTCCATAGCTAAGAGGTGAAGGCCAGAAGATTGGGTTTTGTGTAGGTGTCATAGCGTCAAGTCCAGTACTTCGTCCCTGACTCCTTTGCTCCTAGTAACCAGAGTTCCACACAGTGAATAGGTCCAACTCAGTTTTATTCTTCTTGCCAAACAATAAACAGTTTCTTCTACTGCGTAGTGATGGGGAATAGATCGAGGCACAATCCCTTCCCTTCTCCTGCTAACCACTGTGATATCACCAGTGGCGGGTAGTCACTGCCACTGACTATATTGAGTAGAATGTGAATTACCTTCGCTAGCACGGCCCCTGTCAGGGGAAGGAAATCCGTCCAAGGGAGAAACCGGAGGCCTCTCTGTCACCAGCAATGCTGCGCCGGACTCTTCAGAGAAGTTCCGCACACCAGATCTTACAAACTCAGACACGGGCACCCAAGGAGTTAGGGCCCCCTCGGATTCCTCCACCCTTGCGGAACTCAGTTGAAGGTACTGAGCCCCAGGCCTCCGCCATAGTACCTCACCCCAGGCTAAAGGTGCCTGAGATGGACTCCATCTCTCGCTCCGGCCAGGTCAAGGGCACCTGAGCCCGGAACTCCGGACTGCCAGCACCCAAGCTGAAGGTGCCTGGGTGCAGCCGCATCCTCCAACTCTGACTCTGAACTCTGAACCCCGTGGTAAGGGCGTCCGGCCCCTTTATCCCCTCTCCCTTCGTGCCACAGCGGGTTCCCCGCCCCGCTGTACCAGCTCCAGGGGAGGACAAAAAGGTACAGTCTTGCGGTGTGAGTTCAGCCCTGGCTCAGGTCAACAGCGCCACCCGTGGACCACAAGGAACCTCACACCCCCAGAGTTCTCCAAGAACCAGAAAAAAAGGTCTTGGATCCCCTAGCAATTAGTGCATCTGGGTTACACTACCACCCAGATGCCTCCCCTAAATTCAAATACCCGCTACACTCTCCCCCTGGTGATTTGACACTGGTCCCCAGTGTCTGGTGCAATCTCATGTCTACAAAAGAGTGGCAACATAAGTTCAACCCAGAGACAAACTACACAATCTAACCCTGGATTGTGCCGAGACCTAAATGGTAAAAGGGAAAACATAAAACAGTACAACTATAAAACTTTTCAATAAAACACTTTAAACATCTCACACATTTACATTCTTCCCTCCCCCTGGCTATCTAAGGACCACCCATTCTCAGCAGCCTTGATAGACGAGTCTCCTGCAGAGGGAAAGAAAAGAAACATAAATCCTAACAACATATGTGTGTCTGCTTGGAATGAATGGGTCTATCCGAAAAGAAACCCATTCGCTCCAATAAGTGCTGCTTAATGTAAAAAAAAAAACAATCGTTGCGCAACACTGCCACCTGGTGACAATGCCGCGGTCAAGACACTCATCACTTCCAGATGAACTTTTTTTTCTCTGTGACTCTACACTAACTAAAACCCCAAAGTCACTGATTTCTCTGAAGTGCAAGGAGAAGGAGGGAGAACAAAACAAGAACAGCTCCCATTTTCTCCAAAGAGTAGAACTGCCCAAATGCAAAAAAAAAAATAGGGCACAGTCCCTGTGTTCTGGTGAAGGCACTCCGGAAAGTTCAACAATGAACAGCAAAAGAACACACAGGAGTCTTTCCTTTCTCCTAAAGGTAAAACCTTGGATGCGGTAGGAACACAGGCTTCAAATGTCTGTCCAAAGCCTACACATGATATTTAGCATTTCCTCCTTCCTTGCGGCAAATCACCACTCTGTCCGCATGGATATGCCCTCCCAGCATCCACTTAGCTTTACAGTCCTGGAACTTCTTGGTGACCGTTGGGGAACAAGAAAGGTATCGCCGTGCTTGCGGTACTTTAAGTTTGTCCCACACAAAAGTATCAAACCATCTTTGGCGAAAAACTTCCACCTCATAAAGCAGTTCTCGAGGCAGGTACGGGTATTCCCACCCATACTCCTGGGCAACCTTCTGGCCGAAGAGACGCTACAGCCTTGACAAAGGTGGCATGGTGGCCCGGTCTTCTTCTCCAGGCGGAACAATCGCTTCTGGGTGGCGAGGTGCGTTCACCACCTCGGTAGATCTGGGCCTAGGAGCCCGCAGTGTCTTGCGTTGCACTCCTGCAACAGGAACAGGTGAAATGGATGTTGAGTCCAGAAGAGGAACTTCGAACAGGGGACCAGATTCCTCCCTAGGCACCGAGGCCTCCGCCCGGGATGTACTATCTCCAGTAGACAGGGGCAGGTCCCTTGTGACACGGGATGAGGGTAGCTTCATCTTGTCCCATCCCTTCTGATGGAAGATTTCGTCTATCTCCCCATCATCGCCATTGTCAGACAATGAGTCCAGGTCAGAGGTGTCATAGCATTCAGCGGGCAGATAATTCCCAGTCACGGAACTATCCCCCTTGACGGCCTCTACCGCCTGTGGGCTTCCGCCACTTTTAACCACACAGACAGTCCCAACCCCTGGCTCACCTGGGCCTTCAGAAGAATAGGGATGTCCAGGACTCTTCTCTCCGGATCCATCCAGGCCAGGCAAGCAGCGGGGCGAAGCTCTTCCACGACCACACAAGGCCATCACTAGGCCGACTTTCCTCTTCGGTGGTCGGAGCAGGGAGCTGATGGTGACCAAGGCAGCATCCTCGGATTTTTCTCTTTTCATCTCCGCTTGGGCAGTCACTTCGCCCGGATCAGTGCGCACGGGAAACGCACCAGCATCGATCTCTCCTTCCGAAGTGGCAGTCCCTCTGAGGTAGTTGAGGTGGAAAGCCCGAGGCTTTTCTGTGGATGGTTCCACCTCGAAGAGAAACTCCTTGCAGACCTCACATTGCCCGAATGGCTTCAGCTGGACCACCAGTCCCGAACAGCCGGGACAGATCACGCCGAGGGCCTCCATGTCTCTGCAGGTGTACAGAGCCAATCGCCCCCGGGGCCTTAGTCTTATCCCCGTATCCATGATCGGAGCAGCCAGAGAAGTCATCTCCATTCCTGAAGAAACTGAAATCCATGGAGTAGTTGAAGTCATCTTCTCTCTTCACTGCTCCATTGCGCACTGACCCACACGCGCCGGAATCTCCACGTGCGTACGTCCACATGGCCAGACTCCTCCCACACTCTGCACTTGATTGCTGGCTTTCTCTTCTCCCCACCCACGAACTACGCAGCTATGGGTTGCCTCGTGGCGCGTTGGCCAATATGGCCGACCTACTCGGAACTCCTCCAGGCAGCAAAGTTCAAATTCAGACACCATACACATTCCGGATATGATGCCCCCATGTGTAGCGGCCTCACCCCTCACTCCCTTTCTCATGCTCAGCTTGTCTTTCTTCGTCTAGGGGTTTCAGTGCTGGGGAGAGGGATGAGATACACCACGGCCCATGTCCTCCATAGCCAAGAGGTGAAGGCCAGAAGATTGGGTTTTGTGTAGGTGTCCTAGAGTCAAGTCCAGTACTTCGTCCCTGACTCCTTTGCTCCTAGTAACCAGAGTTCCACACAGTGAATAGGTCCAACTCAGTTTTATTCTTCTTGCCAAACAATAAACAGTTTCTTCTACTGAGTAGTGATGGGGAATAGATCGAGGCACAATCCCTTCCCTTCTCCTGCTAACCACTGTGGTATCACCAGTGGCGGGTAGTCACTGCCACTGACTATATTGAGTAGAAGGTGAATTACCTTCGCTAGCACGACCCCTGTCAGGGGAAGGAAATCCGTCTAAGGGAGAAACCGGAGGCCTCTCTGTCACCAGCAATGCTGCGCCGGACTCTTCAGAGAAGTTCCGCACACCAGATCTCACAAACTCAGACAGGGGCACCCAAGGAGTTAGGGCCCCCTCGGATTCCTCCACCCTCGTGGAACTCGGTCGAAGGTACTGAGCCCCAGGCCTCCGCCATAGTACCTCACCCCAGGCTTAAGGTGCCTGAGATGGAATCCATCTTTCGCTCAGGCCAGGTCAAGGTCACCTGAGCCCGGAACTCCGGACTGCCAGCACCCAAGCTGAAGGTGCCTGGGTGCAGCCACATCCTCCAACTCTGAACTCTGAACCCCGTGGTAAGGGCGTCCGGCCCCATTATCCCCTCTCCCTTCACGCGACAGCGGGTTCCCCGCCCCGCTGTACCAGCTCCAGGGGAGGACAAAAAGGTACAGTCTTGCGGTGTGAGTTTAGCCCTGGCCCAGGGCAACAGCGCCACCCGTGGACCGCAAGGAACCTCACACCACCAGAGTTCTCCAAGAACCAGAAAAAAAGGTCTTGGATCCCCTAGCAATTAGTGCATCTGGGTTACACTACCACCCAGATGCCTCCCCTAAATTCAAATACCCGCTACATATATATATATGTAGCGATACCCCCAAACTAAGAGAGCCGCTGGTTTTGTTTCGGGCCCTGTACACAGCACAGCCAACCCCCGGCAATCTACTCAACCCTTCTCTGGCACAGCTAGTCTAGGGGTGGTATATCTGTATAACTCTATACCAGTTCAATTACAATCCCTCAATACATTTAAACAGTGGTAGAATGTAGTAATAGACTCCAATACCAGAATGATCAACTGTAAAAAGGTTTACTTGTATATAGAGGTTAACGATCAATATCACATATAACACATGCATGCAGAGCCCTGCAGTAATACTAACACTAATCAACTATAGTGCACAAATAGTTCTATCACACACTGACATATAGCTAGAGTCCCCGTTAGCAATATGGCGCCCAGCAATGCTATAAACTCCCAGTCAGGCCTGACTCAGTTAAAGCTCAGTCTTTAAAGGAGGAATCTTCGCATGCAAGATGATTGGTGGTGCACATACAAGAACAATATTTGTAAATCCAATAATGGTCAGAAACAATGGAAGCAACTCCCCGGAGACTATGTAACTCAGTTCTGCAACTAGTCTCCTGACAGGAAAAGGGAAAGTATAACCCGATGAGCCAAGGCAGTCAATAGGCCTTATAAAGTACTTGGTTATAGTTGTGAGCAGGTGATCTCTCACCCCTCCGGACTTGATCCCAGTCCGGGACTCCCACCGCTGTGTTCACACACACAGGATCCGCCACCGCCTGATCTCCGGTTCACTGACGTCCGCGAAGCAGGTAGATGTCTGCAGTCGCACAGGCTCTGCAGCGAGGTGGAAGGCTCTCTGGAAGTGCACAAGGCCCAGGCCTCGGGCCTTGCACTCTCAGCAGGTCCGCACAGGAAGTCCTTTTGCCAGTCGCGCGGTGTCCAAAGAGGCCGGGCTCAGCCTCGCCCTCCCCTTTTATACCCCACCCATGAGTCTCTGCAGCAGCCCAATGCACCCTGGGCGCCAAACAGGGTTCTGGGTAACGTAGTCCATGGGGCCTCAACGGAGACCCCGCTACACACTCCCCGCACTTAAACTCTTTGGTCCCCAAAGATAATTGTCAACATACACTACGCACGACATTAGACAAAGCTGCGTATGATGTCGGCAGAGGAAGTTCCCACCAAAAATGAGAGGGTGAACTTCCCTGCCCACAGGTCACACTGTCATAGGTGGCCTGCCTAACTGTGCCAGGGGGTGAGTTGGGGTTGCCCTCCACCAAATGAACAGTGGAGGGATCAGGGCTTTCTGCACTCCTCCTGGCAGTTGCCACAGTGTCCTCCGAACTCTTCCCCATTTGTGGGTAAGTCAACTTTCGGGGAGGCCTTATGGCCCTCTTCGCCCTCCGCTCCCTTGGGATTTCTGGTTCGGACACCGTAGGTTCCTCTTCTGGAACAGACATGGCAGCATCCACTGTTTCTGAAACATTCAACTCAGGAGCAGGGGAATACACAGAAAATCCTGGATCCTCCTCTGGAAGTGAGTCGAGAGCATCTTCCCATGAGTCTGATAGAGGGCTGGACGGGACAAATTCAGTAGCTTCTGCATTCAGTGTACTGTCTATGGTGTCTTCCAAAGGTGGGAGATCTATAGCAGAAGTCACTGGGGCCTGGGAGGGCCATAGCCATTCTAGCTCTTCCCTTTCATCCTCACTAGGTTCAGAGACACCTGTTTCTTCGGACCGAGATGCTTGAGACCGTGTATTTGGCCTAGGGTATCCCGGATGGATATTGGCTCAGAGGAATCCTTCACAGGGGGTATCCGGACTGCTTCGGCAAGTGGAAGTATGTGGTTCCGGTGCCAAGTCTTCAAAGGCCCCACCTTTCCCTCTGGCTTCAGCTGGTAGACTGGTAGGCCGGGTAACTTCTTGCAAATAACATATGGCTCTGGTCTCCATCTGTCTGCAAGCTTGTGCTTCCCAGGGACTCCCAAGTTTCGTAACAACACTCTGTCCCCTGGTTGCAGATCCTAAATTCGGACCTTCAGGTCGAAGTTTCTCTTGTTGCGGGCTCCCCTTTGATCGGAAGCCGCTTGGGCCTGCTCATAGGCCAACTGTAAACTGTGCCTCAGCCGGTCCACATAGCCTTTGTGAGAAGTGGCTGAGGAATGGTCTATGGAGGTGCCAAACTTTCTACAGTTCCCAGCATGTTGAGTAGGGTTCGGTTGAACCTCTCTGGCTGGGCATCCCCTTGCGGATGGTAGGGAGTGGTTCGGGTCTTCTTGATCCCTAAGGAGTCCAAGAGCTTCCGGATCAGCCAACTTTCAAAGTCCCTCCCTTGATCCGAGTGGAGTCGCTGTGGTAGCCCATAGTGCACAAAGTATTTTTCCATGAGTACTTTGGCCACTGTGGAAGCCTTCTGGTCTTTTTTGGGAAGGCCTGGGCATACCGGGTGAAATGGTCGGTTATCACCAGAAAATTTCCTAGTCCACTCAAGTCGGGTTCGAGGCAGAGGAAATCAATGCACACCAAATCCATTGGGCCTTGACTTTGCAGGTGGCCCATTGGGGCAGCTTGATGGGGTAGGGTTTTCCGCTGAATGCAGCGTGCGCATGAATGGCAGTATTCCTCTACTTCAGCCCTCATGCAGGGCCAATAGAACCGACTCCTGACAAGTTGGAAGGTCCTTTCAGCTTCTAAATGACTATTATGGTCGTGTAAGGTGGCCAAGACAGTCTCTCGGTGGTTCTCGGGTAAGAACAATTGCCATTTGTCTTCCAGGTCATCAGAGGGGCCCCTTCGGTAGACCACCCCTTGATGCACCTGCAACCTGTCCCACTCCTTCCGCAGCAGACGAGCTTCCTTTGAAGGGTGATGCAAGAGCCTATCTGGATCCTGATTCTCCAGGGCCTCTAGGGCCAATTTCCCCAAAGGGTCTTCCAATTGGTCACACCTCAATTCTTTTTTTGACAGCTTGGGTAAATCCTCTTCCTCTATCTGAGTTACTCCACAGTATTGCTTGGGGACCCCCACTACTGTGACCCCTATCTCTTCCGCTCTGGACCCCCCACTGGCTTGGAGTTCAGCCCCTTGACAGAGGGCTCGCACCCCGTCCGGTGCCACCTGGGTCCAGTCTTCTGTGCGGCTAGTGGGAGCATGAGACCTTCTGGACAGGGCATCCGCATCTCAATTTCCAGCCCCAGGTCTGTATTTCAGGCTGAAGTTGAATCCAGACAGTGCAGCCAGCCATCGATGGCCTGTGGCATCCAGTTTTGCGGTGGTGAAAAGATAAGTAAGGGGATTGTTGTCAGTTTTCACGGTGAATTCTGCCCCATACAGATAGTCTTTAAGTTTATCAACTACAGCCCACTTGAGAGCCAGGAACTCCAACTTGTGAGTGGGGTAGTTTTTTTCAGAGGGGGTCAAACTTCTGCTCACATATGCGATGGGTCGCAGTTGCCCCTCATGCTCATGGTAGAGCACTCCTCCCAGACCGTCATAACTGGCATCTACATGGAGTTCATAGGGTTTCTTTGGGTCTGCATAGGCCAAGACAGGGGCAGTGGTTAAGCTCTTCTTCAGCATGTGGAAGGTCTCTTCGCATTTCCCATTCCACTGGTCTTTGACTGACTCTCCTGGCTTCCTGGGACCCGAGTCATCCTCATCCCCTTCTATCTTTAAGAGTTCATTCAGGGGTCTGGCAATCCGTGCGAACCCCTCTACGAACCTCCTATAGTAGGAGCAGAACCCCAAAAAGGACCTGAGTTCTGTCACAGTGGTGGGCCGGGGCCAGGAGGTGACTGCCTCCAGCTTCCCGGGGTCTGTGGCTACCCCTTCTTCAGACACTATGTGCCCTAGATAGTTGACTGATGACTGGTAGAACTGGCCTTTCTCTGGCGAAAGCTTGAGTCCCTCTTCGCTGAGCCTTCTCAGGACTTTTTCCAGTCTTTCCATATGTTCTTCTAGAGTCTTCCCAAAGACGATGATATCATCCAAGTACACGAGAACTTCGATGAGGTTCATGTCTCCTACGGTTTTCTCCATGAGGCGTTGAAAGGTGGCAGGGGCTCCAGACAGACCTTGGGGCATCCGGTCAAATTCAAAGAATCCCACGAGGGTTATAAAAGCTGTCTTCTCCTTGTCTTCTGGGTGCATAGGGATCTGGTAGTATCCACTCTTTAGGTCCATGACACTGAACCACCTGGCTCCAGATAGACTCTGTAGGGCATCCTCTATCCTCGGGGTGGTATACTGGTCGGGTATCATCCTCCTGTTGAGAGTCCTGTAGTCTATACACAACCTCATCGACCCATTCTTCTTCCTGACCACCACTATTGGGGAGGCATAGGGGCTCCTAGATTCCCGGATAACACCGGTTCGCTTGAGCTCTGCGAGCTGTTCTTTCAGGTCTTCAAGGTCGGCTAGAGGAACTCGCCGGACCCTCTCCCTCAAAGGCATGTCTTCCTGGAGGCGGATTCGATGGGTGGCACTCTTCGCACACCCTACATCGAACTCATCTTTAGAGAAAATCTTCCCCCATCTGGTCAACTGGGCCTTTGCCCTCTCTTTCCAGGCCCTTGGCAGGTTTGGGTTCTCTATGCAGAGCTTCTACCAAACAGTCCTGTCTCCCTCTGTCTTCTCCACCTCTGATAAGACAATCGGGGCAGCAGGGCTCACCTGGCCCAGCAACATCCTGGCGGGGATCTCCATGGGGACACCCGTGGTATTCCTGACGCTCACCGGCACCTTACAGTGTGCCTTCTTCAGAGCTCTCAGCGGGACCATCTCTGGGATTACTTCTAAGCCTGAGTATTCTTCCCGGGGGTCTGGTTCCAACATGACAAAGGGGCCAGGTTGCTCCCAAGTAAGCTTCACAGTGGCTCTAAGACAGGTCACCTCACTGGGCTGCAATACTATTCCTTTCTTTGCGAGTCTCCAGACTTTACCCACCCCCTCTTCTGGGGCCTTCTGTTCTAAGACTAGTCGCTGATAGGCTGTCTTTAACATTGGGTGGATTCTGGTGACTGTGGGATTCTTTCCTCCTGCTAGAGGGGCCAAAAGCCTCCGGACCAGGTCCGTGTTTGTCCCTATTATTAAGGAGTTCTTGTTGGCTCCAGGCGGTCGGGGGTACACCACTGCCAGGGTTCGAACACTTCAGCCTTCCCGGCTACTGAGGGGTCGAAGGTCAGTTTTATGGGCAAGTAACCATCGTAGGGGAAACTCTGTGTTCCGATTCCCCATATTTCCAAATCTTAAATTTTCTGGATGGGTAGGTGACTCAGGTGTTTATCATAGAAGTCCCGGTATAACAGGGTCACCTGCGCCCCAGTATCTAAGATGGCTCTCATGTAGACTCCCTCCACTTGAATAGGTACTACGGGGGAGGGGCCTACCAGTTCTTCCGGATAAGACTTCAAAGGGGTCTCTTTCTGTTGATCCCTACATTTTCCTTTGAAGTTTTCCTTTCTGTGTTTGGCTGTTGGCCTTTGTCCCTCTTGGGCTCGGTATGCATTGATCCCCCTCCTCTGTTTAGGTGTATATTCTCGCTGAGGAACACTGTTCTTCTTCTGAGGGGGTTTGCCCCCTTTTCTTCTGGGCTTCTCATTCAGTTTGGGTCCAATGAAGCTCACTGGAGATGATGGGCACCCGGTTGACTCCTTTACCGGGGCCCTCTGGAGTTTTCCGCCGGCTTGCGATTATTTATCTTCTTTTTCTTGGGGCTGGAATATACTTTCGCTATATGGCCAACTCCTCCGCAGTTAAAACAGACCACATCCCCCCAATCTTGTAGGGAAGTGGGTGCTGAGGTATCTGGGAACAACTCCTTCTTTGGTCCCCCATTTTCTGTGACCCTTGGATCCTTCGCCATTAAAGAGGTCAGCATCTCCAACACCTGAGACATCTGCGACTTCAGGGTATCTACTTCTGAGTCTCTTTCAGGGGTCATGGCTGACCTGACCATTACCGGTGTAGAAGAGGTATGCGCCTTGATCGCTTGCTGATCTTTCTGCAGGGCCTCTTCATCTCTAATGATCTTTACCAGATCAGGGTAATTCAGTGACATGCCTCCTCCAGAGGTTTTCAGGTGAAGCCAGACCGGATCCGAGCGCAGCGCTCCCTTTAAGATCTGCTTCATCCTTGCTGCATCTATGGCTTGGGGTACCATCCCTTTTTTTAACACGATTTGGCAAAGCATCTTATTCAGTCTTCTGACATACTCTGACAGCTTTTCTCCTGGCTGCTGAAAGGTGTGTTCGAACTGATACACCAGTTCCGTTACTTTTTCTAACTGACCGAACTCTTCTTGTAGCATGGCTAAGCAGTCATAAGCCGTGCAGGCAGCATTTCCAAACTGGAGACTTTTTACAGCTTCCGCAGCCGCGCCTTTCAGACTTTCCATCACGCGCTGCTCCCATGCCTCTACTGCTGACAAGGCCTGTTCGATCCAGGTATCGAAGTCTTCCTCCCCTACATGGACTGGCAGCCTCCCCGAAAATGTTCTCAGCTTCCGGTAGCTGGTCTTTATGTGTACCGTGTTTGCTTTCTGACACTTTGTGAGCAGATCCCCAAGGCATTTAAAAGCTCTGGCCCTATGGCTGTAATGGGTGTCACCGGAGGGGTCATCCTTCTCTGCCTCTCTGCTGTATGGGGTATTCCTGGCGGTGATCCCATTGGGGATGGCGGAGGTGACTCCGTCTTCACAGTTATTGTGTGCGCCAGACCATAAGTTTTGTTATCCAGCGTCTGCACACTTTGCCCTTTAAAGTTCCCCGGTACTCCATCCATCCACTCTATCAGTGCATACTGAAACGAGGTGTCTGGGGCTGATTTCAGGTCTATCACCCATGGTGTATTATTTGGGGATAGCGACACTGCGAGTCGCTCTGCCGCGCTTACTGACCATTCTTCTCCCGGGAGACTAATGATCACTGACATGTCTGGGTTTGTTTTGGCTGCTTCGCACCACGCTTTCACTTCTAGCGGGTCCATGCCGGTACTTTTGGCGTGTTTGCTTGCCGTATACAGGATCCCAGACCGATGCCCCCACGTGTAGCTATACCCCCAAACTAAGAGAGCCGCTGGTTTTGTTTCGGGCCCTGTACACAGCACAGCCAACCCCCGGCAATCTACTCAACCCTTCTCTGGCATAGCTAGTCTAGGGGTGGTATATCTGTATAACTCTATACCAGTTCAATTACAATCCCTCAATACCTTTAAACAGTGGTAGAATGTAGTAATAGACTCCAATACCAGAATGATCAACTGTAAAAAGGTTTACTTGTATATAGAGGTTAACGATCAATATCACATATAACACATGCATGCAGAGCCCTGCAGTAATAATAACACTAATCAACTATAGTGCACAAATAGTTCTATCACACACTGACATATAGCTAGAGTCCCCGTTAGCAATATGGCGCCCAGCAATGCTATAAACTCCCAGTCAGGCCTGACTCAGTTAAAGCTCAGTCTTTAAAGGAGGAATCTTCGCATGCAAGATGATCGGCGGTGCACATACAAGAACAATATTTGTAATCCAATAATGGTCAGAAACAATGGAAGCAACTCCCCGGAGACTATGTAACTCAGTTCTGCAACTAGTCTCCTGACAGGAAAAGGGAAAGTATAACCCGATGGGCCAAGGCAGTCAATAGGCCTAATAAAGTACTCGGTTATAGTTGTGAGCAGGTGCTCTCTCACCCCTCCGGACTCGATCCCAGTCCGGGACTCCCACCGCTGTGTTCACACACACAGGATCCGCCACCGCCTGATCTCCGGTTCACTGACGTCCGCGAAGCAGGTAGATGTCTGCAGCCGAACAGGCTCCGCAGCGAGGTGGAAGGCTCTCTGGAAGTGGGCAAGGCCCAGGCCTCGGGCCTTGCACTCGCAGCAAGTCCTCTTGCCAGTCGCGCGGTGTCCAAAGAGCCCGAGCTTAGCCTTGCCCTCCCCTTTTATACCCCACCCATGAGTCTTTGCGGCAGCCCAATGCACCCTGGGTGCCAAACAGGGTTTTGGGTAACGTAGTCCATGGGGCCTCAACATATATATATACAGTCAGGTCCATAAATATTGGGACATTGATACAATTCTAATCTTTTTGGCTCTATACACCACCACAATGGACTTGAAATGAAACAAACAAGATGTGCTTTAACTGCCGACTTTCAGCTTTAATTTGAGGGTATTTACATCCAAATCAGGTGAACGGTGTAGGAATTACAACAGTTTGTATCTGTGCCTCCCACTTTTTAGGGACCAAAAGTAATGGGACAGATAACCAATCATCAATCAAACTTTCCCTTTTTAATTCTTGGTTGCAAATCCTTTGCAGTCAATTACAGCCTGAAGTCTGGAACACATAGATATCACCAGACGCTGGGTTTCATCCCTGGTGATGCTCTGCCAGGCCTCTACTGCAACTGTCTTCAGTTCCTGCTTGTTCTTGGGTCATTTTCCCTTCAGTTTTGTCTTCAGCAAGTGAAATGCATGCTCAATCGGATTCAAGTCAGGTGATTGACTTGGCCATTGCATAACATTCCACTTCTTTCCCTTAAAAAACTCTTTGGTTGCTTTTGCAGTATGCTTCGGGTCATTGTCCATCTGCACTGTGAAGCGCCGTCCAATGAGTTCTGAAGCATTTGGCTGAATATGAGCAGATAATATTGCCCGAAACACTTCAGAATATATCCTGCTGCTTTTGTCAGCAGTCACATCATTAATAAATACAAGAGAACCAGTTCCATTGGCAGCCATACATGCCCACGCCATGACACTACCACCACCATGCTTCACTGATGAGGTGGTATGCTTTGGATCATGAGCAGTTCCTTTCCTTCTCCATACTCTTCTCTTCCCATCACTCTGGTACAAGTTGATCTTGGTCTCATCTGTCCATAGGATATTGTTCCAGAACTGTGAAGGCTTTTTTAGAATTTGTTTGCCAAACTCTAATCTGGCCTTCCTGTTTTTGAGGCTCACCAATGGTTTACATCTTGTGGTGAACCCTCTGTGATCACTCTGGTGAAGTCTTCTCTTGATTGTTGACTTTGACACACATACACCTACCTCCTGGAGAGTGTTCTTGATCTGGCCAACTATTGTGAAGGGTGTTTTCTTCACCAGGGAAATAACTCTTCGGTCATCCACCACAGTTGTTTTCCATGGTCTTCCAGGTCTTTTGGTGTTGCTGAGCTCACCGGTGCGTTCTTTCTTTTTAAGGATGTTCCAAACAGTTGATTTGGCCACACCTAATGTTTTTTCTATCTCTCTGATGGGTTTGTTTTGTTTTTTTCAGCCTAATGATGCCTTGCTTCACTGATAGTGACAGCTCTTTGGATCCCACATTAAGAGTTGACAGCAACAGATTCCAAATGCAAATAGCACACTTGAAATGAACTCTGGACCTTTTATCTGCTCCTTGTAAATGGGATAATGAGGGAATAACACACACCTGGCCATGGAACAGCTGAGCAGCCAATTGTCCCATTACTTTTGGTCCCTTAAAAAGTGGGAGGCACAGATACAAACTGTTGTAATTCCTACACCGTACACCTGATTTGGATGTAAATACCCTAAAATTAAAGCTGAAAGTCTGCAGTTAAAGCACATCTTGTTCGTTTCATTTCAAATCCATTGTCATGGTGTATAGAGCCAAAAAGATTTGAATTGTGTCGATGTCCCAATATTCATGGACATGACTGTATATACATCCCACCTTTGTGCAGCTACATCTCACTACCATTAGTATGTCTGGAAGGCAAACAAGGAGAGGCAGACAGTCAAGAGGCAATAAAAGAGGGCAAGCAGGCTCTGTGTCTAGAGGCAACAGTGCTGGTCGTGGACACGGTGCATCCTCATCAGCTTGTCCTTCTTTTCGTCAGCTGGCCATGTTGAGCCGCAACATGCCCAAGACTTTGTAGAGTGGATGAACAAGCCGTCCTCATCCTCCTCATTCTCTCTCACCCAGGCTCAGGGTACTTTGTCTGGAAAAGCAGCTACCAAAGCGGCCTCTTCCCTCGGCTCAATGGCATCAGTCACTCCTACCCTAGCCCCACCATGTCCTCCTGAGGAGTCCCCCGAACTGTTTGACCACAGTGTTGGGTACATGCTTCAGGAGGATGCCCAGCGTTTTGAAGGCTCTGATGATGGAACCCAGCTGGAGGAAGGCAGTAACGTGAGCCCAGAGAGAGGGGGTAGTAACGTGAGCCCAGAGAGAGGGGGTGCCCAACAAGGACAGTCATGTTCCCCCAGCTGCAGCATACTGCCAGATTTTCTCCAGTGATGAGGAGGGAGGGGATGATGAGGTCACTGACTCCACGTGGGTGCCTGATAGGAGAGAGGAGGAGGAGGAGGCATATCTCCAATGAGGCAGAATGCCCTCCAGGGGCCAGCTTAAGGGCAGCACACTGACTGCATCACACCGCAGAGCTCCGCATGTGCAGGGCACTGCTGTCTCTGCGCGTTATTCCAAAAGTTCTTTGGTGTGGGCCTTTTTTCAGACGTGTGCAGCAGATCGCACCGTTGCCATTTGCATATGTCTAAAGCGTATCTCGCGTGGCCAAAACATCAGCCGCTTGGGCACCACGTGCTTGACCAGACATATGTTGACCTGCCATGCAGTTTGTTGGCAAGCCTACCTAAAAGACCCACACCAAAGAACAAAGCGGACCTCTCCTTGCTCCTCATCAGCTGGGATCTCCAACCCCACTATACCTTCAGTCCTCTCTGAAACCTGCACTGAGAGGAATGAAGGTGTAGAATTCGGTGTGTCACAGCCAAGTACTTGCGGACAATCTGCTATCGGTACACCGACGTCCGATTGTACCAGGCAAATTTCCCTGCCCCAGCTGCTGCACCGCCGAAAGAAGTTCGCTCCCAGTCATCCACATGCCCAGCAGTTGAATGCTTGCTTGGCTAAATTGCTAGCACTTCAATGGCTGCCTTTTCAGTTGGTAGACTCTGCCACCTTCCGTGAGTTTGTGGAATGTGCGGTTCCTCAGTGGCAGGTTCCCAAACACCACTTTTTCTCACGGAAGGCGATTCCGGCTCTCTACCGGCATGTAGAAGGCAATGTCTTGGCCTTGCTGGACAGTGGTAAGGTGCGTATTACCGCTGACTCATGGTCCAGCAGGCATGGACAGGGACGTTACCCATCTTTCACGGCACATTGGGTAACTCTGCTGGCAGCTGGGAAGGATGCAGGACAAAGTGCAGTAGTGTTGGAGGTTGTTCCGCCACTACGCCTCCAAAATGCTACTATTGGTGATTCTGGCACACCTCTCTCCTCCACCCCCTCCTCTTCTTCTTCCTCCATGGCCTCTACCTGTGTTTTGTCCTTGGAACCAGCGGTGCTCCGTAGGCGTTCAAGAGGCTACGCAAGTACGCAGGCAAAAAGATGCCATGCGGTGCTTGAGCTGGTGTGCTTGGGGGACAGGAGCCACACTGGGGCAGAGATTCTGTCAGCTCTGCAGGGGCAGGCTCAGAGGTGGTTGAGATTAAGATTAAGATTAAGCCAGGAAAGGTGGTTTGCGACAATGGCACCAACCTCCTCTCCGCCCTCCGACAGGGACACCTGACCCATGTGCCCTGTTTGGCTTACGTCCTTAACTTGGTGGTGGAGCGGTTCTTGGGCAGGTACCCGGGCTTACAGGAGGTTCTGAAGCAGGCCAGGAAACTCTGTGGGCATTTCCGCCAGTCATATAATGCCAGTGCTCGGCTGGCTGAGCTTCAAAAGGAATCCAAACTGCCCAAGAACCGCCTAATCTGTGACATGCCCACCAGGTGGAACTCTATGTTGGCCATGCTGCAGCGGCTGCACACGCAGCAGAGGGCCATCAATGAGTATCTGTTGCAATATGGCACCAGGACAGGGTCAAGGGAGCTTGGATTTTTTTCCCCACGCCAGTGGGCCATGATCAGGGATGCATGCACTGTCCTGGCACCATGTGAGGAGGCCATGAGTATGGTGAGCAGTGACAGTACATGCATCAGTGACACTGTCCCTCTTGTCCACCTGTTGGAGCACACACTGCATGGAATAATGGACAGGGCACTTGAGGCAGAACAGAGGCAGGAAGAGGAGGACTTCCTTACCTCTCAAGGCCCCCTTTATCCAGACAGTGTTCCTGCTGGCCCGGCTATCACACAGGAAGAGGAGGAGGAGGAGGATTGTGTCAGCATGGAGGTGGAGACTAGCACTCAGCATCAGCAGCAGTCTTTAAGGGATCAATTACAGTCCCAAGACACCCGTGGACTTGTACGTGGCTGAGAGGAGGTGGCTGCGGATCATGTCGTCCTCAGTGACCCAGAGGACTCCGCACCGAATGCCTCAGCAAACCTACGCTGCATGGCCTCCCTGATCCTGCAAAGCCTGCGGAAGGATCCTCATATTCGTGCGATCAAGGAGAGGGATCAATACTGGCTGGCAACCCTCCTTGATCCACGTTAAAAGGGTAAGGTTGCGGACCTTATCTTGCTGTCGCAGAGGGAGCAGAGGATAAAGCATCTTCGGGAGGCGTTGCAGAAAAATCTGTGCAACGCATTCCCAGAGACTAGTAGGTTACAAATTCCTGGTCCTGGACAACGTGTTGCTGAGGTTTCGGGCAATCAAAGAAGGAGTGGTGGAGAAGGTGGCCGTCTGACCGATGCATTCAAACAACTTTTTAGTACGCAGCCCCTAGGTATGATCGGTTCCAGCAACCATCGCCAGTGTCTGGTTTACATTGTGCAGGAATACCTAGGGGCAAGATCAGACTTGGACACCTTTCCCACCGAAAATCCTCTGAGTTACTGGGTCTTGAGGATGGATCACTGGCCAGAGCTTGCACAGTATGCAATTGAGCTACTGGCCTGTCCTGCATCCAGCATTCTTTCGGAACGCACATTCAGTGCTGCTGGAGGCTTTGTAACCGATCACAGGGTGCGCCTGTCCACCGACTCGGTCGATCGACTGACCTTCAAAAAATGAATCAGTCTTGGATCACCACCAGCTACCAAGCACCTGATGCTTATGTAACCAAATAATTTTTTGGGAAATGTTAGATCCCTTCAAGACTGCCTATGCTGATGCTGAGTGACTATCCTGTTATGCTGAGTGACTATCCTCTTCCTCCTCATGCTGATAGCTTGTAAGAACATTTTTGGTTCTGGGTACCACCACCAGTGGCTAAGGCCCAATTTTTCAGCCCCTGTTTAACAGGGGCGTGTATTTACAATTTTTGATGCAATGCTTTACAGCAGGGCTCATTGCTGTGCTCCAACTACAGTATCTGTGAGGGGTTGCAGTGTTGTGGCACCAGCACCAGTGCCTAAGGCCCAATTTTTCAGCCCCTGTTAAACAGGGACGTGTAAATACAATTTTTGATGCAATACTTTGCAGCAGGTCTCATTGCTGCGCTCCAACTACAGTATCTGTGAGGGGTTGCAGTGTTGTGGCACCAGTGCCTAAGGCCCAATTTTTCTGCCCCTGTTTAACAGGGGCATGTAATTACAATTTTTGATGCAATACTTTGCAGCAGGTCTCATTGCTGCGCTCCAAGTACAGTATCTGTGAGGGGTTGCAGTGTTGTGGCACCAGTGCCTAAGGCCCAATTTTTCTGCCCCTGTTCAACAGGGGCATGTAATTACAATTCTTGAGCTAATAATTCACAGCAGGGCGTTCCAGCGCCCACCAAGAGTAACTGTGAGGGCTTACAGTGTTGTGGCAACACCAACACCTAAGGGCCAAATTTCTCCAGAGTATATATGACAGGCCCCTACTTTTAAACATCCAACTTACAAACGACTCCTACTTGCAAACGGAAGTAGACAACAGTAAGTGAGAGTAAATCTACCCCTAGGAAGGGAAATTCTCTCCTGTAAGAGTTAATATGGGAAAAAGGTGTCTCCTATCCACTGATGCTTTATCACCAATCCTTGTTTCAATAAAAACCCCACATTTTCAAAAAACATTTGTCATTGGAACGGAAAGTGAGGTGAAATGTTCTGAACAGGTGCACAGACAGCAAAACAAATGTTACAGGGGTGATAATCCTTCCCTATGTTTTCCAAAAAGCTTAAAAATAGATTTTTTGGCTGGAGCTACACTTTAAAAATGTACCTGTTCCAAATTACAAACAGATTCTACTTAATGTAGCGGGGTCTCTAAATTTAGGTGGGATACACCTGGGTGGTAATATGATCCAGGTGTGTAAATTATGAGAGGAATTGGACCATTTGTATTTGTGGAGGTTTGGGCGGTGTATTAATCTCCTTGGCCTGTGGGTGGCGGGGTACCCGCAGGCTCAAGGTAGATTTACTGCCATAGTGCTGTCCTTTTTGTCCCTTCTCGGAGATGGTACGGCGAGGGCGGGGAACCTGCCGTGACGTCAATGGAGGGGATAAAGGGGGGAGACGCCCTTGCCGTGAGGTCTTCGGGATCTTCTTCATCGCGCGCCCAGGCACCTTAGGCCTGGGTGCGGGCGGTCCGGAGTTTCGGCCCAGGTGCCCTAGGCCTGGCCGGAGCAGAGTTGGCATCCATCCCAGGCACCTTCAGCCTGGGGTGAGGTACTAAATCAGAGGCCTGGGGCCCGGTAACTTCGACTGGGTCCCGCGAGGGTGGAGAAGTCCGAGGGTCCCTGAAGTGGATGGGGCCCAAGTCTGAGGTGAGGAGGCTGGAGAGGTCACCCGTCCGGAGAGTCCGGAGCAGCATCAACCCGGTGACGGATGGGCCTCCGGTAACTCCCTTGGAGGGACATCTTCCCCTGACAGGGGCCACTATGCAGCAAAGGTACTCCTATCTACATTCTCTCGAGTTGCTGGTAGAGACTCACAAGTTCTAAGTTCTTTCTTAGCCAATGGCTATAGTAACTGCTGGTGAAACCACAGTGGTTTAGCTTACAATCAGGATAGTGCCTCGACCTGCTCACTCCACCATATTGAACTGTTATTGGGTCTCAACCAGTTGGCTGCTAAAGCACTGTTTATTGTGAGTGTGACAATAAAGCAAGAGTTGGACCTTTATCGGTGTGTGGTACTCTTGTTAATGGGAGCAAAGGGAAGTGTCAGCACAGCAAGACTTTGTCCTTAACTGAAACACACAGGCCCGAGGAAAATATCTGGTACTGGCCTTCACCTCACCCACTGCCATGGGGAGGACATGGGCCGTAGCGCATCTCACCCTCATACACGAAATACCCCTAGACAAATCAGAGGGGGTGAGGCCGCTACACTAAGAACAAACCTACAGTCCCTGTCTTGTTTGCACCGCCTGTATACTGCTGTTCAGAGTATATAGGGCCTTTTTTTAATTTTGGTGCGGGGTACCCCTTAACATCCATACAAGACCCAAAGGGTCTGGTAGTGGGCTGCGGGGGGGTGGGGGGGGGTTGGGGGGGTACCCATGCCATTTTTCTCAATGATTTTCATCCATATTGCCGGGACCAGACATTACTATAAAGCCGCAAGCAGTTTTAAATTACTTTTTTTCCTTTAGAAATTTAATTTTGTGCAGGGACAGTTCTAAACACGGGAAACACGTGCCACTTCACAGGCATACTTTAGACACCCCCCAGGTATGATATTTAAAGGAATATTTAACTTTTTTTTTCACTTTAAGCATCATTAAAATCACTGCTCCCGAAAAAACATTAGTTTTTAAAACTTTTTTTTGCATTGATACATGTCCCCTGGGGCAGGACCCAGGTCCTCAGACCCTTTTTAGGACAATAACTTGCATATTAGCCTTGATAATTAGCACTTTTGATTTCGAACGTTCGAGTCCATTGTATTTAATAGGGTTCTAAAGTTCGCGCAAACTTTCGGTCCGTTCGCAGGTTCTGGTGCGAACCGAACCGGGGGGTATTTGTACATTGAAATCATATCTAGACATGTGCAATTAGTTTAATTATGAATTAATTATTCGTCAAAATTTGTTATATTCGTTGATTCGTAAACATACGAATAAACGAACGGTTTGATAAAATTACAAACGAACAACGAATTATCGAAAAGAACGAATATGGAAAACAACGAAAATACGATTTTAGTAAATTTGAAACAGCCAAAATACGAAAAAGTAAAAAACAAAAACATAAAAACAACGAAAATACCGAACAAAGATCAAAAAATAACGAAAATCAAAATGAACGAAAACGCGAAATTACGAATATTCAGAAAACGTAAAACAAAACAACGAAAATAACGAACAAAGATCCATATTAACGAAAATCAAAATGAATGAAAAAAAAATTACGAATCTTCGGAAAACGGAGATCAAAACAACGAAATTTCGAAAAAACTTAAATTCAATTTAGTTAGTTCTGAATTAGTTCTGGACGTTGGCCAATGGCAAAAAAGCTTGTCCCTTCCCCTGAAGAGGTTGTCTCTTCCCCCAATGAGCTTTTTTCTTATTCCCTTGTGTGTTTTTCTGTGTTAGACTGCAGTGCATTCCATCCACAGTCCAGATAGGTTGTGGTTGGGTAGGTTGCACTGTTCTGTTGGATTTGTGAGTAAAGTTGTGACTTGTGAGAGAGAAATTCTTTGTTTCTTAAGCATACTCTGTCTAGATTCTAATTTCTATATTTGTATTTTGTAATACCTCTGACATATTTTTGTTTTCTCCTATTCTGACACATTTTGTAAATTTACGAATTATGCCCCGATTACTAATCTACGAAAACAATGTTACGAAAGTACGAATAAATGAGCCAGTCAATCTCACGAAAGTACGAATTTCAAAATTACGACGAGTAGTGTTTTGAATAAACGGAAAATGTATTCTAACGAAAGTACGAATGTATTTAAATCTACAAAAGTATGATTTTCCAATCAACGGAAATTAGACACGAAAATACGAATCATTGCAAATCAACGAAAATATAGTTGTTACGAAAATACGAACACGGCCGAATATAGAATATAATGTAAATACGAATTTTGAATTAACGGAAATTAGACTAACGGAAAAACGAATCAACAGAAAAATAACCCTTACGGAAATACGAAAGAGTCTGAATACGATAACTCACGTCTTACGAAATTACGAATCGTTACGAATCAACGAAATTGCATAGAAAGGAAACCAAACTAAACTAATTTTTCTGTTGTGCACATGTTTAATCATATCCCCTCTCAAATATCTCTTCTCCAGAGAGAACAAGTTCAGTGCTCGTAATGTTTCCTTAATAACTAATGTCCTCCAGACCCTTTATTAGTTTTGTTGCCCTTCTCTGGACTCTCTCCAGTTCCAGCACATCCTTTCTGAGGACAGGTGCCCAGAACTGGACGGCATACTCCAGGTGCGGCCGGACCAGAGTCTTATTATTGTTATTATTGTTTTATCTCTGGAGTTAATCCCCTTTTTAATGCATGCCAATATTCTGTTTGCTTTGCTTGCAGCAGCTTGGCATTGCATGCCATTGCTGAACCTGTCATCTACTAGGACCCCCAGGTCCTGTTCCATTCGTTCACGGAAACACAACTGGACCACCTCTATAGCCTTACCCATAAGAGTTCTGTGGACACAAAGATGCAGGAAAATGGTTTTAAACTGTTGACCCGCTGGTATAGAGTTCCTGCTCATCTGGCACAGGATTTTTCCAGAAACCTCTGGTGCAGGCTTCGAGACACTTACCTACACATTTGGTGGGAGAGCCCAAGGCTCTGACCATATTGGCAAAATTTCAGGGCCCAGATTAAGATGAGTTTTTGCTGCGCATGCCATCCATCCCTCTCAGCCATTACCGTAAGTCAGTTTTTCCTCATGCAGTTAGGCGACTGATCCCCGTCTATTGGAAAACAGCTCATGTTCCTGGGCAAGCCGATTGGATCCGCTTGGTCAACAACATTATGGTGGCAGAGTGGCAACATGTAGGGACCGATATGAGAAGTTCTATGGTATCTGGGCCACTTGGATAGTGCTTTGCAGACTCCCTAGCCATCCTCCTCCGAGTCCTCTACACCTCCATAGCAGGGGATTAATTTAGATCAATTTGACATCATTTTGTTGCAGTTTATGAAAATCAAATAAAGATTATAAAAAAAAGGGGGGGGGGAAGAGACAAGGTTAATCTGAAAACAATGAAATCCCAGGGAATGCAGGTGAGCTTACACTCCACTCTCCCTAGACAAACTGCCTATCACTGAAAAGTATTGCTGATAATACACTTTAATCCAGCCAGGGGGTCCCAAATCTAAGACAGGAACTTTTTTATCTGCATGAAACCCCAAAAACATCTTTTTGCATACATAAAACCAGGCTCAAACTTAATCAGATTGTTCCTCCACATCTTGGTGAGTTCAGCAATTTGAAAATCTTTCCAAATCACAAAACTGCCATATTCTACCGCTGATAAATGTCAAAGCTTCCTGCTCAGCATTCCTGGTTATTAGGGAGCCAGCGACTGTCGGGATCATAGCAAACAGTGACTCGCCCCTTCCAGCCCTTTCAGCTTAGGATTCCTAGATATTAGGGAGCCAGCGACTGCTGGCATCATAGCAACAGTGACTCATCCTTGCCAGCCCTTTCTGCTCAGGGCTCCTGGTTATTATGGAGCCAGCAACTGCTGGCATCATAGCAACTAGTGACTCATCCCGGTCCAGCCCTTTTTGCTTAGGTTTCCTGGCTATTAGGGAGCCAGCGACTGCCAGGATCATAGTAACCAGTAGGGATGAGCCGAACACCCCCAGGTTCGGTTCGCACCAGAACCCGCGAACGGACCGAAAGTTCGCACGAACATTAGAACCCTATTAAATACAATGGATGCGAACGTTCGAATTCTAAAGTGCTAATTATAACGACTATTATGCATGTTATTGTCCTAAAAAGGGTTTGGGAACCCGGCTTCTGCACCAGGGGACATGTATCAATGCAAAAATAAGTTTTAAAAACGGCCGTTTTTCGGGAGCAGTAATTTTAATGATGCATAAAGTGAAAAAAAAAAGTCAAATATTCCTTTAAATATCGTACCTGGGGGGTGTCTAAAGTATTCCTGTGAAGTGCCACGTGTTTCCCGTGTTTAGAACTGTCCCTGCACAAAATGACATTTCTAAAGGGAAAAAAAAGCCATTTAAAACTGCTTGTGGCTTTAATGTAATGTCTGGTCCCGGTAATATGGATGAAAATCTTTAAGAAAAATGGCATAGCTACCCCATCACCCCCCCTACCCCAGCCCATTACCAGCCCCTTTGGGTCTTGTATGGATATTAGGGGTAACCCCGCACACACAAAAAAAAATTCCCTATATACTCTGAACAGCCGTATACAGGCGGTGCATACAAGACAGGGACTGTAGGTTTGTTCTTATGTCGAATCTGTTTGTAATTTTGAACAGGTACATTGTTTAAGTGTAGCTCCAGCCAAAAAATATATTTTTAAGCTTTTTGGAAAACATAGGGAAGGGTTATCACCCCTGTAACATTTGTTTTGCTGTCTGTGCCCCTGTTCAGAACATTTCACCTCACTTTCCGTCCCAATGACAAATGTTTTTGAAAAGTGGGGTTTTTATTGAAACAAGGATTGGTGATAAAGCATCAGTAGAGAGGAGACACCTTTTTCCCATATTAACTCTTACAGGAGAGAATTTCCCTTCCTAGGGGTAGATTTCCTCTCACTTGCTGTTGTCTCCTTCCGTTTGCAAGTAGGAGTCGTTTGTAAGTTGGATGTTTGAAAGTAGGGACCTGCCCTATATACTCTGCTGAAATTTGCCCCTTACATGTTGGTGTTGCCACAACACTGTAAGCCCTCACAGTTACTCTTGGTGGGCGCATGAATGGGCCCTGCTGTGAATTATTAGATCAAGAATTGTAATTGCATGCCCCTGTTGAACAGGGGCTGAAAAATTGGGCCTTTGGTGGTGGTGGTGTTGACACAACACTGTAAGCCCTCACAGTTACTCTTGGTGGGTGCATGAATGGGCCCTGCTGTGAATTATTAGATCAAGAATTGTAATTTCATGCCCCTGTTGAACAGGGGCTGAAAAATTGGGCCTTTGGTGGTGGTGGTGGTGGTGGTGGTGTTGACACAACACTGTAAGCCCTCACAGTTACTCTTGGTGGGCGCATGAATGGGCCCTGCTGTGAATTATTAGATCAAGAATTGTAATTGCATGCCCTTGTTGAACAGGGGCTGAAAAATTGGGCCTTTGGTGGTGGTGGTGGTGGTGTTGACACAACACTGTAAGCCCTCACAGTTACTCTTGGTGGGCGCATGAATGGGCCCTGCTGTGAATTATTAGATCAAGAATTGTAATTGCATGCCCTTGTTGAACAGGGGCTGAAAAATTGGGCCTTTGGTGGTGGTGGTGTTGACACAACACTGTAAGGCCTCACAGTTACTCTTGGTGGGTGCAGGAATGGGCCCTGCTGTGAATTATTAGATAAAGAATTGTAATTACATGCCCCTGTTGAACAGGGGCTGAAAAATTGGGCCTTTGGTGGTGGTGGTGGTGTTGACACAACACTGTAAGGCCTCACAGTTACTCTTGGTGGGTGCAGGAATGGGCCCTGCTGTGAATTATTAGATCAAGAATTGTAATTACATGCCCCTGTTAAACAGGGGCAGAAAAATTGGGCCTTAGGCACTGGTGCCACAACACTGCAACCCCTCACAGATACTGTACTTGGAGCACAGCAATGAGCCCTGTTGCAAAGTATTGCATCAAAAATTGTAATTACACGCCCCTGTTAAACAGGGGCTGAAAAATTGGGCCTGGTGCTGGTCCCACGACACTACAACCTCTCCCAGATACTCTAGTTGGAGTGCAGGAATGAGCCCTGCTGCAAAGCATTGCATAAAAAAATTGTAATTACATGCCCCTGTTAAACAGGGGCTGAAAAATTGGGCCTTAGGCACTGGTGCTAGTGCCACGACACTGCAACCTCTCCCAGATACTCTAGTTGGAGTGCAGGAATGAGTCCTGCTGCAAAGCATTGCATAAAAAATTGTAATTACATGCCCCTGTTAAACAGGGGCTGAAAAATTGTGCCTTAGGCACTGGTGGCGGCACCCAGAAACAAAAATGTTCTTCCAAGCTATCATCATCAATCGGATCATTGAGGAGGAGGAGGATAGCCAGTCAACATAACAGCACAGTCACTCAGCATCAGCATCAGTCTTGAAGGGATGTGACATTTGAAAATAAATTAGTCTGTTATATCAGCTTCAGGTGTGTGGTAGCTGGTGGTGATCCAAGACTGGTTCATCTTTATGAAAGTCAGTCGATCAACCGAGTCGGTGGACAGGCGCACCCTGTGATCCGTGACAAATCCTCCAGCAGCACTGAATGTGCGTTCTGAAAGAACGCTGGATGCAGGACAGGCCAGTAGCTCAATTGCATACTGTGCAAGCGTGGAGTCAGTGACCTCATCATCCCCTCCCTCCTCATCACTGGAGCCAATCTGGCAGTATGCTGCAGCTTCTGGAACATGACTGCCAGATTGGTGTCCTTCTTGAGCATCCCCTCTCTCTGCTCTCATGCTACTGCCTTCCTCTAGCTGGGTATCATCATCAGACCCTTCGAAACGCTGGGCATCCTCCTGGAGCATGTACCAAACACTGTGCTCAAACAGTTCGGGGGACTCATCAGGAGGACATGGTGGGTCTAGGGAAGGAGTGACTGATGATGACATTGATACCAGGGATGAGGACGCTTTGGCAGCTGCTTTGCCAGTACCCTGAGCCTGGGTGAGAGAGGATGAGAAGGATGAGGAGGGCTTGGTCATCCACTCTACCAAGTCTTCGGCATGATGCGGCTCAACACGTCCAGCTGCCGAAAAGAAGGACAAGCGTCTCCCATGGCCACGTGCTGATGGCGATGCACCGCGTCCACGACCAGCACTGTTGTCTCTAGACACAGAGCCTGCTTGCCCTCTTTTATTGGGTCCTGACTGTCTGCCTCTCCTTGTTTGCCTTCCAGACATTCTAATGGCCTGCAGGGAGATGGGAAAACCAGCAATAAGGCCTAGCTTCAGGAGTATATTTTGCAGGAATGACACTACGCCTGCTATAAGTGCTGAAAATGCTGCAAATGCCTGTTGGTGTAACACACTAGGAAAACACAGCAATACGGCCTAGTTTCAGGAGTATATTTTGCATGGAATGACACTACGCCTGCTATAAGTGCTGCAAATGCTGCAAATGCCTGTTGGTGTAACACACTAGGAAAACACAGCAATACGGCCTAGTTTCAGGAGTATATTTTGCATGGAATGACACTACGCCTGCTATAAGTGCTACAAATGCTGCAAATGCCTGTTGGTGTAACACACTAGGAAAACACAGCAATACGGCCTAGTTTCAGGAGTAAATTTTGCATGGAATGACACTACGCCTGCTATAAGTGCTGCAAATGCTGCAAATGCCTGTTGGTGTAACACACTAGGAAAACACAGCAATACGGCCTCGTTTCAGGAGTATATTTTGCATGGAATGACACTACGCCTGCTATAAGTGCTGCAAATGCTGCAAATGCCTGTTGGTGTAACACACTAGGAAAACACAGCAATACGGCCTAGTTTCAGGAGTATATTTTGCATGGAATGACACTACGCCTGCTATAAGTGCTGCAAATGCTGCAAATGCCTGTTGGTGTAACACACTAGGAAAACACAGCAATACGGCCTAGTTTTAGGAGTATATTTTGCATGGAATGACACTACGCCTGCTATAAGTGCTGCAAATGCTGCAAATGCCTGTTGGTGTAACACACTAGGAAAACACAGCAATACGGCCTAGTTTCAGGAGTATATTTTGCATGGAATGACACTACGCCTGCTATAAGTGCTGCAAATGCCTGCAAATGCCTGTTGGTATAACACACTAGGAAAACACAGCAATACGGCCTAGTTTCAGGAGTATATTTTGCATGGAATGACACTACGCCTGCTATAAGTGCTGCAAATGCTGCAAATGCCTGTTGGTGTAACACACTAGGAAAACACAGCAATACGGCCTAGTTTCAGGAGTATATTTTGCATGGAATGACACTACGTCTGCTATAAGTGCTGCAAATGCCTGTTGGTGTAACACACTAGGAAAACACAGCAATACGGCCTAGTTTTAGGAGTATATTTTGCAGGAATGACACTACGCCTGCTATAAGTGCTGCAAATGCTGCAAATGCCTGTTGGTGTAACACACTAGGAAAACACAGCAATACGGCCTAGTTTCAGGAGTATATTTTGCAGGAATGACACTACGCCTGCTATAAGTGCTGCAAATGCTGCAAATGCCTGTTGGTGTAACACACTAGGAAAACACAGCAATACGGCCTAGTTTCAGGAGTATATTTTGCAGGAATGACACTACGCCTGCTATAAGTGCTGCAAATGCCTGGTAGTGTAACACACCAGGAAAACATAGCAATACAGCCTAGCTTCAGGTGTTTAATGTGCAGGAGGCACACTACGTCCGCTGTAAGTGCTGCAAATGCCTGGAAGTGTAACACACCAGGAAAACACAGCAATACGGGCTAGCTTCAGGTGTATAATATGCAGGAGGCACACTACGTCCGCTGTAAGTGCTGCAAATGCCTGGTAGTGTAACACACCAGGAAAACACAGCAATACGGGCTAGCTTCAGGTGTATAATGTGCAGGAGGCTTAGAAACAATGACACTGACACTGTCCCCTGCCTATCCTTCTCTCTCCCTGCACACAAGCTTTAGCAAAGAATATGACACTGACACTCTCCCTGCCTATCCTTCTCTCTCCCTACACACAAGGTTTAGCAAAGAATATGACACTGACACTCTCCCTGCCTATCCTTCTCTCTCCCTACACACAAGGTTTAGCAAAGAATATGACACTGACACTTTACCTGCCTATCCTTCTCTCTCCCTACACACAAGTGTAGCCACCCCCTCACCCCGTCCTCTTTAGCTAGGGGTATGTCACGCGACAGGGTGAGGTGTGCTACGGCCCATGTCCTCCCCACAACAGCGGGCGAGGTGAAGGCCAATACCTGATGTTTCCTCGGGCCGGTGTGTCCTGAGCATGTACCGAGTCTGTCGTGCAGAAACCACCGAACCACCCTTTGCTCCCATTAACAGAGTCCATACACCGATCACAGTCCAACTGTTGGTTTATTTCGTATCTCCACATACAGGCAATGTGATGGCATGATACGGTGAGATGAGCAGGTCGAGGCACTATACTGATCTGGGTCCCCACACCCCCTGTGCTAGGACCAAGGGTTGTAGGAGTCTTGACATGAATACCTCTGTTGCGTTGCGGCCTCTATCAGGGGAAGATGTCCTCCAAGAGAGTTACCGAAGGCCCATCCGTCACCGGGTTGACACTACACCGGGTCTTCGAACGGGTGACCTCCCCAGCCTCCTCACCTCAGATGCGGGTCCCCTCGCAAGGGGCGCCCTGGAGCAACTTCACCCTCGCGGGACCCAGTCGGAGTCACTGGGTCCCAGGCCTCCTCAACAGTACCTCATCCCAGGCTGAAGGTGCCTGGGATGGACTCCATCTTCATTCCGGCCAGGCCTAGGGCGCCTAGGCCGGAACCTTGAACCGCCCGCACCCAGGCTGAAGGTGCCTGGGTGCGTGAAGAGATGATCCCCCGAAAAAGACGACCACGACGACCTCGTGGCGAGGGCGTCTCCCCCTTTTATCTCCTCTCTTCGATACCACGGCGGGTTCCCCGCCCCGGCCGTACCATCTCCAGGAAGGGACAAAGAAGGGTAGCACTCTGGTAGTGATTCTACCCTGAGCCAGTAGGTACACTGACACCCACTGGTCCAGGAGAATATTACACCACCCAATCCTCCACGAATAACAAAAAGGGGTCTGAACCCTAACACAATTACACACTTGGGTCACACTACCCCCAGGTGTATCCCACTAAATTGAGGACCCCGCTACACAAGGTTTAGCAAAGAATATGACACTGACACTCTCCCTGCCTATCCTTCTCTGTCCCTACACACAAGGTTTAGCAAAGTATAGCAATGACACTGTCCCTGCCTATCCTTCTCTTTCCCTGCGCCGGAACACACTACACGAGGCCGCCGCGCTGGCGGCCTTTTATAGTGTGGGGCGTGTACTAAACCCCCTCAGCTATAATTGGCCACAGGCATCCTGCCTGTGGCCAATCATTGCTCTCCTCGCTGCCGGCGCTGTGATTGGCCAAGCATGCGGGGTCACAGTGCATGCTTGGCCAATCGCAGAGCCCGGATTGCACTGCGATGGCGCAGTGTATTGTGGGCCGTTCGCGTCACTCGAATTTGGCGCGAACGGCCCAAATCGTTCGATGTTCGCCGAACGATTGAACACCGAGCTCATCCCTAGTAACCAGTGACTCCCCCCGTCCAGCCCTTTCTGCTTGGGGTTCCTGGTTATTAGGGAATCAGAGACTGCCAGCATCATAGCAACCAGTGACTCATCCCAGTCCAGCCCATTCTGCTCAGGGCTCCTGGTTATTAGGGAATCAGAGACTGCCAGCATCATAGCAACCAGTGACTCATCCCAGTCCAGCCCTTTCTGCTCAGGGCTCCTGGTTATTATGGCACCATAGACTGCCAGCATCATAGCAACCAGTGACTCACCCCTGTCCAGCCCATTTTGCTCAGGCTTCCTGTTAATTAGGGAACCAGAGACTGCCGGCATCATAGCAACCAGTGACTCGCCCCTGTCCAGCCCATTTTGCTCAGGTTTCCTAGTTATTAGGGAACCAGAGACTGCCGGCATCATAGCAACCAGTGACTCGTCCCTATTCAGCCCTTTCTGCTCAGGCTTCCTGGTTAATGGGGAGTCAGAGACTGCCGGCATCATAACAACCAATGACTCGTCCCCGTTCAGCCCTTTCTGCTTCCACCCAGAGATTCCCTGCTGTGCCCCCCCCAAATTAATTATTTTAATGGGGGGGAGTGTGAGAGGTCTCCCCCAATATCCATACTAGACCCCAATCTAAACATGCAGTCAGACAGGCCAGGAAGGGGGGTGAGCATGCATCCCCCTGAATCACACCAGGCCTCATTCCCTCAACATGGGTGAGTATCTTGCAGGAGGGACCCCCTGACAAAGCACCTTATCCCCATGTTGGTGTAGTGAAAGGGTCTCTACCCCACAACCCTGGCCTGGTGATAGTTGGGGTCTGTGGGTTTGCGGGCTTATTAGAATCTGGAAGTCCTCTTAAAAAAAGGGTGCCTCCTAGATACTTCCCTACCTGTGTGAATAAGTAAGTAAAGACATCCATAGTACGTTTCCTATATACATAGTAACCCTACTCATTCACAAAAAAATTAAACCTTTATTACCACTTAAGGACCGAGCCTCTTTCTGAGATTTGGTGTTTACAAGTTAAAATTATTATTTTTTGCTAGAAAATTACTTAGAACCCCCAAACATTATATATATATATTTTCTAACACCCTAGAGAATAAAATTGCGGTCATTGCAATACTTTCTGTCACACCGTATTTGCGCAGTGGTCATACAAGCGCACTTTTTTGGACAAAAATACACTTTTTGAATTAAAAAATAAGACAACAGTAAATTTAGCCCATTTTTTTTTATATTGTGAAAGACAATGTTACACCGAGTAAATTGATACCCAACATGTCACGCTTCTAAATTGTGCCCACTCGTGGAATGGCGACAAACTTTTAGCCTTAAAAATCTCCATAGACAACGTTTAAAAAATTCTACAGGTTGCATGTTTTGAGTTACAGAGGAGTTCTGAGGCTAGAATTATTGCTCTCACTCCACTGATGGCGGCGATATCTCACATGTGTGGTTTGAATACTGTTTTCATATGCGGGCGCTGCTCACGTATGCAATCACTTCTGCACGCAAGCTCGGCGGGATGGGGCGCATTTAAAACATTTTTTTTTCATTTGTCTTATTTATTTTACCTTTTATTTTTTATTTTTACCCTGTTCTTTTAGAAAAAACACCATAATGCAAGAAATAAAAAAACAAAAAAACTAAGTGTAATAAAAAAAAAAAAAGTTTCTTTAAGAGCTATGGGCGGAAGTGACGTTTTCGACCCTGCAATGGTATGGAGATGGGTGGGGGTCATCTCCCCCTCACTCGTCCCCATACCAAGCCAGGGAGAGGACAGCAGTGAGAACCGGAGAGCGGCGGGAGGGGGGCCCCTTTCCTGCCGCTGATAAAAGTGTTCTTGCGGTGAATCCGTCGCAGAGACCACTTTTATCTGAAACCGGACCGCTCACTGAAGAAGAGGATACTGAGGTTATGGTAGCTAGCTGCTGCCATAACAACGATATCCCTCTTCAAAGTGCCAACGTATATCAGCGTGAGCCGGTCCGGAAGTGATTAATAACGCAACTTTCTTTGACAAGTCCCTTATTAAAACTAGGAAAGAAAAGTGCTTACCGCCCAAAACAGGCGAAAGCAATACACAAAAACTTGGTCATATTGGAACATGTTTGTATATTCGGAAGAGGGCAAGGTGCTACTGGAAAACTGTTCCCGGAGATTGATGTCTTCCTGGCCTTCTTGCTGACGCATGTGCACGCCCCGTCATCTCTCCCCCCACCCTTTTTTCTCTCTTTTCCTCTCCCTCTTCCCCACTTCCCTTCCTTTTCCAACCTTATTCCCATCTCTCTGGTGCTTGTAGGCATCCTTTGGCTCCCCCATTTTCTTATCCCTTCTATTACCAAATTGGAGTATCCGTTCGAGCGAGCACTGTGGCGGGAGTCCCGAAACATTTACTACGGTTATCTCCTTGATCTTAGAAGAGATGTTTCACTTAAGCCCCGTACACACGGTCGGACTTTTGGCCAAGAAACGTAATTTTGAGCAAGTTGTACAAACAATCCGACCGTGTGTACGCTCCATCGGACAAACTTTTTTTTTTTGTTTTGTTTTCATCGGAGAAATGTTGGGTCTGCAAACGGACAAACTTTTGCCCAACAAAAGTCCGATGGAGCAAAGTCCGACCGTGTGTACAGAAAACCATCGGACTTTTGTTACAATCAACCAACAATAGCAGAAGTTGACCAAAGGGTGGCGGTAAAGAGCAGAAAAACCACGTGATGTTGGTAAAAGTTTTGGGAAAGTTTGCAGAAAAGTCAGAGCGTGTGTATGCTATGGGTGTTCCCGACCAACTCCGTTCAGACAAAAAACCACGGAAAAGTCAGATGGAAGTCCGACCGTGTGTACGAGGCTTTATCCATTCATGTTTTTTTATGTCTAGCACTTCACAGTACATGTAGCACCCTCTAGTACTAGAAATGTAGAAAGTTTTTTTTCCCGTAAGTGTAGTTAAAATTTTGCAGGCTTGACTAGCAGTCAACCCTATCTGTGTGTTTTCCTGGGTTGGACATAAATCCAGGGAGCTGGATGACTCACAGGCAGCTTTACTGAGACCTCCCCCTACTTCTCAAATGTTGTGGTACCTTCTAGAAGAATGGGAGGGGAGGTAAGGTGGAGTTGCCTGGAGTATTCTGAGGGCCCTGACCAATCTCCAACTTGGATTGGCAGGGGGCAGGCCTTCTCAAATACTTAGGGTCAGCCCAGCTGGGGAGGAGTTATCCGGGTGGAAGCTGGAGATTGAATGTTAGGCTGTCATGGCCTAATCTATCATCAATCACATCATCCAGAGATACAAATCCTTATCAATCATAATGAATAAGACCTGCTGACCCGCTGAAAGGAAAAACCCGCAGACACATCCACTCCTGAAGCTACACTCACTGTGAATGACAGCTCTCACTAACTGCCACTAAAGGTAGACAAAGAGGGGGGGTCTTTTTGGGTGGCATCATTGATCAAATGTGGAATAAGGATATCTAGTCAGTGACATCAGGGGAATTCGATGGGGCATCATGGGAATTGATGGAGTTGGTGTTTATGAAGTCTGAAGAGACTAAAAATTATGACATTTAATTTTTAGGACACTTGGGCTGTAAAATGGACTGTTTTTATCAGTCCCGAACACTCACTTTAATTCCTCGATCCGGCTGGTGGTCAGAGCCGCCATCATCTCCCCGAGACCAGGACCCTCTAGATCATTATCTGACAAATAAAGTTTCCTCAGGGTCGGGTTATTTCTGATTCCAGACGCCAGGTGGATGCAGGAACTGTGTGACAACGAGTTTACATCCAATCTGTAGAAGACAATGAAATGACACCAGACTTCATCCATCAGCCAGGAATTAAGGTGAAGCCTTGGGCAAAGCTATGTGTGTCTATGAACACTGGGAGCAGGGCTTGGGAACGAGCCTACACAAGTAGACCCTAGGGTTGCCACCTGTCCAGGATTCACCCGGACAGTTCGGGTTTGGAATCATGCGTTCAGGTTTCAGACCGCCTGAAACCCAGGCACATTATTCAGAATGGACTATGGCTTCCCAGCAAGGTTGCTGGCTGCAGAGAGTGTCTGTTACACTACCCAAAGCCAGCACTAACACCCCCCCCATACACAGGAGAGGAGAGAGAGCTTGATCTGCTCCTCTTCCCCACCCCCACCCCAACCCTCTGTCTGCCCACACTCCAATCCCCAGCGCTGTACCTTTTAGAAGAGGAAAGTTGGGGCCAGAAATTTGAAGTCCAGCAGGTTCAGAGATGAGAGGTGCTGACTGCCAAGGGGTGAGTGAGCTTACCATCCATCTCTGTCTGTAACTGAAGTCTCCCCCTTCTCTCTCCTGCCTCTGAGTGAGTACAATATTGTAATTCAGGGTTCTCAGAGCACCCCTTACATCAGAGTTCCCCTTTAAACCAGAGGGCACAGTATTCACCCCTTACATCAGAGTCCTCTCCATACATCAGAGTTCTCAGTGTTCCCCCTGAAATCAGAGTTCCCAGAGCATCCCTTATGTCAGAGTCCCCAGAGTTCTCCCGGATGGATGTCTTCCTCTGACAGGGGTAATTTGTTCTAAAGGAGGTACTTCATGTTCTCATGGTCTGTGGCAGAGACCCATCTTCCTCAGGTCAGTGGCAGGCCTCATCCAAGGCCTGTGTCAGGGGCCTCAACGTTCACCCAGGTCAGTGGCAGTGACCAAATTCACAGTCGGTGGCAGCGACTGTGCGCCAAGCCTGTTTGCACTAAATGGAACAGGAGAGACTTTATTCATTGTGTTGTGCCTGGACCTACTCTTTCCCACACCCTGTCTGTTCTTTTAAAAGTCAACCAGTCTACATATTGGTCAAAGCAATAAAACAGAGTTGGACTTTTATTGGTGTGGAACTCGTGTTGCTGGAAGCTAAGTGTCCCTGTCAGTGACAGTGGCAATCATCCTCCACAGGAGAAGCTGAGGCTCCGGCCTAAAACGCAGACCCGAAGGTAAACGGTTTAGCTCATATCTCTGCATCCTACATCAGAGAGCCGAGCTGGTGGTGTGCATCTTTCCCCCTTCTCCCAGATACCCCTAGATGAGTAAAACCAGCCATAAAGAGAGGGGAGAAGCTTGGGAAGACCGCTACACGTGGGGGCTCTAAGTCCGGGATTTGTGTTTATGCAATGGAGCCGAAGCTATCAGAGTTTGAACTTTGCTGCCCAGAAGAGTTCCGGGTAGGTCGGCCATATTGGCCACACCCTCCCTGCACAGTTCATGGGCGTGACATGGAGAAAGCCTGAGAACTGGTGTGCCAGAGGGGAGGAGTCCGGCCATGTGAAGAGGTACACATGGGGACTTTGGTGCCAGTTATGCAGTGCGCGATGGAGCAGCAATCAGTCACTATGTTCAGCAATGCCTCGTGGGTTCCAGTCTCAAATACTACGAGGATGACTTCACCTGCTGCTCCGATTACAGATACGGGGATTCGGCTCAAGCCCTGGGGACAATTCGCCTTGTACACCTGCAAGGATGTTGAGGCCCTGGGTATGATTTGTCCCGGATGAAAGTGTAGTTATGCCCAGAAGTGCCTGCAGGCATTTCCCTGATTTAGAGGGCTGCTACCCACAAACGGAGGCATAATTAACAGTGTCAGCTGTAAGTTTATACTGGGCATAACTACACTTTACTCTGAAGTTATGACAATATGGACTTTGACAGCATACTAGGAACTATCAGTTTCAGAACCTGCACCCATATATCAGTCTTTCCCACCTTCTATTCGGGGTTTCAAGTACAGATATTAGGTTCTGCATCGTGGCTACACACTTTTTTGTTTAGACCCAGTCCTTCAGAATACCCAGAGGCATTGTCTTCTGTTAATGCTGGCTCCTTGACCAACTGTAGCCTCCGTTGCGCCTTGAAATCCTCCTATTTTACACATTTCAAAAACTCCTGAAGAAGCGATCATTATCGCGCAACGTGTCGGGTTTAGGAATGATTTACTGATGACATACCACCAATCAATGCCAATTCTGTCAACTGGTATCTAATATACTAAAGGAAACGACTTGGGTATCATCCAGCTTAGTATAATAATTTTCTTATTGTCTCTTTGGTCATTGGGTGGTGTCTTCATTTGTTCCAATATTCTTGATGAATAGTTGTATATACTATCCAATTGACTTTTAGTCCGAAAGGCATATAGCATTTTAGGTCATAAATCCAGCGTGTTTCCATTAGTGAGATCTCCCTCTTAGGGACACTCCTTTGCCAATGAGGTGTAAATCTATCGATGGCTGTAAAGGTTATTTACCCGCTGATCTGGATAAGGTGATTGGTGAAGTGGATAATATGGATAGAGCTATGATTTTGAAAGGTAAAGATAAATCCAAATCATATGAGATTCAGAATGATCATAGTTTCTCTATGATTACCACATATTCCCATCAGTACTATGATAGTAAAAAAAATATTTCTAAACATTGGGCAATTCTAAAAAAGTATAGGGTGTTGGGTCCTGTTCTTCCGGACCATCCGCAAGTCCTTTTTAGAGGGGTTCCTCCACTCAAACCTCGTGTTGCACCTAACATTTTAGATGTCCTCAATAGAGTTAACTTTTTTCAGAAATCCAAAGGCTTTTTTCAATGTCGGAAATGTGCTGTTTGCTGTCTTATCAAGAATAAAGATAGGGAAATATGCCGTTTCAAATCTAGTGTAACAATGAAAGAATATGACATTAATACTTTAGAGTGGATGTAAACCCAATTCATGGAATTTGAGCTGGGCACATATATCTGCAGTATTCTGTTATCTCTCTTCAAAGAGCTAAGTCCCATAGCTCTCTCCTGACCCGTTCCTCTGTTATCAGCCTGATAACTCCTGACAAGTTCTCTGACACTTCAGATAAAAGCAGCCTGACTCTTCTGTCAGGGGAGGTTGCTAAAATAGATTAGCATGGAGCTGGCCCTGTTACAAAACACCTCTGAGAGTCTCAGCCTATGATGAGAGGGGGTGCTTGCCTTTTCTCTAGTCAGCAATTTTAGCTATCTTGGCTGTATGCTCAGACATCACACTATGTGTTAAACAAGAAGAGAAAATTTCCTAACACAATCTCAACTTTATAAACAGTATATAAATGTGAAGACAGCAGATATACATGTAAAACCTATGTTGGGAAATTTGATTCATCTCTGTGTATCATCTGAGGCTGTTCACTTCACTGGGTGTATGGAGGGTTTACATCCACTTTAATTACTTGCACATCTCAAAATGTGGTTTATATGCTCACTTGTCCTTGCGGCCTACAATATGTGGGCCACACAATTAGAGCTATGAATGTCAGAATTAGAGAACAAGTGGAAAATTTCAGAAAGGGGTTTCCCAAACATACAGTTTCCCATCTCTATTTGGAATGCCACAATAAAAATCCAGCAGATACAACATTTACAGCCATCAATAGATTTACACCTCATTGGTGAGGGAGTGTCGCTAAGAGGGAGATCTCACTGATGGAAACACGCTGGATTTATGACCTAAAACGTTAGACGCCTTTCGGACTAAACATCAATTGGGACGTGAAAAACTTTTTTTAATAATAGTTGAGTTATGTACTGTTTGGAGAGATTTCTCATAATTTGCAGCTAGAGGCTGCTAGTATATAATGCTGTTTACAAATGTTTTTACATCTATAGGTGACAGTTTACTATATATGTCCACTAGGAGTTATGTCTCTTTTTCATATAGTTAGTTCATTTTAAGATGATGTTTTTAAATGAAATTGCTTTGTATGCCAAAGTCATATGTATATATGTATCAATTATGCAGCATTGTTTTAATAATAATCAGCTTTGTCATCTACATATGTGTATTGAGCGCTGAAGCGATTGTGTCCAGCAGCTAACAAGCCATAGTCCGGCTGGTGCGTCTGCCAGGGGTTTCCTCCTCCGTGGTTTGCATTAGCGGTGATGTACTTCCTGTGAATGGAACGCAGGCGCAGAACATGATGTGTTCCAGACACCTACTTATGGTTTTCGAGTCATTTCCGGAGGTTGATTCTTCCGTCATCCATGATACATGTAAAAAGGGCGTGCTTGTGTCACATAGCCATGCCTCTGATTATATTCAACAGAATGAAACATGTCAGGTGGGCCAGGACACAAGCACATTGAATGCCGCAGCTGTTTTGTACTTTGAAGATCGCTTCTATTGACTGTTTTTGTGAGTTTTTAAATAAATCTGTTTACTAGCCATACGGGCTTCACTATACCCTGCTTTATTTCTGTCTGGTGATGCTGTTCCCTTGATTGGGTGAGACTACCATTAACTGCTGGAAGCTCGCTGTAGTGTTATTTTTTGGAACAAGTGAGCAGATGCAAGGTTCCAGTGTGTTAAGCCATCCCACTTGCCAGTGATTGAGGAGCTGAGCCGTGATTCCTTGGGGAGTTCATGTATTGCCTAATATATGCTGAATTCTGGTAAGCAGATTGGATTCTCACGTGGTGTGATGTGCTTCATTCTACGCACTGAAAACTGGTGAAGGAATCATATCTCTCCTTTTTCAACATTTTTAAGACTGTTGCTTTATATTAGCGCCGCATGTGGACTTTAAAAATTATATAGTAAATAAAAAAAAATAACAAATTATAAATAAAACAAGTACCGTATGCATTGGCGTATAACACGCACTTTTTTCCCCTTAAAATCAGGGGAAAATCGTGGGTGTGTGTTATACGCCGATCCCCCGCTGAAACGAGCGAGCGGAGCCGAGATACAAAAAGCCGAAATACACTCGGCTTTACTCGGCTCCTCTCAAGTCCCGCCCATCTCCACTGATTGCGTCGCTGACATACAGAAAGCTCAATGTACTTCGGCTAGTCTCAGCTCCTTTCGCAGTCCCGCCCCTGACTGTGAGAAGAGCCGAGTCTAGCCGAAGTACACTTGGCTTTCTGTATGTCAGCGGCGCAACCAGTGGAGATGGGCGGGACTGTGAGCAGAGCCGAGTCTAGCCGAAGTACACTCGGCTCCGCTCGCTCCTCTCAAATCTGCGCCAATTTTAAAAATGCAAAAAGACTGGCAAGGCTGCAAAGGCACTGGGCAAGGCTGCAGATGGACACTGGGCAAGGCTGCAATGATGGACAAGGCTGCATTTAAATGTAAGTTTTTTTCCTTAAACTTCCCTCCTAAAAGTTTTTTTCCTTAAAATTCCCTCCTAAACTTGGGGTGCGTGTTATACGCCGGCGCGTGTTATACGCCGATAAATACGGTATTTTAGTCTTCCAATAGTTGCATGCTGGGCATTCTATTGGCTTGTGTGGAGTCCATATGGGAGATTCTTCCATCATGGACTATCAACATCTACCCTGACACATTTCATGGGGATTGGGTGAAGGTGGCTATAAATACCAGGACATGTTCCTGACATTCATTAGACCTGAGCAAGCTTCTTAGATAAGTAATACAGAAGAAGTCTAGCTGAGTGTAACCACCTACTACTGGCTGATCTTTGATTTCTGTAGTTTTTATTTTATTTTTTTCATTCTTATATTTGGATCCAAACAGCTCTGATGTACTCACTGTAATTCCTCTATCTGGCTTGTTGGCAGAGCTCCCATCAGGTCCTGGAGATGAGGGCCTTCCAGATTGTTATCAGACAGAACCAGTCTCTTCAAGGTCCGGTTCTCTCTAATTCCCAATGCCAGGTGGGGGCAGGAACCGTCTGTCAGCTGATTATCATTCAAGCTGTGGAAGAAGAAGAGGAAATTATTGGACAATGACGTTATTCCGCCAAGAATGAGTCCATCATTACTTACCTGAACAATGGTGACGAATCCAGGATTGGAACCTTGAGCCGCGTCTATAAACTTTTATAAATATTAGATGCTGAGATATAAACTGTGGGCAGATCAAGACACCCAACACTTGTCTCATCCTTATCGGTCACAGATTTGGTCATCCTAGTGAAAACCCAGTCTTACGATTTTTGGTTCTTCAAATTACCTATGATTGGGAGGAATTAAATCTGAACTCCAGAAGGAATGTTTTACCAGGTACAGTTTTTGTAATCCTAGCACCATGCAGGGGCGGATCCAGAGTCTTTTCTCGGGAGGGGCACTGCCAAAAAATGTTTTTTTTGTGGGAAATTTATCGGGGAAATGGTTGGTGTCGGCGCTTCAATCATCCCGGCACCATGGTTGTTATGGTGTCAGGATGATTGAAGCGCATTATTTCTATTATTACATAGTAATATGAAATTAAATAGTTCAATGCAGAATCAGTGGGAGCCCCGAGTGTGTCACTTGCCACCGTCGCCTGCAATTAGTGGGAGCCCTGAGCGTGTCACTTGCCACACGTTGTGGATTGTCACTTGCCACGTCACCTGCCACATCTTGTGGATTGTCACTTGCCACACCTTGTAGATTATCACTTCCCACATCACCTGCCACACCTTGCGGATTGTCATTTGCCACGTCACCTGACACAATTTGCGGATTGTCACTTGCTACGTCGCCTGCCACACCTTGCGGATTGTCACTAACTTGCCTGCTAAGGTGTAGTTTTGGTTGTCTCTTGCTGTGTCCCAGACTCCCAGAGTCAGGCAGCAGAGAGATAATGTAATCTCTCTGCTGCCTGCACAGTGAGAGCGGAAGTCACTGCAGGAATGCAGGGCAGGCATGGGCGGTGAGAGATGATCTCATCTCTCTGCTCCCCAGCTCCCGGCTAGCGGATTGGCCAGCTGCCACACTGAGCCTGCTCTCTCACTCTCACCTGCGCTGCCAACACACTGAGCAGCACGGTCTGCGCACGAACCGCGCCGCCCCCCGACAACAAACCGTGCCGCAAGCGGAGCCGCCCGCTTTCTTACCCGTCTGTGGAGCCGCACGCTATTGCACCTGCCCGCAGAGCGGCCTGACGTGACTCACTGATGTCACTCGTTGCTAGACGCCAAGCGGCCCAGGCGTTAGCAGCGAGTGCAGGGAAGAGGCTCCACCCACCTCCTCCTCCGCTCCTGGTATCGTGTCAGTGCGCCACGTAACTACATTAGACGAGTCTCTATCTCAGCGCCGCTGATCGGCTGATGTGAGAAACTGAGAGAGAGAGACTCAGAGAGGCAGCGGCAGCCGCAGAACAAGTACTGTATATAATCGAGTATAAGCCGACCCGAATATAAGCCGAGGCACCTAATTTTACCCCAAAAAACTGGGAAAAATTATTGACTCAAGTATAAGCCTAGGGTGTCCTAGGCTTATACTTGCCTCACTTTGCCTCACTGTGCCCATGCCTCACTGTGCCCATGACTAGACTGATGTTTAACATGGAAGTCTATGGAAGGAGTGCCCGGCTTTGAAAAATCGGTTCTCCCAGACACCAAACTTATAGAGGAGACATGGGGCTACATGTGTGCCAAGTTTGGGGTCCAGAGGACCTACGACCGGCCGGTACCGGGTCCGCAAAATCACTGGAGAAATGACCGTTTAACATTGGAGTCTATAGAAGGGGTGCCAGGTTTTAAAAAATCAGTACTCCACGGCCGTAGGTCCCCCAGACACCAAACTTTGCACACTTGTAGAGAAGACATGGGGCTATATGTGTGCCAAGTTTGGGGTCCTGGGGACCTACGACCGGCCGGTACCGGGTCTGCAAATTCACCAGAGAAACTACCGTTTAACATTGGAGTCTATGGGAGGGGTGCCCGGATTTTTAAAATCAGTGCTCCCCGGCCGTAGGTCCCCCAGACACCAAACTTTGCACACTTGTAGAAGAGACATTGGGCTACATGTGTGCCAAGTTTGGGGTCCAGGGGTCCTACGACCGGCCAGTACCGGGTCCCCAAATTTCGGGAGATCAGGCGCAAAAAAAAAAAAAAACAGCAAGCAAGTGAGTGTGACAGATGGTCTGGGGGGGGGCAATTGCCCTGTTGCCCCCCCCTGGATCCGCCACTGGCACCATGACAAGCACCACAACAGGTTCTCCACTGTAGATACTACAGAAGGAACACACCCCCAGCAAGGGCTGCAGTAAAGTAATGAGGTCATCACTCTGCTCACTCTGTTCTCTCCTCCTGTCAGAACACATGCAGGGCAGCAGAGCCTGACTAGTTGTTTGATTGGGATTGAATGAATGTGTTGTCTGTTGCTGCTATCCGTGTTCTGATAACGTTATCATATTGCACAATCATGTGGTGGAGGTATCTTTTTTAAATTTTTCTAAATGCTATTATGGTGGAATTATTTATAATTAAATAATTAATATTTTTTCATAAAAAGCCAGTTTTTGTTCCTCTTTGAAGAATCCTGTCCGGGCTTGGCCCTCTTTTTCTCTCCTTGTTTTTTCCTTTGGCATTACCCCGATTCCGAGGAACACACCTAATTCCATTTAATACATATTTAGGTGAATGGTTTATGTAGCGGCCCCCTCTCCCCATCCTCTTCGGCCTAGGGGTATGTCACACGACAGGGGTGAGGTGCGCTACGGCCCATGTCCTCCCCACTACTTGCGGGCGAGGTGAAGGCCAATACCTGATGTTTCCTCGGGCCGGTGTGTCCTGAGCATGTACCGAGTCTGCTGTGCAGAAACCACCAAACCACCCTTTGCTCCCATTAACAGAGTCCATACACCGATCACAGTCCAACGGTTAGATTTATTCCGTATCTTCAGTTACAAGGCAATGCGATGGCATGATACGGTGGGATGAGCAGGTCGAGGCACTCTACTGATCTGGGTCCCTACACCCCCTATGCTATGACCAAGGGTTGTAGGAGTCTTGACATGAATACCTCCGTTGTGCTGCGGGCCTCTATCAGGGGAAGATGTCCTCCAAGGGAGTTACCGAAGGCCCATCCGTCACTGGGTTGACACTACCCCGGGTCTTCGAACGAGTGACCTCCCCAGCCTCCTCACCTCAGATGCGGGTCCCCTCGCAAGGGGCGCCCTGGAGCAACTTCACCCTCGCGGGACCCAGTCGGAGTCACCGGGTCCCAGGCCTCCTCAATAGTACCTCATCCCAGGCTGAAGGTGCCTGGGATGGACTCCATCTTCATCCCGACCAGGCCTAGGGTGCCTAGGTCGGAACCTTGAACCGCCCGCACCCAGGCCGAAGGTGCCTGGGTGCGTGAAGAGATGATCCCCGAAGACGACGACCGACCTCGTGGCGAGGGCGTCTCCCCCTTTTATCCCCTCCCGACGATACCACGGCGGGTTCCCCGCCCCGGCCGTACCATCTCCAGGAAGGGACAAAGAAGGGTAGCACTGCGGTAGTGATTCTACCCCGAGCCAGTAGGTACACTGACACCCACTGGTCAAGGAGAATATTACACCACCCAATCCTCCACGAATAAGAAAACGGGGTCTGAACCCTAACATAATTACACACTTGGGTCACACTACTCCCCAAGTGTACCCCACTAAATTGAGGACCCCGCTACACACTCCCCCCTGTGATTTGACGCTGGTCCCCAGCGTCAGGTGCACACCCATGTCTCCCAAAGAGTGATGACATGAAGTGGGCCCCAGAGGCTATCCCTCAAATTTTTGGATACTAAATGTGCCAAGACCTGCTCAAAAGGGATAAGGGAAATATAAAACGATAAACATTTACATAAGACATCTATTCTGTACCCATGTACAATCCCTCCCATCGCTGTCTAAGAACCACCCCACTCTCAGTAGTCTTGACCGATGAATCTCCTGCAGAAGGGAAACAACAAAAAGAAAACACATCCTAACACTCTGTGTTAACTTGGCATGAGTGGGTCTGTCGGCCGAGAGACCCGCTCACTCCAATAAGCAAGTAATGCATATGTAAAATTTTCAAACATTCGTTGCGCAACACTGCCACCTGGTGACAGAGCTGCGGTAATGACACTTGGTGAGATCTTCATTCTTCCTGCTTTCCTACTCTGACTCTACCCCAGAAGTCTCTGCCTTTGGCACATGAAGAAAAGGGAGAAAAAAAAAACACAACAGCTCCCAAGTCTCCAGTGAGTAAAAGAAAAGCCCAAATCAAAACAAAAGTAGGGCACAGTTCTAGGCGTCTGGGAATGTCTCATCCAGAAAGTTTCAACAGTAACAAGATAGGAGCTCACTCCTCCTATAAGTAGAACCTTGGATCCGGCAGAAACAGAGGCTTCAGGTGCCCGTCAAACACTTCCACTGAATACTCGACATCCTCTCCTTCTTTCCTACAGATGAGCACCTTATCAGCATGAATATGGCGCCCAAGTCTCCAATCAGCTCTGCAGTCCTTGAACTTTTTAATTCAATCTTATTTATTTGTTTATGCAAGGAGACGACAGAAAAAGACATACATTGTCTTAAACATTACAAACATTGATAGGATACATCCTCAACAGGCATCATGTGTGTCAGAACAGAGCAGGGCTAAGTTCCATCAGATGAGAGTATACACAAATCTATTTGGAAAATATGAAGTAGGGTCTCTCAATGGGTTATAGGCAGTAGGTAAATCGAAGCCCTGGTACGTTATCCTACTGGGTTCTTAGAGGTGTATTTATGTGTAGAGAAAAGAGAAAGAGTCAGAGTCAGGGGCAAATAGTAGGGGTACACAGATAGGGGACAGGGATCAGAATCACTCCATCAAGGTCCGAGAGTGGTCTCGTCCAGGGCACACTCCGCCCAAGAGATAAACTCCGAGGAGTACCGAAACACGGACCACGAAGTCCATGTGAGAGAGAACTGTTCACTTTTGTCATTTTCCTCCGCCAACAGGCGTTCAAGGTCCCTAATGCGGTCCACCTCAACAGCCCAATCTCCCAGGGAAGGCATGGTTGCCGTTCTCCAATGACGGGGAATCACTACCCTGACCGCCGCCAGAAAGTGTCGCAAGACATCATTTCTGATGGATTTAAATGATCCAGGGAGAATAGACAAGAGAGCCACCTCAGGTGAAGGGTGGATAGAGGTTGGCCTCAATTTGCAGTAGAGTGTGAAAATCCACTGCCAGTACCTCCGCACAGGAGGGCACTCCCACCAGATGTGAGCATGGTTCCTCGGGAGCTGAGGCACCGCCAGCAGGTATCTGACACCTCCGGATTGAAGTGGTGAAGAGATGATGGACATCTGTACCATCTTGTTAACAGTTTAAACCCCTTCTCCTGGGTCTTGGTGGCTATGGACAATTTGTGCGTCAGGGTAAAACAATTTTTGCCAGTCAATAGGGGAGATAGTGTGACGGAGGTCTGTCTCCCAGGCCACCGTATACGGTGGGAGGTCAGGGGAGTAAATATCGAGAAGAAGGGAGTATAGTTGAGATACAACATGCGTTGGAGGTTCCACCTGCATGAGCAGTTCCTCGAATCCCGTCGGTTCAGAAAGAATGTCTGTAATAGATGGGAAAGTCCGGATGTAGGAGGTAGTCTGTTGCCTCCGAAGCCACTGCATGGGGTGACGGGAGGTCAGACCGGTAGAGGTATCTGACCTCAAAGTGGGGTCTGTACGAAGGACCTGGGCAAGTCGCCTATGATCCTCTCTTCGCCATGGTCCGAATCTTGCTACCGACATAGCTGGCGGAAAGGCCGGGGTCCCAAAGAAGGGAGTCATAGGCCCCATGCGGTTTGATAAGCCCCTTCTGGACAGCATGCGATCCCAAATCTGGATCGTTTGATGGGTAAGGTCATTAAGATGTCCCGAACCCCCCCGTACCGTAGGCAAGGTCCAGGGGAGAGCGGAGAGTTCAATTGGGTTCATGTGACTTTCCAATTGAACCCAAAGCTTGGTTGAAGAATGATGGAACCAATCTAGTATGCGGGTGAGCACCGCTGCTTTATGGTATAGGGAAGCATCTGGGGCTCCAGCCCCTCCCCGAGCCTTTGGAAGAGAAAGTGTTTCATACCGTATCCTGGGACGGGCCGCATTCCAAATAAATTTGGAGAACAGCTGGCGTATTTTCTTAAAGTACGAATTAGGTATGTGAATAGGGATGGTCTGAAACAAATACAGGAACCTAGGGAGAACATCCATTTTCAGGGCATTCACTCTACCTAGCCATGAGAGCTGTTTGGACGCATAATTGATTAAATCTGCCTGGGTCCTAAGAAGTAGGGGGGCAAAGTTCAAGGAAAAAAGTTGGGAAGCATCCGCCGGTATTTGAATTCCGAGATACCTTATGGAGGGGGAACCAGTTTTGAAGGGGAAAGAAGACGATAGTCTTCGTAGGGCCGACGTAGGCAGAGATATGTTGAGGATTTCCGATTTATTGTAGTTGACCTTGAAGTTGCTAACTTCTCCAAATTTCCGAAACTCCTGCAATACCGAGGGCAAGGATGTGTGAGGGTGTGTCACGAACAGGAGCAGATCATCTGCAAAGAGGGCGAGTTTAGTATGTGTGGGCCCGACTGTTATGCCTTGGATAGAAGGATTGTTACGTAGAGCAATAGCTAGATGTTCCATAGTGAGAACATAGAGGAGGGGGGACAGTGGGCATCCCTGTCGCGTCCCGTTAGATACAGAGAAGGCTGGAGATAGCGAGCCATTTAGTCTAATCCTAGCATATGGAGAGGAGTAAAGGGACATTATTCTCGCCATCATATTGGTTCCCACGCCTATTTGTTGCAGGGATAGTCGAAGGAACTGCCAGTCTACTCGGTCGAATGCCTTCTCGGCATCGACTGTTAAGAGGCATAGTGGGATATCGTGGGACCGGGCATAGTTGGTTAAAAGAAGGGTCTTCAGGGTATTGTCCCTAGCCTCACGGCCACTCACAAAGCCGACCTGGTCTAGGTGTATTATCCCAGGCAACAATGGTTGTAATCTATTGGCTAGGATTTTAGCAAAGACTTTCAAATCGACCCCAATCAAGGAGATTGGCCTATAGCTTGCACAAAGAGTAGGGTCTTTGCCTGGCTTTGGGATGAGGGATATGTGGGCCTCAAGTGTTTGTGGAGGGAACAATGAACCCTCCGACAAAGAGTTGAACACCTTAGTTAGAAAGGGCGTGAGGAGGGCGGCAAAAAGTTTGTAGAACTTAGGAGTGAAGCCGTCTGGGCCCGGGCTCTTTCCACTCGGTGTACCCGCTATGGCTTTGGCAACTTCGTCTTCTGTGATTGAGGTTTCCAGATCATCGATGACGTCATCGTCTAATGTAGGGAGCGCGGTTTCCAAGACATATGACATCTGGTCTTCCACCCCGGAAGAAGGGGAACTTGTCCCTTGAGTCTTAGGGATATTGTACAGGGACTGATAGAAGTCCCTGAATTCCTCCGCCATCTTAGTGGGTGAGGATACCATTTCTCCCTGTGCCCCCCGAATATGGGGCACAAAGGCGGAGGTTGTTTTTGGGTGCAGGGAGCGAGCCAGTGGCCTACCACATTTATCTCGAAACTTATATTGATGGAAAGTGAGCTTATCTGCATATGTGCGTGCAGAGGCTTCATAAAGTTCTCTAAGTTGTGATCGCGCCCTAGAAACGTCCGCCAGCGTTGTCACTGTCGGGGATCGTTTGTGCTCAGTTTCTAAGTTTCTAAGCATTTGATTTGCTGCCTCTATGGCGGCTGAGCGCTCCTTTTTAAGACGCGTACCCATTTGGATAAAGGTACCACGTAGGACAGCCTTAAGTGCCTCCCATTGAAAGGGCAACGATGTCGTATCCAAAGCGTGGTCCGCAAAAAAGTTAGAGATTGTATCTGAAACCCTTGTCACACATTCCGGGTTCGTAAGCAGCGAATCGTTCAAGCGCCATGACCATTCCCTAATCGGAGTGGAAGGGAGCGAGAATGTCATGTGTATAGGAGAATGGTCAGACCAGACCATTGGGTCTATGGTGCATTCCGGGGACCAGTCCAGGCAGCTATGGTCACTCATTAGGTAGTCTATGTGACTATAGGTGTGATGAACATGGGAGAAGTGGGTATAGTTACGGGCCGTGGGGTGCAGCACTCTCCAAAGGTCCACTAGACGCAGATCGTAGAATGCCCGTTTCAGAGCCCTCAGTTTGGGGAAGGAGATACACGATCGCGAGGTGGAGGAATCTAAAAGTTGTTCAAGAGGGGTGTTAAAATCTCCCCCCAATACGAGCTTACCCTCCCTGAATCCTGACAGAATCCTCAAGTATTGTAACGCGGCCGATACTTGATTAACATTAGGAAGGTAAATGTTAGCTACCGTAAATTTGGTACCCCATAACACGAATTTCACAAAAACATACCTCCCCTGGAGGTCCGAGAGATGGTCAAGCACCTCTATAGGGAGCGTCTTATGGAAGGCCACAGACACTCCCTTGGCTTTCTGGGTTGGGCTAGTGCTGTGGAACCACCTGTTGAAGTATCTGCTGGAACAGGAAGGGGTGGAGGCAGAGTGAAAATGTGTCTCTTGGAGAAGAAGCACATTGACTTGGCGTTTGTGCATTTGATACAGGATTTGTCCTCTTTTGGAGGCAATATTGAGCCCATTGACATTGTAGGAACAGAATTGTAACCTAGGGTGAGAGGTCACTGTGTGGGCCATGATGGAGTGATGGGGGGGGGGGGAGGGGGGGAAGGAGAGAGAGAAGAAGAAAAAAAAGAAAAGCGGGGAAAAAAAGGGGGAAACACAACAGGGGAGGAAGAGAGAAGGTAGAGCGAGGCGGGGAAGAGATTGAACATAGAGAGCACCTGTGGAAGGTGGCTCAAAAATACTAAAGTGTGCGCAAAAACGTAACACTTCGTGAAATATCACGTAGTAGGCACGAACTGTGCCAATCCTATTTAGGGGGAGAGAACGGGGTTAGAACAGCTGAGTTGTGATCCCGACAACCTAGCAGGCATATATTACATAACTGTAAATGTAACACACCCAATGACCGTGGCATCTAATGCTCAACTGCCTAGTCACTAAAGAGCAGAGTGTCAGACTAATACCATTGGTACGCTTGAGTGTAATAAACAATCTAAAATTACATAGAAAAATAACATCAACGTAGAACAAGGTGTACACAAACTGGTGACAGAATAAAGGCACAGGTATTCCCGCGTAAGCAGGCGAGGGTTGGAAGCACCAATTACTACATTTATAGCAGCATTAACTATGATAGTCGTCACGGCTTAGCTCAGATATCTGTGTAAACGCACAGAAGGTGTCAGTGATAAGGCCAGCCAGTCCCAAGCTCCAGGGACATAGATGTCCAGAGCCCGAGGGAAGACCCGGAGGTCCCCGGACAAGCCAAAGGGCTATGCCCGGGAAACACCAAGCCAGCCAGTAGAGCCAATGCCGTGAAAGAACATATCAACACCACCGACCGCCTTTCCAGAGCCCCAGCAAGCACAACTGTACCAGCTGAGGGCAGGGAAACATTCTCCGTGCCAAGTGAGACAACTAAACCGTTAGCAGCATTTAGATAACAAAGTGAGCAAGAGTCAGTGGGGTGGATACGCAAGTAAAACCGTGAGTACAAAACAAAATAGGGAAAATAGTAGGCAAACCTGGCCGGAGTCTCATAGAGGAACTGTAGTCACCTGGTGGACAAAAGGACATAGCAAAAAGAACCATTTCAGGTCTCAGACGACAGAGTCTGGATCAGTCTTCTGGTGACGTGGCTCGCCGTACTCTAGGACCGGAAGGTACCGATCTAGACTGTGGGCGTCCTCGACGCTGTAGAGGAGGGCCCGGTAGCCGCTGGCGGTCATCTGGGGGGTCCAACCAGTTCGGGACGACAATAGGGTCCCGGTCCAGGAACAGGAAGAAGGCAGGAAGCTGGTCCGGGTCTGACAGCACAAATTTGTGGTTATCTTCTCGGGTCACTTTGATGCTGAAGGGGTGGCCCCAAGTGTACGTGGCGCCTACTTGGCGAATCAAGTCCAGCAGAGGACGGACCGCTCGCCGCATGTACAGCGTGTTGCGGGAGAGGTCCGGGTAGAGGTGTATAGGTGATCCGTGAAAGTCCAGTGGCCCCAGGCGCCAGGCCTTGCGCAAGATTTCTTCCTTCAGGGTATAGTAGTGCACCCGGCAGAGTACGTCACGAGGGCGGTCCCTGCGGTCACCCCCCATGCCTCCCACTCTATGCACTCTGTCCAATTCAATGGGAGATGTAACTTCCCTGCCCAGGACCTGATTGAGGATAGCGATGACAGTGGGTTTGAGATCGGCACCTGATGTAGCCTCCGGGACCCCCTGCAGCCGGATGTTGTTCCTGCGGCTCCGGTTCTCACTATCTTCTATCCGGAGCTGGTGTTGCCGTAGACGGGAAAGGTGAGTCGTAGATGCATTTTCAAGCGCCGTTATGCGGGCTGAATGGTCCTCCTGGGTGGTGGCCATAGCAGAAACCGTGACCTCTGACGCGGAAACCCGTTGTTTGAGGGCATTTAGTTCAACATGGAGAGAAGTTTCCATTTTGGAAGCCCAGGAATCAAAGTCAGCTCGGAAAGCAGAAAGTACGGCAGCGGATGTAGAGCCCTGGGAAAGCATCTCTGCTGAGGCCGTGTTCACGCTAAGAGTAGCGGGATCCATCGGAGGGGCCGGGTGTACACCCGGGCCGGTCCCACCGACAGAGAAAGCTGCTGCAGTCGGGGGAGGAGGTTTTGGTTTGCCTGGGGTTCGGGCTGACGAAGCCCTGTCTTTCCCTGTACGGGAGTCCTGTGAGGCTGTGCGTAGCAGGTACCATTGGATATTACCTTGTTGCAGTTCAGCGGAATCAGTAGAGGTAGAGCTGGAAGCCGCCATCAGCAGATTGGGCGTGATTGGTTGGGAACGCAGCCTGCGGTCGTCGGGAGAGCACAATGCTCAGCAGTACATGTCTTCAGCCGTCCATCCTCAGCCACGCATCCCCATAGGTGGAGTGGAAGAGCAGAGAGTGTGACCCGTGTCGTACATGGAAATAGACGCTTGCTGTGTTGCTACTGTCTTATTGGAGCAGGCGCAGGGGAGTGCCGGTGTTTGTGTTACAGGACAGTGGTACGGCAGCCTGGGCAGCACTGGCGGCTGAGGAGGGGGCAGAGCAAGGCTAGTGGCAAGGGGGAGCACGGAGTCCGGGTGGAGCAAGATGGCCGCTACACTTCTTGCTAGTCTGTGACTGGAGGGTTACGGGGAGGGCAAGATGTATGAGGTGGAGGCCCAGCCGCCCTGTATACCAGAGTAATCAGACCTTGATGTGTAGGGCGAAGCGGTTTCAAACGGGCAAGGGGGGACCCAGCAGTCCTATGGTCGGGTGTAGCAAGATGGCCGCCCCTCGAGCCTATGGGGTCAGGGCTCCCACCGAGTGCTCCTTTCTGACTGCCAGCCGGGGAGGGATCAGCCTACTTCTGGTGCCTTTTACTCTGCCCCCGCCCCGCTTACCCTGTGCGAGATGGTGCTTTGTGCTGGATGTTGCTCTGGGTGTATTGGGAGCAGCAAGATGGCCGCCGACTTCCAGGAGTAGGTCGAAGCCGCGGACTTTCCTAGAACTGGCCGCCGCGGGTGTGTCAGGCCGAACGTCCCGGGATCCCTCAGGTATACAGACCAGACCAGTGTAGGCCCACTTGCGGCCGAGCCGCCCGCCGCACACTCCGCTGACCGCAGCACTTTAGGCCGGAGGATGCTGCTGGTCCCGCAGGCCGCAAGATGGCGGCCAGGCCTCGGAGCCGACCACGGGCCGAGAAGAAGACCGAGGCGGTTCCCTGCTAGTCAAACACCTCCATCCAAGCCTGGATGGAGATGCAGGATGTCCGTGGGGTATCCGGAGACCCTCCGGGAGGCGTTGGAGGCTTCGTGGGCCCCAAGATGGCGTCGGGCCTGGGCTGTGTGGAGCGGGCCTGGTAGTTACCGTACGGCCGGCCCGGAGTCACAATTCAGGCTGGGTTGCAGGTAGGGAATCCTCAGGAACGACAGGGGTAGAGTTGGGGCAATTTCCAGTGGATTAGGAGCGAGGATGGCTATAGATTGAGGGTGCAGTTGCAGAGCTCAATGTCTGCACGTCCTCCTCAGTCGGCTCCCGGACACGCCCCCCCGTCCTTGAACTTTTTAGACACAGGCGGAGAACATGACAGGTATCGCCTGGCATGGGGTACTTTAAGCTTTTCCCATACAAACTCGTCATACCACCTTGGTCGCAGGACCTCAACTTCATACAATAAGTCCCGAGGCAAATAGGGGTACTCCCACCCATACTCACGGGCGACTCTCTGGGAGAAAAGTCTCTGCAATCTGGCTAGGGGCGGCATCACATCTCGCTCACCTTCGCCTGGCTGTACGATGGCCTCCGGATGCCGAGGTACCTTCACCATCTCGGGTTGCTTTGTCTTTGGTGCCTGCAACGAGGCACGCTGCGTCCCCACCATCAGAGCGGGTGATGTAGTTGAGTGAGGAAAGTTAGTCGAAGGGTTAGATTTCCTCTGGAACTCCGGGGTCTGCGCCCGGAGCGTATTATCTTCTATGGACATGGGGGAATCCTGTGGTTTACTCAGCACAGGTAGCGGGCGCCTGTCCCAGCCCTTCCGGTGAAACAGCTCGTCTATCTCCCCTAGGTCCCTAGGTCGGAGGTGTCATACATCTCGGCGGGAAGGTAGTCTCTAGTAGACGGAAGGCTACCTTCCCTTTCGGGCTCCACCGGCTGTGAACTCCCGACACCTCCAACCAACACCGCAGTCCCAGCCCCTAGCTCACCTGGACCTACTGAAGAACTGGGATGTCCGGGACTCTCTTCTCTACCGGCGCCATCCAGGCCAGGCAAGCGGCGGGGTGAAGCTCGACCACGACCACAGGATGCCTGCACCAGGCCTATCTTCCTCTTCGGGGGTGGCAGCAGGGAGTCTGTGGTGACCGAAGCAATGTCTTCGGATTTTTCTCTCTCAATCTCTGGTTGGGCAGTCACTTCGCCCTGGTCAGCGCGTACGGGGACCTCCGCAGAGGCCTGGATCTCTCCCTCCGGAGTGGCGGTTCCTGTGATGCAGTTGAGGCGTAGGGCCCGAGGCCTTTCCGTGTATGGTTCAACCTCAAAAAGGAACTCCTTGCATGCCTCACATCGCCCGAATGGCTTTAGTTGGACCACCAGTCCCGAGCATCCGGGACAGATCACACCGAGAGCCTCCGTGTCTTTGCATGAATACAGAGCCAACTGTCCTTTGGGGCCTAAGTCTTATCCCCGTGTCTGTCAGGGGAGCAGCAAATGCAGTCATCTTCGTGGTGTAAGGTACCGGTATCCACGGGGAGCTTGAGACCATCCCGACCACTTGCTGTTCCATCACGCGCTGACCACGCGCCGGAGTCTCCACGTGTATCTCCACACGTGGCCAGACTCCTCCCACAACTTGTACGTTTTCGCGGGCTTCCGCCAGCCTCCGCCCACGAATTGTACAGTCATGGGGTGCCTTGTGGCGCAGTGCATTAACAGTCCCCACATGTAGTACTTCACACGGCTGGACCTTTCCCTTTCTACGCTCCTCTGCGTGGGCCTTTCCCGACTTAGGGTCATGTCCACAACTCCGAGCAGGGATGCACTCTGGCCAATCACATGGCCGACCCGCTCGGAACTCCTCCGGGCAGCAAAGTTCAAACACAGACGCTCTCAGTTCCATCGCCAAGACACACGATAACCCGGACGAGCCCCCACATGTAGCGGCCCCCTCTCCCCGTCCTCTTCGGCCTAGGGGTATGTCACGCGACAGGGGTGAGGTGCGCTACGGCCCATGTCCTCCCCACTACTTGCGGGCGAGGTGAAGGCCAATACCTGATGTTTCCTCGGGCCGGTGTGTCCTGAGCATGTACCGAGTCTGCTGTGCAGAAACCACCAAACCACCCTTTGCTCCCATTAACAGAGTCCATACACCGATCACAGTCCAACGGTTAGATTTATTCCGTATCTTCAGTTACAAGGCAATGCGATGGCATGATACGGTGAGATGAGCAGGTCGAGGCACTCTACTGATCTGGGTCCCTACACCCCCTATGCTATGACCAAGGGTTGCAGGAGTCTTGACATGAATACCTCCATTGCGCTGCGGGCCTCTATCAGGGGAAGATGTCCTCCAAGGGAGTTACTGAAGGCCCATCCGTCACCGGGTTGACACTACCCCGGGTCTTCGAACGAGTGACCTCCCCAGCCTCCTCACCTCAGATGCGGGTCCCCTCGCAAGGGGCGCCCTGGAGCAACTCCACCCTCGCGGGACCCAGTCGGAGTCACCGGGTCCCAGGCCTCCTCAATAGTACCTCATCCCAGGCTGAAGGTGCCTGGGATGGACTCCATCTTCATCCCGACCAGGCCTAGGGTGCCTAGGTCGGAACCTTGAACCGCCCGCACCCAGGCCGAAGGTGCCTGGGTGCGTGAAGAGATGATCCCGCGGTAGTGATTCTACCCCGAGCCAGTAGGTACACTGACACCCACTGGTCAAGGAGAATATTACACCACCCAATCCTCCACGAATAAGAAAAAGGGGTCTGAACCCTAACATAATTACACACTTGGGTCACACTACTCCCCAAGTGTACCCCACTAAATTGAGGACCCCGCTACATTTATAACTGGGTAGCGGAAGAATTTTGTGTGCATACCAATAAACAATTATTCACACTTCTGTACCCAGAATATTATTTTTAGGGTGTATCTCTGTGACAATCTTTTTTTTTTTGCGTATGAGCATGTAGGCCCTTTACAAAATAATCTAGAGTGGGTGACTGGGGACACAGAGAAGGCTAATTTATTAAATACTTCCTTCAGCTCTGTGTATACAAAGGAGCATGGGGGAGCTCATGTCCAAAATGGGGGTGGTAGTGACACAGTCCCAAATCCACAATGGTTCAAAAGTGATATGGTCCAGAAATATTTAGACAGAATAAAGGTGGATAAAGCACCTGGACCAGATGGCATACACCCACGGATCCTAAAAGAATTGAGCTCTGTAATTTCAAAGCCATTGTATCTAATTTTTAGGGACTCATTAATGACAGGAATAGTACCACTGGATTGGCGCAGGGCCAATGTGGTGCCTATATTTAAAAAGGTAACAAAGTCTTTACCAAGTAACTATAGACCTGTTAGTTTAACTTCTATAGTTGGGAAGATACTGGAGAGATTAATAAAAGACCACATAGATGAGTTCTTGCTGGAAAAAGAATATTTTAAGCAACAGACTGAGACAGCATGGATTCATGAAAGACAGGAGTTGTCAGACAAACCTGATTTCTTTTTATGAAGAGGTAAGTAAAACCTTGGACAGAGGGGTGGCTGTGGATGTGGTATACTTGGACAGAGGGGTGGCTGTGGTATACATGGACAGAGGCGTGGCGGTGGACGTGGTCTACTTGGACAGAGGGGTGGCTGTGGACGTGGTATACTTGGACAGAGGGGTGGCGGTGGATGTGGTATACTTGGACAGAGGGGTGGTGGTGGATGTAGTATACTTGGAAAGAGGCGTGGCGGTGGACGTGGTATACTTGGATTTTGCAAAAGCGTCGGATAGAGTTCCCCACAACAGGATTGGATATATCAGTTTGTAAATGGATAGACAACTGTCTAAAACACAGAATTCAGAGAGTCGTGGTTAATGATTCTTACTCTGAATGGTCTAAGGTTATCAGTGGTGTACCCCAAGGTTCAGTGCTGGGACCCTTACTTTTTAATATCTTTATAAATGATATTGGGTCTGTGATCAAAAGTAACATTTCTGTCTTTGCAAATGACACTAAGCTATGCAGTGGAATAACGTCCTTACAGGATGTCGCCAATTTACAAGCCGACCTCAATGCTCTGTCTAATTGGGCGACTATGTGGCAGATGAGGTTTAATGTTGATAAATGTAAAATAATCACTTGGGGGCTAAGAATATGAATGCATCATACATACTAGGGGGAGTACAACTGGGGGGATCCGTAGTGGAGAAGGATCTGGGGGTTTTGGTAGATCATAAGCTCAATAATAACATGCAATACCAAGCTGCGATTTCCAAAGCGAGCAAAGTCCTTTCTTGTATAAGAGAGGTATGGACTCCAGAGAGAGAGATATCATTTTGCCCCTGTACAAATCGATAGTAAGACCTCATCTGGAATATGCAGTTCAGTTTTGGGCCCCAGTTCTCCAAAAGGATATTGGGGAAATGGAGAAAGTGCAGAGAAGGGCAATTAAACTGATAAGAGGCATGGAGGAGCTCAGCTATGAGGAAAGATTAGAGGAACTGAATTTATTCACTCTTGAGAAGAGGAGATTAAGGGGGATATGATTAACATGTACAAATATATAAGGGGTCCATATAGTGAACTTGGTGTTGAGTTATTCACTTTACGGTCAACACAAAAGACAAGGGGGCACTCTTTACGTCTAGAGGAAAAAAGATTTCACCTCCAAATACGGAAAGGTTTCTTCACAGTAAGAGCTGTGAAAATGTGGAACAGACTCCCTCCAGAGGTGGTTCTGGCCAGCTCAGTAGATTGTTTTAAGAAAGGTCTAGATTCTTTCCTAAATGTACATAATATAACTGAGTACTAACATTTATAGGTAAAGTTGATCCGGGGTAAATCCGATTGCCTCTCAGGGGATCAGGAAGGAATTTTTTCCCCTGCTGTAGCAAATTGGATCACGCTCTGCTGGGGTTTTTTGCCTTCCTCTGGATCAACTGTGGGTATAGAATTGGGTATATGGAATTGTACGATATTTTTTATTTTATTTTTATTTTTTTATGGTTGAACTGGGTGGACTTTGTCTTTTTTCAACCTGACTAACTATGTAACTATGTAACTATGTACCTCCCCTCCCAACCTGCTATATTGGGGACTACAGGAGGCTGACATTAAAGGAAAAGTAGAACCAAAGCTCACCACCAACAAACACCACCAGACCAGCATTGGGAAGAAACACCACTGGACCAGCATTGGGAAGAAACATCACCAGACCAGCATTGGGAAGAAACATCACCAGACCAGCATTGGGAAGAAACATCACCAGACCAGAATTGGGAAGAAACATCACCAGACCAGAATTGGGAAGAAACACCACCAGGCCAGCATTGGGAACAAACACCACAAGACCAACATTGGGACCAAACACCACCAGACCAACATTGGGACCAAACACCACCAGACCAGCTATGGGAACAAACATGGCTGGACCAGCGTTCAGAACAAACAGGGCCGGACCAGCGTCGGGAACAAACACCACCAGACCAGCGTTGGGAACAAACACCACCGGACCAGCGTTGGGAACAAACACCACCGGACCAGCATCGGGAACAAACACCACTGGACCATTAGTATTCCAGGAAATGTTTATTGTCTCCTACTTACTGTAATTCTTCTATGTGGCTTGTTGGCAGGGCTTCCATCAGATCCCTGAGATGAGGACCCTCCACTTTGTTCCTGGAGAGGATCAGTATCTTCAGGGTCCGATTCTCTCTAATTCCAAGTGCCAGGTGGGTGCAGGAACTGTCTGTCAATTCATTATTTTCCAATCTGTGGAGGAAAAGTACCTGAATGTTCATATCTGAGCAATGAAGGGAGGAAGGAGGATCACACTAAGAACACCAGTGACCCATCGGTCAATTATAGAGACCTACAGAATTTTCTGAGCTGTCCAAGTTCTATTCTTTGACATCGTCAGTTTGTCACCAAATCTGGTTGGACTCATCTTCTGTCTAGGTGCACCTCAAAATCTTTTTAAAAAGTTTTTCTCTTCACACATAAAAGAAGTGTTATAAGCTACCAGGAACCTTGCAACAGTGAATGTTATTGTCATCTTGTGGTATTATTATACTCACTCCAATTCCTCTATCCGGCTTGTTGTCAGGGCCACCATTAGGTCCTGGAGATGAGGACCCTTAACCCTGTTACTATTCAGGACTAGTCTCCTCAGGGTCTGGTTATCTCTTATTCCCAATGCCAGGTATGAGCAGGAATGGTCTTTCAGGTCATTATATTTCAGTCTGTAGAAGAAGGGAGTCAGAAATTTGTTAAAATTATGTGTTCCTCAGGAATTAATTACCACTATTTAAATAGAACTTAAAATTGTACTTTCACATCAGTCTCTGCCCTCAAGGAGCTTACAATTTAAGGTCCCTATCACACATCATATACTAAGGTCAATTTTAGGGGTGCTAAATACTCAAATTTAGGGGGCTTGTCTGAGTTAGTAGTTAGGCTCAGACCGTTCTCATTGATAGGTTGTGCTACTTTTTTTCTGCAGGTGGTATACTAGTGTGCAGTTCCCTGTGGCCTGTAGGTGGCACTGCCATGACTGGTCAGGGTTGAACCACTAGTAATAGTGCTGTGCCTTAGGGTGTCCTCTCTCGGCAGCGGTACAGTGGGCGTAATTGGCCTATTGTGCATGCTGGGAGAGGATACATAAGGGGCAGACCCTGCCTGGCAGGTAATCGGGAGGAGTCGGAGGAGGAGAGGAGTCGGAGCTTAGGTGCGCGGCCCTCCAGGCCTGGTTGGCCTATTGTGCATGCTGGGAGAGGATACATGAGGGGCAGACGCCGCCTGGCAGGTAATCGGCAGGAGTCGGAAGAGGAGAGGAGTCGGAGCTCAGGTGCGAGGCCCTCCAGGCCATGGGGCCACATGCGCATCAGTCCCAGGCACCTTTAGTCCTGGGGCTGCAACTTTAACACTGGGCCCAGCAGCACCTTTAGCTGGAGCCCACTTCTGGGAAGAGGAATCCCATTGTGTCCCTTGCGAGGGAGCCCGCTTCTAAGAAGAGGAGGCCGGGGGGGGGGGGGGACCATTCTGAGGGACCGGTGAGAGTTCACGGTGAAGGAAGGGGCCCGGTAACTTTCTGGAGGGATTCATCTATCCACCAAGGGCCTAGTAATGTGCTGTTGCTGGCACCTGTCCTTGTATGGCAAAAGCTGAGAAGTTTGGGACATGATAGATTTTGTGGCAGAGGGTCTCCCGATCATATCCAAGAAAATAACCTAATTAAGCGTCCGAGCATCACTTCGGCTGCTAGGATCCACTTTTACAGGAGACTATCCGGGTGAGCTGAACCCACTCAGGGATTGAGTGGTGACTGTAACATTTACTTGTGCCTGGACCTACCTCCCAAAACCTTGCTGTCCTGTCTCTTATCCACCCTTTCCTATCTGCTGAATATTGATGAAAAATAAACTCAACGTTGGAGTTTAGAGTGGTGTGGACATTGGAATTACTGGGGGGAAAACAGAGACTTGTCCCTATATCCTAGGAGATGAGAACCAACTGATAGAGAACCTAGCTGTGGGACCCAAATACATGACACCGCTCAACCTCCTCAAACAGGAGGGTACGGGCATATAGTACGGTGTGCCTTTTTCCTGCAAGTCAGCCAAAGGTAGGAAAAAGGGTCCGTGTGCTACACTGGAATACCCCTGCAAGTGCAGGAAGAACATGCAAACCCCATGCAGGTGGTGTTCTGGTTACAAGTGTAGCATTTGCACTGATGACCTTGGTGCTGCAAGGCAGAAGTGCTAACTGCTAAGCCACTCTGCTGATGGAATACACAAATATCTATGACATGAGTGAAGCCCAGTGTATTTTTATTGCAATATTCTATTTACTTTCCCTTTATCGCACTGTAGTAAAATCAAATACTGACCAGGCAGAGAAGTTCACCTCTTGACCAGACAAATTCCCAAAAAAGTAGGTTTCAATTTACATGACTTTGAGTTTGATATCATAGTCTATATTCTGGGTAGATCTTTCATTTTGTATCTATACAGGACTACAGACTCTTGCCAGTCATTCCAAGCAGCACAACCTCAGAACTCCACGTCATCTCACAGAATGCTTTGGGTGCAGTAGGGGTGGAAATTGTCCCCTTCCTATTGATGACATAAAAAGGGACTGTCCTGAGGATTATATATTTGGCTGGTAAGAGATAGGTGGGGTGGTGTACTCCCAGATCTGAATACTCCTAGGCTTAGGAATGGGGAGCTTCAGGACACCAAGTAGTAAGAACTATCGGGATTTACTGGTGAAGAGAATCAATACTAGGATAACTGATAAAGCTGCTTTAAAGGTAGGCTTTGCATTTGAGTGCCTACAGGTCTACACTTTAATCGAATCCCTGCGTATGGGCACTTGAGTCCCTACAAGTCTACACTTTATTAGACTCCATATGTATGGTCACTTGAGTCCCTACAAGTCTACACTTGAACCAACTCCATGTGTATGGTCACTTGAGTTCCTACAAGCCTACACTTTAATCAAGTCCATGTGTATGGTCACTTGAGTACCTACAAGTCTACACTTTAATTGACTCTGTGTGTGTGTGTGTCCATTTGAGTCCCTACAAGTCTACACGTTAAACAAGCCTATGTGTATGGTCACAAGAGTGTCTACAAGTGTACACTTTAATCAACTACATGTGTATGGTCACTTGAGTCCCTACAAGTCTACACTTTGAGTCCATGTGTATGGTGTGATATTGGGGGTGTTTAGCTCAAGTGATAGATGCTCTTTTTGTGCAGCGAGTCCACGTCACACAGGTGTTTATACTTAAGGGCCTGGTAGCCCACGTTTATTAAACGGAAAAAACAAAACATAAGTCCATTCAGGATTCCACGCAGGGGTTCAAACTTCATTTAGCCCTCAAATGAAAGACATACCAAGCCACCTGGCTCTCTCATCAGCAGTTCCTCTGCTTGCTCTCAACAGACTTGATTCCTTTCAGCCCCCTGGACTCACTGGCTTCCGTAGACTCCCCAACTCCCAAGGCTGGCCAGCCTTTCCCAGTCCCTGGGCAGGGAACCTCCCTTACACGGGCTGCAGTCTCCCACAGGGCAGACAGCTTTCCAGACACAGGTCTGTCTTCACACAGCTGTAGCAAGCTTCTCACACTCCACCTTCCTCCACTTACTGCTCTCACCAGCCCCTTGTTATATGCACCTAGGCACACACCCTGCTGGCTGTCCACAAAAACCAGACACAGGGTTGGAGATCCCGTCCCACCCAAGTCTCTGAGGGATCTCCAAACTACAGAGCCCCATCCGGAAATAGCAAGATCTGGAGAAAGCTGCCAGAGCAGTTTTCTCTGTTTCAAATCTACGCTCTGTAGCTCTGCAGTCCGCCGATATGCAGACTCTGTGTCCATTTTCGCTCCATTTCCATAGGGACAGGGACTCTCACTATTACAATGCTCACACGAGTGTCTACAAGTCTACACCTTTATCAAGTCTATGAGTATGGCCATTTGAGTCCCTACAAGTCTACACTTCAATTATGTCTATGTGTATGGTCACTTGAATCCCTTCAAGTCTAAACTTTAAACAAGTCTATGTGTATGGTCACACGAGTGTCTACAAGTGTACACTTTAATCAACTACATGTGTATGGTCACTTGAGTCCCTACAAGTCTACACTTTAAACAAGTCTATGTGTATGGTCACACGAGTGTCTACAAGTCTACACATGTAAGGTCCCTTGAGTCCCTAAAAGCCTACACTTTAGTCGGGTCCATATATATGGTCACACAAGTGTCTACAAGTTTACGCTTTAACCTCTCTTCCCTCTAAAATTGGCCACAGATGGGCAGACACTCCAGTATTGTGGTACACAGGACTATTACCCAACACAAAAAACAATAGTCACCATGTGATCCTCTCCCCCATGGAATAATGGAATCTTCACCATATGTACATAACATGCATCATGAGCAGAGACCTTCAAAATGTGGCATTTATTTTTACAAAATGTGGCACTAAAAAATGTGGCAATATGGCACTTATTTTGGCCAAATGTGGCATTTATTTTGGCCAAATGTGGCTTTTTTTCAACTTTCCACCCCCCTTCCCATCCTAAAAGGGATATTAAATCGTGCAACTTGAATCATTAACTACTTTATTACTATTTACAGGTATTTACAACAATTTTAGTTTTAATTATAGTATAATTTTACGTGAGCGACTATGCTCTCCATAGAAAAATTGAGGCGACGGTCGCTGAGGATGTACTTTAATTTTGAAAAAGTCCTCTCTACGTCGGCTGATGTTCCAGGTGCGCATTTCATTGCCAGCACGTCTGCAGCGTCCCAATCTTCTTTCAGCGGGGATTCCTTTCCTTCGAGGTTCACGGCCACGCTCCTGACTTCCTCCCAGCCACAATTCCTGATCAGGACGGCCTGTATTTTGGCCTTAATCCTCTTTCCAATGGCTCCTGGGTAATTTGTGTTGGCAATTTCCTCCATCTACGCCACAGAGGTCGTCAGGAGAATCTGAAGCTGCTCCATGACTTCTGGAATTTACTTGAATTTACTGGAATTTACTTGAAATTGGCCTCCAAAAAGAGAACCTGCGGGAAGAGGGCCGGGTCATCTATAAGGTCTTTTGCCTTTTTCACCGCACCAGAATCGTCTTCCTGCTCCTTCACCACGGTTTTGAAACCTTCAAAATGCTTCACATACCACGATACTGCAGACAACCAGGTGCCCCACCTAGTGACAACAGGCTCGGGAGGTAGTGGCACGCCAGGCAAATGTTTCCTGAATACCTCAAACCTTTTTGGTGCCTTCAGGAATATTTTTTTCCCTGCCGAGATGAGTTTATTGGCTTTGGGTGCCCTTCCCGTATGGCCTCCGCAACACGATGTAGTCCATGCGCCAGACACGTCTTGTGGATAATTTTTGGGTAGATAGCCTTAAGGGTCCTCCCCACGCTCAGCATGTATGCTACACTATCCGTGACAAGTAGTAGCAAGCGTCCTGCCGTGTTGGGGGCTCCTTGCCACAGCAGTCCTGAAACAAATAAATAAATTAAATATTAGCATGCTGTATATAAGCACTAAAAATGGCACCGTGACAGACAGAAGCTAAAATTATAGCCTGAAGGGTGCTGGTTTAGTAGTAGTAGTGTAGGAAAAAAAAGGCACTTACTCAGGGCTTCCTGGACAGTTTGGTCGATGGTTGAAGCATTGTTTTTTTCAACTGAGCCACGTGGATAAGATGACATTTTTGGGCATTGTCAGGATCCAATTTTCCCACAACGATGTTGGCGATGTATCGTCTGAGTGAGTCCGTTGCTTCGTCTACGCTGAGCCAGATCCTTGAGTCACCAATGTCCTTGCGAATTTCCTCCAAGTTCTAAGAAAGAAAAATATATACGCGTATACAGTCGGCACCATTTAAAACATGAACATTTGTTTTTTTTCATACCTACACGTAAACATGTTTGTAAATTTTTACTCGTTGATCTTAATTTTTGCAGAAGGTATTGTTGCTCAACCAAAGGTACCTATGCATGATTTGAACATAAATTATTATTGAACGTTGCTTACCTTTTCACACAATTGAGGTACCATTCGTCTTAGGGTGCTCACGCTTGGCAATTTGACGCTACAGTACTTGTCACAAATGTTGCGCAGGAGACCCTTCTCCAGTTTGTGTAACGGAATGCCTTCTTTAAGGAAAGCCATGGTGACGTCTCTGGAAAATTCCTGGACCTCGGGCTGAATTTCCCATGACACCACATCTCTAAGGAGCTGCTGCTGCTTCCGATCAGTACTCGGAGCTTTGTCCCTTGCCAGGTGCTGCTCGCTTTTCTTGTGCACGTCGAATTGCCACTTCTTCTTAAACTCATACTGTAAATTAAATACAAGAAAAAGTTTTGTATTCAGTACCGGTAAAAATTCTCCAGTAAAAGTCAGTTTCCTACACAGGCCAGAATAGATCAGTTTCGGAACGGGGACTAAGGTGAGGACAGAAAATTGTTTTCAGCTATAGAAAATTTTGACACTTGAGGAGCATTTCAAGGCTACAAGGCTGTTGGGTACCATAAAATGAACCTTAGTGGCCATAACTTTAAAATATACAGTGCTTGTGGATGTAATAGAAAAAGATGAAATTCTCTCAAAAAATTGAAAAAGTGAGAGAAATGAGAATGATATAGGTATAAGAAGAGTTCTCAAAGAAAACTGAATAAAAACTTACCGATTTCATGCACAACTTGCAGAATATCTTCCCACCTTCCACGGCGAAATTGCTGTCACCATTAATCCACTTCTTGAAAAGGGTTACGTTTGAACTAGCAACTTTAGGCATATTGAATTAGGAAAACACGAAAATGTAAAATACGAGCGATGACTTCAGTAATACACTTCAGCTTGGTATGAAGGACGTGGGAAAGAGAGCTGATATACTGTATATACGCGTTTCCCTACGGTCCTCCCCCCTGCTAATGGATTTTTACATACAGTGTACACAAAGATATACACTGTGGGACAATCCCCCCTCCCCCTTAGCAGCCAATCCACATACACATATACATCCCATAATAAGTTTATCTTAAGGCAGACAGAACAATGTGAGGTCATTAACATTTAACAATGAGACAGGCACAATCCACATTCCCTCCCAATACACAAACAATAGGGAAATCTGCCAATGAGACAGTCTGTGTGTCTCTCTCACAGACAAGCACATGGAATTCACGGTGTAAGGTGGTATTAAATCTTCATATTTCTATATGAAGACATTGCTGACAAATATTACTGTCCCACTTGAAGAATATTAGAATATTTTTATTTTTTCTTGGCCCAAATAAGGCAAAATATGACACAAAATGTGGCATTTTCCCGAAAATCTGCGAAATATGGCATTTCACCGAAAAATTGGCAAAATGTGGCATTTTAGTATGGCGCCTTGGCAATGTGGCATTTGAAGGTCTCTGGTCATGAGAGATGAGCACTAGGGCTAGCTGTTTTTTTTTTCCCATCTGAGAAACACTGGCTGTCATGTCAAGTAAAGGCTCTTAATAGTTATCTGGTGGAGGATTGGGATCCTCCAAGTATGATCACCTATCATGTAAAGGTTTAGGCCTGCCCCCCATAATTATGACTACAACCAGCCCTGGAATACTCACTCCAATTCCTCTATCCGGCTTGTTGTCAGAGCTGCCATCAGGTCCTGGAGATGAGGCCCCTCCAGTTTGTTACCAGACAGAACCAGTCTTCTCAAGATCTGGTTATTTTCTATTACCGATACCAGGTGGGGGCAGGAACTGTGTGTCAGATTATTATCGCTCAGACTGTAGAAGAAAAGAAGATTTACAGGACAATGTTAATGATGGAAATGTGTTCTCCAAGAATTCTATTTATTGGCCTTCATATGAATAGAACCAATTCTGTATAATAAATAAAATACCTCTCATTCACTTTATTAAACTCTTGCAAATATTGTCTAACGTAGAAGTAAAGTCCACAGTTTGATTCTTGTATCCAGATAATCTCTCATAAAGCACTAGGGGTGCTATTCCATTCACTGACACCAACAATGAAGGCATAATTTCTGTCACTGACACCAACAATGAGGTACTATTCCTCCTGCTGACCCTATCAAAAGGACACTATTCCTCCCACTGACACCTTTGAAAGGGCACAATTTCTCCCACTGACACCAACGGCTGGCACTATTCCTCCCACTGACACCAACAATGGGACACAACTCCTTCCACTGACACCAATGATGGGACACTATTCATCTCACTGACACCATTGATGGGGCACTATTCCTACCACTGACACCAATTATGGGACACTATTCCTCCCACTGATACCAATGATGGGACACTATTCCTCCCACTGACACCAATTATGGGACACTATTTCCCCCACTGATACCAATGATGGGACACTATTCCTCCCACTGATACCAATGATGGGGCACTATTCCTCCCACCGACACCAATGATGGGGCACTATTCCTCCAACTGACAACATCAAAAGGGCACAATTTCTCCTACTGACACCAATGATGGGGCATTATTTACTCTCACTGGACCCCAGGACATGTTTTACTCCCCCCTGGTTTAAGAGAAACATGACATTTACCTCAGGTTTTTGATGGTGCCTAAAGCTGGTAGAAGTTTCTTCAAGCCTTCACTCCTAATATTACATGAATTTAGATTGACTTCTTCTGTCTCTGTGCAGGACTGAAGAATAAAACACAAGACAAAGCAGTCCAGGGGGGTGAGAGGGACATCAGAGATGTCAATCTCTTTGTTTGGCCCAATACTTTGTGACACCAGAGCTGTATTCCTGCTCTCTCGGAGACAATAGAAGACATGAAGGAGCTCTCCCTTCCCTTTAATAGATTTGTTGGGTTTTTGTTGTTTGGTCATTTTCTTCTGCAGCCAGGTAGTGACATCTTTGGAGGCCCGGACAGACAATTCTCCCAAATGGGACCTTAACATGGATCTGGTAGACTTGTCTGAGAGGCCGCAGAGGAAACGGAGAAATATTTCAGCACGTCCGTCTTTGTGAGATTCGGCCTTATCAAGCGTTTTCTGTAATTCCCCAGGAACGTAGTCTATAAAGTGAACCAAAGCCGCAAAGAACTCCTGAAGAGTGAGATGTAAGAAGGTGTAATCCACATCGGGAGGTTGACCAGACTCCATCAGGAAACATGAAATGAGGTGCTTATCATTGGTGACACAGAACGACTGCAGATGACGCTTATCAAATACAATGATGTGATTCAGTACTCCATGTTCCGCCATCCAACCAATGGATGTCAACCGTTCCTTAGCGTCACCACTGTCCTGGCTGTGATTGGCCAGAAAGTTAGAGACAAAGGTCACAAAGAGCTGTGTGACTGTTTTGGGCAATGATGCCATCAGCTGATGGTTATTGGTTGGTTGGGCTCTGAAGCACATTGATAACACCGTACAGATGATCCAGCAGTATGATGGAATATAGCAGAAGGTATACAGCGTGTCGTTCTCCTGAACATAATGAAAAGCCCTGGCTGACAATTCACTGTTATTAAAGAAATGTTTAAAGTAGATCAGTCTGTCCCCATGGAGAAATCCCATGATCTCGGCCATTCTCTGGAAAACATCCGTATCAATTGATGCCAGTCTGGTTGGCCGGCTGGTGATCAGTATGGAGCAACCCTTAAGGAGACTCACCCTCACCAAACTGACCACAATCTCACCAAGATCTCTCCTCTGTTTTGGATCCAACCGTTTACTCAATCTGAAATCCATTTGGTGAATGCTTTCATCTAAGCCATCAAAAATAAACAGAAGTCTCTCTGGATGCTGTAAAATATTTTCTATCTGAATGTGCAGATACGGATATTGTTGAAGGATCATCTCCTCCAGACTGACTTCCCCCAGTCTATTAAGGTCCCGAAATCTGAAGAAGAAGACAAAAGCAAATCTCTGGTAGAGTTTTCCGTTCACCCAATCGAAGACAAACTTCTGCACCAGCGTAGTCTTGCCTATTCCGGGAACTCCGCTTACCATGACCGCATGGGGGACACATTGTGACTGGTGGCTCCAGCGGAACAGCATGTTGGGGGAAATGTGTTCCAGTCCAGTCTTGGCTTCCTTCAAGCATTCTTCGTGTTTTACTCCAGTCTGTATGAGCTCATTCTGGGGGCGCTGCCTGAACTGCTGGGTGGAGACCACTATTAGGTTCACATAACGCTCATTGATGAGGAAGGCTTGGGGTTCCAGGGTGGTCCCTGGAGGTTTGTGTTCCACTAGGTTCTGAGTCTTCTCCATCAGGTGCTGCTTGTGTTCTTTTTGAATATCTGGGAAGGGACAGAAAATATTTAAGGTTAAAGCAGAATCTGGGAAATGATGCACCAAAATGAATAGCGCTTGCTGACATACCAAAAAAAAAAAAACCAATTAAAAAAACTACTGACACAATCCTATAAATGATTGCTCGCCCATCAATGACATCTCCAACAGATGACAACTGATAGAAAACGAAGGGTTTGGTCAATGATGTCACATTGATGGCAGCCTGGAGAGAGTCTGGTATAGAATTTGATAGGGACCCCACACTGGGTTTCTTTTTTTTCTTTTTTTTGTGGGGTCCCTTATAAAAGCGATACCAGAACTGAAGAGCCTGGTATGAAATAAGGTGGAAAGCCCACACCATCTTTTCAACACTTTTGCAAACTCCAGGACGCCACTATAGCACCCTTCTTATGTTTTACAAAGAAGCTTTATTTCAGTAGTCAGACAGATGAGGTGCAATGGACCAAAGTCATGCAGAGTGCTCTCCATCCTGGCCCTAATGACATTGTATAATAGCAATGATCCCCTTAAATATACAAAGAAGCATAGGCGTGCGCACATGGTGTGCCAAGTGTGCCCAGGCACACCCTAATCACCCGGGGTGGCGCAGATTCCCCCTGTTTAGACAACTGATATTTCACCCAAGCCCCCTAAAAAAATCAATTGTAAAAAACAATAAAAAATAAAATAATAAAAATCAAAACTACTGACATCGCCCACTGCCCTACTGACACCGTCCATTGCACTGCTGTCAGTCAATATACATATGCACACACTCAAATGTGTTTGAGCTTTGGGGTGCACACCCTAATGCAATAGGCTGTGCACACCTATGCAAAGAAGCCAATGGAAAGCAACCCTGTCATAGCTTATGGCCTCACAGTGACGTCACACTCTCACCTGGAATATGAACATCAAATTTCAATATGACAGTACATAAATAAAATCCAATAAAGTAAAGGTTCTCGCCCCCCGAATCTCACACAGGGGAATGACGATTCAATAAAATGAGTTGTTTGTCATTATTAGTATTATGAATCTCCCTGCGTTACTGTATCCTCCTATATGAACAATGGTCGAGTTCTGCTCAGGTTCTTCTCCTCCTGACAATGACATTGGTCATATTGGACATCACATGCACACTGTGTACTCACCGGTCAGCTCTGTCAGTGTGTGTCCATGTTCATCCAGGAGGATCTCCTCCACCAGACATTCCCCTAGAAGAAGAAGAAAGGTGGCAGGTCATCATTATGTCACTCAGATTTGTATAGCGAAAGCCTTTCTAAATTTTGTTTTACTCTTATTGCAGAGCATTGCACCCAGGGGTGATTTATATGAAATCACCTGCCAGTCAGTCTGCTGAGGAGGCTCCAGAGTCCTGTGTCAGGGGTGGGAGAGTCCTGTGTCAGGGGTGGGGGAGTCTTGTGTCAGGGGTGGGAGAGTCCTGTGTCAGGGGTGGGAGAGTCCTGTGTCAGGGGTGGGAGAGTCCTGTGTCAGGGGTGGGGGAGTCTTGTGTCAGGGGTGGGAGAGTCTTGTGTCAGGGGTGGGAGAGTCTTGTGTCAGGGGTGAGAGAGTCCTGTGTCAGGGGTGGGGGAGTCCTGTGTCAGGGGTGAGGGAGTCCTGTGTCAGGGGTGAGGGAGTCCTGTGTCAGGGGTGGGGAAGTCCTGTGTCAGGGGTGGGAGTGTCCTGTGTCAGGGGTGAGAGAGTCCTGTGTCAGGGGTGGGAGAGTCCTGGGTCAGGGGGGTGGGAGAGTCCTGTGTCAGGGATGGGAGAGTCCTGTGTCAGGGGTGAGGGGGTCCTGTGTCAGGGGTGAGGGGGTCCTGTGTCAGGGGTGGGAGAGTCCTGTGTCAGGGGTGGGAGATTCCTGTGTCAGGGGTGGGAGATTCCTGTGTCAGGGGTGGGAGAGTCCTGTGACAGGGCTGGGAGAATCCCTTTCTGTTCTCTCAGCCTCTTATCAGTAGCTTGGACCTCGATTTGACAAAGCAGGGGTCATGTTTTGAAGGATCTTTTGCAATCCCTACCTCCTCCAGAGAGAAAGTCTCCTGACAACCCTCACTCCTCAGGGAGAGGCTCTGAGGGGAAGGTCTTCTACGAAAAGGCTATGCACCTGGATTGAGGCCCCATGGCCAGAGCCCAGGCCTAGAAGGCATCAGATGAGAAGGTTATGTGCCATGATTGAGGCCCTGTTGCTGGAGCATGTACCTATAGGGCATTGCTCCCCTGTGTGAGAAGGCTATGTGTCTGAATTGGAGCCCCATGGCTGGAGTATGGGCCTAGAGGGCATAATTTCCTTGTGTGAGCAGACTGGGTGCCTGGATTGTGGCCCCATGGTTAGAACCTGGGACTAGAGGGAATTATTCCCCTGTGAGAGAAGGCTGTATGCCTTGACTGAGGCCCTATGGCCAGAGCATGGGCCCAGAGGGCATTGATCCCCTGTGTGGGCATGCTGTGTGCCTGGATTGCGGCCCTATGGCTGGAGCCTAGACTTACAGAACATCATTATTCTGTCTGAGCAGGCTGTGTGTCTGGATTGAGGCCCTGTATCCAGAGCCTGGGCCTAGAAGGCATTTCTCCCTGTATGAGCAGGCTGTGTGCCTAGATTGAGGCTATGTCTGGAGCCCAGGCCTACAGAACTTCACTCTTCTGCTTGAGCAGGCTGTGTGCATAGATTTAGGCACTGTGATCAAAACCTGGGCCTAGAGGGCATTGCTCCCCTGTGTGAGAAGGCTGTGTGCCTTGATTGAGGCCCTGTGTCCAGAGCCTGGGCCTAGAGGGCATTGCTCCCTGTATGAGCAGGCTGTGTGCCTAGTTTGAGGCCGTATGGCTGGAGCCCAGGCCTACAGAACATCACTATTCTGCCTAATCAGGCTGTGTGCATTGATTGAGGCCCTGTGATCAAAACCTGGGCCTATAGGGCATTGCTTCTATGTGGGCTCAATGCCATGTGGGCCCAAGAGAATGTTCTAGTAACACTAGAAGATCCAGTTTTGCTGTGCTCCAGAGGAAGGTGCTACATAAAGGTCTAGTAAAGATTTTGGGGACCCCACTTTTTTTTTCTTGTTTTTGTGTTCCCTCTTGAAATCCATATCAGACGAAAAGGGTCTTCTATGGAATTTAGGGGAATCCTACGGCAAGTGTTTTGCCTCACACTGCAGCTGGAGGTTCCCATAGGAATCTCTATGGACTGTATAGAGTGCAGAGGTCTCCCTCATATTATTTCCTCTTCTGGTCAAATGTCCTCAGTCTATAACATGGGTCTCCAAACTTTCCAAGCAAAGGGCCAGTTTATTGTCTTTCAGGCTTTGAGGGGGGAAACTTTGGCCAGTGGGAGTAGAAAATGCCCCGACATCAGTGCCTTATCATTGGTTATAATGGGTGGAATAGTGCCCCATTGTTGGCATCAATGGAAAATGAGTGCCCCATTTATGGTGTCAGTTGGTTAACTACTGCCCCAAGGGCCAGATAAAGGCAAGCAAACAAACTCAGGCCGCAGTATGGAAATCACTGGTCTATAGCTATTTTCTCTCTTGATGAGCGTTCTTTAACTCTTATGGTTGAATGTCCTTTGTCTAGTGTTATGCTGCGTACACACAATTGATTTTTTCGACGGTGAAAACACCGCCGAGAAAATCAACGTGAAAAACGAGGAACAGCTTGTTCCCCCCACACACGGCCGTTTTAAATGACATTTTTTTTTGGTCGAAAAAAACGACCGTGTGTGGGCTCCCCGGCAGTGTTTTCCTATGGGAAAACTGCCGCGGAAAAAAATTATGGGAATCACGATGAGAAAAATTAGAGCATGTTCTAATTTTTCTCGTCGTGATTAATTCAGTTTTTGCCGGGAAAAATGACAAAAAGCCCACACACACTCGTTTTTCTTGTTAAAAAAAAAAAAAATTTTTCCCGACGGGAAAAATGATCGTGTACGCGGCATTAGGCTATGAATGTTCTTATGGCTATTTTTCTGATAGGGTCGAACGTTAAGGAATGTTACATTCACCCAGTGAAAGGCAACAAATAGAAAGTGATAAAAGGATATATTGTTACGTTTTCCTGAATGATGAGCCAATCACAAAGCACATTTTTATATGTAGCAAGGTGTTACTTCTGTACGTAGCTTATGGACTACAGTTTGTGCCTATAAGAACTTAACTCTTTTCATTGTCCGTTTGCCCTGTACTGCTGCAAGTTGTTGGGTTCAGCTATGGTAAGAACAATGCATGACGGACCTTGTGGTGCGGAGAGACAGAGACTCTATTGCTATGGGTCAGAAATAGACTACAAGGCCCACAACGCCACTGTGCTGTGAAAGAGCGTGGCGCCACGCACTGCCTGCTGGGAGGACATTTTAAAAGGAAGGCGGGGCTTGTGTTCGTTCTCTTGGGACTCCTTCTTGCAAGAGGCAAGAGGCCTGCAGCGAGGGTTCTTAGGCCTGGGCCTAAAGTGACGGATCGCCTGTCGGAGTGATCCCAGCTACAGCCCTGCTGATCGGATGAGGGAGAGGGACAACTCCACACTCCTGAGCATCCAGAGTCACCTATCCACCAACGCGTTGTGACCGGCTAAGCGGAGGACCAGGGACCACAACTCGTCCAGGGGCTGCGAACCGAGAGGGCCCAATCGGAGGATACCAGCGAGGCGAGGCCTCATGTGGTGAGAGGGCACCTGCCCACCAACACAACTAACTGTGTCGCAGGAAGGTGACTTCCATAATTTTACTTACTTACTTACGCTTGCTGGTAACTGCAGTACTGCAAGCAGAGTCACGCTACATTCAGGATTGAGTTAGCGCTTTGGGAAGGATCAGCATTCCACTTGTCCCTTTCACCACACATGTTTTTTTTTATAAATTCTTTATTTTTCCCTTTTTCCACAAGTTTCATATTACAAATTATTGCATTTCATAACATTTACTTATTTCAACCAATACAGAATAAGAAAAGAAATTATTACAATCTTGTAATTTCCCTATCTTCTTATTGCTTCATTAATTCCATATGACTTCTCTTTCCCTCTTTGACATTTCTTTTCACGGTATTACCCCCCACCCTCCTCCCTCCCCCCAAAAAAAACAAAATACACCCAGAATAAAAATAAATCAAAACAGATTACCTTTTCCTCTCCCCTTACTCCCGCATCCCATCCCCCACCCCCTCACCCCCCCTCCTCCTCCCTGTATTTCAGATAGGGTGCCCATATCGTCCGGTATCTCTCATCCTGCTCTTTCATTGTCATCGTGAGGTTTTCCATTTGTTGGATCTCTGCGATTCTAGCGAACCATTGTGCTCTAGATGGGGGGCTCTCCTTTTTCCACAGGACAGGGACACACGCCCTCGCGGCTGTAATGAGGTGTCTTAGAAGTGAGTTTTTATGTTTTTCCACTGACATAGGGATATCCAATATTATATTGGCTGCTGGTCTATCTTCTAGAGAGACTCCTGTAATTTTTTTAATGGTTTCTATTACCATTTTCCAGAACTCCTGTATTTTCACACACTCCCAGAAAATATATGTAGCGGGGTCCTCAATTTAGGGGTAGTGTTTGAGTGGTAGTTATGCTCAAACACCTAAATTGTTAGGACATTATCAACCATTTTTGTCTGCAGGAAGAGTATCGGTGTACTGTTCCCTGTGGCCTGCAGGTGGCGCTGCCATAGTGGGCCAGGGTTGAACTGCTGATACAGTGCTGTGCCTTGTGTGTCCCCTCTCGGCAACCATACAGTGGGAGTGGTCGGCCTGCTGTGTATGCTGGGAGAGGATATAAAACGGGCAGACGCTGCCTGTTCAGGGTCGTGGTCCGTCGTCAGGAGTCCCACTCCCAGGGAGTGTGTGTTCCTGTCCGCCCTGGGCACCTTTGGCCCAGGGGCGGAGGTCGGTGAATCAGTCCCAGGCACCTTTGGTCCTGGGGCTGCAACTAAAGGCCTTGGGCCCAGCATCTTCGACTGGGGCCCATCAAGGATCGAGGAATCTCAGGGTGCCGCCTTGCGAGGGGACCCGCATCTTAGACGAGGAGGCCGGGGGAGGACCGTTCCGAGGGATTGGTGAGAAGTCACAGTGAAGGAAGGGGGCCCCGGTAACTCTCTGGAGGGATGTCTTCTCCTTACAAAGAGGCCAAGCTTTAAAGAAACCAAGTTCACCAGGTCTGTGGCAGAGACCAAGTTCACCAGGTCTGTGGCAGAGACCAAGTTCACCAGGTCTGTGGCAGAGACCCGTGTGCCAGTTTGAATAGTGATTGGGTGAACAGTTTGAGTACCATTTTGGCTGCTAGTCCCTATCTAGGGAGACTATCCAAATGGGCTAAGTCTGCTTGAGAAGCCGAGCAGTGAAGTGTATTACGTTTGTGCCTGGACCTCTCCCACACCTTATGCTGTCCTATCCTTTCTGCAACCTTTCCTATCAGAGACTGTTGTCTAAGAGAAATAAACTCTACGTTGGAGTTACAGCTGGTGTGGACATTGAAGTCATTGGGGGAAATAGAGACTTGTCTTTATTAGCTATAGAGATAAGAACCATTCGGAGGGAGTATCTGGCTGCAGAGACCCATCACAACACCACTCAAGCTCCTCACACAGGAGGGTACGGGCATGTAGAGCTGGGTGTGCCCTTTCCTCCTGCGAGGAGCCGAAAGACAAGGAGGAGAGGGTGGTAAGCGCTATATATGTAATAATGTCCCTTTTGCTACATGACACCTCCAGCAAGCATCTGACGTCTGAGGATGTATTCGATGCAGTACTGTTGGTGTTCTATACCATCTGGTTAAAATTTTGTATCCTCCCTCCTGATATCCACTCGCTACTGAGGCGTTATGAGTAAACAACAAAATCCTATCTCTCTGTTCTTGGGAGAATGTTAGTCCCAGGTCTCTCTCCCATGCCCGGAGGAACGTAAGTTCTTGTGGTATGTCTAAATTAATTAGCATTGCATAAAAGTAAGACAACAAATGTCTCAGAGGATTCCCTTTTAGGCATATCTGCTCGAATTTTGACAATATTCTAACTTCTGTAAATATCCTTGCTTTTGTTCGTAAAAACGCTTCTAGTTGCAACATCCGAAAAAAATCTAATTCTGGTGTGACCTCTCTTTCAATCTCTCTTTGTCATTAATCGGGCATCTTTTGAGAAATGGATTATCCTGCTAATGCCCCTTTGTCGTAGAGCGCAAGGCTTCACTTCCTGGTTCCCTCACTGAGGATGGCGGTGGGGGCAGCAGAGTGACGAGCGATTGCTCGTCTTCTGCTGCCGACGACGCTGGACTCCAGGACAGGTAAGTGTCCTAATATTAAAAGTCAGCAGCTGCAGTATTTGTAGCTGCTAGCTTTTAATATTTTTTTTTTCAGGGGAAACTCCGCTTTAAGAAGGGTTCTATTGTCAAAACAAAAATAATAGGTGACAGTGGGAAGCCCTGTCTTGTCCCATTTCGAATAAGAAATGGCTCTGAGATTTTATCATCTATTTTAACTCTCGCGCTCGGTTCTGAGTATAATTTAGAGAACCAGCTCATCATCCCTTCTTTCAATCCTATGTGCTGTAACGTCACTTTTAGAAACATCCATTCCACTCGATCGAAGGCTTTCTCTGCGTCAGCAGATACTAATATCATTGGCTTGCTCTGTTTTTGTGCTAAATAAATCGCACTCACCACTCGCTGTGTGTTTTCTCTTCCCTCCCTCCCAGGGGTGAATCCCACTTTATCTGGGTGTATTAAATCTGGGATATGGTCTATTAACCCTGTGGCGAGAATCTTAGTAAACACTTTCAGGTCCACATTCAACAATGATAATGGGGCGGTAGCTAGCGCACTGTGCTGGATCTTTCCCTTTTTTTGGGATGACTGCTATATGTGCCAGCAGCGTCTCATTCGGTATTTTCTTTCCTTCACGCAGTGGGTTGTAAGCTGCTATAAATCTCCGGAGCCAATTTCTCAGCGAACAATCTGTAATATGACATTGTATACCCATCTTGGCCTGGGGCCTTACCCAATTGTAATATTTGTATTGCTTCCATGAACTCCTCTATTGTAATTGGTTCATCCAGTTTTCTAGTTATTTCCTCTGTTAATTTTGGCATTTGTGTTTCTCTAATATACTCCCTGGCTTCTTCCAGTTTCTTTTGGGCATTCTCTAGGGACGGGTTCTCTTCTAGCTGATATAATCTCTCATAGTATTCCTTAAAACATTTTGTTATTTTCTGTGGGATCACTCACCACACATGTTAACTGTTTAACCTTTCTTCACTTTTTCTCTGGATTACAAATACTAAAGTGCACCAACAAAAGCTAGCGAAGATTACTGGAGACTTTTAGGATCAATCATCAGTACAGCTCACTGACTAGGTTGATACAGCAGGACACGTACCAGTAAAGCTGCCGACCAGGGGGAGCCAGATAGCTTGTTGAATCTGCATGTGTAAATCAACTGTTGCATTTACATATTGTTGTTGTGCTGTTTAGTGAGCTGGGTTGGACTTGGTGGAGAAGTATCCCACTGTATATACCATTGCAGTGGGAGATTCCTCCACCGTGCACTTCTTCAGGTCTGACTTTAAGGTGGGGTTCTTAGTCTATTAGTGAAACCCTAGAACTGTTATGCGTGTGTATGCCAGTCTCTCAGGGATCTGTTTGAGTCAAATGTTACATGTATAATCTTAATTTCTTTACCAAGTAAAAATATTCCTTCTTGGTTGAACTACTCCTTGTGTGGGACTCTGTCTTTTGCAGCTGTGTGGCAGAAAAACCACAACGAGGTAACAATATTTAATTATATTTATTGTTTTGTGATATCATTGTGGCTCTCTATAGCCTTTTAGGGGTCCACAATCACATTCTTGCTATTATTATCCAGTTGTGCCAAGGGGGAATTGAGCCAAACTTACAGGGGTTGATAGGCAGAGTACAGGCCCAAAACTTAAACCAGCAGCTCCTACGGGGGTAGTGCTACATATATATATATAACCCCCGAAGTCTGGTTACCTCTCTTGTCGATTTCTCCCAGAATGGCCAATAAATTGGGATGAGGGTGGAGATTCTTCAGAGCGTAGAGACATTTCCACCATCCAATCACAGCTTCTCTTCCCTTCTCCAGAATTTGTTGTAGAATCTCCCTTGCTTCTATTTCTTTGGGTGGACATCCCTGGAAGACAGAAATATCATTATCTGGAAGCAGGGGCAGCTGTTAGAAATCACAGGGCCCCATACAGCCTACCTGGCAGCCCCCCCCCCCCGGCTGGAAGTGACTGAGGACATAGATTTATCAGTCCCTTTCTTTGCAGCCTCAGTTGCAAAGATGAATGAATTGGAAGCACTCTGAAGCTTCTTGCTCACTCACAAACGGAAGCGTAGTAAACATAGTTTACTATGCTTCAGTGATGAATGGACACAGGAGTGATTGGTATCGATTACTCACTGTCTTCATTAAGAAAAAAAAAGGGCCAATAAATTATATATTTACCGGCCCCTTCCTCTGCTCTCCATCCTGAAGCATCCCGCTGTGTGCCCGAAGCAGCTGCCGGCAGGACAGGAGAGAAAGGAGCCTGTTGCCTGTTGCCTCCTCACCACCTGATTTAACCCAATAATTGCCTTACTGTGGCCACATTGAACTACATTATTCTTTTTCACGGCACCACCCACTAAAAGCAACATGCTGTTTAACCAGTTCTATCAGTGCTGTCAATCAGTGCCACCTATTAGTACCCTCTATCAGTGACCATCAGTGCCGCCTATCAGTCACCATCAGTGAAGGAGAAAAATGACTTATTTGCAAAATGTAATAATAGAAGCTAAGCAAAACTTTTTTTTTTTTTAATTGTCAGACTTTTTTGTTTGTTTAGCAAAAAATAAAAACCCCAATGGTGATTAATTATCACCAAAAGAAAGCTCTATCTGTGTGAAAAAAATGATAAAAATATCACATGGTTACAGTGTTACACGACAGTGCAATTGTCATTCAAATTGTGACAGAGCTAAGAGCTGAAAATCGGCCTGGGCAGGACAGGGGGGTGAAACTGCCCTGTAGGCAAGTGGTTAGGCGCAGCAACGTAGCATAAAGATATTATTGTGCCCATATAGAGATCTCCACTGGCTTAAGCCAATGCTTCACCGTGCAGGTGTAGTTTTTTTGTAATTGATTGATTGAATTGTATGTTTGTTTATACCTTCACTTGCTGTGGTCGCAGCAGATTTTGCATGTCGGTTCAGATCGCCACGGCAAAACCAGGTACATTCTCCCCCTCAAAAAGTGCCAAATGTGGCAGTGGACGTGGGGAGGGTTATCACGCTTTATAAGATAATGTCTAAGCCCCTCCCCTTCATCAAATTGACAAAAAGGGGTGGAGCAGGGGTGACCTTAAAATGATACCCCCCCTGAAAAAAGTTCTGTGGAAGCCCATGCTTGCCGCTAATCCAAATTGTGATAGGAGGTCTGCCTCTGCCTCCTCCCTCTGGTTAGGGGGCCTATAGCATTTTGTAAGCATTTTGTAAGGGGCCCAGAGGTCCCCAGGGCCCCGGATGGCAACCCCCCCCTTTTATTTTATTTTATAAGAATAATATATATATATTTTTTTTTTATAATTTCTTTTTTTTGTTGTAAGGGGCCCAGATGTCCCCAGAGGCCCGGAGGTCCCCGGGGCACCAGATGGTAATCCCCCCTTTTTATGTATTTTTTATATTAAAAAAATGTATTTTATTTATTTTTTATTTATTTTTTGTAAGGGGCCCGGAGGTCACCAGGGCCCCGGATGGCAACCCCCCTTTTTTATATTTTTATAAAAATAATTTTTTTATTATTTCTTTTTTTATAAATTATTTTTATTTTTTTTTTTTCTTGTAAGGGGCCCAGAGGTCCCTAGAGGCCCGGAGGTCCCCAGGGCCCCGGATGGCAACCCCCCTTTTTTTTTGCTCTTTTTTTGTTCGTCAGCACCCAAAGCCCCCCAACGTCAACAATTTGCGGCACCCCCCGCTTCTCAATTTGCGGCTGCCCCCCGCTTCTCAATTTGCGGCTGCCCCCCCCGCTTCTCAATTTGCAGCACCCCCCCCGTTCTCCTCTGCTCCAGGGGGCCCATGCCTGAAGCTGTCTAAGGGGCCCAAAAATTCCTGAAATTCCTGATGGTGGCCCTGGCTCTACCCATAAGGATTCCACCTCCTCACTTGCTCCCTTTAGTGATGTCATCTCTCGCATTCACTTGTACATAATATTTTTGATATACAGGCATACCCCTCCCCCTTTTTTACCCTCTCTATCTCTGCGATATAGGGAATAACCTTAAATGGTTGCCAGCCAGAGCCAGAGCTGTCAAACCCAGGTCTCTGTAATTCCTACAAAATCGAAATCCTCCTCGTACAACAGTATCTCTAATTCTCCCTTCTTGTCCGCCAGGCTCCTGGCATTGGTGAACATGCCACGTAGTTTAGACCGGTTGCATACTATCTCCTTATTGGGTGCTCTGGGGTTGCAAATAGGACTTGTTTTGCTGAAATACTGAAGCCTAGATGCCAATACCAACACTGTCAAGATACATCCGTTATTTGGCTGTAGCACTAACTAATCTGCCCACCTAAATAATGTTCAAATATACAATTTTATGGATAAATAAGTAGTGCTCTGCCTTGTTTTTCTTTTTTTTTCTGTATATTCAACAGAAATATGTAAAAAAAAATAAAAAAAATATATATATTGTGACAGCAGGAAGGTAAAGTCACCTGGTTGCATCCAGGGGGGTAGATATATTTCGCCCAGATTCAGGCTTTACGCCGACTTATACAACTAGGTGGAGAGTTGTATAAGGCTAGTGGGCTCATGGATGACTCATACCTCTAGGGAGAGTGTGGGGCGTCGTGCAGACAGGGAGTTGATGAGACCAGCTGAAGCTTGTCAGCTCATTTAGGCCTCTATAAGAACTCCCAGCTTCATTAGATGTTAGCTCATGCCTGGAACCAGACCTGTGTGGACTGTCTAGGGAGAGTGAACCCCTGTGCGGTGAGACAAAGCCTGTGTGGCTATTTGCTTGGACATTTAAAACCAGGGACTTAGGGACTAGGACAGCACTAGGCTGATCCCAGTTGTTAGTTAGGAAACCTGTATGTTTAGTCAGAGGTCAAGTTGACCAGGATTTATTTTGTTTATGTTTCTTTTGCTTTGCTGTGTTTTGTCACTGTAAATAGAAAATAAACCGCACCTTTTTGATTTTGAAAACCACAACCTCCGTTTGCTGGGCCTGTTTTTGTGTGGGGAGCCCATCTCGGGGGTCACACACACCCGCTGCCGAGCTAACCCCCTCACAGTTGGTGGAGAACCAGTGGCAGTTTTTTTTTTAAGCCAGCATGGAGGAGATACTGAAGCAGCTGGCTCTAGCAAATGCCAATCAACAGCAGACAAATGCAGGTTTGCAAAAGAACTTCGCAGCCCAGCAGCAAGCTCATCAACAGAGCCTTGCAGCCCAGCAGCAGACAAACGCAACTTTGCAACAGAGTCTGGAGGCTCAGCAACAAGCCCAGCAGCAATCTGAGGCCCGCTTCATAGACCTGTTGCAGAAGCAAGAGCAGAGACTACAACAACAGATGGAAGCAGTAATGCAGCAACGTCCGCAGACCAGTGAGGAAAGCCGTCCCACTAATACCGCGTCCTTTGGGGTGAGTCGTTTATTGACAAAAATGACTGGAGAGGATGATCCAGAGGTATTTTTGACCACATTTGAAAGGACCGCTGAAAGAGAAAAGTGGCCTGAGGAGCAGTGGGCTGGACTGGTGGCTCCTCTGTTAACTGGTGAATCGCAGAAAGCTTACTATGACCTAGAGCCTAACCAAGCAAAAGACTATGTGATGCTAAAAGCTGAAATATTGGCAAGGCTGGGTGTCACCCAGGCTGTCCGGGCTCAGCGTGTGCATAACTGGACTTTCCAGCTTGGAAAACCCCCCAGGTCTCAAATGTATGATCTCATTCACCTGAGCAGAAAGTGGCTACAGCCAGAGACTTTGTCCGCACCAAAGATTGTGGAACGTGTTGTAATGGATCGGTTTTTGAGAGCTCTTCCTACTGCCATCCAAAAGTGGGTAAGCCATGGAGACCCAGAGACGGCCGATGGTCTTGTGGATCGTGTGGAGAAATACTTGGCTACAGAGAACCTGACGGCCTCTTCCAGAGACACTCGGACTTTCCACCCTAAGACCAGACCATCCCCAGGGGCGGATAAGAGGATTCCAAGGGGTGAGGGTGGAGAGAGTGAGAGGGTGGGAGCTCTACACCAAGTTTGGCGAGAACAGCCTGGGAAATCAGCGGCTCAAGAGGCCGCAAGAAGGATCGTTTGCTACCGCTGCCGGCAAGCGGGACATATTGCAGCCAATTGCCCGGTTGTGGAGGAACCCATGCAGTGTGACTTTCTGACGGGCAGACGTCAGTCGCTGTGTGCGACAGTCGCATGCACTGCCATTCGAGGAACTGAGAAACATTTATGCAAAATGTGTGTTAATGGTAGAAATGTTGTGGTATTGTTGGATTCAGGTAGCCTTGTGACCCTGATAAAGGCTGAGTTAGTTAAAACAGAGGTCTCTGGGAATAGCAAGGTAGCTGTTATTTGTGTGCATGGGGACACCCGAGAGTATCCAGTGACTACAGTGTGTTTCGAGACCCCCAAAGGTACCCTCTCTCATCCAGTGGGCTTAGTATCTCAGTTACCGCATGACGCCATTGTGGGAAGGGATTTTCCGAAGTTCTGGGAACTGTGGGATGATCCTGAGCCCCCCACTAGTGCCCCTATGTACCAGGAATGTGATAGCCAGAACTCCCCTGAGAGTGGTGAGGACTCTCCGGAATTTCCCTTATCAGTATTGGCAGGGGAGACTCAAGAAACTGGAGAGGAGCCCACCTCCTCAGACGAAAACCTACCGTCTGTGGAGTTTTCTGATCTTGAGGTTCACAGGGAAAACTTTGCCACAGAACAGTTGAAAGACCCCGCCCTAATAAAGGCACGGGAAAACGTAGTGAAAATAGATGGCGAGTTAGTGAACCCAGATAATACCTGCACTTACCCATACTTCAGCGTAGAGAAGGACCTACTGTATCGGGTGGCAAAAAGGGCAGAAGAAACCGTTGAGCAGCTTGTGGTGCCCAAACCTTACAGGAAGTTGGTGTTGGAGTTGGCCCATGGGCACATTCTTGGAGGTCATCTGGGGACAGAGAAAACCCGAGAGAGGGTATTACAGAGATTCTATTGGCCGGGGGTGATGAAGGACATAGAAAATTATTGTTCCTCCTGCCCTGTGTGTCAGAGGTCGGCCCCGATGCCACATTTCCGTAGCCCGCTGGTCCCTCTACCCATCATTGAGGTCCCGTTTGAGAGGATCGCCATGGATTTGGTGGGTCCTATAATCAAGTCCGCTAGGGGGCACCAGTACATATTAGTTATAATGGACTATGCCACCCGTTATCCAGAAGCGATCCCTCTCCGAAATACCTCGGCCAAAACCATAGCCAAAGAGCTATCTCTTGTGTTTAGCCGGGTGGGTATTTGTAAAGAACTGCTTACGGACCAAGGTACACCCTTTATGTCCCGGGTTATGAAGGAGCTGTGTAAATTGTTCAAAGTGACGCAATTACGTACATCTGTGTATCACCCCCAAACCGATGGGCTGGTTGAAAGGTTCAACAAAACCCTAAAACAAATGTTGAAGAAAGTGGTGGATAGAGATGGAAAGGATTGGGACTGTCTACTTCCTTATCTGATGTTTGCTATTAGGGAGGTGCCCCAATCCTCTACGGGATTCTCCCCCTTTGAGTTACTGTATGGGTGACACCCAAGAGGGCTGTTGGATATTGCCAAGGAAACTTGGGAAAGTGAGAGTTCTCCCCACAGGAGTGTGATTGAGCATGTCGCCCTGATGCAAGACCGAATTGCACAGGTAATGCCCATCGTGAAGGAACATTTGGCCCAAGCGCAGTTAGCACAGCAGAGAGTGTACAACCGTGGAGCCAAGACCCGTACCTTTTCCCCGGGGGATAGGATACTGGTACTTGTCCCTACGGTTGAAAGTAAATTCCTTGCCAAATGGCAAGGCCCCTACGAGATAATGGAAAAAGTGAGCGAAGTGAATTACAAGGTCAGACAACCAGGAAGGCGAAAGCCCGAACAGATCTATCACGTTAATCTGTTGAAAGCCTGGAGGGATAGAGAGTCCCTAGTCGCAGACACTTGGTCACCAGCTCAAACTGGTTGCGTGATTCCTGAGGTTGGAATAGCAGCCACCTTGTCACAACCCCAACAACAGGAGGTTAAGGAGTTTGTGCTTCGCAACAAGGAGGTATTCTCTGAGCTGCCGGGACAAACATCTGGGGTAGAGCATGACATCATTACCCCGCCCGGTGAAAGGGTGAAGTTAAAACCCTATCGGATCCCAGAGGCCCGACGGGAGGCAATACGGGAGGAAGTACAGAAAATGCTGAACTTAGGGGTGATAGAGGAGTCCCAAAGTGATTGGTCTAGTCCCATTGTGTTGGTGCCTAAACCGGATGGGAGCTGGCGATTTTGTAACGATTTTCGTCAGTTGAACAAAGTTTCAAAATTTGACACCTACCCCATGCCACGTATAGATGAGTTGATCGACCGGCTGGGAACAGCCCGATACATGACGACTCTTGACCTCACAAAAGGGTATTGGCAAATCCCCCTGGCCAAATTGGCCAAAGAGAAAACCGCATTTGTAACCCCAGACGGGGCGTTCCAATATAAAAGAATGCCGTTCGGGTTACAGAATGCGCCGGCCACATTCCAGCGGAAAATGGACCAGATGCTGAGGCCCCATCGGAAATATGCTGCGGCTTACCTGGATGACATAATTGTCCATAGCACAGATTGGGCCTCACATCTGCCAAAAGTGCAAGCAGTCCTGGACTCTGTTCGGGAAGCGGGGTTTACGGCTAACCCCAAGAAGTGTACCATTGGGCAGGAGGAGGCCAAATATCTTGGGTACACCATTGGGAGGGGAGTAATAAAACCCCAACTCAACAAAGTCGAGGCCATCCAGAGTTGGCCACGTCCCAACAGCAAGAAGCAGGTACGAGCCTTTCTGGGAATCGCTGGGTATTATCGGCGATTCATTCCCCACTTTGCTTCTAAGGCTGTGCCCCTAACCAACCTGACGAAGGGGAAAGGGTCGGTCATGATTAAATGGACCCCCGAGGCTGAGGCAGCATTCCAATTCTTGAAACAAGCCTTATGTAGCCAGCCAGTGTTGTACTCACCGACTTCTCTAAAGACTTTGTCGTACAAAGTGATGCGTCAGATGTGGGGTTAGGAGCAGTATTGTCCCAGGTCTGGAACGGGGAAGAGCACCCAGTCATTTACCTCAGCAGGAAGTTGAAGTCCCATGAGGTAAATTACGCCACCGTTGAAAAGGAGTGTTTAGCGGTGAAGTGGGCTCTAGATTCCCTTCGGTACTACCTGCTAGGTAGGCACTTTGACATGGTTACGGATCACGCTCCGTTAAAGTGGATGGCTCAAAACAAGGAAACAAATAGAAGAGTGAATAGGTGGTTCCTGGCCCTCCAGGAATTCAACTTCACAGTAAAGCATCGCCCTGGCGTTCAAATGGGGAATGTGGATGCTTTGTCTCGAGTACATGAATGCCTGATTGCTGGTGTTCCAACCCCGAGGTTAAAACAAGAGGGGGGGTATGTGACAGCAGGAAGGTAAAGTCACCTGGTTGCATCCAGGGGGGTAGATATATTTCGCCCAGATTCAGGCTTTACGCCGACTTATACAACTAGGTGGAGAGTTGTATAAGGCTAGTGGGCTCATGGATGACTCATACCTCTAGGGAGAGTGTGGGGCGTCGTGCAGACAGGGAGTTGATGAGACCAGCTGAAGCTTGTCAGCTCATTTAGGCCTCTATAAGAACTCCCAGCTTCATTAGATGTTAGCTCATGCCTGGAACCAGACCTGTGTGGACTGTCTAGGGAGAGTGAACCCCTGTGCGGTGAGACAAAGCCTGTGTGGCTATTTGCTTGGACATTTAAAACCAGGGACTTAGGGACTAGGACAGCACTAGGCTGATCCCAGTTGTTAGTTAGGAAACCTGTATGTTTAGTCAGAGGTCAAGTTGACCAGGATTTATTTTGTTTATGTTTCTTTTGCTTTGCTGTGTTTTGTCACTGTAAATAGAAAATAAACCGCACCTTTTTGATTTTGAAAACCACAACCTCCGTTTGCTGGGCCTGTTTTTGTGTGGGGAGCCCATCTCGGGGGTCACACACACCCGCTGCCGAGCTAACCCCCTCACAATATATATATGTATATATATAATGTGTAGCGGGTGGTTACATTTAGGGGGAAACATCTGAGTGGTAACTAGGCTCAGATGCACTAATTGTTAGGTCTCATGGACCATTTCTATCCCCGGGAGATGGTACTGGTGTGTAAGTTCCCTGGGGCCTATAGGTGGCACTGTTGCCATAGGCCCGGGTTGAACCCAATTCAAGTTTGTGCCTTGACCTTCTCCCACCTTATCTGACCTGTGTCTTGTCCCAACCTGTCTGCTCTCAAAGAGACTGTTTATTGTGCTAAAAAGAATAAATAAGAGTTGGACCTTTCAGTTGGTGTGGACAGTTGCTTACTGGGGAGAACTAAAGACTTGTTTCTGGCTATCGCAGAAACTAGGTCAGCACTGGAGGTTTTTTAACACTGGCTGCAGACAGGCCCGAGAAACTAACACCACTCAACCTCCCTATTCAGGAGGGGACGGGCTTGTGGTGCGGTGTGCCTTATTCTTTCCTGCGGAGGAGCCAAGCAGAAGAAAAGCAGGTAAGGTCTGGGGTTGGTGCGCTACATATATATATATATATATATATATATATATATATATATATATATTAATACTGTAATGGTATCTGGCATTTATAGTATTAAAAAGGGAAACGCTGCCATCTTCGGGCTGCAGCGACATCTACATGTTGAAGGCTTATTTTATAAATGATGTCTCTAGCCTGCATGTGATATTATAGCTAACATAGCAATCACATGATCAGGAAATGGTTCATTAAGGGGAACAAGAGATGTCATTGACAGGAATCATCCATGAAAAATATTGCTTGCTTCTTGCCAGATGGAGAAGATAGAGTAATATTGAAGTAAATATGGCCTATATGGCTGAAAGGCGTCAACTTTTACCATAGGAATTGATTATTTTTATGTCCTGATATATCTTCAATAAAGTCCAAGATTTTACTCCAGGGGGACTTGGTGTCAGATTTTCACTTTGCTTCTTGGACGGTAAGTATAGCCACAAGCATCTGAGTCTAATCCTTTTAATCGTGGAATAAGGGGTGTAGCACAGCAATTTTCCTTTCTTTTATACACTATATTGCCAAAAATATTGGGACACCTGCCTTTACACACACATCAACTTTAATGACATCCCAGTCTTAGTCCGTAGGGTTCAATATTGAATTGGCACACCCTTTGCAGCTATATCAGCTTCAACTCTTCTGGGAAGGCTTTCCACAAGGTTTAGGAGTGTGTCTAACCATTCTTCGAGAAGCACATTTGTGAGGTCAGGCGCTGATGTTGGACGAGAAGGCCTGGCTTGCAGTCTCCACACTAATTCATCCCAAAGGTGTTCTATCGGGTTGAGGTCAGGACTTTGTGCCGGCCAGTCAAGTTCCTCCACCCCAAACTTGATCATCTGTGTCTTTATGGACCTTGCTTTGTACACTGGTCCAAACCATTTGGTGGAGGGGGAATTATGGTGTGGGGTTGTTTTTCAGGGGTTGGGCTTGGCCTCTTACTTCCAGTGAAGGGAACTCTTAAGGCATCAGCATACCAAGACATGTTGGACAGGTTGAGGCCAGGACTCTGTGCAGGCCAGTCAAGTTCCTCCACTCCAAACTCGCTCATCCATGTCTTTATGGACCTTGCTTTGTGCACTGGTGTGCAGTCATGTTGGAATAGGAAGGGGCCATCCCCAAACTGTTCCCACAAAGTTGGGAGCATAAAATTGTCCAAAATGTCTTGGTATTCTGACGCCTTAAGAGTTCTCTTCACTGGAACTAAGGGGCCTACAAAGTAAGACTGGGATGCCATTAAAGTGGATGTAAACCCTCCATACACCCAGTGAAGTGAACAGCCTCAGATGATATACTGAGATGAACCAAAATTCCCTACATAGGTTTTTATATGTATATCTGCTGTCTTCACATTTATATACTGTTTAGAAAGTTCAGATCGTGTTAGGAAATTTTCTCTTCCAGTTTAACACAGAGTGTGATGTCTGGGCATACAGCCAAGATAGCTAACATTGCTGATTGGAGGAAAGGCACACACCCCCTCTCATCATAGGCTGAGACTCTCAGAGGTGTTTTGTAACAGAGCCAGCTGCCTGCTAATCTATTTATAGCAACCTCCCCGGACAGAAATGACAGGCTGCTTTTATCTGACGTGTTCAAGAATTTGTCAGGAGTTATCAGGCTGATAACAGAGGAACGGGTCAGAAGAGAGCTACAGGACTTAGCTCTTTGAAGAGAGATAACAAAATACTGCAGATATATGTGCCCAGCTCAAATTTCATGAATTGGGTTTACATCCACTTTAAAGTTCATGTGTGTGTAAAGGCAGGCACGTCCCAATACTTTTTTTTATAATATAGTGTATATAACATCTTGCCATACATCCCTTTCAATAAAAGTTTTTAGACGGGGTGACGGAGAAGTAACAGTGATAAGTATTCTCTCTCCCTCCTCCGCCACCAAATTTACCATATGATGTATCACTGTAATGCCAGATGTACAGAAATCCTTTTTTCTTACCTCCACCTTTAATACTTCCCGAGAATCAAGTTCCCTCCACAGAACGTGAGGGTCCAAGTCCTCCAATATACAGATTAGATCCTCCTGGAAATGCTGGTTTATCCTCCCCAGGGACCAGTCCTCATACCTGGACATCTGCAGGCCGAACCTCTGAATGTCATCTAGAGAAAAAAAAAACACAAATCATTTGTAATCTTGTGAATTTAACTTTTGTCCCCCTTCATGCTCTGAACTTCTGCCCCCCACTATGGTCTGAACATCTGTCTCCCACCCTGGTCTGAACATCTGTCTCCCACCCTGGTCTGAACTCCTGCCCCCCCCCCCCCCCCCATGGTCTGAACTTCTGTCTCCCACCATGGTCTGAACTTTTGTCCCACTTCATGGTCTGAACTTCTGTCCCCTTCCATGGTCTGAACTTCTGTCCCCCTCCTTGGTCTGAACTTCTGTCCCCCACCATGGTCTGAACTTCTGTCCCCCTCCATGAAGGGGGAAAGAAGATCCGACTATGGAGGGTAGTGATGAGCCGAACACCCCCGGGTTCGGTTCGCACCAGAACCCGCGAACGGACCGAAAGTTCGAACGAACATTAGAACCCTATTAAATACAATGGATGCGAACGTTCGAATTCTAAAGTGCTAATTATAACAACTATTATGCATGTTATTGTCATAAATAGGGTTTGGGAACCCGGGTTGTGCACCAGGGGACATGTATCAATGCAAAAAGAAGTTTTAAAAACGGTCGTTTTTCGGGAGCAGTCATTTTAATGATGCATAAAGTGAAAAAAAAAAAGTCAAATATTCCTTTAAATATCGTACCTGGGGGGTGTCTAAAGTATGCCTGTGAAGTGCCACGTGTTTCCCGTGTTTAGAACTGTCCCTGCACAAAATGACACTTCTAAAGGAAAAAAAAGCCATTTAAAACTGCTTGCGGCTTTAATGTAATGTCTGGTCCCGGTAATATGGATGAAATTCTTTAAGAAAAATGGCATAGCTACCCCATGACCCCCCCCCTACCCCAGCCCATTACCAGCCCCTTTGGGTCTTGTATGGATATTAAGGGGAACCCCGCACATAAAATAAAAAAGGCCCTATATACTCTGAACAGCCGTATACAGGCGGTGCATACAAGACAGGGACTGTAGGTTTGTTCTTATGTAGAATGTGTTTGTAATTTTGAACAGGTACATTGTTGAAGTGTAGCTCCAGCCCAAAAATCTATTTTTAAACTTTTTGGGAAACATAGGTAAGGGTTATCACCCCTGTAACATTTGTTTTGCTGTCTGTGCCCCTGTTCAGAACATTTCACCTCACTTTCCGTCCCAATGACAACTGTTTTTGAAATGTGGTGTTTTTCTTGAAACAAGGATTGCTGATAAAGCATCAGTACAGATGAGACCCCTTTCTCCCATATTTATTCTTACAGGAGAGAATTTTCCTTTCTAGGGGTAGATTTCCTCTCACTTCCTGTTGTCTTCTTTCGTTTGCAAGTAGGAGTCGTTTGTAAGTTGGATGTTTGAAAGTAGGGACCTGCCGTATATACTCTGCAGAAATAGGCCCCTTAGTTGTTGGTGTTGGCACAACACTGTAAGCACTCAGTTACTCTTGGTTGGTGCTGGAACGCCCTGCTGTCAACTATTATATCAGGAATTTTAATTACATATAATTGTTGAACAGTGGTAGTAAAAATTGGGGCTTTGATGGTGGTGCTGGTGCCACAACACTGTAAGCCCTGACAGTTACTCTTGGTGGGTGCAGCAATGGGCCCTGCTGTGAATTATTAGATCAAGAATTGTAATTACATGCCCCTTTTGAACAGGGGCTGAAAAATTGGGCCTTTCGTGGTGGTGGTGGTGGTGGCGTTGCCACAAGACTGTAAGCCCTCAGAGTTACTCTTGGTGGGTGCAGCAATGGACCCTGCTGTGAATTATTAGATCAAGAATTGTAATTGCATGCCCCTGTTGAACAGGGGCTGAAAAATTGGGCCTTAGGCGCTGGTGGCACAACACTACAACCCCTCACAGATACTGTACTTGGAGCACAGCAAGAGCCCTGTTGCAAAGTATTGCTTCAAAAATTGTAATGACACGCCCCTGTTAAACAGGGGCTGAAAAATTGGGCCTTAGGCACTGGTGCCACAACACTCCAACCCCTCACAGATACTGTACTTGGAGCACAGCAATGAGCCCTATGGCAAATTATTGCTAAAAAAATTGTAATTACACGCCCCTGTAAAACAGGGGCTGAAAAATTGGGCCTTAGCCACTGGTGGCGGCACCCATAAACAAAAATGATCTTCCAAGCTATCATCATCAATCGTATCATTGAGGACTCGGAGGAGGAGGATAGCCAGTCAACATAACAGCACAGGCACTCAGCATCAGCATCAGTCTTGAAGGGATGTGACATGTTAAAATCAATTAGTCTGTTATATCAGCATCAGGTGTGTGGTAGCTGGTGGTGATCCAAGACTGGTTCATCTTGATGAAAGTCAGTCGATCAACCGAGTCGGTGGACAGGCGCACCCTGTGATCCGTGACAAATCCTCCAGCAGCACTGAATGTGCGTTCCGAAAGAACGCTGGATGCAGGACAGGCCAGTAGCTCAATTGCATACTGTGCAAGCTCTGGCCAGTGATCCATCCTCAAGACCCAGTAAGCCAGAGGATTTTCGGTGGGAAAGGTGTCCAAGTCTGAGCTTGCCCCTAGATATTCCTGCACCATGTTTATCAGACGCTGGCGATGGTTGCTGGAACCGATCATACTTTGGGGCTGCGGACTAAAGAATTGTCTGAACGCATCGGTCAGACGGCCACCTTCCCCACCGCTCCTTCTTTGACTGGCCGAAGCCTCAGCAACTCGTTGTCCAGGACCAGGAGTTTGTAACCTCCCAGTCTCTGGGAACGCGTTGCACAGACCTTTCTGCAAGGCCTCCCGGAGTTGTCTCATCCTCTGCTCCCTCTGCGACGGTAACATAAGGTCCGCAACCTTACCCTTGTACCGTGGATCAAGGAGAGTGGCCAGCCAGTAATGGTCCCTCTCCTTGATCCGAAGAATACGAGGATCCTTCCGCAGACTTTGCAGGATCAGGGAGGCCATGCAGCGTAGGTTTGCTGAGGCATTCGCTCCGGAGTCCTCTGGGTCACTAAGGACGACATGATCCGCAGCCACCTCCTCCCAGCCACGTACAAGTCCACTGGTTTCTTGGGACTGTAAATCATCCCTAAAAGACTGCTGCTGATGATGCTGAGTGCCAGCCTCCACCTCCATGCTGACACAATCCTCCTCCTCCTCCTCCTCCTCCTCCTCCTCTTCCTGTGCGATGGGTGGGACAGAAGGAACACTGTCTGGGTAAAGGGGGCCTTGAGAGGCAAGGAAGTCCTCCTCTTCCTGCCTCTGTTCTGCCTCAAGTGCCCTGTCCATTATTCCACGCAGCGTGTGCTCCAACAGGTGGACAAGAGGTACAGTGTCACTGATGCATGCACTGTCACTGCTCACCATCCTCGTGGCCTCCTCAAATGGTGCCAGGACAGTGCATGCATCCCTGATCATGCCCCACTGGCGTGGAGAAAAAAAACCAAGCTCCCCTGACCCTGTCCTGGTGCCGTAGTCGCACAGGTACTCATTGATGGCCCTCTGCTGCGTGTGCAGCCGCTGCAGCATGGCCAACGTTGAGTTCCACCTGGTGGGCATGTCACATATAAGGCGGTTCTTGGGCAGGTTCAACTCCTTTTGCAGCTCAGCCAGGCGAGCACTGGCATTATAAGATCTGCGGAAATGCACACAGACTTTCCTGGCCTGCCTCAGGACATCCTGTAAGCCCGGGTACCTGCCCAAGAACCGCTGCACCACCAGGTTAAGGACGTGAGCCACACAGGGCACATGGGTCAGTTGTCCCTGTCGGAGGGCGGAGAGGAGGTTGGTGCCATTGTCGCAAACCACCATTCCTGGCTTAAGCTGGCGTGGCGTCAACCACCTCTCGGCCTGGCCCTGCAGAGCAGACAGGACCTCTGCCCCAGTGTGGCTTCTGTCCCCCAAACACACCAGCGCAAGCACGGCATGGCATCTTTTTGCCTGCGTACTTGCGTAGCCCCGTGAACGGCTACGGAGCACCGCTGGTTCATAGGACAAACCACAGGAAGAGGCCATGGAGGAAGAAGAAGAGGAGGGGGTGGAGGAGAGAGGTGTGTCACAACCAGTAGTAGCATTTTGGAGGCGTGGCGGTGGGACAACCTCCAACACTACTGCACCTTGTCCTGCATCCTTCCCAGCTGCCAAAAGAGTGACCCAATGGGCCGTGAAAGAAAGGTAACGTCCCTGTCCATGCCTGCTGGACCATGAGTCAGCGGTAATATGCACCTTACCGCTGACCGCCCTGTCCAGCGAGGCCAAGACATTGCCTTCCACATGCCGGTAGAGAGCCGGAATAGCCTTCCGTGAGAAAAAGTGGCGTTTGGGAACCTGCCACTGAGGAACCGCACATTGCACAAACTCACGGAAGGGGGCCGAGTCTACCAACTGAAAAGGCAGCAGTTGAAGCGCTAGCAATTTAGCCAAGCTAGCATTCAACCGCTGGGCATGTGGATGGCTGGGAGTGAACTTCTTTCGACGGTCCAGCAGCTGGGGCAGGGAAATTTGCCTGCTAGAATCGGACGTCGGTGTACTGCTAGCAGAGTGGCCGCAAGTACTTGGCTGTGACACACCTAATTCTACACCTTCATTCCTCTCAGTGCATGTTTCAGAGAGGACTGAAGTTATAGTGGGGTTGGAGATCCCAGCTGATGCGGTGCAAGGAGAGGTCCGCTTTGTTCTTTGGTGTGGGTCTTTGAGGTAGGCTTGCCAACGAGCTGCATGGCAGGTCAACATATGTCTGGTCAGGCATGTGGTACCCAAGCGGCTGATGTTTTGGCCACGCGATATACGCTTGAGACATATGTTGCAAACAGCAGCTGTGCGATCTGATGCACTAGCCTCAAAAAAGGCCCACACCAAATAACTTTTTGAATGACGGGCAGAGGCAGCGCCCTGCACAGGCGGAGCTCTGCGGTGTGATTCCGTCGGTGTACTGCCCTTACGCTGGCCACCAAAGGGCATCCTGCCTCGTTGGAGATGTGCCTCCTCCTCATCCTCCTCCTCCTCCTCTCTCCTATTAGGCACCCACGTGGAGTCAGTGACCTCATCATCCCCTCCCTCCTCATCACTGGAGCCAATCTGGCAGTATGCTGCAGCTGCTGGAACATGACTGCCAGATTGGTGTCCTTCTTGAGCATCCCCTCTGTCTGCTCTCACGCTACTGCCTTCCTCTAGCTGGGTTTCATCATCAGACCCTTCGAAACGCTGGGCATCCTCCTGGAGCATGTACCCAACACTGTGCTGAAACAGTTCGGGGGACTCCTCAGGAGGAGGACATGGTGGGTCTAGGGAAGGAGTGACTGATGATTTGTCTGACATTGATACCAGGGAAGACGACGCTTTGGCAGCTGCTTTTCCAGTACCCTGAGCCTGGGTGAGAGAGGATGAGGAGGAGGAGGAGGGCTTGGTCATCCACTCTACCAAGTCTTCGGCATGATGTGGCTCAACATGTCCAGCTGCCGAAAAGAAGGACAAGCGTGTCCCATGGCCATGTGCTGATGACAATGCACCGCGTCCACGACCAGCACTGTTGCCCCCAGACACAGAGCCTGCTTGCCCTCTTTTATTGCCTCCTGACTGTCTGCCTCTCCTTGTTTGCCTTCCAGACATTCTAATAGATGGCCTGCAGGGAGATGGGAAAAAAGCAATAAGGGCTACCTTCAGGTGTCCTTCTCTGTCCCTTGAAACAAGGACTTTCACAGTGAAAGAAACTGACACTCTCCCTACCTACAGTTTTCTGTCCCTAGAATAAATGTTTTTTTTAAGCACAATATAGCACAAGGACAATTCACTCACTGTCCTTACAGGTCCCTGGAAACAAGGACTTGCAGAGTGAAAGAAAAAAAACACTCTCCCTACCTACAGTTTTCTGTCCCTAGAAAAAATGTTTTTTTTAATCACAATATAGCACAAGAACAATTCACTCACTGTCCTTACAGGTCCCTGGAAACAAGGACTTGCAGAGTGAAATAAACTGACACTCTCCCTACCTACAGTTTTCTGTCCCTAGAAAAAATGTTTTTTTTAATCACAATATAGCACAAGGACAATTCACTCACTGTCCTTCCAGGTCCCTGGAAACAAGGACTTGCAGAGTAAAAGAAAAAAAACACTCTCCCTACCTACAGTTTTCTGTCCCTAGAAAAAATGTTTTTTTTAATCACAATATAGCACAAGGACAATTCACTCACTGTCCTTACAGGTCCCTGGAAACAAGGACTTGCAGAGTGAAATAAACTGACACTCTCCCTACCTACAGTTTTCTGTCCCTAGAATAAATGTTTTTTTTAATCACAATATAGCACAAGGACAATTCACTCACTGTCCTTACAGGTCCCTGGAAACAAGGACTTGCAGAGTGAAAGAAAATAAACACTCTCCCTACCTACAGTTTTCTGTCCCTAGAATAAATGTTTTTTTTAAGCACAATATAGCACAAGGACAATTCACTCACTGTCCTTACAGGTCCCTGGAAACAAGGACTTGCAGAGTGAAATAAACTGACACTCTCCCTACCTACAGTTTTCTGTCCCTAGAATTAATGTTTTTTTTAAGCACAATATAGCACAAGGAGAATTCACTCACTGTCCTTCCAGGTCCCTGGAAACAAGGACTTGCAGAGTGAAAGAAAAAAAACACTCTCCCTACCTACAGTTTTCTGTCCCTAGAAAAAATGTTTTTTTTAATCACAATATAGCACAAGGACAATTCACTCACTGTCCTTACAGGTCCCTGGAAACAAGGACTTGCAGAGTGAAATAAACTGACACTCTCCCTACCTACAGTTTTCTGTCCCTAGAATAAATGTTTTTTTTAAGCACAATATAGCACAAGGACAATTCACTCACTGTCCTTCCAGGTCCCTGGAAACAAGGACTTGCAGAGTGAAAGAAAAAAAACACTCTCCCTACCTACAGTTTTCTGTCCCTAGAAAAAATGTTTTTTTTAATCACAATATAGCACAAGGACAATTCACTCACTGTCCTTACAGGTCCCTGGAAACAAGGACTTGCAGAGTGAAAGAAAAAAAACACTCTCCCTACCTACAGTTTTCTGTCCCTAGAAAAAATGTTTTTTTTTAATCACAATATAGCACAAGGACAATTCACTCACTGTCCTTACAGGTCCCTGGAAACAAGGACTTGCAGAGTGAAATAAACTGACACTCTCCCTACCTACAGTTTTCTGTCCCTAGAATAAATGTTTTTTTTAAGCACAATATAGCACAAGGACAATTCACTCACTGTCCTTCCAGGTCCCTGGAAACAAGGACTTGCAGAGTGAAAGGAAAAAAACACTCTCCCTACCTACAGTTTTCTGTCCCTAGAAAAAATGTTTTTTTTAATCACAATATAGCACAAGGACAATTCACTCACTGTCCTTACAGGTCCCTGGAAACAAGGACTTGCAGAGTGAAAGAAAAAAAACACTCTCCCTACCTACAGTTTTCTGTCCCTAGAAAAAATGTTTTTTTTAATCACAATATAGCACAAGGACAATTCACTCACTGTCCTTACAGGTCCCTGGAAACAAGGACTTGCAGAGTGAAATAAACTGACACTCTCCCTACCTACAGTTTTCTGTCCCTAGAATAAATGTTTTTTTTAAGCACAATATAGCACAAGGACAATTCACTCACTGTCCTTACAGGTCCCTGGAAACAAGGACTTGCAGAGTGAAAGAAAAAAAACACTCTCCCTACCTACAGTTTTCTGTCCCTAGAAAAAATGTTTTTTTTTAATCACAATATAGCACAAGGACAATTTACTCACTGTCCTTACAGGTCCCTGGAAACAAGGACTTGCAGAGTGAAATAAACTGACACTCTCCCTACCTACAGTTTTCTGTCCCTAGAATAAATGTTTTTTTTAAGCACAATATAACACAAGGACAATTCACTCACTGTCCTTCCAGGTCCCTGGAAACAAGGACTTGCAGAGTGAAAGAAAAAAAACACTCTCCCTACCTACAGTTTTCTGTCCCTAGAAAAAATGTTTTTTTTAATCACAATATAGCACAAGGACAATTCACTCACTGTCCTTACAGGTCCCTGGAAACAAGGACTTGCAGAGTGAAAGAAAAAAAACACTCTCCCTACCTACAGTTTTCTGTCCCTAGAAAAAATGTTTTTTTTAATCACAATATAGCACAAGGACAATTCACTCACTGTCCTTACAGGTCCCTGGAAACAAGGACTTGCAGAGTGAAATAAACTGACACTCTCCCTACCTACAGTTTTCTGTCCCTAGAATAAATGTTTTTTTTAAGCACAATATAGCACAAGGACAATTCACTCACTGTCCTTCCAGGTCCCTGGAAACAAGGACTTGCAGAGTGAAAGAAAAAAAACACTCTCCCTACCTACAGTTTTCTGTCCCTAGAAAAAATGTTTTTTTTAATCACAATATAGCACAAGGACAATTCACTCACTGTCCTTCCAGGTCCCTGGAAACAAGGACTTGCAGAGTGAAAGAAAAAAAACACTCTCCCTACCTACAGTTTTCTGTCCCTAGAAAAAATGTTTTTTTTTAATCACAATATAGCACAAGGACAATTCACTCACTGTCCTTACAGGTCCCTGGAAACAAGGACTTGCAGAGTGAAATAAACTGACACTCTCCCTACCTACAGTTTTCTGTCCCTAGAATAAATGTTTTTTTTAAGCACAATATAGCACAAGGACAATTCACTCACTGTCCTTCCAGGTCCCTGGAAACAAGGACTTGCAGAGTGAAAGAAAAAAAACACTCTCCCTACCTACAGTTTTCTGTCCCTAGAAAAAATGTTTTTTTTTAATCACAATATAGCACAAGGACAATTCACTCACTGTCCTTACAGGTCCCTGGAAACAAGGACTTGCAGAGTGAAAGAAAAAAAACACTCTCCCTACCTACAGTTTTCTGTCCCTAGAAAAAATGTTTTTTTTAATCACAATATAGCACAAGGACAATTCACTCACTGTCCTTACAGGTCCCTGGAAACAAGGACTTGCAGAGTGAAATAAACTGACACTCTCCCTACCTACAGTTTTCTGTCCCTAGAATAAATGTTTTTTTTAAGCACAATATAGCACAAGGACAATTCACTCACTGTCCTTACAGGTCCCTGGAAACAAGGACTTGCAGAGTGAAAGAAAAAAAACACTCTCCCTACCTACAGTTTTCTGTCCCTAGAAAAAATGTTTTTTTTAATCACAATATAGCACAAGGACAATTCACTCACTGTCCTTACAGGTCCCTGGAAACAAGGACTTGCAGAGTGAAATAAACTGACACTCTCCCTACCTACAGTTTTCTGTCCCTAGAATAAATGTTTTTTTTAAGCACAATATAGCACAAGGACAATTCACTCACTGTCCTTACAGGTCCCTGGAAACAAGGACTTGCAGAGTGAAAAAAAAAAAACACTCTCCCTACCTACAGTTTTCTGTCCCTAGAAAAAATGTTTTTTTTTAAGCACAATATAGCACAAGGACAATTCACTCACTGTCCTTCCAGGTCCCTGGAAACAAGGACTTGCAGAGTGAAAGAAAAAAAACACTCTCCCTACCTACAGTTTTCTGTCCCTAGAAAAAATGTTTTTTTTAATCACAATATAGCACAAGGACAATTCACTCACTGTCCTTACAGGTCCCTGGAAACAAGGACTTGCAGAGTGAAAGAAACTGACACTCTCCCTACCTACAGTTTTCTGTCCCTAGAATAAATGTTTTTTTAAGCACAATATAGCACAAGGACAATTCACTCACTGTCCTTCCAGGTCCCTGGAAACAAGGACTTGCAGAGTGAAAGAAACTGACACTGTCCCTACCTACAGTTTTCTGTCCCTAGAATAAATGTTTTTTTTAAGCACACTATAGCACAAGCACAAAACACACTGACACTCTCCCTACCTATCCTTCTCTTTCCCTAAACTAAAGGAATCCAGGTTAAGCAAGAAAGAAATAACAGTCACTGTCCCTGCCTATGCTGCTCTATCCCTGCTCCGGAACACACTACACTAGGCCGCCGTGCTGGCGGCCTTTTATAGTGTGGGGCGTGTACTAAACACCCTCAGCAATAATTGGCCACAGGCATCCTGCCTGTGGCCAATCATTGCTCTCCTCGCTGCCGGCGCTGTGATTGGCCAAGCATGCGGGGTCACAGTGCATGCTTGGCCAATCACAGCGCCTGGATGACACTGCGATGGCGTAGTGCATTGTGGGCCGTTCACGTCACTCGAATTTGGCGCGAACGGCCCAAATCGTTCGATCTTCGTCGAACGATCGAACAGCCGATGTTCGAGTCGAACGTATGTTCGACTCGAACACGAAGCTCATCCCTAATGGAGGGGGAACACAAGTTCAGACCATAGGGGGGAAATTGATAACTGGGTTCAAATAAGTCACATCTGGAGATCATTAGCTCAGAAGCCCAACATTCATACAATTATTAAAGGAATTCTTATTCTCAATGCAATGTTTTATAACCAAATTAAATTTTAGATATTAAGAATATAACACTGAGCACAGTGGAAAACAACCTCAGACCGCATGCAACAGCAAATACATCAAATCCTCACTAAGCAGGATGATATGGAGAACAGGCTTCGAAGATGCAACTTGCGCCTCATAGGTATGCCAGAGGGGGCTGAGGGAAAGGACACCACCACATTCCTGGAGCAACTCCTAATCAAAACCTATCGGAGAGAAGCCTTCTCCCTATGTTTGCAGTAGAGCGGGCGCAACGCATGCCAGCCAGACCTCCCCCACAGGGTGCCCCCCGCACTTTCATAGCCAAACTCCTCAACTACAAGGATCGGGATGCAGCTCTGAGAATGGTGAGAGAGAAAAGAAAAATTTCCCTATGGGAAACGTTTCAGTAGCAATTTTCCCTGACTTTTCAGCAGAGGTGCAGCCCTGCCGACAAAGCTTTGCGGAGGCCAAACGCAGGCTGCGGATCAAACACCACAAGTACTCCATGCTTTTCCCTGCCCGCCTCAGAATAGAACATGACGGTCGTGCTGTCTTCTTTGAGGATCCGGAGGAGGTACTTTCCTGGCTGGAACGCCGCAAAGTCCGGGAGAGAGCCGATTGACCAAGTCCTAGGCGTACTACTTTGACTAATTGAGCTCACAATCATTTGCAGTTTTTTTTTTCTTCAGAGTGACATGCCTGCATGGTTCCCTGAAACCACATGGAACTCTCCTTGCAGCTATCCACTTCGGAACAGGGAACGTCTTGTGCCACACACAACGCTCTTCTTGATGTGACATGAAACTGATCGTGCACCAACGTGAGTACAACACCACAATCCCAGGGATTTGCTATACAGGAGTCCGAGCACTTCTACCCACTATATCCTTGAGACCTTAAGTATTATCTCAGACCACATTGACCACAGGAGCTCCGGGGATACAGGGTCCTGCCAGCAAAGTGCACTGTGCAGCAAGACTTTGCTCCACACACCACTGGGAATCGTTCTCATGTTTGCTGGAGATCTTTCTCGGGCACGGTTAGTGCCTTCTGCCGAAAACGTAGGGACAAAACTATTTTGACTTATCCTGATATACTAACACCGCAGGTGTTCGTTGTCCCCTCCAGATCTCAGAGATCCCACCAGCCACATTACATCCTCTATGTACTTTTGATGGCAGAGTTTTTCCCAGTTGGGACACACAAGTTAAGGGAATACGCCCGCACAAGTTGGGGACAGTGCAGGGCAGGGAGGGGGGTGGGGGTTAATTTGTTTATAGTTTTGTGTAACTTGATTGTGCATGCAAACCTCAAAGAACAGGTAACGTTACAAGTGTTCTGTTTATGTGAGTGTTCATATATGTTGTGTGAAATAGCACCGTTACATTTATGTTTGATTATGGGAAACCAAAGGGCCTCCTGCACAGGGGGAACATTGCATGACAGGCTGGGGTCACTTGCTTCCGACACCTTCCCACTATGTAAAAAATAAACAAAGAAAAAACTGCGCCACTTTTAACCAAAGTCTATTAGGAATTCGGAACTTATTTAGATGTGTATGGAAATCTATCAGGCATCACACCAAAATAGTCCAGTGGCATTTAACCAATCATCTAAATTAGTCCATAGGTCATTAGGGTGACCCCAAACTTCACACCACCGTGATTACTCAAAGCAAGCCGTGAAGAATCCACCACCAAAGAGAGGGGGAGCAGCTTACCAGAAGCCAAGCGGTTAATGGCATTGGACCTTTGACCCAGCTGCAGCCTTTGGTGATGCAAAACGTCCCTTCCACAGCCAGTATTCTCATTCGGATGGTCCGTACACACAGTATCCAAATCATACACCCAGCATGGAATAGAAAAGGGCAGGCCAATAGCGTAATTCCGTATGGTATTAGATTTATTAAAAAATATAGGTCATACTTACAAAGTAAAATCAGCATGTAAACAGTAAAATTCCGGCCGGCATGTCGGAAGCCTCACTCCTCGAACGTGGTGACGTCACTGAGCGTCCTCCTAGACGTGTTTCGTCATTCAATGGACGTTTTCAATAGGAGTGGGCGCTACAGAGACGCACCACACTTAAGAGAGGCTGGACCACAATGTGAAGTACACGGTTCGGCCATCTTAGTAGTGGGCAAATATGCCCATATATTTAAAACTGGTTACCCCGCTCCACACACCTACATGTAAGGGGGACTAATTGCAGCTAGATCGCTCATCTAGACGAAAACACAGGACTTATCCTGCGGGCAGAAAATGGTTTCGTTTTTTGGCCTGGGCCGTGATTAATCCCGGAAGTAAATACCCATAGGGGTAAGCTCACGGTAATTAAACAGATATCTAATTTGAGGAAAAATAATTACTAGTTATAAAATGTGTATAATGTAAAAATGTAAAAATATACATATTAGTGCGCATAAATATCATTTTTAAACACATTTGAAAAACAACGTGAGGGTGACCTCTAGTGACCTCTAGTGGCGAAACCGGAAAGTGACATTAACCTGAAATTAGTTTTACATTTTTAATTGCTATTTGAACAAGGATATTGGCAGTATTCTGTGTAAACTAATGTGAAGAAAGAAAAAAAGGAAGGAAAACGACATCCAATGGCAAAACCCATAGTGTCATTACCATATAAATAATTCAACATTTATTTTCAACCCCACTCCCCCAAAACGCATAGATTAGAATCCCAAAAAGAAGAAAAACCCCTATTTGATCTCAAGAAGAATGAGAAAAAGGGGAATTATTTAAATATATTTGATGAGTTTATAATCAAATTTAAGTGCAAGATAACTATCAGTGTGTGATGATAGTTACATTTAAATAATAAAAATTAATAAAAATTAATAAAATTTATGTACACCAATGGTGAACATTACCCCAAATGTTACAAGGCTTCCACCGTATATCACACATTGGGTTTACATAGTAGATATTTCTAGGCATTATTAATAAACGCATTCACATCAGTATCTATGTTTAGCCCATAGGGCGAATAGGTCTTCAAACGGTGGATCCAGGCCATTTCTAGTCTAGAAATTTCCCTAACAAGATTACTCCCCCTCCAGTTAGGTTTGAATTTATCTATCCCCAAGAAGAGGGTATTTGAGGGGTTTCTGTCGTGCTTGAGCAAATAATGTTTTGACACAGAGTGGTTCTTAAACCCTGTTAAAATATTTGTTATGTGCTCATTGAGTCGCACCTGAAGTGGGCGTTTTGTCCGTCCCACATACTGCAGGCCACATGGGCACTGCAGTAAATACACAACACCGGTGGAGGCACATGTGATACAGGGTTTAATGACATGCTGTAGCCTTGTAGCGGTGGAAATAAATGTGGTCGTTCGCCTAACACGGTTGGAATTCAAGGCACACACTCTGCATCTCCTACATTGATAGTACCCTGTGAGTTGATCAAAAAGCCCCTCCCATTACTAGGGGGGTTTATAACCCCAGGAGCAATACGATTTTTTAAAGATTGTACTCCTCTAAAAATCACCCTAGGCCTATCCGGAAGTACATCTTTCAGCACGTTATCATTGGCCACAATGTGCCAATGTTTTCCTATTAGCTGTTTTATAGCCTTATGCTGGATGGAATAGGTGGTGATAAAGGGTACTCCAGGTGGAAATTGTCCACCCTCTCGTGGTCCTCTTTCCACCAACAGGTTATCCCTTCTGGTGTTCTTAACCGAATCCAAAGATTCTTGCAATGTATCCACCTCATACCCCTTTTCTAGAAACCGGCCTGTCAAAACCTCAGCCTGCTTTAAAAATTCTTGGTCGTCAGAGCAGTTCCTACGGAGCCTTAAATATTGGCTCTTTGGAACCGCTCTGAGCCATGAGGGGTGATGGCAACTCCCGACGGGAATAAAGGAGTTCCTGTCCGTTTTTTAAAGAACGTGGAAGTTGCAAATTTATCCCCTCTAATAGTTATCCGTAGATCTAGAAAGTGAACTTCTGTCTGACTGATCTCATATTTCAACTCTATGTTTCTCTGGTTGTTATTCAGAGAAGACATAAAGTCAATTAGGCCCTCTTGTGACCCATCCCATAGGAGGAGGATGTCATCAATATACCTAGCCCAAAGGGCTACCTGGGGTCTGGCCCTGGAATAGCTGACATCCTCCTCCCATCTGGCCATAAAAAGATTCGCCAGACTTGGGGCATACTTGGCCCCCATGGCCACACCGGTGGTCTGCCTGTAAAAATTGCCATTGAACCAAAAATAATTCGAAGCCGCAGCGAATTCCAAAAGGGCCAACAAAAATTCAATCTGCTGGAATGGGAGACCTGAATCTCTATCCAAATAAAAACGTACAGCCTCAGATCCCAACTCGTGAGGGATGATGGTATATAAGGACGTAACGTCCACTGTGGCCATCCACATACCCTCCTTGGGTGTAATCCCTGCCAAGAGATTCATGACGTGTCTTGAATCCTTGGTATATGATGGAATCTTCCGTACCAAGGGCTGCAAAAAGAAATCAATATATCTGCCCACCCGGGACGTGATGGAATCAATCCCACTCACTATGGGACGTCCCGGGGGGCAGACAGGATTCTTATGCAATTTAGGTAGGTAGTAGATGGTAGGTGTGCGAGGGGCCTTTGGAATCAGAAACAACCTCTCTTTGGGGGTAAGAATCCCCTCATAGAACCCCTTAGACACCAGAAGTTCCAATTCCCTGACATATTTTAACTTTGGATCAGAGGGCAACATAGTGTAGGTAGAGATATCGTCCACTATTTTATGTAACTCAAGCATATAGTCCTCTCTATCTAGAATAACGATCCCTCCCCCCTTATCGGCGGGTCTAATCACCAATCCTTTATTCCCACAAAGCAAGTCCAACCCCTCCTGTAAAGTCTTATTCAATCTCGCCTTTTTAACCTCCATTTGATCCAAGTCCCTTAATAGGACATCTCTGAAAATCTTAAGGGAGGGAGCCAAAACTCCAGGAGGGTTAAACAGGGATGCATTAGCCAGCCCAGAATGAACGTAATTATTTGAAACAACCTGCTCAGTACTGGTAATCCCTGCCATATACCTTTTAATATCTAGCTTCCTAATGAACCTATGAATGTCCATATAGGTGTGAAATTTGTCCAAACCCTTAGGGGGCGCAAATTTAAGGCCCTGATCTAGGAGAAGTTTTTCAGGTTCTGTTAGAACCTGCTTGCTTAAATTAAAAATACCCTGTCCTGTTAAACCTTGGGTCTTTTTTGTTGTTCTCGACCGCCTCCCCCCTCTGGTTCCTCTCCTCTTTCGCCTAATCTTTTTACCCCTTGAGCGGGTTTGTGAAAACCCCAATTATTATATCCATTCGGCCCTCCTGAGCCTCGGGGGGGGGGGGGGTAGTGAGAGTCCGGTTTGAGATTGATGAAACAATGGACTATGGTTGGGTCCATCATACGATGGAAAATAGTGTGGACCATTTACTCCATAATCCCCACTTGGCCCATCCATATCCCTCAAAGGGAAAAAGGAATTCTGAACAGGGACACCATAATCCCACCCAGAAGCTCCCTCCCTCTGGAAATAAGAGGGAGATTGAGAGCCAAACTCGGGTTCCCGCCTCCAGCTCTCTGAATGTTGAATATAAGGGCCTCCCCCTCTCTGGTTCCCATGACCCCCCCCTCGGGGGTTCTTACCCCTTGGTCTCATCGGAGGCTCGTAATGATGTGAAGAAGAGCTATTACCTTCCCACTATGGCATCTTTAAAATTTCTAACATGGAATGTGAGGGGCATGCGCGATAAAATTAAGCATGCGGCAATCTTCACATTCCTCAAGAAACAATATGCTGATGTTATAGTCTTGGTGGAGACACATGTTGAGGGGAGCATTCAGATGGCATTACGCCGTCCTTGGATTGGATGGGCATTCCATTCTACCCACACATCCCATGCCAGGGGAGTTTCAATTTTGATAACTAAATCTGTACATTTTGAGCTATGTGAAATATCCACGGACCCACAGGGGCGATACGTATTTCTCCTAGCTAAACTATATGGTGAACCCATGTTCATATTGGCCTTTTATGTGCCACCCCCGTTCAACATCACCATAATCAAGGAGGGACTGTCATTTATGGCCCGTCACCCTGCCATATCTGCAGTTTGGTTGGGTGACTTTAATACTATGCTAAACCCCACTTTTGACAGGGCACAACTGACTCCTTCCTTTCACTTAATAGACACATGGATACACATGTTCCCACATTCAAAATCATACTCTTGTTTTTCATCCACCCATAATTCTATGTCTCGCATCGACTTTATACTTATAGCTCATAGACTGACACCACGATTAATAGAGGCCTCATTCTGCCCCAGAATACTTTCAAATCATAGTCCCTACTGGATAACTCTACGCATTCGGTTAATAAACCACCTAGATCTTGGCGTCTAAACCCATTTTGGCTTTCGCTCCTACCGGAGGATGACGAGCTTGCGAATGAGTGGAAATTATACTTTGCAGAGAATGACGGCTCGGTATCACCCTCTGCGGTGTGGGGCCCTTTTAAGTTGTTCGCTCGCTCCACGCTGACTACTAGAATTAACAAAATTAAGGCTGACTCCGCCAGCACCCTTGATAAGGCAATGGCAGACCTGTCCTCTTCTGAACGAGATTTTGCCGTCGCCCCGACTGCCGCAAAGGCAAGCCAGCTCAAACTGCGCACTAGAGTAGTCACCCAGCTTCAGTTCCAAAAAGCAAAAAATGTTTGAACACGGGGAGAAAGCGGGCACGTTATTAGCGTATCTGGTACACAGTGAAGACAGGCCCCCAGTGGTTATCACATTACATGGCCCTGGTGGACAACACATTACCGATCCTCCTACAGTAACTTCTATGTTTAGAGACTTCTTTGCTGACTTGTACAAAACGACGGCCCCTACCGAGACAGAATCGATGTCCCTCTTTTTAGAGGGGATCGCTTTCCCGCAACTGACCAGGGAACAGGTGGAACTTTTGGAGGCACCCCTAACCACAGATGAAATCGCAGCGGCAATCGCTAGCTTTGCCAGGTCTAAATCCCCAGGGTCGGACGGTCTCCCCATTGAGTTCTATTACCAATTTGGCGAAACTCTCACTCCTAAATTACTAGCTTTATACAACCATCTTTTTGAGTCCGGTATACTACCTCCATCCATGACAGAGGCTACAATAGTCCTCATTCCCAAACCTGGGAAGGATCCGGGATACCCAGAATCGTACCGCCCCATATCCCTATTACAGGTTGACATCAAAATATTAGCCAAAGTACTGTCCATCAGGCTCAATCAGGTCATCTTGTCCCTAATACACGTGGACCAAGCAGGTTTCATGCCTGGCCGTAATACATTGTTTAATCTTAGGAAATTATATATAAATTTACAAGCCACGCATGAGGAGGTTGGGTCCCGAGTCGTGGTGACTTTGGACACAGCAAAAGCTTTTGATTCGGTGGAGTGGAAATATCTCTGGAAATGCTTGGAGGGATATGGCTTCAGTCCCAAATACATTAAGTGGGTTCAATTACTATATCAGGCACCCAAAGCCAAGGTGGTAGCCAATGGGTGGCCGTCTCGAATTTTTGACCTCAGTAGAGGCACGAGACAGGGCTGCCCCCTATCCCCGCTGCTATATGCTCTTGCGGCAGAACCCCTTACGATGTCTGTCCGAACTAACCCAGAGATTAGGGGGCTGAGACTGGGATCCCTAACTGAAAAAATCTGTATGTATGCCGATAATACGTTACTATATTTAGCAGATTCAGGCCCATCTCTGCATACTGCACTCCGCACGATCGAACAATTTGGAATATTTTCAGGATTGAAAATCAATTGGGACAAGTCCCAAATTCTTCCCATAGACAGCTTCCCACCCCCAGAATCCCAAACCAGTTTACCACTGTGTAGAGTCAATGTCATTAAATACCTAGGGGTTCATATATCTAGGTCCCCAGCAGACTACATTTCCCTCAATAAAGAACCCCTTATCTCCCTCATTAAAACCAAAGTAAGGATCTGGTCCCGACTTCCACTTGGGATCTGGGGGCCGCATAAATTTAATTAAAATGGTCCTACTCCCTAAGATACTATGTTTTGTGGCATACCCCAGTTTATCTACCCTTGAAACATTTCAAATCTATGGAGGCCCTTCTCAAACCCCTTGTGTGGGGAGCCAATAGACACAAATTAGCATGGCAAACTCTCAAGAACCCGACTGATCTTGGCAGCACGGCTCTCCCTGACTTCAATTTATATTACATTGCATCACAACTGTCACAGCTGTTTCACTTAGATAAGACATACAGAGAGAGATTCCAAACCCTCTTATGTCCAAAATGGGCACAGTACACCAAAGACTCGATATATGCAATAGCATCGGGCTCGGGAGGGGCGGAACCGGGTACAAATAGGCACACCATGTTATATCACTACAGGAAAATATGGGACTTAGCCTCTTCCAAACTCGGTACCGCACAATACAAGGACTACACACGGCTATGGCATAATACGAATCTCCCCGAGTTCACTAAAATACAGGATACAAGTACATGGTCCACACAGGGAGTATTTTATCTCCAACACCTCCTAGAAAATGGACGTCTGAAAACCTTTGATTCCCTAAGAGAAGAATTTGCACTTCAAAAACAAATGTATTTTAGATTTTTGCAACTCTGTCACGTGACACAATCGCAATTTCCCAACTCTGAACCCCATCCCGCGCCCAATGTAATTATGGCAGTAATTAAAAGCACAGATCCCCACAAGCTGATCCCAGTATTTTACGATATGCTTTCCACCCCCATTTCTACTACAATAGCGTATGATCTGAAACCCAGATGGCAGAGGGAGGTGGGGCCAATAGAGGATGAGGAGTGGGGCGAGGCACTGGAGTCCTGTAAAGCAGTGTCTCCCAAGCTATCCGATCGACTTTCGCAACTTTATATTCTACATAGGGCGTATCTCACACCCCTCAGAGTGGCAAGATACAAACGTACCCAGTCTACAACATGTTTGATGTGTGGGCAGGAGACAGGTACCTTTTTTCACCTAATCTGGGCATGCCCTAGGATACAGGGGCTGTGGAAACAAATCGTGACATTTCTACATGACAACTTGGGCTCACCCTTAGCATTAGACCCCAAACAGAGCCTTCTCGGGATGTTACCGGATACAATGGATAAATATACAAAAATATTTCTCCATGAGATGCTGTTCTCAGCTAGGAAAATGATTGCTAAAAAATGGATGAGACAAACACCTCCCAAAATAGTAGAATGGAAAATAGAAGTGAATAATACTCTGCCATATAAGAAATGTATATACTGTATATCAACAGAGGTTGCCCTAACAAGTATAATAAGATATGGGACCGCTGGCTTCTAGAGTCTGATACCTGTGCATAACAAAACTATATCAGTCAGGAATGAACACTCAGGCCTCGTACACATGGCCGAGATTCTCGTTGAAAAAAACATGTCGTTTTTTTCGACGAGATTCTTGGACAAGAAACTTGTCCCGGCCGAGTGTACACACACTCGTTTCAAAGAACCCGCGGTTCTTTGAAAGGTGCGTACGCGGTGACGTCATCGACTACGTCGAGCATGCGCTCGTCACATTCGATGCCGTCGCCGCCATCTTGGTATACCCTACGTATGCCTAGGAAGCTACCGCGCATGCGTCGAATTCATTTCGAACATGCGCGGGCTTCGGGGAGGACAGGTAAGTGTACACACACTCACTTTTCTCGTCGAGAAACATGCCGAGGAGAATCTCGACGAGAAAATAGAGAGCAGGTTCTCTATTTTCTCGTCAAGGTTTCTTGTCGGTTTTCTCAACGAGAAACCCGATAGCAGCGTACACGCGACCGATTTACTCGGCAAGACCTCTCTGCCAGCAAGTTTCTTGCTGGTTCTTGCCGAGAAAATCGGTCGTGTGTACGAGGCCTCAGACACGTTTCTTTGGGTAGTCTCCGGGTGTTCAATGTATACTTATAAAGCGTGCTCATATGGCAATGACTATGTACCTGATACCTTGCCTACCTAATGTATGACTTTACTGTTTCAGTTACCAAGTTTCTATGCAAAGTATGCTTAACATGTATGCACCTTTTGATCAATAAAACCTATGTTCAACATAAAAAAAAAAAGCCCATTACCAGCCCCTTTGGGTCTTGTATGGATATTAAGGGGAACCCCACACCCAAATTAAAAAAAGGAAAGGCGTAGTGCCCCCAGGCCCTATATACTCTGAACAGCAGTATACAGGCGGTGCAAACAAGACAGGGACTGTAGGTTTGTTGTTACGTAGAATCTTTATGTAATTTTGAACTGGTACATTTTTAAAGTGTAGCTCCAGCCAAAAAATCTATTTTTTAGGGTTTTTGGAAAACATAGGGAAGGGTTATCACTAGGGCTGTTACTGATTAAAATTTTCGTGTTCGATTAAACGATTAATCGACTAATTTTGATTAATTATAACGCACATACAGATCCAACTACTTTTAGCTGACCTCCTTGCAGGCCGATTCCCAGTGCAGCTACCAACCACTGGAAAAATGGATAGCGGGATACAAAAAACACTCAATGGGAATAGCATTAAAACTTTTATAGTCTTCAAGTAGGTAACAAAATAGATATTGCACTTTTGATAAAATCGATGTAGCTACATAAACTGTAAAAATGGTGCGAGTAATACCAAACGGTAGCAAAAACAGTCATAAAAACATGTAGCTAAGTATGATACTGGTATAAAAATGTGTACAACGATACCACTGCTAAATCCAGATGAGGAGGGGTTAACATCAGTCTGTCGGCATGTAGATGTCACGTGAAGGGAACTATCACAACTCCCAGTCGATGGCTGTAGAATCCCAGGTTGATAGAGGGAAGTGTAACAGCCCTTGCGTGTGGCAGATAGTAAGGTCCCGCTGGCATGCAGATATGAAGGCACAGTAAAGGAGCCCTTCAGATGGACACGGCAAGCCTCGCCGGTGTCCATGACATCATCGGATCTCCGACGGAACTCCCTGAAGACCCAGAAGCCGGCGGAGAGGTGAGTACAGATCAAAATAATTGAAGTGGGATGAGGAAAGGGGGACAGGGTGGGATGAGGACAGAGGGACAGGGTGGGATGAGGACAGAGGGACAGGGTGGGATAAGGAAAGAGGGACAGGGTGGGATGAGGACAGAGGGACAGGGTGGGATAAGGAAAGAGGGACAGGGTGGGATGAGGACAGAGGGACAAGGTGGGATGAGGACAGAGGGACAGGGTGGGATGAGGATGAGGAAAGGGGGACAGGGTGGGATGAGGAAAGGGGGACAGGGTGGGATGAGGACAGAGGGACAGGGTGGGGAGGGGACGGGGGAAATATTTAACTCTGGGGGGAGAGGGGGGTATGGGGATATGTGCTGGGGAGTGAATTGGGAGGGGAGAGGATATGTGCTAGTGGGGGGGGGAATCAGACCCCCCCATTAGCACATATCTTCTTCCCTCTCAAATCACTCCCCAGCACATATCCCCATACCCCCCTCTCCCCTCCCATCGCTCCATTAGTTCACCTCTTATCTGCCTTCCCCCCTCCTTCCCTCCTGGTTACTGTGTCCTCTCTCACTGAAGTTGTCTCACATACCAGCAGCACGGCTCTCTTGGCTCTCTCACTGACTGTAGTTGTGTCACTCCTCGGTTCCTCCTCCTGACTGTGTACACAGGAACATTGAGCCGAGGGGGGAGGAGCCGAAGAGTGACTGTGTGCGATGTCAGTGGAGAGAGAGAGGGACAGCTGCTCTGTAAAGCTGATCGAGGCTGCGGGACCCCGGGCGGCAGATGTCCCGGGTGACCGCGCCAGCGCATCCTAGACTGACCAATTACCGGAGCTCAGTGCCGAAACTTGTCGTGGCACTGAGCTCCGGGATTTAGCTGTGCGGCTCTCTGTGCGGGAGGAAGGGGGGTTCGCGGGGGCGGCTTTTTCGCCACCCCCGCAAAGTGCCGTCCTAGGCCTGGGCCTTGTCTGCCTAGGCCATAATACAGCACTGCCTAGGGGTAGATTTCCTCTCACTTCCTGTTGTCTCCTTCCGTTTGCAAGTAGGAGTCGTTTGTAAGTTGGATGTTTGAAAGTAGTGGCCTGCCGTATATATTCTGCAGAAATTTGGCCCTTAGGTGTTGGTGTTGCCACTGTAAGCCCTCACAGTTACTCTTGGTGGGCGCTGGAACGCCCTGCTGTGAACTATTATATCAAGAATTATAGTTACATGCCATTGTTGAACAGTGGTAGAAAAATTGGGCCTGTGGTGGTGCTGCCACAACACTGTAAGCCCTCACAGTTACTCTTGGTGAGCGCAGGAATGGGCCCTGCTGTGAATTATTAGACCAAGAATTGTAATTACATGCCCCTGTTGAACAGGGGCAGAAAAATTGGGCCTTAGGCACTGGTGCCACAACACTGCAACCCCTCACAGATACTGTACTTGGAGCGCAGCAATGAGCCCTGCTGCAAAGTATTGCATCAAAAATTGTAATTACACTCCCCTGTTAAACAGGGGCAGAAAAATTGGGCCTTAGGCACTGGTGCTGGTGCCACAACACTGCAACCCCTCACAGATACTCTATTAGGAGCGCAGGAATGAGCCCTGCTGCAAAGTATTGCATCAAAAATTGTATTTACACGCCCCTGTTAAACAGGGGCTGAAAAATTGGGCCTTAGCCACTGGTGGCGGTGCCCAGAACCAAAAATGTTCTTACAAGCTATCAGCACGATCATTGAGGAGGAAGAGGATAGTCACTCAGCATAACAGGATAGTCACTCAGCATCAGCATAGGCAGTCTTGAAGGGATCTGACATTTGATAAAAAAATATTCGGTTACATCAGCATCAGGTGCTTGGTAGCTGGTGGTATTTCAAGACTGATTCATTTTTATGAAGGTCAGTCGATCAACCGAGTCGGTGGACAGGCGCACCCTGTGATCGGTTACAAAGCCTCCAGCAGCACTGAATGTGCGTTCCGAAAAAACGCTGGATGCAGGACAGGCCAGTAGCTCAATTGCATACTGTGCAAGCTCTGGCTAGTGATCCACCCTCAAGACCCAGTAACCCAGAGGATTTTCGGTGGGAAAGGTGTCCAAGTCTGATCTTGCCCCTAAGTATTCCTGCACCATGTAAACCAGACGCTGACGATGGTTGCTGGAACCGATCATACCTAGGGGCTGCAGACTAAAACATTGTCTGAACGCATCGGTCAGACGGCCACCTTTTCCACAGCTCCTTCTTTGACTGACCGAAGCCTCAGCCACACGTTGTCCAGGACAAGGAATATTTAACCTCCCTGTCTCTGGGAATGCGTTGCACAGACCTTTCTGCAAGGCCTCCTTGAGATGCTTCATCCTCTGCTCCCTCTCCGACGGCAAGATAAGGTCCGCAACCTTACCCTTGTAACATGGATCAAGGAGGGTTGCCAGCCAGTAATGATACCTCTCCTTGATAGCATGAATACAAGGATCCATCCGCAGGCTTTGCAGGATCAGGGAGGCCATGCAGCGTAGGTTTGCTGAGGCATTTTGTCTGGAGTCCTCTGGGTCACTCAGGACGTCATGATCCGCAGCCACCTCCTCCCAGCCACGTACAAGCCCATGGGTGTCTTGGGACTGTAATTAATCCCTTGAAGACTGCTGCTGATGCTGAGTGCTAGGCTCCACCTCAATGCTGACACAAGCCTCCTCCTCCTCCTCATCTTCTTCCTGTGTGATAGGCGGGCCAGCAGGAACACTGTCTGGATAAAGGGGGCCTTGAGAGGTAAGGAAGTCCTCCTCTTCCTCCCTCTGTTCTGCCTCAAGTGCCCTGTCCATTATTCCACGCAGCGTGTGCTCCAACAGGTGGACAAGAGGGACAGTGTCACTGATGCATGCACTCTCACTGCTCACCATCCTCGTGGCCTCCTCAAATGGTGCCAGGACAGTGCATGCATCCCTGATCATGGCCCACTGGCATGGGGAAAAAAATCCAAGCTCCCCTGACCCTGTCCTGGTGCCATATTGCAATAGATATTTATTGATGGCCCTCTGCTGCGTGTGTAGCCGCTGCAGCATGGCCAATTTAGAGTTCCACTTGGTGGGCATGTCACAGATTAGGCAGTTCCTGGGCAGGTTGTATTCCTTTTGCAGGTCAGCCAGACGAGCACTGGCATTATATGACTGGCGGAAATTCCCACAGAGTTTCCTGGCCTGCTTCAGGACCTCCTGTAAGCCCGGGTACCTGCCCAAGAATCACTGCACCACCAAGTTAAGGACGTGAGCCAAACAGGGCACATGGGTCAGGTGTCCCTGTCAGAGGGCGGAGAGGAGGTTGGTGCCATTGTCGGAAACCACCATTCCTGGCTTAAGCTGGTGTGGCGTCTGAGCCTGCCCCTGCAGAGCTGACAGAATCTCTGCCCCAGTGTGGCTCCTGTCCCCCAAGCACGCCAGCTCAAGCACCGCATGGCATCTTTTTTGGATGCGTACTTGCGTTGCCCCTTGAACGCCTACGGAGCACCGCTGGTTCCGAGGACAAAGCACAGGAAGAGGCCATGGAGGAAGAAGAAGAGGAGGGGGTGGAGGAGAGAGGTGTGTCAGAATCACCAGTAGTAGCATTTTGGAGGCGTGGTGGCGGAACAACCTCCAACACTACTGCACCTTGTCCTGCATCCTTCCCAGCTGCCAGCAGAGTCACCCAATGCGCCGTGAAAGATAGGAAACGTCCCTGTCCATGCCTGCTGGACAATGAGTCAGCGGTAATATGCACCTTACTGCTGACCGCCCTGTCCAGCGAGGTCAAGACATTGCCTTCCACATGCCGGTAGAGAGCCGGAATTGCCTTCCGTGAGAAAAAAGTGGCGTTTGGGACCTGCCACTGAGGAACCGCACATTCCACAAACTCACGGAAGGGGGCAGAGTCTACCAACTGAAAAGGCAGCAGTTGAAGTGCTAGCAATTTAGCCAAGCTAGCATTCAACCGCTAAGCATGTGGATGGCGTTGATTTCAACATCAACGTTGAGGCCTAATGGTTCAAGACATTTTACTCTATCTGTACGGTGAAATGTCTGTAACTAATTTTACTCTCAACTTTTTAAAATTTAATTTTTTTTTATTATTATTATTATTATCTAATACTGAAGATATGTCTCAGAATGTCAATTTTCAGAAGACATGATGCCTATTTTAGGTTTGTCATGTGTGTACTTGTATATAATAACTTGCTATTTGAATATGGCTTCGCTTTGCATGCCATCTGTTTGGCTACTGTATCAAAGCGAGGCTTGGTTTGTCCTTTGTTACCGGAGTAGAACGAGGTCTGGAGGGGAGTGTATCACTCCCGTCCGTTCTTCTCTCCCCTGGTTAAAATCCAAAACGAGGGCTGGCTCCGTTTTCATCAATATGGCCGCCAAACGAAAGCGAGGTTTGGTTAAACCTCTGAGCGTATATATATATGGTGATGGTTCAATGCGTCACCCGTGCCCTTTGAAAACATTATTTTCTGACGAAACCTGTCAGAGCGGTGCTACGTATTGACATCACCACGTCCCCACGTGACCCCGGAAGCACGGGCATACATTTTTTAACTTTATTTCTTTTGCTGGCTATTTTAAATCGTTTTTGTTGTTATTTACCATGATCAAAGTTTAATAAATCACCCAGCGTTTTAAAAGTGAACGCACTATCCTAGTCCTCTCTTATCCCGCTCCACGTCTGACCCCTGACCCGAGGGAAGGCTAAGACTCTTGTTGGAGAGAGTGTTCCAGCTACACTCAGGACGGCGATACAGCAACTTGCGGTGAGGAGATCGATAGGAACCTGGAGATTCTGACGACCCTGGTGAGCCCAAGACACCGCAGAGGGTTATATCTGCAGGCATCTGTGACCTTGCTACTATCGGGAGGTCCACCCGATCCAGTAATGGTCCCCATTATCTGTAGTGCGTCTCACGCGGAGGAGCTCATCCCTTGGTGTTGGTGGATAGTCAGCTACAACTACACTTTCAGCTACAACTACACTTTCAGCCTCAACTCCTTGTTCACTCATTGATTTATTTTGTCATCACTTTTCTATAATTTTTTTGGAGCACTTATTTGTTCAATGTACTGATAATTTGGTGAACTACTCCAGATATATGTCATTGATATCTTATTTTTCTCACTGAACTCATTGTATGTTTCATAATTTTTGTGTTTATATATGGTTGGTTACTTTGTTCCATTTAAGGTACACCATATTTTGCTCAAGAGCACATTTAATATCATACATTATACCTTTCATATATCTATCTAGCGCCACTATTTCCCCTCTTAGATACTATTTACATGATTATCACATGTTTTGTGTCGCAACTTGGCCTTATTAGCACTTATTTTTCATTATTCACATTAGCACAGTATTCACCCCCCCCCCCTATTAGCTGGGGGAACATGACTGCCAGATAGCTGTCCTTGTTGGGCACCCCCTCTCTCTGGGCTCACGTTACTACCCCCTCTCTCTGGGCTCATGTTACTGCCTTCCTCCAGCTGGCTTCCATCATTGGAGCCTTCAAAACGCTGGGCATCCTCCTGGAGCATGTACCCAACACTGTGGTCAAACAGTTTGGGGGACTCCTCAGGAGGACATGTGGGGCTAGGGAAGGAGTGACTGATGCCATTGAGCCGGGGGAAGAGGCCGCTTTGGCAGCTGCTTTGCCAGACAAAGTACCCTGAGCCTGGGTGGGAGAGGATGAGGAGGATGAGGACGGCTTGGTCATCCACTCTACCAAGTCTTTGGCATGTTGCGGCTCAACATGGCAAGCTGCACGGCCACATGCTGATGAGGATGCACCGTGTCCACGACCAGCACTGTTGCCTCTAGACACAGAGCCTGCTTGCCCTCTTTTATTGCCTCGTGACTGTCTGCCTCTCCTTGTTTGCCTTCCAGACATACTAATGGCCTGCAGTGAGATGTAGCTGCACAAAGTTGGGATGTGATATACTGAAATCCTGTCCCCCTCGATGGACTGAACTTCTATCCCCCTACATGGACTGAAATCATGTCCCCCTACATGGACTGAACTTCTGCCCCCCTCCATGAACTGAACGTCTGTCCCCCTCAATGGCCTGAGAAAATCTCACACAGATGGGTTCCTCTTCCTCATTCTTCGTCTCAGGACTTTGGCTGCATCAGCACCATCTAAACTGATCACATGAAAAGAGGAACTGAGATCTGCCCAAAATATCATTCTGGAAAGTATGTGGGAATCCGTCCCAAACTGCTGTGGTGGCATCTGGTGGAGAAGTGTTCAGAGATTTCATTGTCATTTTCTGTCTCAGTGACACTCAAGATATTCCTAGATTGAAAAGACAGATCTGTCCTGATGTGCCTGACCCCTGCAGAACGGGCTCACCCGATACTACCTCTACATACATAACCTCTGCCTCTTCCTTTAGGCCTGCCTGACATTATTAATAATGGCAATTGCCTAAATTTAAAGAGGAAGTAAACCCTCGTCCAAAAATCTACTCCAAAAAAAACCCTGCAAGACAAAGGCTAGCTTACTTACCTCAGATCGAAGCCCCCGCAGCGGTCCACGTCTCCCCATCCGGCCGCCGACATGTTGTCCCGGAGTTACTTCCGGGTATCGCGGGTCCGGCGCTGTGATTGGCCGGAGCCGCGATGATGTCACTCCCGCGCGTGCGTGCGGGAGCTGCCGGTAACGGCACGAAGACTGAAGCAACGGCACATAGGTGTCATTGCTTCAGTTTGCCCTAGTGCGCATGTGCCAATGACTTCGGCACATTCAGACACAGGGGCATATCTTCTAAACCATGCAGGTTTAGGAAATATCCTGGGTAGCTACAGATAAGCCTTAATATAGGCTTACCTGTAGCATAAAGTTGTTAAAAATGGTTTGCAAGCACTTTAATGGCAGCCATGGCAATGGGGGGTACATACGTGGTTCTCTGGTGCACACTACTTTTCTGCTTACTGTATGTATGCATACCGGTCATAGTATTTTATCCCCTTCATTTTCTGCTGCCTTCTTCTATGCCTTCATTTTGGAAGGGTGGGAAGCCTATGTAGGAACGCTAATAAGGCAGAAAAGCTGGCTCTCCTGCACCGAGCCCCATCAGTTCAAAAGGGGAAGGCCAGCTGTACTGCATTGCTGACACGTATGATTCTTCCGCATCCCCCAGCAGCACTGCCAGCTACTCCTCTTTCTTTTTCCATCTGTGCTGCAGGAGGATCAGTTCTTGGATCTGTGTCCCCTCCCACCTGCTGTCAGGCACCCCTGTGTGCTCCCCCTTTCCTGAAGAGCTGCTGGCTTCCCACCTCTTCCACCAGCAGCTGCCGAGGGCACATAGGCGGATTTTTTCAGGATGGAGACTTGGGGAAGGAGCCTGTATTTGTCATAATTACCCTTCCCTTCCTTTGCTGAATGAACACAGTGAGTGATTGGTACTGATCCCTCCTGTGTCCACTCATCACTGAAGCATAGTAAACTGTGTTTGTGAATGAACAGGAAGCCTCAGCACACAGTGCTTTCCATTCATTCACTGTCTAGTGCAGCTGAGGCTGCAGAGAAATGGACTGAGGAATCTCTGTCCTCAATACCTTTCTCTGTCTCAAAAGTGAGACATCAGGGGTCTGTTTATACCCTTGATTGCAGCACCTCCACAGTTGCTAGTGTAGCAGGGAGCTAGATATAGATATATCCTTGCAATCAGAAGACACGCTGTAACATTGCTACATTGAAGCTGTTTCCCTCTTGTGGCAGCAAAGACTGTGTCATCACATCCTGCTAGCAGACTGGATACAGGAAGCAAAGCATATAGGGAATTGTAGTTCCAGGACTCAGGTTTCAGATTGGAGTTCCACTGTTTATGTACTACAATTCCCAGACTGCAGAAGGAAGAAGCACAGACTTGCTGGGAGAGACTATAAGAGGGATGGTTTGAGACCTAGATCTCTCTCTCTGGACACTGTTCTGACTCGGCCAGCAGGAGGTCTGTGTGACAGGGAGTGCTGCCGATTTGCGGCCTACACAGCGAGGAGCCGGACAGCTATACCCAGAGGGAACTCTGTGGACAACATCGCTTCTTTAGTACAGCGGACCGGTGTTTCCCGGATCATCCCGAGGTGCCTGCAATCCAGATTCCAGTGAGCTGCAACATGGTGCAGCACCGCCATTTCTACAGAGCAAAGACACAGAGAAAAAGAGTTCCGGCTGGAGTCTTCTCATCATCTGGACCGTGATCTATCCATCTGATGTTCAGAGTGATGAGTGGGCATAGCCCTTGTCAAAGTTATTACATTACTGTTAAACAACACCTACACAGATTGGCTGGTGGTACTTGTAGTCCCACGGAAGTTAAACTTACTGTTATACAGGCCACAGCCAGTAGATGCCTATGCTCAGTACACATTGCTGTTTCCAGCATCCACATCAGATGACATCTTAAGGATTATAAGAAAGAAGGAAGCTATACCATTATCAAGATAAATCACATTTTTGCAAAGTTTGTCACATCTTGCTCTTTTGGCTCACTTTATTTACAACTAAAGAAAGAGGCTAGCCGAAGACATCTGGATTTCAAGGAGCAATCCTTTCTCACCCTTTTTATAACTTCCTCTCCCCACCTGCTTACATTGCATTGAACTGCTAAAGGGAGTCATCATATAGTGCCAGGTGTTTACTCTTCTATTAACCTGTTCACATAGGTCTCTGTATTGAATTAATATTTGTGTTCACTCATAATTCAGGGAACCTTATGTAGCGCCCCTCCCAAATAGTTGGGGCGCTATGCTTAAATTTAGGGGTAGTCTGAGCCAGTAGTTAGGCTCACACCAGCTAATTTTTCTAGATTTGCTTCTGCTCTGGGTGTGATACTGCCTGGCAGTTGTTTCCCTGTTCGCCTGTAGGTGGCACTGCCACCACCGGCCCAGGTTGAAATACAGGGGTATCACACACATTGGGTGTCCTTTCTTGGCAGCCGTGCAGTGGGCGTGGTTAAGCTGGGGAGGGGTACATAAGGGGCAGGCGCCATTGATTGGGGTCCGGTCCTGTGTGCGCGCCTCGTGGTCCACATGGCATGGGGTGCGTGTGTGTGTTTCAGCCCCGGGCACCTTTAGCCCGAGGCTGCGTTGCTACCTGGTAGGCCCAGCTCTGCTGGCTGGGGCCTATGTCTTTGAGGAGGATCCCATGCTACCCATCTTCGGGAAGTCTGCTCTTGAAGAGGAAAGCCGGTGGAGGACCTTCCCCAGAGGAAACTGGCGATGGTACTGCTGTCTCGGTAGAGGCCTGGCAACCTACTCAAGGAGGGATCCAAGAACTTAAAGGCCCTGCAATACGCCAATCTGGCATAAAGGTTCTCTCTTATTGTTTGGCTAGGAGGTTCGGGACTTTGATAATCCTGTGGCAGAGGATTCCTGGACACATCCTCAGGTTCACCTCAAGGTCTGTAAGTGAGACCATTAAAAATAGACCCATGCATCATTCCGGCTGCTAGGACTAGAAAAGGGGACTATCCAGGTGAGCAATACCCCACTCAGGCTTGAGTGGCGACATTTACAAGGTTTTGTGTGTCTTTAGTGCTGCGTGCCTGAACCTTCCCCTATACTTTTCCTACTTTCTCCTCAAGTTCTCACAGCAAAGAAAATAAAGCCTTACTGTTTAGGTTTTACATTTGTGTGGACATTGGCTTTTCTAAAGACTCTCTATACCCTGACAACGGAAGCCTTGGAGGTAGTTTGCAGACCCAATCAAAACCAGCCGCTCCTTCGGGGGTAAGTGCTATACTTACACCAAGATATTGTGTTTACTAGACAAGCTTGAGATAAAGGGCTGTATACAGGAGTGTTTTCATTATTGACCAAGTTGATACATATGTATTTTATGTTTTGATATTACAGTAAATGTTGGAGAACAATCTAGTGTAGCAGCCTCACCTCTCTCCCTTGCTTTATCGGCTATATGGCTGTTGTCTAGGGGTACCTGGGAGAGAGAGATGATACACACCACGGCCCATGTCCTCCTTTTACTAAGAGGTGAAGGCCAGAAGATTGGGCTTTTGTGTAGGTGTCCTAGAGTCAAGTCCAGTCCTTCGTCCCTGACTCCTTTGCTTAGTAACCAGAGTTCCACACAGTGAATAGGTACAACTCAGTTTTATTCTTCTTGCCAAGCAATAAAACAGTCTTTCTCCTTTTGGATAATGGGGGGACAGATCGAGGCACAATCCTTTCCCTTCTTGCTGCTGCCCACTGTGCTGTCACCAGTGGTGGATAGTCACTGCCACTGACTAGGTAATATAGAACGTGAATTACCTTCGCTCACTTTGCCCCTGTCAGAGGAAGAAATCCGTCCAAGGGAGAAATGGAGGCCTCTCCGTCACCAGCGATGCTGCGCCGGACTCATCGGAGAAGTTACTGCGCACCAATCCTCACAACCTCAGACACGGGCACCCAAGGCATTAGGGCCCCCTCGGATTCCTCCACCCTCGCGGAACTCAGTTGAAGGTACCGAGCCCCAGGCATCCGCCATAGTACCTCACCCCAGGCTAAAGGTGCCTGAGATGGACTCCATCTCCGCTCCAACTAGGCCAAGGGCGCCTAGGCCTGGAACACCGGAACGCCAGCACCCAAGCTGAAGGTGCCTGGGCGCGGCCACGTCCTCCGACCCCCCAAAGACAGGGCCTCCGCCCCTTTTATGACCTCTCCCTTTGCGCCACAGCGGGTTCCCCGCCCCGCCGTACCAGCTCCAGGGGAGGACAAAAAGGCACGGCTCGCGGTATGAGTTCAACTCCTGCCCCAGGCAACAGCGCCACCCAGAGACCCCAAGGAACCTCACACCACCAGAGTCCTCACATAATTCAAATACCCGCTACACTAGTATATTCCGAAAATTTCCACACATCTGGTTTTACAACAAAATGACACTTGCAATCCCCTGGTGTTCTAGAAAGGCTTGTCTCAAGGCCCCCTGGTGTGTTGGAAGCTTCAAAGAGGTTGATAACAATGGACTGTGCATGGGCTGCAATTCTGCCCCAGGGACCAGATATCCTCAGTGATGTAATCTGAGGAAGGACTGCCCTGTGAGCAATGATTGGGTCAAAATTAAAAGGGGTTGGCAAGGGAGGGAGTCTGAATGGTGACTGCTTGGTAAGAAGGGTTCGTACACAGAATTCTGCCCTTTTTGACTGCAAGGATCCCTGCCATGAGGATGTCCATAGGTTATTGCTAGGGCCTTGCTCTAATGGCCAGTTTGGGCCTAAGACACGTGGCCTGCAAAGGCCTAGTTCGATTTTACATCTAAGCACAATCAGTAGTGGTTTTCAAGAGGAGTGTTAAGTATGCTTCATATTATTATTGGTTGTTGTAGACTGTATCTGATATCTGTTGTTACGATGTGTTTCCTATTTTTAGAGGAATAAATGTAGTATGACTTGGTTTACGAAGCAACTGTATTTGTCTTTATACTATATAGTGTATCATCAGGCCTAACACGCTCTGATAGGTTAGACTAGCAAATAAGGGACTATACAATTAATACAAAGATGCAATAGTTATAGATTAATAGATATAATATTGCATATTTTACAACAGTAAACATATGTAGCCCCCTGTTCCTAAAAATGGGGCTATAATGTAAATTTAGTTTTTGGCTGAGCTGTAAACAGCTTAGATTGATTGTATATAGTTTATTTGGTTCTGCCTTGAACTTGGCTGAGTTGTGCAATTCTCACTGTTGCCAGTAGGTGTCACTGATACCACAGGCCAGTATGAGAATTACAACAAAGTTGAGGTGTAATGAATATTCTTTTCTCAGAACAGCCCAGTAGGAGGTTCCTGGGCACTGTGCATTCTGGGAGGGGGTATTTATGTGTAGCACACAGACCCTTTTTTCATGCCTAACTTCACTTGCAGGTATAAAGGCACACCATGCCACATGCCCGTATCCTCCTGGTATAAGAGGTTGAGCGGTGTTCTTGCAATTTTGGGTCCTGCAGCAAGTTACCCCCCTCCATTGGTTTTCGTCCCTAGAATGTAGGGACAAGTCTATTCTTCCCCAAAAGAAGGCCAATGTCCAGACAGTAATTAAACTCCAACAGATGAGTTTATTTTCTTCGCTTGAAACAAATTGGGAAAGAGGTTGAAAACAGCAATAGGATTTAGCAGGGAATTAGGTTCAGGCACGCGGCACCCATTTACCCTATTCTCCACTCAAGCCTGAGTGGGCATTGCTTACCCGGATAGATCCCTCTCACAGTTCCAGCAGCCGGAGTGAAGCACGAACATGACACTTTAGTTTTAGTCCCCTTCACGGACAAGTTCAGGAGATCCTCTGCCACAGAATCCTTTAGTTCCTGAATTTAGAACTTCCTAACGCCTGTAGATTATTAGAGACCATAGGTGCCAATGGGGCACACTACAGGAGCTATCTTGCAACTCACGAATCCTTCCCTCTGATAGGCAACCAGGCCTCCCCGAGAGCGTGACTTCCTTCACCGATCCATCGGAAAGGTCCTCCCCCGGTTTCCTCTGTTTCAGAGCGGACCACCCTCCCTCGGGCTCCCTGGGACTCCAGTGGTTGGTTTGTAGACCCAGTTGAAGGTACTGGGCCTACCTGGAACTCTGTAGCCTTGGGCTAAAGGTGCCCGAGACTCCACCAGTTCACGCACCCCCGGCCAGCAGGGACAAAGGGCACGACTTCGCCACCAGGGGTCCTCCTTGGAATCCCCCCGGTACACCACCCAGATCATGGCGTCTGTCCTTTATGTACCCTCTCCCAGCATGCACAGCAGGCAAAACTGGCCCACCGCACGGTAGCCGAAAGAGGACACCCAACCACACCATAACGCCACCTGTGGTTCTCCTCAAGACCTGGGCAACAGCGCCACCTGCAGGTCAAGGGGAACTATACTCCAGGCAACATCACAGCAGAGCAGAGTCCATACTAAGCAGAATTGGAGAACCTGAGCTAAACTATTGCTCAGGCTGCCCTTAAATTTAGAGCACAGAGACCCCAATTTTGGGGGTCCGGTACACATGGGACAGACGCCATGTGCTCTAGTCAGTCCGGACCTCGTGGCCCTTCTAGCCTGAGGCCACGTCACTGCAAGCTCTGCAAGTAGGCCCAGAAGCCTGTCTGGGGCCTACTAATCCGGAGGTGGTCCTAGGCTGTCTTGCCTGTTTGGAAGAAGCCAAGCCAATTTGAGGAGATCCAGGGGAGGACCCTTGCTGGAGAGAACCAGGATGAAGGCTGGTCTCTCTGGAGGGCCTGGTGACTCAGTTGGAGGATGCACCTACATCTAATCTATCCTTACAGTACTGCCGGATCGGCTTAAAGGTTATGATACTGTGAAGCTGTTCTACAAATCTAAATCAAGGTAACAAGCTCCTGGCTGCTAAGTCTGTGAGAAAGTCTTATCCGTGAGTGCTACTGGCTGCTACGTCTGTGAGAGAGACTTGTCCAAGAGATCTACTGGCTGCCAAATCCTGTGAGCGAGACTTATCCAGAAATCATACCGGTTGCTAGGTCTGTATGAGAGATCTATCCAGGTATCCAAGAGCTTGTAAAAGAAAGCTGTCTTTGTCCTTTGGATTCAAGGAGTCTGTAAGTGATCTGCAAATGGTATCTGAAACCTCCTACACTAGTGTAGGTACATTTAGTTTGGCTCCCCTGTAGGCAGGGGTTAATTGTGTATAGGAAACTGGGCAGCAGTGGCAGCCACTCATGCAGGGTGCACGGGCACCACCCCCTCCCCCCTAATCCGTGCGCCCGGCCTCTATTCTACATGCAGGGTGCATGGATTCAAACAGGATTTTTTTTTTGAAAGCACATGATTAGAGCCTGAGGCCTCGTACACACGACCGATTTTCTCGTCGTAAAAAACACGTCGTTTTTTTCGACAAGATTCTTGTTAAGCTTGTCGATTTTCTCGTCAAGCTTTCTATGCGTACACACTGTCATTTCCCAATTTCCTCGTTGTTCTCTGCGCTCACGTCCAGCACGTACGACGGCACTATAAAGGGGAAGATCTTTTTTCTTGGCGCCACCCCTTGGGCTGCTTTTGCTGATCTCGTGTTACCGCGTGTGAAGTAAAAGTTTGGGAAGAGACGATTCGCGCTTTTCAGTCTTCGTACTTTTCAGATCGTTTTCTGCCGTTCAGTTTGTGCTTGTGGGTTCGTATCTTGACTTTCAGGGCGTCTAGGCAGGTCGTATCTGTTTTACAGTGCGTTCTTGCCTGTTCGTTTCTGATTTTCAGTTCGTTATTCATAGGCCTTGCTGTTCTAAAGTGCGTTCTGTTCTGTACGTTCTGATTAGACGAGCGTTTCCTAGCCATGTCGCCTGGACGTTCTCGTCGTCAAGTTCGTGCTGTGCGTGCGCTTGGTGTTGGTCTGCTTGTTTTGGACCAAGACCAGTCCATGAATGGTGTGAGGAGGAGTTCATGGACCAAGAATTGGTTGCTCCAGCGGGACCAATTCTGCCACATGCCTCTGCTGCGGGAGATCGTCGAGAATAATCCTGAGGACTACAGGAATTTTCTCAGGATGTCTGACCCCGTTTTTCAGGAACTGTTGGCTTTGGTGTCCCCCTATATTACCAGGAAGGACACCGTTATGTGGGAAGCCATCAGTGCTGAGCAGAGGCTCATCGCCACGTTGCGTTACCTGGCGACAGGGAGAAGTCTTCAGGACTTGAAGTTCACCACAGGCATCTCCCCCCAGGCTCTGGGCCTCATAATCCCAGACACCTGTTCTGCCATCATCCAAGTCCTGCAGGAGGACTATATTAGGGTAAGTTTGCTCCCTTAACATCACATTTTATGTATTACATGTATGCTAATGTATTGTATTTCTTTCATCCTTCCCTAATTACCATGATTGTAATATGCTGAGAATGTCCCCTTTGTCCCCATGCATGTTGGAAGCTTTAGATTGCCCCTTTTTTCTCCTCCCTAAATATTTCCCTTCACTTACTTTTCCAGCAGGGGCGCCTGTTGCTCCAAATGTTGGGGGGTTCAAACCCCAATTTAGGAAATAAACTTCCTCCTTTTTTGCTCTGTTGCCTAATAAACGCCCCCAGTTGTCCCCTCCAATGCAGCCATTTTGTTCCCTCAAATGCAGCCATTTAGTCCCCTCTAATGCAGCCAGTTTCCCCCCAGCCCTGCACTTACCTTCTTGTGGTCAGCGCCATCCTTCTTCTGTCCTTGATGTCTTCTCCTTCCCTTCATGTTGCATCAGCCAATCATGTTACCATTAAACAGACTTGGTGAACATGATTGGCAGAGCAGCCTGTCAGTGTTTACACAAGGAATGCCCCCCTCCTTGCGTCCCCGATTTTTCTTTTAGGAAGCCAATTACATCCCTCAGGTTGTAATTTGCAAGACTATTTTACTACCTGTTTCTGCTCTGCAATTTTAACCCCCTAAATGCCGCAATGATTCATATGTCGGTCGCTTTACAAGAGGCCATCCACCTGAATAGTGTGCGGCATAGACAATACATAGGTTCATGCAACGCATGGACCTATGTATTGTTCTGAGTGATGGGCACAGGAGAGAGGGGACAGTGCTCCAGCGCCCACTCTGGACGCACCGCCACTGCAATGCTATCCTGTGGCCAAACACATCTCCCCCCCCCAAAATAATTTAGTAATGGCCCATCAGAGGGGGTGATGAATATGATAAATGAGCCTTCCATTATACTTTTTTTACACACCTTAATAAACGTATAATTAGATTGATGTTGGTCTCTAATTTTTTGGGATAGAATTTCCTTGTAATGTATGACTTTGTTTTTCTAATATTATTTCATCTTGTTTCACTCCACAGCTTCCTTCCACGCCACAGGAATGGCAGACTGTGGCATCGGAGTTTGCCACGCGGTGGGACTTCCCCAACTGCGGTGGTGCCATAGACGGGAAGCACGTCCGCATCGTGCCGCCACCCCGTTCTGGGTCCTACTACTACAACTACAAGGGGTTTCATAGCATTGTGCTGATGGCGGTGGTGTCAGCACGGTATGAATTCCTCTATGTTGATGTAGGGAAGAATGGCCGGATGTCCGATGGGGGATCCTTCATCCAGACGGAGTTTGCCCTCCGTCTCCAGAGTGACGACCTTGCATTGCCACCGGATGCAGGGAATATTGAAGGACTCCCCTTTGTTTTCTTGGCTGGTGAAGCCTTCGGACTCGGACGGCATCTTATGAGGCCATTTCCACAGAGGACCCTGACCCCAGAGAAGAGTGTGTTCAATTACCGGCTGGCCAGGGGCCGAAGAGTCGTTGAAAATGCCTTCGGCATAATGGCCAGCCGGTTCCGCCTTTTTATGACTTCCATCCACTTGGCGGACTACAAAATAAACTATGTAGTGTTATGCTGCTGTGTGCTACACAACCTTCTGAGCCAAAAATCAAATTCCTATATGGCCTCAGTTTTGCCAGAGGCTGGACTTTCCCCTGCAAATCCCCTTCCGGGCCTGGAATCTGCCCGTCTTGGCTTGCCCCCCCAAAATGCCCGTGTGGTTCGGGACAAATACATGGAGTATTTCACGGGTAGAGGGGCAATTCCTATGCCAGCCTATGTCTAAGTATCCCAATAAAAATCTTGTTTAAACCTTTAATTATTTGTTCTTTCCTGTCTCCTAGTTTGTCTTTGTGCATTTGTAGTGGCAAGTGTATTTTACTTTAGTAAATAACAACCATTTCACTATGTTACCTTACAAAAGAACCAAATAAGCTTAGAGGGTATTATAAAAAGAAGCTACACGTTGTTTGTGGTCAAATATTTTACTCTGTGCACATTCTCTTCATTTTTTTATTTATTTTTTACTTTGGGGTTGGCCTGGCCACAACCCGGCAATTTTTGGCTTATGAAAATACAAAAATATCAGTTGCATTTCAAAAATTACAACATTGGATACCTCTGAGCAATCGGAGACATTCACTTACACAAACTATGTCTCTATGTGCCCGTCCTAATATGGGGTCCTGCCACCCCTTGCCCAGCCAAAAATTGAATATGCACACATTTTTAATTTTTTTCATATAGGAAGTTTCCAATCCTGATCCCTATTGTCAACATGTGCTATCTGCCATCAGGGGTGATCAATGGACGTGTTTTGGGGGTGCATCCCCTTCCTCAGTTCACCGACTTTTGATACGAGGAAGGGGTTGCACCCACAAAAGACGTGCATGGATATCCCCTGATGGCAGATAGCACATGTTCACACACTGTGTGCATATTCAATTTTTGGCTGGTTTGTTACTCAAAAAATTTGAAAAAATTATAAAAACAAACATGTAAAAACAAATGTGTTTGGATGGCTTATTGAATTCTCCCCAAAACATCGAGAATGTCTTTAAATGTTTGTTCCATCACATGGATTCTTTGTTTAATTAGGTCCATTTCCGTGCTACATTCCATCACTTGCTGGATGAGGCGGAGGGCACTGTCAGCAGAGAACCGTGTGCTATCCTTCACAACATTTCCATCCCCTAAAAACCATAAAAAAAAATTAATAAAACTCTGCAGGCCTACCTCGCTTACCTTAAGCTGTGGTGTCAGATACTGACCTGTTGTGGTGACCAGATCCACAACGTCATCCACCTCTCCTTCCTGCACTTCTCCTTCCTCCACCTCAACTTCCTGCACATCTTTCGGTTGTGGGTCTTTGGGAGTTTGGTGTTGTTTGGAAGTTGTGGGGTGCATGTGCTCCCTGGAGTGTCCTCCTCCCAGTCTTCTCTCCCCTATGAGAATAAAACCAAAGGTCTATTTATCACACTGTAAATCTCCTTGTTAAACTAAAAACAGGCTAAATTGTTTGGAAGTGGGGTACAAGTGTGTGTTTGTGCGGAATTTAAAGAAAAATGCATTATTTATGACCCCAAATATGTTTAGTATTCACATTTGGATGTAATTTTTTGGACATGTAGGCACCACAAAAATTCTCTGATGCACCTGTGTGGGACACCCAAAAAAGGCGGGTCTGTTGGCCCACACTATAGTGCTCCAAAGTACAGATGTGGAAGCAGCTGCTGAGTGTCCTCTCCTTTACACTGATTAAAGTTTGCATTTCATTCTCTTTACAAACACATCATCTAGACTTAAAAATTATCCACAATACTTGATCAAAAATGGCAGATGTCTAATTACTTTTGTGGCTCTTAAATAAGCCAAAACCGCGGATAGTGGCCGAACGAAGTGTCGGTAACGTAACGAACGATTACTGTGCCCAACCTAGTTCAAAATATTACATTTTGGAAGGGAGTCCAATATGATAAAAAAAACAAACATGTCAGTTTCTAAAAATATTAATAGCAGAAACGTCGTCATTTTACTTACTTTTAGCGAGCATCCTCTTTATGATCCTCAACTGGTCTGGCTCCCTCAGTTTGAGGTCTGACCACCTCTTTCTGAGCTGCTCATTTGAGCGTTTCACCCCGAACTTCGCCCTCAGACTCTTCACAACTTTAGTGAGGATTTTGGCCTTCCTTCTATTTGGTTTGCTATACGGCCCATGCTTGGCATCATAATCAGCCTTGACCAAGATGTCCACCATCTCCGCCATCTCCGCCAAAGACATATTCGATGCCTTGAATCTCCTCCTTGATCGTGACGTGTCCTCGGTCTCCGGGCTTGTCTCCTCGCTAGTTGCGGAATTATCAGACACCTGCTGTAACTCCGCCATATCTGTCTGCGCGCCGAAAGAGAAGGGGCGGGGAAAAGATGTAAGTTAGAACGTCATGGGCGGGCGACGTGTGCGGAGCGACGTGTTCGAATTTTGACGCATGCGTGGTGTGTATATAGCAAACACACATGTGACTATAGTACGTTCGGTGTGCGGAGAGAGGAGTTCAAGTGACGGACGTGCAAACAAAGGTATGTGATTTTGTGACTTGTAAAAATTGTTGGCCTATACTGTCTTGAGATTGTTGGAGGGCATATATGGTGACTAGGATGTTAAGGAGGTTAGACTGTTTGCCTCACATTATTTAAATATAATTTATTTTACTTGCAGATACAATATGAATGTCTTTATTAGCGACAAAGAGTTCCTGGCAGAATTTATTGACCGGGTAAGGGAGCTGCCGGCTCTGTGGGAGACGAAAAACCCCATCCATAAAAAAAAAGGGGTGAGAAAAGCAGCGCTGGAGAAGCTGCTCCCATTTGTGCATACCAAGGTGCCCACAGCCACAGCAAAACAAGTGGACACTAAAATTGGGAGCTTGAGAGGTACCTACAGGACTGAACGCTCTAAGGTGCTGGCTTCTCAGAGGTCAGGAGCAGCAGCAGATGATGTTTATGTCCCGATTTTGTGGTACTACAACAGGATGTCCTTCCTGGATGACCACATTGAGACAAGGCCATCACTCTCCACTCTTCCCCCCAGACTTCCCTGCAGCCAACCTGAGCCTTCTCTGTAGCAAGAGGAGGCAGCCATCCTGGATGATCCTGATTTGTCCATCTGGAGCCAGGTATAGTATTAACTGAAAATGTATTGGGATAAAATTAATGTTTCCCAAATATGTCAGGATGAGAAACATACATTATTTTGTATTCCACAAGTGAAATCAAGATCTGTAGACATTATTCTGCACTTAATTGTGTGGTAAATAGTCAAGCTGATGTAGTGGTAAATTTAAAGCAAGGATTTATGCATTTACATTCTAATTGCTTCCATCAGGATTACAAAGTTTGATGCAAAGATTAAACCAACATATTAAACTATGTTCCTTTTTCATACACAGGATGAAATCAGCCAGGAGGAGGGTCTGGAAACTGTCAGGCAGGAGGAGGAAGGGCCCAGTGGCAGCCAGGAGGTGGCAGGGCCCAGTGGCAGCCAGGAGGTGGTAGGGCCCAGTGGCAGCCAGGAGGTGGCAGGGCCCAGTGGCAGACAGGAGGTGGCAGGGCCCAGTGGCAGACAGGAGGTGGCAGGGCAAAGGAGAAGCACCAGATCCCAGGTGCCTCCCATCCGGCTTCACAAAAGAGGCAGGAGGGACAGGACCACCAGTGAGGCAGCAATGGCCCTTATTAAAGAGGCCCATGCCACCCTCAAGGAGCCCACATCCCCTGAAGAGGCCATTGCCGGCCTAGTGGAGGCTAAGTTCAAGGTGATGAGCATGGAGCAACGCCTCCTATGCGAGCCCCTGCTCATCACCTTGCTCAACAAGGGGGTGATGGAGAAAATTACACCCAATACCGCCATATGTGAGGTGGCCCAACTGACCCAACCTCAACCTCCACCTCCACCTTCCTCTTCTGCCCCACCCCCTTCTGCTACACCTCCACCTTCTGCCCCACCCCCTTCTGCTACACCTCCACCTTCTGCCCCACCCCCTTCTGCTACACCTCCACCTTCTGCCCCATCCCCTTCTGCTACACCTCCACCTTCTGCCCCACCCCCTTCTGCTACACCTCCACCTTCTGCCCCACCCCCTTCTGCTACACCTCCACCTTCTGCCCCACCCCCTTCTGCTACACCTCCACCTTCTGCCCCACCCCCTTCTGCTACACCTCCACCTTCTTCTTCTGCCCCACCCCCTTCTGCTACACCTCCACCTTCTTCTTCTGCCCCACCCCCTTCTGCTACACCTCCACCTCCTCCTGACAGGAGTACCCCTCCAGTGGGCCAGCCTCCAGCCAAACGAAGAAGGAAGGCTGCAGGAAAGGCTGCAGGAAAGGCTTCAGGAAAGGCTTCAGGAAAGGCTGCAGGGAAGGTTGCCAGGAAGAAGAGAAAGTGATGGCCTTGCTTCATTGTGGTCGGACAGAAGGCAGCCTGTTGTAGTACCACACACTTGGGACATATATCTCACCTGCTGCTGTTCCTGACCTCTGGGAGGCCAGCATCAGATTGTGTTCAGAAATGTGGGCCTTCTCAAGCTCCCAATTTTAGTGTCCACACAGGGTTGCTGTGTGCTCTGGGGTCCCTGGGATGCACAAATGGCAGCAGCTTCTCCAGCGCTGCCTTCTCTTTATTTAATTTATAAACATGAATAAATGTGTTTTTTGTTTAAGTTCATACTTGACTATGTGTATTTTTAAATAAACAAAATCAAGCTTTGGAGTAAGCAGATACATTTGACTGACAATAAAAGGCACAGATATCACCCCCCCAAAAGAATAACTAAATCTGATTACCACAAAAACATGGTGTGAAATTTAAATAATATAGATTCCAAAATTAAATGGGAGATCGCTATCAAAACATTGAGAAATTAGAATTAACATCATTTTGAAAAATCAAACCATTTAAATTATTCCTTAAAACTTGCACGATATAATACACATAAATCTTATAAAGAGCAGCATGAAAAAGGTTAAAAATAAGGCATAACTCTGTGTGAATATCAGCAGCAAAAGAAGGTCACTCGTTTTGATTAATGTAACATTCTAACGAAGATTTCAATGCAGAACATTTAAACGATGAAATATTTATGAGCGTGACGAATATACTCTCTCCATTATGAAGGCTTGTTTTACCAGAGGATGCGCTCCCGTCTCATAGTTGCTTGTGAGCATGCGCGCTTTTGGAAGAGTCGTAAAAGCATACACACGAACCATTTTCTCGTCACAAAACAGGCCGACGAGAAACACGACGAGGAAATCTGGAATCCTGACGAGAAAATAGAGAGCAGGTTCTCTATTTTCTCGTTGAGATTCTCGGCAAGTTTCTCGTCGTAAAACCATACACACGAACGTTTTTCTAGACAAAAAAACTCTCGCGGCACTTTTCTTGACTGTTTTGGACGAGAAAATCGGTCGTGTGTACGAGGCCTGAGACTCTAATTGGCTTCAAAAAAAGGGTGAGCTCCTGTGTTCTGCACCCAGAGACCATCAAGTTGTGTAACAATAGTGAATTAATATTCACCAATGTCTTCCTGCTTCTCCTCCCGGCTAATCAGGAAGCGGGTCCTGAGATCCCGATTAGCCAGGAGTCCTAAGATCCCATTGGCTGGATTTCAGGACTCCTGATTGGGCGGGAGGAGAAAGACTTAGGGCAAAGACACAGGGAGAGAGACGCGGGGATGAAGGTAAGTGTGAGGCTGGCGGTGGGGCCTGGTGGATGACAGGTGTGTGAGCAAAGCAACGATCGACAGGGGGTGGGAGGGTAGCAGCGATTGATCAATCAACTGGGGGTGGGAGGGGAGTCTGGTGGTGGTCGGTTGACTGGCTGGCGGGGGGAGGCTGGCTGGCTGGGTGGGGGCTGCAGACTGCCCCCAAGAGATTTGAGCACCAGCCGCCACTGCTGGGCAGTGCTTCCCAGACTATGGCTCTGTTACCTCCCCATCTTCTGAGCCTCACTTGATGTTTCCAGAACATAGTGGGTGGAGGGACAGAGCCTGCAGCCTAAATATTCCAGGAGCTTTTACCAATCCCTGGAAAGATGGGCCTAGAAGGTGGGGAGCAGCCCATAAATATGCTGAAATCAAGATCCAGCCGTCTGGAGAGGACCCCTGTGCTGGGGCAGAAAAGAAGGAGCAAGCGCAGAGAAAAGAGAAGGAGAGGAAGCTCCAGGACGTCACTCAGCTGCTAGGATTAGCTGCAGACTTCAAGCCAAGACAGAAACAGCCTGTTCAGCAGGAAAGCCAGCACAGCAACCTTATGGAGTTTAGGAGCCACCACTTGCCATCTGCCATACGTTTATAAATATCATCAGAACAGGAAGGGTGATATCTCGGTCATCACTGCAGCTGCGATTCTGCACAATGTAAAAGTAATATGAATGGCTAACGAGTCTCTGAAATAATTTTACAGGGGGAGGAAGAGGGTCTCACCCCCCTCCCACCGCCCGCTGCTGCCTTAGCCGGGCTCTCCCGTGAGATCAGAGAGCCCAGTAAAAAAAAAGCATAAAAAAATGTAAAACACCTTTGTTTTCTCTTGCTCATGCACAAATGCAAATGCATACATAGGTATTGCTACAAAGGTTAGAGTGAGAGCAATAATTCTAAACTGATAACCTGCAAGGGCTTTTAAAGCATCACCTATGGAGATTTTTAGGTACCATAATTATGCACCGTTCCACCGGCGGACACAATTTTAAATCATGACATGTTGGTATCTATTTACTCCTGATACCATCATCATCTTTTATATTTTACCAAACAATTGGGTATTATATTGTGTGTAGCGTACCAACCCCAGACTTTACCTGCTGTTCTTCTGCTTGGCTCCTCTGCAGGAAAGAATGAGGCACACCGCACCACAAGCCCGTACCCTCCTGAATAGGGAGGTTGAGCGGTGTTAGTTTCTCGGGCCTGCTGCCAGTTTGTAAAAGCCTCCAGTGCTGACCTCGTTTCTGTGGTAGTCAGAAACAAACCTTTAGTTCTCCCCAGTAAGCAACTGTCCACACCAACTGAAAGGTCCAACTTATTATTTATTCCTTTTAGCACAATAAACAGTTTTTTTGAGAGCAGACGGGTTGGGACAAGACACAGGTCAGATAAGGTGGGAGGAGGTCCAGGCACAAACTTGAATTTGGGTTTTCTCCTATTCTGATTAGCACGAACAGGCTTGGCGCATGGTCTCTGCCACAGACCATGAGGTTGGTCACTGCCACTGACCGGGTGAAAAAGATGATGAAAGCCACTGCCACTGACCTTGGGTGCATAGTATAACTGCCACTGTGACATACAGAACACGCACTTCCTTCCGTTAGTAAACTAGCCCTTTACAGGACAAGAACATCCCTGCGGAGAGTTACCAGAGGCCCCATCTGTCACCACAACTCTGTGCTGGGTCTTCAGAAAGGGTCACCTCCCTGGCCTCCTCGTCCTGGATACGGGTCCCCTCGCAAGGCAGATCCCTGGGAGTCTCAGTCCCCGGCAGATCCCAGCCGAAGGTTGCTGGGCTCCGGGCCTTTCTCCAAAGTTAGAGAGAAAGAGATTTTTACCGCTCCAGGTGAACACGCTCCAGCAATTTGTAGTATCAGGACTACCATGAGTGCCAGCAATGCACGTAGAATATAGAGAAGAAAATAAAAAATATGGACAGCCGCACTCCAAAAACCTTTGACCTGTACACTGTTACCACTGTTAACCTTTTTTTACCATAAGCTTAAAGTAAATTTGATACCCCTTTCATTATTGCCTTGGTGTCTGAGTTTACTCATACAGTATAAGAATTTTATTGCTGCCATAACTAACTATGCCAGTAGGGGGTCGAGTACCTTGCCGGGGGTTGGCGGAGCTGTTTTCAGGGCCCAAACTAAATCTGCGGCCTTCTTAGTTGAAGGTATCGCTACATATACTACAGAGAAAAAAAAAGAAAAAGAAAAGGGGGGAACCTTCATTTTCCCCTTTATATCTCCCATTCACTCTTTCTTTTCCTTTTATATCCCCTTAAGGAGTTAGATGTTGCTTTCCATTTATAAATATTCTATCATACTTGTCGAGGACCGAAATTCTTCCCATTTTTGCCATATTCCTGGTAATTGTTTTTTTTATGTAACCTTCTTCTCCTATCTGTCTCTCCATGTATTGTATTTCGTTCATTTCACATAGTGTTCTGGCTGCCGTTGTCATATGGTGAAGAATATCCATTTTAATTCTCTCTGTTGAATCTGACATCAGAGACAATAATAAAATATCTATACTTGGATTCCTTTCCACTCCCGACACTTTTTGGTATATCTCAAATATTTTATTCCACAAACTCCTCACCGGATGACATCCGTACCAGATGTGGTCCATAGTCCCCCTTCCTACCATACATCTACAACAGATCTCTGTATTTCCATTATTTAAAGCTACTGGACTCCAATACCATCTCATTACTATTTTGTAATTTCTCTCTTGGTGTTTAATCGCTGTAGATGTTTTATATATTATTACAAATATTTTCTCCCATTCTTTCTCTGATATTGGTTTTCCTATTTCCTCTTCCCATTTTTTCATTCCTGTTAGCTCTCTAAAGCCCCGTACACACGATCGGATTTCTTATGGATTCTAATCCGATGGATTTTTCCATCGGAAATCCGATGAAGCTGACTTCCATCAGTCTTGCCTACACACCTTTAGTCAAAAATCCGACCGTCCCAAACGCCGTGACGTAAAACACTCCGACAAGCCGAGAAAAATGAAGTTCAATGCTTCTGAGCATGCGTCGACTTGATTCTGAGCTTGTGTGGGTTTTTTGTCCGATGGAGTTCCACACAGACGATCGGAAATTGCTATTGTTTTTTTTCCCCCATCGGATAAATTTAAAACATGTTCTATTTTTTCTCACCAATGGAAAAAAGACCGATGGGGCCCATACACGATCGGTTTGTCCAATGAGAAAAGCCCATCGGACTGTTTTCGTCGGTAAAACCGATCGTGTGTACACGGCATAAGAGATCCGTCAGGGAAGTAATAATTCATATATCTTAGATAGTTTTTTAGTCGGTTTTTGTCCTTCTGTTAGTATTTGTTCAAATTTAGTTTTTGATCTATTTATTAATCACTTAAGGACCGGACCAATACGCAGCATAATGACCAGGCCCCTTTTTGCGATTCGGCACTGCGTCGCTTTAACTGACAATTGCGCGGTCGAGCGACGTGGCTCCCAGACAAAATTGGCATCCTTTTTTTCCCACAAATAGAGCTTTTTTTTTGTGGTATTTGATCACCTCTGCGGTTTTTATTTTTTGCGCTATAAACAAAAAAAGAGCGACAATTTTGAAAAAAATTACATATTTTTTACTTTTTGCTATAATAAATATCCCCAAAATATATATAAAAAAAAACATTTTTTTTCCTCAGTTTAGGCCGATACATATTCTTCTACATATTTTTGGTAAAAAAAAATCGCAATAAGTGTTTATTGATTGCTTTGTGCAAAAATTATAGCGTTTACAAAATAGGTGATTGGGCATTTTTATAAATTCTTTTTTTTTTACTAGTAATGGCGGCGATCAGCAATTTTTTTCATGACTGCGACATTATGGCGGACACATCGGACACTTTTGACACATTTTTGGGACCATTGTCATTTTTACAGCGATCAGTGCTATAAAAATGCACTGATTACTGTAAAAATGACACTGGCAGTGAAGGGGTTAACCACTAGGGGCGCTGGAGGGTTTAAGTGTGCCTAGGAGTGTGATTCTAACTGAGGGGGGGCGTGGCTACGAGTGACACGTTACCGATCTCCGCTCTGGTTACACAGAGCGGAGATCGCTGACATTGTCAGTAGGGGAGCGGGGAGATGTTGTGTTTACACACACATCTCCCTGCTCCGAGCCTCCGTGAGACGATCGCGGGGATCCCCGCGGCGATCGAGTCTGCGGGACCCGTGGTCCGACTCACGGGGAAGGCAGGGGGGGTCGTGCGCGCGCCGCCGGCGGCGCGCGCGCGACCCCAGCGTCGGCGGTTAAAGGGCCACGTACAGGTACGTGATTGTGCCTGTACGAGCCATTCTGCCGACGTATATATACAGTAAGAGGTCCTTAAGTGGTTAAAGATAGTTCTATTTTTGTTTCAATATGTGTGTTTAGTTGATGATATTGTAGCCATTTATGTTTATATTCAGATCCTAAATCTTGCGTTTTTGGCAATTTACCATCCACTAGGATCTGGGCCACCCTTGCGTTCTCCAATATATTCCATTTGAAGTATTTTGTCATTTCTAAAGCTGGCGGAAATTCTGGATTGGAGAACAATGGGGTCATAGGTCTGATCATAGTGGATAGTTTTCCCTTTTTTAATACAGCATCCCATATTTTTAATGTGGCTCTTACAAAGATTGTTAATTCTTTCTTTCCCGGTCTTAAATGGGGTTTTTATCCAAGGAAGGGATTTAAGTTGTACTCCTATAATATCTTCTTCTAGTTTAACCCATTGCTTATCTTCTCTGTTGTGATGCCAATCTATAATCCTAGTCAGTGAGGCTGCTTGTAAATATTTTGAAAAGTCGGGAAGTGCTAGGCCTCCATTTTTCTTAGTTCTAATTAAGATTTCTCTTTTTATTCAAGGTGTTTTTTGGTCCCAAATAAAGCTTCCTATTGCTTTTCTTAACTCAATCGTTAATTTTTTTGGGAGGGCTAAAGGTACTGTTTGAAAAACATATACCGTATTTATCGGCGTATAACACGCACTTTTTTCCCCTGAAAATCAGGGGAAAATCGTGGGTGCGTGTTATACGCCGATACCCACATCCCCGGGCAGTCTCCGCTGACTGTGAGCGCAACAGACCTGAGATAGACATAGCCGAGTGTACTCGGCTATACTCGGCTTTTCTCGGCTCCGCTCACAGTCACGCCCAGTCCCACCATTGGAACTGTGTTATGTCCATCATAGGGCGGGACTCGGCGTGACTGTGAGCGGAGCCGAGAAAAGCCGAGTATAGCCGAGTACACTCGGCTATATGTATCTCAGCTCCGCCCAGTCCCTGCATTCTCGGCGGCGTTCGCCCCGCTGCGCTCAGTATCGGCGCCAATTTTAAAATCCGCAAGGCGACACTGGGGCAAGGCTGTACGGCTACACTGTGACAAGGCTGAAATGGACACTGACAAGGCTGCACTGTGACAAGGCTGCAATGGACACTGGGGCAAGGCTGCAATGGACACTGACAAGGCTGCACTGTGACAAGGCTGCAATGGACACTGAGGCAAGGCTGCAATGGACACTGACAAGGCTGCACTGTGACAAGGCTGCAATGGACACTGGGACAAGGCTGCAATGGACACTGACAAGGCTGCACTGTGACAAGGCTGCAATGGACACTGGGACAAGGCTGCAATGGACACTGACAAGGCTGCACTGTGACAAGGCTGCAATGGACACTGGGGCAAGGCTGAAATGGACACTGGGGCAAGGCTGCAATGGACACTGACAAGGCTGCACTGTGACAAGGCTGCAATGGACATTGGGGCAAGGCTGCAATGGACACTGACAAGGCTGCACTGTGACAAGGCTGCAAAGGACACTGACAAGGCTGCACTGTGACAAGGCTGCAATGGACACTGGGGCAAGGCTGCAATGGACACTGACAAGGCTGCACTGTGACAAGGCTGCAATGGACACTGGGGCAAGGCTGCAATGGACACTGACAAGGCTGCACTGTGACAAGGCTGCAATGGACACTGGGGCAAGGCTGAAATGGACACTGGGGCAAGGCTGCAATGGACACTGACAAGGCTGCACTGTGACAAGGCTGCAATGGACACTGGGGCAAGGCTGCAATGGACACTGACAAGGCTGCACTGTGACAAGGCTGCAATGGACACTGGGGCAAGGCTGAAATGGACACTGGGGCAAGGCTGCAATGGACACTGACAAGGCTGCACTGTGACAAGGCTGCAATGGACATTGGGGCAAGGCTGCAATGGACACTGACAAGGCTGCACTGTGACAAGGCTGCAATGGACACTGACAAGGCTGCACTGTGACAAAGCTGCAATGGACATTGGGGCAAGGCTGCACTGTGACAAGGCTGCAATGGACACTGGGGCAAGGCTGCACTGTGACAAGGCTGCAATGGACACTGATAAGGCTGCATTTAAATGTAAGTTATTTTTCCTTAAACTTCCCTCCTAAAAGTTTTTTTCCCTAAAATTCCCTCCTAAACTTGGGGTGCGTGTTATATGCCGGCGCGTGTTATACGCCGATAAATACGGTAATCATTTTGGCAGTGTGTCCATTTTTACTAGACATGTGCATTCGTTTTCGTCGGAATGCATTTTCGTCCGAATTTCAGGTATTTTCGTTATCGTTTTAACAAACGATAACGAAAGCGCAGAATCCGAAAACCGAAAGATCCGACATAAACAAATGCTTTATTTTCATTTTCGTTGCGACAACAGTTCGATATAGATAGGAGATTTGACATGACGCTGACAATAACAATCTGTGTCTATCGAACCTGTGGTCGAATGTGCCTAACCTTAACTCTATTAGTCCAAGATTATTCTACATAGAGAGGAAAGATTCGGACATAGAGAGAAAAGGTTCGACATTATAGAGAGAAAAGATTCGACATTATAGAGAGAAAAGATTCGACATTATAGAGAGAAAAGATTCGACATTATAGAGAGAATAGATTTGACATTATAGAGAGAAAAGATTCGACATTATAGAGAGAAAAGATTCGACATTATAGAGAGAAAAGATTCGACATTATAGAGAGAAAAGATTTGACATTATAGAGAGAAAAGATTTGACATTATAGAGAGAATAGATTCGACATTATAGAGAGAAAAGATTTGACATTATAGAGAGAAAAGATTCGACATTATAGAGAGAAAAGATTCGACATAGGAGAGAAAAGATTCGACATTATAGAGAGAAAAGATTCGACATTATAGAGAGAAAAGATTCGACATTATAGAGAGAAAAGATTTGACATTATAGAGAGAAAAGATTTGACATTATAGAGAGAAAAGATTCGACATTATAGAGAGAAAAGATTCGACATTATAGAGAGAAAAGATTCGACATTATAGAGAGAAAAGATTCGACATTATAGAGAGAATAGATTCGACATTATAGAGAGAAAAGATTCGAGATTATAGAGAGAAAAGATTTGACATTATAGAGAGAAAAGATTCGACATTATAGAGAGAAAAGATTTGACATTATAGAGAGAAAAGATTTGACATTATAGAGAGAAAAGATTTGACATTATAGAGAGAAAAGATTTGACATTATAGAGAGAAAAGATTCGACATTATAGAGAGAAAAGATTCGACATTATAGAGAGAAAAGATTCGACATTATAGAGAGAAAAGATTCGACATTATAGAGAGAAAAGATCGCTGCTGGAATTGGGTGGGGGAAGTAAAATAAAAATAATGATGATGATGAATGTTATTGGCTGATTGTAACCAAAGAGGAGGAGCAGTAAAATAACTAGAACTAACTAGACAATTCAACATGAAAGACGAAGATTCGACAAAGCATCGAAAAACATACAAACGTTGAATCTGTCATTGAAGGCTTATGGTGTCTGTCGAAAGTTAGAAGATTCGACGGTGCAGCAAAACTGTACGACGCTGCAATCGTACATTTCCGGTCAAATGCATCCGCCCATAGGCTATAGAAGAATTCTAATGTTGGTTGACTAGTAATAGTAATGAATAAATATAATTATTACTAGTCATACAACATTAGAATTCTACTATAGCTTGTAGGAGGAACATTCGACCGGAAATGTATGATTGCGGCGTCGTACAGTTTCGCTGCTCCGTCGACTCTTCTTTAAACATTCGACAGACACCATGAGCCTTCAATGACAGATTCGACCTTAATTCATTCAGATTTTCGAACTAATGCAATTTCTAACGAAAAAACAAAATAAATAAAAACAAATTTCGGGTGTAACTAAATTTATTTATTTTTCGGACGAAAACGAAATTCCGAAACAAAATATTTTAGTGTGCACATGTCTAATTTTTACTATATTATTTCTTCCCATCCATGGGTATGGTACTTTTTCATATTTATGCAATAATTGAATTACTTTTCGGATTGTCGCATTGTAATTCAGATCTTGTAACTGGTTTAAATTACTCGCGATATATATTCCCAAATATTTAATTGCTTCTTGTTGCCATTTAAACTGAAAATCTTTTTGCAGCAGTGTCTGTGTTTTTTCTATTAGTGATACATTTAACATCTCAGATTTATCATAATTAACTTTAACCACTTAAGGACCAAGCCTGTTTTTCAGACTGTGTTTACAAGTTTAAAAATGTATTTTTTTTGCTAGAAAATTACTTATAACCCCCAAACATTATATATTGGTTTTTTTTCTAACATCCTAGAGAATAAAATAGCGGTCATTACAATACTTTTTGTCACATCGTATTTGCGCAGCGGTCTTACAAGCGCACTTTTTTTGGAAATTTTTTTTTAATTTTTTAAAAAAAATAAGACAACAGTAAAGTTAGCCCAATTTTTTTTTTATATTGTGAAAGATAATGTTACGCCGAGTAATTGATACCCAACATGTCACACTTCAAAATTGCGCCCGCTCGTGGAATGGCGTCAAACTTTTAAAAATCTCCATAGGCGACGTTTAAAAAATTCTACAGGTTGCATCTTTTGAGTTACAGAGGAGGTCTAGGGCTATAAATATTTCTCTCACTCTAACGATTGTGGTGATACCTCACTTGTGTAGTTTGAACACCGTTTTCATATGCGGGCGCTACTCACGTATGCGTTCACTTCTGCACGCGAGCTCGTCGGGACGGGGCGCTTTAAAAAAAAATTTTTGTTTGTTTTCTTATTTATTTTACTTGATTTTATTTATTTTTACACTGTTTTTTAAAAAAAAAAATGGGTCACTTTTATTCCTATTACAAGGAACGTAAACATCCCTTGTAATAGAAAAAAGCATGACAGGTCCTCTTAAATATGAGATCTGGGGGCAAAAGACCTCGTATTTCATATTTACACTAAAATGCAATAAAAAAAAAATATGTCATTTGAAAAAATTACCAAAAAAAAATGTCCCTTTAAGACGTATGGGCGGAGCTGACCTTTTGACGTCAGCTCCGCCCTGCTATGGTATGGAGACGGGTGGGGGCCATCTTCCCCTCACTCGTATCCATGCCACAGAGGGAGAAGGACCCAATCGCCTCCGCCGCTACCGACGGCTCCGGTAAGCGGCGGAGGGCGCGGGAGAGCGGCGGGAGGGGCCCTCTCCTGCCGCCGATAACGGTGATCTCTAGGTTCGCCACAGGTTTTTATAGCGTCAGGTACCCCCATATATTACCTAATAAAGGTTTAACCCCTTGATCGCCCCCCAGGTAATCCTTTCACCCCCTTTTGCCAGTGTCACTAAGCGATAGTTTTTCTGATCGCTGTATTAGTTATGCTGGTGCCGATAGGTAGCCAGTAATTTTTTTTAGGTTCCCTGTCAGGTTTTTATATAGCGTCAGGTACCCCCATATATTATCTAATAAAGGTTTAACCCCCTGATTGCCCCTAGTTAACACCAGAGATCACCATATAAGTGTTATGGGTGACGCTGGTTAGTTAGTTTGCTTTTTATAGTGTCAGGGCACCCGCCGTATATATAACCCAATAAAGGTTTAACCCCCTGATCGCCCGGCGGGGGATATCAATTAGGTTTTAGCGTCAGAGAGGGTCTGCGTCACACCCCAGGCAGCGTCAGGTTAGTGCCAGTAACGCTAACACCCACGCGTGAAGCATACACCTCCCTTAGTGGTATAGTATCTGATCAGATCTATACTAGCGTCCCCAGCAGTTTAGGGTTCCCAAAAACGCAGTGTTAGCGGGATCAGCCCAGATACCTGCTAGCACCTGCGTTTTGCCCTTCCGTCCAAAAAAAAAGCATATATGCCGAAGCATTGGGGCAGCAGGGGCGGAGGAGCGATTTTGCTCCTAATGCCGCGTACATACGGTTGAAATTCCGACGGAGGCTTGCCCGTGGAAAAGTCCGACCGTGTGTATGCGGCATAACTTTTTTGCGGGAAGATGCCCCCATGCTTTGGCATATATAAATGGTGCATGTATGCCCATCATTAGAAGTGGGTGGATGAAGGGCGGTATTCTAATGGTGGGCATACCCACCGATCAATCTTTTTTTTTCGTTCAGCCAACAGGCTGCATGAAAAAAAAGATTACAATACATGTCCAACAAGGACCAGCAACGTACTGGTATGTTGCTGGACTTTGAATGTTTATACCAGAATGATGCCTGTGGGTTTAGGTATCATCTTGGTATTATTCTTTTCAGCCAGCGGCCGGCTTTCATGTAAAAGCAATCCTAGTGGCTAATTAGCCTCTGGACTGCTTTTACAAGCAGTGGGAGGGAATGTCCCCCCGGATATAAAAAGCGCCATTGGGAAATTGGGAAAGCATTTTATCACACCAATCTTGGTGTGGTCAGATGCTTTGAGGGCAGAGGAAAGATCTAGGGTCTAATAGACCCCAGTTTTTTCAAAAAAAGAGTATCTGTCACTACCTATTGCTATCATAGGGAATATTTACATTCCCTGAGATAACAATAAAAATGATAATAAAAAAAAATATGGAAGGAACAGTTTAAAAATAAAATAAAAAAGCAAAATTAATAAAACAAAAAAATAAAGCACCCCTGTCCCGCCCTGCTCTTGCGCAATGGCGAACGCAAGCGTAGGTCTGGCGTCATATGTAAACAGCAATTGCACCATGCATGTGAGGTATCACCGCGAAGGTCAGATCGAGGGCAGTCATTTTAGCAGTAGACCCCCTCTGTAAATCTAACGGGGTAACATGTAAAGGCTTTTAAAGGCTTTTAAAAATGTATGTAGTTTGTCGCCACTGCGCGTTTGTGCAAAATTTTAAAGCATGTCGTGTTTGGTATCTATGTACTCGGCCTAAGATCATCTTTTTTATTTCATCAAACATTTGGGCAATATAGTGTGTTTTAGTGCATTAAAATTAAAAAAGTGTATTTTTTCCCCCAAAAATGCATTTGAAAAATCGCTGCGCAAATACTGTGTGGAAAAAAAAATGCAACACCCACCATTTTATTCTGTAGGGCCTTTGCTTTAAAAAAATATATAATGTTTGGGGGTTCAACATAATTTTCTTGCAAAAAAAAAAATGTTTTCATGTAAACAAAAAGTGCCAGAAAGGGCTTTGTCTTCAAGTGGTTAGAAGAGTGGATGTAAGCTTCCTAATGTTGTGTATAAAATGCCAGAACAGTTCAAAACCCCCCCAATGACTCCATTTTGGAAAGTAGACACCCCAAGCTATATACTGAGAGGCATGTAGAGTCCATGGAATATTTTATATGTTGACACAAGTTGCGGAAAAAGACAATTTATTTTTTATTTTTATTTTTTTTGCACAAAGTTGTCACTAAATGATATATTGCTCAAACATGCCATGGGCATATGTGGAATTACACCCCAAAATACATTCTGTTGCTTCTCCTGAGTACGGGGATACCACATGTGTGAGACTTTTTGGGAGCCTAGCCGCGTACGGGACCCCAAAACCAATCACCGCCTTCAGGATTTCTAAGGGTGTAAATTTTTGATTTCACTCCTCACTGCCTATCACAGTTTCGGAGGCCATGGAATGCCCAGATGGCACAAAACCCCCCCAAATGACCCCATTTTGGAAAGTAGACACCCCAAGCTATTTGCTGAGAGGCATGGTGAGTACTTTGCAGATCTCATTTTTTGTCACAAAGTTTTGAAAATTGAAAAAAAAAAAAAAAAATTCTTCTTTCTTCATTTTCAAAAACAAATGAGAGCTGTAAACTCACCATGCCTCTCAGCAAATAGCTTGGGGTGTCTACTTTCCAAAATGGGGTCATTTGGGGGGGTTTTGTGCTATTTTGGCATTTTATGGCCTTTGAAACTGTGATAGGTAGTGAGGAGTCAAATCAAAAATTTGCGCCCTTAGAAATCCTGAAGGCGGTGCTTGGTTTTCAGGGGCCCGTACGCGGCTAGGCTCCCAAAAAGTCCCACACATGTGGTATCCCCGTACTCAGGAGAAGCAGCAAAATGTATTTTGGGGTGCAATTCTACATATAACCATGGCATGTGTGAGCAATATATCATTTAGTGACAACTTTTTGTATTTTTTTTTGTCATTATTCAATCACTTGAGACAAAAAAAAAAATATTCAATGGGCTCAACATGTCTCTCAGCAATTTCCTTGGGGTGTCTACTTTCCAAAATGGGGTCATTTAGGGGGGTTTTGTACTGCCCTGCCATTTTAGCACCTCAAGAAATGAGATAGGCAGTCATAAATTAAAAGCTGTGTAAATTCCAGAAAATGTACCCTAGTTTGTAGACGCTATAACTTTTGCGCAAACCAATAAATATACGCTTATTGACATTTTTTTTACTAAAGACATGTGGCTGAATATATTTTGGCCTAAATGTATGACTAAAATTGAGTTTATTCGATTTTTCTTCTAACAAAAAGTAGAAAATATCTTTTTTTTTCAAAATTTTCAGTCTTTTTCCGTTTATATCGCAAAAAAATAAAAAAACGCAGAGGCAATCAAATACCATTAAAAGAAAGCTCTATTTGTGGGAAGAAAAGGGCGCAAATTTCGTTTGGGTACAACATTGCATGTCCGCACAATTTACAGTTAAAGCAGCGCAGTGCAAAATTCTGAAATCACCTCTGGTCCTTTAGCTATAAAATGGTCCGGGGCTTAAGTGGTTAATTCCCCAAATCGTTTTAAATTATTTTATTAAATTTGGTATTGTTATAATGGGGTTAGTCACATATATTAATAAGTCATCTGCATATACCGCTGTTTTATATTCTTTATCTTTAATAATAATCCCTTGGATGTCTTTATTTTCCCTTATTGCTGTTATGAGATGTTCCATTACTATTATATATAATAAGGGGGATAGGGGGCATTCCATTTGATATTTCTATATACTCTGATAACATCCCGTTTGTTCTTATTTTGGCAATTGGGTTAGAATACAATGCTACAATCCTACTAAGCATTTTAGGACCCATTCCTATCTGGACTAGCGTTTCTTCTAAGAACTGCCATCCCACCCTGTCAAATGCTTTCTCAGCATCAATAGATAAAAGACATGTTGGGATGGCAGTTCTCTGAGCATATACTACCAATGTACAATTTTTTATTATATTATCTCTAGTTTCTCGTCCTTTCGTAAAGCCCGTTTGATCTAAATGTATATGTCCAGGTAGAATAGGTGTTAATCTATTAGTGATAATCTTTGAGTACAGTCTTATATCTATATTTGTCAGAGAAATTGGTTGATAATTATTACATAATGTGTGATCTTTCTCAGGTTTTGGGATTAGTGTAATATGAGCTTCCATACTTTGTGGTACAAAAATTTGTGTTTTGGATATGGAATTGTATGCTTTTTTTAAGGATAGGGGAAATTATATCCTGGAATGTCTTATAAAATCTGGGAGTATATCCGTCTGGTCCTGGGCTTTTGCCCAAGACCAGTTCGGAGATAGCTTGTTGGATTTCTTCCAATTCATCCTTCGTTTCTCTAGAAAATACCGGTAGAGCTGTCTCTTTTATATATTTACGAATCTCTTCCCCCTTCTTTTCCTTTTCTTTATTTTCTTGTTGTATATTTATATTGTATAGCTTAGAGTAGTATGTGTGAAAGGTTTTAGATATTTCTGTTGGGTCATAAGTCAGTTCCCCGTTCGTTTTTTTAAATTTTAACTATGGACGTCGTGGGTTGTTGATTCTTTAATGTTCCAGCTAGTGTTTTCCCTGTTTTATTTCCTTGTTGTATATTATTTTTATCCCTCAACCGGAGGGACTCTTCATCAAGCAAAGACTGTAAAAGCCCATTCAGACAGGGGCGGCATGACTTGTCCCGCGACTGTGCCGGGCGATCTAAAGACGACTTCAAAGGTGACTTCAAAAATGACTTCTGTATTGAAGTCAATGGAAGTCGCCCTGAAGTCGTCTTGAAGTAGTACAGGAACCTTTTTCTAAGTGGGAGCTAGAGTTAGAACGGTTCCATTGTACAGAATGGGACGCGACTAGTCAGGCGGCTGAGTCGCCTGACGAGTCGCCCCTGTGTGAATGGGGTCTAACTGCATTTGTTTGTCTTTTAGAGTTATTTTATCCACTGATTTAAGGCTCTGTTTATGTTTATTTTCTAAATTCATAATTTACATCATTAATTTAGATTTTTTTCTGTTATTTTTTCCTTTTTTAATCTTGATCCATGCTTGATGAATAGTCCCTGCAACACACATTTAAGTGTTTGCCGTTGCATGGGAATTGAGGTATCATCATTTTCGTGAATTAGCAAACATTCTCTTACTGCTTGTCTAATGTCTTTTTCACATTCTTTGTTTTTAATTATATTATCATTCAGTCTCCACGTTTCCGTTGTTTTTTTTAAATATTCTATTATATTGAGTTCCAAATATATCGGAGCATGATCTGACCAAGAAAAATGACCTATGTCTGTTGAAGGAGTCATCATTAGACCGGATTGATTAATAAAAAAATAAACTATTCTATGATACGAATTATGTATGTTTGAATAATATAAATAATTTTTCCTGGTGCCTATCCATGGCAGCATACCTGTGACAAGCTCCGCCTTGGCTCCTCCCTCAGGACTAGTGAATATTATAAAAGAGTTGGTTAGTACAGCCCCAGCATTCTCCTTTTTTTCCTCATACCTCATGGCAGTGAATTCTGGTCGAACATCCTTACCTTCTGCATTCGGCAGCTTCCGTCCGGGTTCAAGCCTCTCCCGGACGCGGTCCCTTCTCTTGGGCAGCTAAACGCGCTTATAAGGTTGGGAGTCCCTTCTGTAGGATCTTTTGGGACAAGCAGTTTGTCTCTTAACTAAGAGCTCTATCTGCAACATATCTTCCAGGCATCAGCTCACCCATGGCAACAGAGGCAGCAGCTATTTCTGCACTTTTTTCCCTTTTTTTTTCAGGTTTTTCTTCTGGCCTTTTTTCTCTTTCATTATCTCCCATTTCTTTTATGCCCCTGTCACCTCCTCGCACCCTGTCACCTCCTCTCCCCCCTTAGGGATCGCGCACGCTTCCCCCAGCCTTTTTGTATTACTTGCGGCATCTTTTGCCATGTTCTGCGCATGCGACAACGGCCGGGACTTCCGGGTCCTGGAGCCGCCGGTTTGCGTATGCGCGGTAAGCGTGGAAGCCTCGGCAGCCATCTTAGAATAGGGTAAGATGTAGTTTTTTTTCCCTTACTCCCAAATTACAGGACAGAGGCGTCTCCTCTGTCCACCTGTCAGGGACGTGCTGGGCTTGAACCTGGGACCTCTTCTGTGTCTGGCATTGACTCTTCCAGCGGAGCTATCTGAGATGCTGGACAGTTCCCTGCCTGATCTGCTGGATAACCTATCTGATCCATTAGACTACTCTGCTTGGTGTCTGATTACTGTTGAACTCTGAACCCCTTGCTCCTCCCATGTACTTCCTATAAAAGACATTCCAGAGATGTTGCCCCTTGCGGTTTGATCTGCTTCTGTTCCCTGAGTTCCTGATTCTGTGCTTGTATCCTGTTCCTGTGTTTGACCCGGCTTCCTGACCACGCTTCTGTCTCCAGTTCTGACCTCGGCTCGTTTGACCCTGCTCAGTTATCTGCCAGTCTGCCTGTTGCCAAGATTCGGCCTGGACTTGACTACTCTCTGCCTGCCACTTGTGATGTTTACCTTGATGTGTATGACCCGGCTTGTCTGACTCTGCAAACCTGCACCAGCTTACCTGCATCCTCTGCTCTGCAAGCTGCACACGCTGACCTGCATCCTTTGAAATGCAAACCTACACCTGCTGACCTGCATCCCTGCTCTGCAAACCTGCACCTGTTGACCTGCATCCCTGCTCTGCAAACCTGCACCTGCTGACCTGCATCCCTGCCCTGCAAACCGGCACCTGCTGACCTGCATCCGCTGCTTCCGGAACCAGCCGTTCCAGTCTCCACTCGGCTCCACCACTCCAAGCAGTAAGGATCAGACAGGCACCCTTACCTCACCGTGCTCTTACCACCACTGTCCCCACTCCAGTGGTCTCCGAGCCGGGGTTGTACGGGAGGTCCCTCTCCGCACGTCAGGCTCACACCTAAGGTACGTTACACCATCTGGTCCCTAATTATCTCCCTGGCTGCCTCAGTGGGATGCCTGAGGCTGCCCAGGGAGATCTACATAATAGAGAGCTCCAGGGAGGAATACCTGTCATTTCAGGTAAATATAAAAATATATATAATTATAAAAAAAAAGGGGGGGGAAATATTAATTAAAAAAAAAACTTATAGTATATACATGTGTGCAAGTAAACCCCCCCCCCAAAAAAAAACACATTTTTTTTCCTTTTATATAAATAAAAAATAAACATGTTGTTCCTCTTAGCCAGATTAGGACATGGTCGTTAACCCTTTCCTGTTCCTTTTCTTAGCTGCTTCCTCTGCTAAGCCGCCTAACATGAGCCATTCGCTGCCCATACAAGATCCTACTCTACACTTAAGGTAAAGACCTATGTCCAGGTAAGTTTACGCATGTTTTAAAAAAAAAAAAAGAGTGCACTGAGGCTGGTACTCTTATGTATTTCAGCCCTGTTCGCCAGAAGACGTCTAAGAAGACCTCAAGGCGACATGAGGACTCTGATGACTCTAGTCCCAGCAGAGACAGGTCCTCCAGGCGTGGAGATCATGGGAGTGGCAGGAAGTCTTCGGCCAAAAAACGCCATCACTCACGCTCCCCAAAACCTAGATCTCCAAAATGTCAGGCCTGTGGAGCCACCCCACTTCCACACAAGCTGATCTGTCGAGATTGCCTAAGAGACTATGCAGCGGACAGAGAGTTGGAAGGCCTGCAAGTGCCGGACCTACTTAAGAAAGCAGTAAAAGACCTTTGATCTGGTACGTTTGATTGGTGACAGAGGAGCTAAACTCCAAAGTTTTAGCCTTCCCAATCTTATTGTTACAACATACCACACATTTTTTGCAGGGATAATAGCCTTTCATGTTGTGAAAGAAAAGAAGGGCGTACAGGAGGGTTGATTATGTTTGGAGCAATTTTGCTCGGTAAAGAAGGAACTCCTCTGAATGTGACTTTGGCATTTTCTGGTAATAATGGACGGAGAACCTTGTTCTCAACACTCCCCAATGTCTATTTAGTATAGTTTTGATGTCCTTATGTTGTACAGAGTATGATGTTAGTATGGCCCATTTCTGTGAATTATCCTGTACCCTTAATGGTCGATCTGACACCAAAATAACTTCTATCTCCAAGACTTCCTGATATTGTGAATGCACTGACATTGGGTCGTATCCCTTGTCTAAAAATATTTTGGTCAATGTGGCAGCCTGTTGTATGAAGATCTCTGTATCCGTACAATTCCTACGGAGTCTTAGAAATTGGCTCCTTGGGACAGCTTTGAGCCATGATTGGTGGTGACAGCTATCTATGGGAATGAACCCATTTCAGTTGGCTTAAAGAATGTTTGAAACTTAAAAAGTCCCGAGTCAATTTCTACGTCAAGGTCTAGGAAATGTACCTTGGTGGAACTAGACTCATGGGTAAGAGAAATCCCTCGATCGTTGGCATTCAACGTGGAGAAAAAAGATTCAAGAGATTCAGGGCTGCCATCCCAGAGGAGGAGGATGTTGTCTATATACCTGCCCCAAAGGACTTTATAGACGACATCCTCCTCCCACTTGGCCATAAACAGATTGGCGAGGCTGGGGGCGCCTCTCTGTTGAATGTAATAACGTTGGTCGAACCAAAAATAGTTATGCGCTGTGGCAAATTCTGACAGCTCTATGATGTAACTGCACTGGACTTGTGTAATGGATGGATCTTTGTTCAAAAAATATGTGACAGCCCCAATGCCTAAAGTGTATGGAATGCAGGTATATAGGGAGGCAACATCTGCCGTGGCCAATATATAGTCGCCCCGTATAACTATCTTTTCCAATAGCTGAATAGTGTGACTAGTATCTCTGAGATACAAGGGAACACGTTTAACTAGCGGCTGTAAAAAGAAATCGATATAGTGGCCAATTCTTGAGGTGACTGAGTCAATGCCACTTTTGATGGGGCGGCCAGGGGGATGAATGGGGTCTTTGTGGATCTTGGGAAAAAATACATAGTAGGGATCCTGGGCGCTAGAGGCACCAAATAGGATCGCTCTTTTTGATTTAAAATTGTCATTTCATATTCTTTGTCAACTATGGCTACTAGTTGGTTCCTAAAACTGTTGGTAGGGTTAATAGGTATTTCCCTGTATGTTTCAATGTCACCAAGGATTCTATACATCTCTTGTTCGTAATCTGTCTTGTCCAAGACAACAATGCCCCCGCCCTTATCGGCGGGGCGTATAACGATGTCCTTGTTCTCACTAAGTCATTTGATGCCAGCTTGCAATGCAGGATGACTGCAAGGCTTTTTGATAGATAATTGAGCCAAATCACTGAGGACAAGATCCTTGAAAATGCTAACAGCCGGGGCCACAGGGACAGGGGGGTTAAGCAAAGAGGGATTCGACAATCCAGAATGCACTGTACCTGAAGTCGTGGCTGTCGCAAAACCCCCCCAAGATTGGATACAAGATATCTCTGAATATAAATGTTTCTAATGTATTTTTGTACATCAATAAAAGTGTGGAACTTGTCCAGCTTTTTTGGAGGGGCAAATTTTAGGCCCTTATCCAAAATGGATAATTCATCATTTGTTAATGTCTTAGAACTCAAATTCAAAACGCCTTTGCCAACTATATTTACTGTATACTGCAGTAAGACTGCACTGACACACTGCAATATACTGCAGTAAGACTGCACTGACGCACTTTAATATACTGCAGTAAGACTGCACTGACGTACTTCAATATACTGCAGTAAGACTGCACTGACGCACTTCAATATACTGCAGTAAAACTACACTGACATACTACAATATACTGCAGTAAAACTGCACTGACACACTACAATATACTGCAGTAAAACTGCACTGACACACTACAATATACTGCAGTAAAACTGCACTGACACACTGCAATATACTGCAGAAAAACTGCACTGACGTATGTCAATATACTGCAGAAAAACTGCACTGACGTATGTCAATATACTGCAGTAAGACTGCACTGACGTACTTCAATATACTGCAGTAAGACTGCACTGACACACTTCACTATATTGCAGTAAAATTGCACTGATATACTACAATATACTGAAGTAAAATTGCACTGATATACTACAATATACTGAAGTAAAACTGCACTGACACACTACAATATACTGCAGTAAAACTGCACTGACACACTGCAATTTACTGCAGTAAAACTGCACTGACACACTGCAATATGCTGCAGAAAAACTGCACTGACGTACGTCAATATACTGCAGTAAGACTGCACTGACACACTTCACTATATTGCAGTAAAATTGCACTGATATACTACAATATACTGCAGTAAAACTGCACTGACACACTACATTGACACTCTACACTCACAAAAGAATCAGAATAGAACATTAAAGAACACTAACTCTCTAGTAGCACTGAACAGAACCCTATTCTATCTCTCTCTCTACGCCAATATCACACTACAAATGGCTCCTCTGTAAAGGAACATTTTATAGTGGGGGGTGGGTCTATGAGCAATAAGCCATGATTGACAACCATCATCATTATTTTCTCCAATCATGGCTCTGACAGTGCCCTGTGCCCTGATTGGGCAAAGCCTTCATTGCTTCAGGAAATCAGAGTTTAAAATGCACTGTGCAGCATGCAGTGCATTGTGGGGCATTCGGTGGGCTGAACAAATGGTCAAATTCCCTGCCAATTCGGGTGTTCGCCAAATAGGGGAACAGCCAATGTTCAGCCAAAACTTTTGCTCGGCCCTAACCGTTCATCCAACATTACTTTTCAATAGGAGAGAACCAGATATGGGACACTATGGCTCATGGGTCAGTGAGTTCTACATTCTTAGAGGCTGACTACAAACTTTTACCTCGGTGGTACATGGTACCCTCTAGGGAAGCCAAATTTATACAGAGTGCCTTGGATTGTTGTTTATGAGGCTGTGGCTCAACTGGCACTTTGGTACACATGTGGTGTAAGTGTCCAAGAACTAAAAGATCTTGGATGAGGGTATACTTATTGCTCTATACAGTCTTGGGAGTCAAAAGTAGAGTGGAAACTAGACATGTGCATTCGTTTTCGTCCGAATGCATTTTTGTCCGAATTTCAGCTATTTTCGTTATCGTTTTAACAAACGAAAACTAAAGCACAGAATCCGAAAACCGAAAGATCCGACATAAACAAATGCTTTATTTTCATTTTCGTTGCTACAACAGTTCGATATAGATAGGAGATTCGACGTGACGCTGACAATAACAATCTGTGTCTATCGAACCTGTGGTCGAATGTGCCTAACCTTAACTCTATTAGTCCAAGATTATTCTACATAGAGAGAAAAGATTCGACATAGGAGAGAAAAGATTCGACATAGGAGAGAAAAGATTTGACATTATAGAGAGAAAAGATTCGACATAGGAGAGAAAAGATTCGATATAGGAGAGAAAAGATTCGACATATGAGAGAAAAGATTCGACATAGGAGAGAAAAGATTTGACATTATAGAGAGAAAAGATTCGACATAGGAGAGAAAAGATTTGACATTATAGAGAGAAAAGATTCGACATAGGAGAGAAAAGATTCGACATTATAGAGAGAAAAGATTCGACATAGGAGAGAAAAGATTCGACATTATAGAGATAAAAGATTTGACATTATAGAGAGAAAAGATTTGACATTATAGAGAGAAAAGATTCGTTATTATAGAGAGAAAAGATTCGACATAGAGAGAAAAGATCACTGCTTGTGGGCGGAACATTCGACCGGAAATGTATGATTGCAGAGTCGTACAGTTTCGCTGCTCCGTCGAATCTTCTTTGAACATTCGACAGACACCATAAGCCTTCAATGACAGATTCGACCTTAATTAATTCAGATTTTCGGACGAATGCAATTTTTAACGAAAAACGACATAAATAAAAACAAATTTCGGGAGTAACTTAATAAATTTATTTTTCGGACGAAAACGAAATTCCGAAACGAAATATTTCAGTGTGCACATGTCTAGTGGAAACCCTCATGAAGCCTTGTAATCCTCAAACACCTCTCATGTACCTCTAGCCAATTGAAATTAATATTTTTCACCTACTGTATATAAAGTTCCTCCACCCCAAACCCACTCATTCATGTCTTTATGGACCTTGCTTTGTGCACTGGTGTGCAGTCATGTTGGAACAGGAAGGGGCCATCCCCAAACTGTTCCCACAAAGTTGGAAACATGAACTTGTCCAAATTGTCTTGGTATGCAGACACCTTAAGAGTTCCCTTCACTGGAACTAAGGGGTCAAGCCCAACCCCTGAAAAACAACCCCAGACCATAATCCCCCCTCCACCAAATGATTTAGACCAGTGCACAAAGTACTAAGATACTCATACATACTCCTATTTTAGTAATTTTTGCCTTAAAAGTCCACCATAGGGGTTTTATTTTTTTAGTGCACAAAGCAAGGTCCATAAAGACATGGATGAGCGAGTTTGGGGTAGAGGAACTTGACTGGCCAGCACAGAGTCCTGACCTCAACCAAATAGAACACCTTTGGGATGAATTAGAGCGGAGACTGCGAGCCAGGCCTTCTTGTCCATCATCAGTGCCTGACCTCACAATTGCTCTTCTGGAAGGATGGTCAAATTTTCCCATAGACACACTTCTTAACCCTGTGAACAGCCTTCCCAAAAGAGTGCTGCAAAGGGTGGGCCAACTCAATATTGAACCCTCCGGACTAAGACTGGGATGCCATTAAAGTTCATGTGCGTGTAAAGGCAGGTGTCCCAATACTTTTGACATTATAGTGTAGCTAAAGACAATTCCCAGACACGGGCACACAGACATTCTCACTTACTGTACTTCAACGTTTTGGACTTGGCATGAATTTCATTTTTAAAATTTCAATCCACCTAAAAAAACGTATGTAGCGCTGGTATTTTTGCCATGTAATGCTAAATAATGGACAATGCTAAAGATTGGTATTTGGCTCCCTCTGGTGGTATGCAATGTGAACAAGATCTGTTTTAACTTTTACAGCAGAGCAGGAAGTGTTTTGTTTACTTTGTGAAAGGACTCACCTACCCACAATGCCCACTCGCCTACCCATGAACACTAGGTGGCTGAACGGCATGCTGGGTAGGTAATAAAAGGCAGAGTGCAGCCATTTTCTGTCTCTTCTGGACGCATGGCCTGCCTGCAGGGATCTGTGAAGGAGTGTTCCAGAAGAGGGCCTACATTGCGCGGAGCGGAGCAGTAACCATTGACTCTGCCTTACCACAGTGTGCTGGAGAAGCGGTGTGATCGGGTCTGAGGATCCAGAACCCCTCATGGAGCCAAGTGAGGGTCCGGGTCATCTTACGGAGCGGAGCAGCGTGACGGTGCTGACTGGCAGCAGGGCTGAGACAACCGGAGCGGAGGTTCCCAACTTTCCAGGCCTGGTGTGGTGAGGGGGCTGTCGCCCAGAAGATATTTAACACACTTAGACTCATCTCACAGAGTTTCTGAGACCTGTAGTCCTACAGGGAGGTCTCATTCAAATAGACTGAGTTCAATCAGGCCTCAAAGCCTATACTTCATTGAGGGTTGACTGACGGTTAAGGGATACCTACACCGGAGGCATCTACAAGTGTGTTGTATAGCAGGAATTGTTATCACTCTTCATTTTATGTTACTTCATTACTTGTGTAGCAGGGTGTGTACTTTTCAGAGTGTTTAAAATCTGGTGAAGAAATCAGTGATGTCTAGTTCCCTGCGGCCCAGCAGGTGGCGCTGTCACTTTGGGCCGGGGTTGAACCATCGCTGCAGTGCCGTACCCTTTGTGACCTCTCACAGCAGTTGTACGGCGGGGCGGGGAACCCGCTGTGCTTGCTGGGAGAGGGTATAAAGGGGGCGGACATCTTGGCCACGAGGGTCGAGTCCCAGGCACCTTCAGCCTGAGGGCTGCTGTACGCGGTCGGTGTCCAGGCGGCCTAGGCCTGGACACTTGGAGTTCGTGTTCCATCCCAGACACCTTCAGTCTGGGGTGAGGTACTCAGCCGGAGGCCTGGGGCCCAGTACCTTCCACTGGGTCCCGCAAGGGAGGGATTGTCCTAGGGTGCCCCGGGCGTTGGGCACCCGAATCCAGAGGCGTAAGGGACCAGAGGAGGGCCTCATCCGAAGATCTGGTGCAGCATATTGCCAGTGCCGGGTGAACCTCTGGAGACCACCCGGAGGGATATCTTTCCCGAACAGGGGCCAAGTTCATAGAGGAAGGTGGTTCATGTTCTATGACTGGTGGCAGCGGTCTAACTAGTCAACTCAGGTCAGTGGCAGGGACCTGCACTTAGGCCTGTGGCAGGGGCCTCAACAGTTCATCACGGTCGGTGGCAGCGACCAATCTCACGGTCGGTGGCAGAGACCGTGCGCCAGGCCTATTCGCTTGCAAAGGAATAGGAGAGTTCATTTGTGCCTGGGCCTACTCGTATCCACACCCCTGTCTGTCTGTTACTGAAAGTTCAACTATTATGTTCACCCTGACGTTGGAGAAATAAAAGAGTGTTGGACTTTTAATTGGTCTGGGGCTCTATTACTGGCAGACACATCCACAGAACAATCAAGAGGCTTTGTATGCAGTGAATAGACCCGGAGGTAATTCAAGTGACTTTGCTCAACCCTCTTATACATACGAGGTGAGAGCTTGGCGTAGTGTTCCTGCACTCTCCTCTCCCAGGTACCCCTAGACAACCAAACCAGCCAATCAGGCGATAGAAGCAGAGAGGGAGAGTGAGGCCCGCTACACGTGGGGGCTCGGGTCTGGGATGTGTTCGTGCTACAATGGAGCTGAAGTTGTTGGAATTTGAACGTGTCTGCCCGGAAGAGTTCCGAGTAGGTTGGCCACTGCGCCACGAGGCACACCCTCCCTGCTCAGTTCGTGGGCGTGACCCAGGGAAGGAGAAAGCCCGCGAACTGGGGCACAAGAGGGGAGGAGTCCAATCTTGTGAAGGACTACACGCGGGGACTTTGGCACCAACAATGCAGTGCGCAATGGATTATCAGAGAGTTGCCATGTTCAGTAACGCATCGTGGATTCCACTTCATCCTACTACCACAAGTTTGACTACTACTGCTGCTCCGATAATGCATACAGGGATTCGGCTAAAGCCCCAGGGACGATTCGCCCTGTACTCATGCATGGACGTGGAGGCCCTGGGTTTGATTTGTCCCGGCTGTTCGGAACTGGTGTGTCAGCTGAAGCCATTTGGGCGCTGCGAGACCTGCGGAGAGTTCTTATTTGAGGTGGAACCACCTATCGAGAAACCCAGAACCATCCACCTCAACCGGACAACAGGCAACACCACTCAGGAAGGAGGAATCGCTGCTTTGACAGCCATCCCTGTGCACACTGCAGTGACCGCAGGGGAGGTCGCAATCACAGAGATACAAGAGAAATCTGAGGATGCTGACTCGGTCGCCACGGTTTCCCAGCGTCCACCGCCAAAGAGGAAGACCGGCTTGGTTGCCCCGTCCAGCGGTCGCGGTGGATCACCCTGCTCGCCTACGCCCGGCCCGGATGGATCCGGTAGGAAGAGTCCCGGACATCCCTTCTCAACTTTAGGCCGAGGTAAGCCGGGCGGAGGGACTTGGTGTTGGGGCGGAGGTGTCAGGGATTCACGGCCCTGTGTGCCCGCGGGGGGGTAGCAATTCAGCCTCCACTACAGGCTACCAGCCCGCGAAGGAGTGTGACACCTCCGACCTGGAGTCGCTCTCCGATCCGGGAGACAACGTCATCATAGGTGAGCTTTTTGCTAAAAAAGGCTGGGACAAGATGCCTCTCTCCTCGTCCCGCAGATTCAGGCATCCACCCATGTCTACAGGGGATAGTACACCACGGGTAGAGGCACCAGCGCCTGAGGAGGGATCCAGTCCCCAGCCTGCCCTTCTACCTCCGGTGCCACCTGCATCTAGCACCGGGGAAAAGAGACTGTTGCTGCAGGCGCCTATGCCCAGAATGGAGGTGATCAAGGCACCGATATTCACTGTTCAGTCACACACTTATAGAAGGAAAGGATTTCTCTGCGGAGAAGTTTTTTCGTTCTCACACGAACATATGTGTCAGGGATATATGTGTTTTAACGTTTCTTTTCCCCTCTGCAGGAGAGCATCCCATCAAGACCACTGAGAATGGGGTGGGTCTTAGCCAGGATGGGTGGGAAAAAATGTTAATGTGAACATGTGATTTCAAAATGTTGTTGTTGTTATGTGTTGTTTGTTTCCTTTCCCTCCCCTGTCATGTCAGGTTCAGGCACAACTGTTTTAGTTAGTTTTTTTTAAAAAAACTTATATTTTTGGAATTTTTAGTCAGTTTCTGGATCGGGCTATGTCGGGCCTTTTGGGCTTAGTTTGCTCCAGACACTGGGGACCAGTGTCCAATAACCAGGGGGAGAGTGTAGCAGGTATGTACTTTTCTGAGTGTTGAAAATCTGGTGAAGACATCAGTGATGTCCAGTTCCCTGCGGCCCAGCAGGTGGCGCTGTCACTTTGGGCCGGGGTTGAACCATCGCTGCAGTGCCGTACCCTTTGTGGCCTCTCGTAGCAGTTGTTCGGTGGGGCAAGGAACCCGCTGCGCTTGCTGGGGGAGGGTATAAAGGGGGCGGACATCTTCGCCAAGAGGGTCGAGTCCCAGGCACCTTCAGCCTGAGGACTGCTGTCCGCGGTCGGTGTCCAGGCGGCCTAGGCCTGGACACCTGGAGTTCGTGTTCCATCCCAGACACCTTCAGTCTGGGGTGAGGTACTCAGCCGGAGGCCTGGGGCCCAGTACCTTCTACTGGGTCCCGCAAGGGAGGGATTGTCCTAGGGTGCCCTGGGCATTGGGCACCCGAATCCAGAGGCGTAAGGGACCGGAGGAGGAACTCATCCGAAGATCTGATGCAGCATATTGCCAGTGCCGGGTGAACCTCTGGAGACCGCCCGGATGGATATCTTTTCCGAACAGGGGCCAAGTTCATAGAGGAAGGTGGTTCATGTTCTATGACCGGTGGCAGCGGTCCAACTAGTCAACTCAGGTCAGTGGCAGGGACCTGCACTTAGGCCTGTGGCAGGAGCCTCAACAGTTCACCCGGTCGGTGGCAGCGACCAATCTCACGGTCGGTGGCAGAGACCGTGCGCCAGGCCTATTCGCTTGCAAAGGAATAGGAGAGTTAATTTGTGTTTGGGCCTACTCGTATCCACACCCCTGTCTGTCTGTTACTGAAAGTTCAACTATTATGTTCACCCTGACGTTGGAGAAATAAAAGAGTGTTGGACTTTTAATTGGTGTGGGGCTCTATTACTGGCAGACACATCCACAGAACAATCCAGAGGCTTCGTATGCAGTGAACAGACCCGGAGGTAATTCAAGTGACTTTGCTCAACCCTCATATACATATGTAGTGGGGTCTTTCAATTTAAATTTTGGGATACACCTGGGTGGTAATATGATCCAGGTGTGTAATTATGAGGATTTGGACCCATTGTATTCGTGGAGGACTTGGTGGTGTATTATTCTCCTTGGCCTGTGGGTGGCGGGGTACCCGCAGGCGTAAGGTAGAATCACCGCCGCAGTGCTATCCTTTTTGTCCCTTTCCGGAGATGGTACGTCGAGGGCGGGGAACCTGCCGTGGTGTCGAAGGGAGGAGATAAAAGGGGGAGACGCCCTGACCACAAGGTCTTCAGGATCTTCTCTTCGTGCGCCCAGGCACCTTAGGCCTGGGTGCAGGCGGTTCAGAGTTCCGGCCCAGGCGCCCTAGGCCTGACCGGAACGGAGTTGGAGTCCATCCCAGACACCTTCAGCCCGGTACTAGATCGGAGGTCTGGGGCCCAGTGACTTCGACTGGGTCCCGTAAGGGGAAGTGATCCGAGGGTCCCTGAGGTGGACGGGGCCCATGTCTGAGGTGAGGAGGCAGGGGAGGTCACCCGTCTGGAGAGTCCGGAGCAGCATCAACCCGGTGACGGATGGGCCTCCGGTAACTCCCTTGGAGGGACATCTTCCCCTGATAGGGGCCACAGCGCAGCGAAGGTACTCCTATCTACGTTCTCCTGAGTTGCTGGTAGAGACTCACAAGTTCTAAGTTCATTTCAAATCAAGGCTATGATAACCGCTGGTGAAACCACAGTGGTTTAGATTGAAATCAGGATAGTGCCTCGACCTGCTCATCCCACCGCATCAGGCTGTTCTAAAGTATCAACCAGTTGGCTGCTGAAGCACTGTTTATTGTAAAGTATGCAATAAAACAAGAGTTGGACTGTGATCGGTGTGTGGGACTTTGGTTAATGGGAGCAGAGGGAAGTGACAGCACAGCAGGACTGAATCCATAACTAATGCACACTGGCCCGAGGAAAATACTGATTCTGGCCTTCACCTCACCCACAGCTATGGGGAGGACATGGGCCGTAGCGCACCTCACCCTGTCGTGTGACCTACCCCTAGACCAAAGAGATGGGGTGAGGCCGCTACACATACGAGGTGAGAGCTTGGCGTAGTGTTCCTGCACTCTCCTCTCCCCGGTACCCCTAGACAACCAAACCAGCCAATCAGGCGATAGAAGCAGAGAGGGAGAGTGAGGCCCGCTACACATTTGTTAAACCCTTGGATTACAAACACTGCAGTATAATAGCTAGCAGAAGAAAGAAGATCAGAGACTACACTTCTCACTGGGAGGTGTTCTGCTTCGGTTACAGTAAAAAGGACTGCATTATACCTCAGGGGGAGCTCTTGAGAAATTGTATTGTGCTGTGTTTGATACCCTTATTTAGCAACCCGCCGCCCTCCTTCTCCACTCTTTGGCTCGTTCACAGGAGAGGAAGATGCGCACGGTCACCACCATGCCCGTACCCCCTGGGTTGCAGAGGTTAAGCACACTTGTTTTCACTTACGGGTCTTTGCAGCGGGCCCCCTTCAGAGTTGGTTTCTGTCCCTATAGTGTAAGGACAAAAGTCTCTCTCTATACCCCAAGTAACTCCAAGGTCCACACCAGCGTCAACTCCAACATAGAGTTCATTTCCTTATGCATGAACATCCACAAATGAGGAGAAGAGAGAAAGGTATTAGGAAGACAGATCAGTTCAGGCACTCTTGTTTCTTCGCCACTCAATCCCGAGTGGGTATAGCTCACCCGGATAGTCACCCAAAGGCACTAGCAGCCGGCATGTAACTCGAACAGTCTATTAGATTCCCTAATGGATGCGTTCAGGAGATCCTCTGCCACAGAATCTATAGTGTCCCAAACCTCCTACTGGTCCTGTTGTTTAGATCCCTGTTTCCGGATGGATGACATCCCTCCAGAGAGTTACTGGGCCCCTTCCTTCACTGTGATCTCTCACCAGTCCTTCGGAACTGTCCTCCCCCAGCCTCCTCTTCTAGAAACAGGTTCCCTCGCAAGGCGGCACCCTGGGATTCCTCCTCCCGAAGTGGGTTCCAGCTAAAGGTGCTGGGCCCAGGGCTGAAGTTGCAGTCCCAGGACTAAAGGTGCCTGGGACTGAAGTGCACGTGGCCCCATGGCCTTGAGGGCCACGCGCCACGCACCAGGACTCCGACTCTCGAACCCAAAAGAACCCACCTCCCAGGCGGCGTCTGCCCCTTATGTATCCTCTCCCGGCATGCCCAGCAGGTAAACCACACCTACTGTACGGCTGCCGAGAGAGGACACCAAATCACTGCCCTATTACCTGTGGTTCAACCCTGAGTACAGGTGACAGCGCCACCCACACTTCTAAGGGGAACTGCACGCCAGGCAAAACAACAGCACGGCAGAGTCCAGCAAATTGAAAGATTCGAGCCAACTACCACTCGAATCACCCTTTAAATTTGGTATAGCAATTCCTAAATTTGGTACCCCCGCTACACTTACATTGGTGTGTTTAGTGCGGCCGTACTGGAAGTGGGAAGGTGGCCAGTGTCAAGGCATTGTCACTCCTAGCACTAGTCCCACTTGGAGACGGGCCTGCAGTAGAGATTCAAGGAACCTTTTAAGTGTTAATAATTTGCGAACATTTATTGCACTATTATAGTAAGTTTGTATATTGATACAGTTATTATAACTACTGTTTTTATACCAGTTTCAGTAAACTTACATTCTGGTTAATCACAATTGGTGTGAGGCTTGTTTATTATCCCAGATAACGGTAAAGGTACACTATATGCACATTGTTATTGTGGGATTGTTCCTTGTAGTAAAAGCTTCACATCAACACTGTTACACAGCTGTGTCAAGCGGGCTGAGCCAATTTATTTGGGGGTAGGAGAGAAGAGTACAGGCCCAATCAATTACCAGCAGCTCCTTCGGGGGTCAGTGCTACACTTAGATTTTGGATATTGTTAAATTGTTTGTAAACCCTCCATACCCCCAGTGAAGTTTCTGGCCTCGTAGAGATAGAGATCAAACAAATCCTACTACATATGTTATACCTGTGTAGCGGGTGCTAAATTTAGTGGGGTGTATCTGGGCAATAGATGGCCCAGATACATTGATTTCAGGGATTTATGGACATTTTGGAGTGTGGGAGGTATGAATGGTGTCATGGTCCCTGGGTGGCGCTGTCACCTGGGACTGGGGTTGAACTACCATTCCAGAGCCGTGCCCATTTTGTCCTCTCGCGGCAGTGGTGCGGCGGGGAGGGGAACCCGCTGTGCCTGCTGGGAGAGGATATAAAAGGGGCGGACATCTTGCGCACGAGGTCCATTCCCCAGGCACCTTCGGGCTGGGGGCTGCTGCAGTTCGTCTGTGCCCAGGCGCCCTTGGCCTGGGCACGTGGAGTCGAGTTCCATCCCAGGCACCTTCAGCCTGGGGTGAGGTACTACACCAGGAGGCCTGGGGCCCAGTACCTTCGACTGGGTCCTGCGAGGGCGAAGCATTCCTAAGATGCCCCCGGTATTGGGTGCCTGAATCCTGGGCGTAAGGGACCGGAGACGTGACCTCCCCGTAGAGCCAGCGCAGCACTTGCTGGAGGCGGTGGAGGCCTCTGGTGACCATCTGGATGAATGTCTTCCTCTGACAGGGGTCGTTTGTTCTAAAGAAGGCACTTCATGGTCTGTGGCAGGGACCCATCTTTCTCAGGTCAGTGGCAGGCCTCATCCAAGGCCTGTGGCAGGGACCTCAACGTTCACCCAGGTCAGTGGCAGTGACCAAATTCACGGTCGGTGGCAGTGACTGTGCGCCAAGCCTGTTTGCACTAAACGGAACAGGAGGAACTTTGATTCATCAGTTGTGCCTGGACCTACTCTTCCCTACACCTTGTCTGTTCTTTTAAAAGTCAACCACTTTCAAGGCAATAAAACAGTGTTGGACTTTTCTTGGTGTGAAACTCACGTGTTACTGGAAGCTAAGTGTCCCTGTCAGTGACAGTGACAATCATCCTCCATAGGAGAAGCTGAGGCTCCAGCCTAAAGCGCAGACCCGAGGGTAATGGTTTAGCCCATATCTCTGCATCCTACATCAGAGAGCCGAGCTGGTGGTGCGCATCTTTCCCCCCTTCTCCCAGATACCCCTAGATGAGTAGAACAAGCTGCAATGGAGCCGAAGCTATCGGAGTTTGAACTTTGCTGCCCAGAAGAGTTCCGAGTAGGTCGGCCATATTGGCCACTGCGCCAGCAGGCACACCCTCCCTGCACAGTTCGTGGGCGTGACATGGAGAAAGCCCGAAAACTGGTGTGCCAGAGGGGAGGAGTCCGGCCATGTGAAGAGGTACACGTGGGGACTTTGGCGCCAGTTATGCAGTGCGCGATGGAGCAGCAATCAGTCACTATGTTCAGCAATGCCTCGTGGGTTCCAGTCTCAAATATTATATATCCCTTCTCCCAGATACCCCTAGACGAGTAGAACAATCCGTAAAGAGAGGGGAGAAGCTGTATATCCGCAGTCTTCTATTCTCTAATGCCGCGTAGACACAAGCATTTTTTTCCGACGGAATTCCGCTCAAGCTTGTCTTGCATACATAAGGTCACACAAAAGTTCCCTGAACTTTCGAGCGTTAAGAACACGGTGACGTACAACAATATGAAGAGGCGAGAAAAAGAAGTTTAATGCTTCCGAGCATGCGTCAAATTGTTTCCGAGCATGCGCGTCTTTTTCCCCGTCTGAATTGCATACAGACGATCGGAAAAATAGAGAACCTGCTCTCAATCTTTTGCTGGCGGAAATTCCGACAGAAAAAGTCTGATGGAGCAAACAGTCGGAATTTCCGACCAAAAGCTCACATCCGCTTGTGTGTATGGGGCATAAGTCGTTCAAAGTCCAGAATGTATAAAGCTCATTTGAGCAGTCAGAAAGCAGGGGAGCGGAGAGTTATGCCGCGTACACACGACCGTTTTTCATGACGAGAAAAATTGCATTTTTAAAAATGGTCGTGAAAAACGGTGGTGTGTATGCTCCAGAGCATTTTTCTCGACGAGAAAAATGGCGAAAAAAAATTAGAACCTGCTCTATTTTTTCTCGTCGTTTTTCACGTCGTTCTTTTTAACGTTGTGAAAAACGGTCGTGTGTATGCTTTTATGAGGGGAAAAAAAATGCGCATGCTCAAAATCAAGTATGAGACGAGAGCGCTCGTTCTGGTAAAACTAGCATTTGTAATGGAGATATCACATTCATCACGCTGTAACGGACTGAAAAGCACGAAGACTGAAAAGCGCGAATCGTCTCTCACCAAACTTTATTAACACGAGGATCAGCAAAAGCAGCCCAAAGGATGGCGCCATCTGAATGGAACTTCCCCTTTATAGTGCCGTTGTACGTGTTGTACGTCACCACGCTTTGCTCGAGCATTTTTTTTTCACGAACGTGTGTATGCAAGGCAGGCTTAAGAAGAAACACGAAAAATCACGTAGTTTTTTTCCATGACTTGAATAACGGTCGTGTGTACGCGGCATTACACTCTGCAGTAAGGAAAGTTCTGAAAGCTGATTGAAGGGAAGGCACCCACCCCCCTCTATGTGGCACACAGGAACAAAGCTAAGGCTGTCAATCACACGCTGTGTGCAGGAGCCCCCTCCCCAGTCACCTTTTTTATCTCTTGGCAAAAACTTGGCAGAAATGACTCATGCTGATAGCAGAGGAAGGAGGCAGTAGACAGAAATTACACTTAGTGCTCTGGACTGAGACAAGTACACACTATAGAGGGATATGCTTTGTTCATATTTCATGTCTGAGGATTACAACCACTTTAAGTGCTGGAAGGTCAAATCAAAATCCAAAAATATCAGACAAACCAATTTTCGATTTAAGGGTGGGCACATTGGTCATTATGAGGGACTCTATTCCCCCGTAGATCATATTATGGAGAAGGTGGAAGATGTAGGATGCCCATTTCATCAAAGTCTGCCATGGGTAAAAAACAAACCCTGGATTCCACCTAAATCTGTCTTATCCGTTTTAGGTGGATTGAGCCTTTAGGCTTTGAGAAGACTTCAGGTGTCATGCCGTGTACACACGACTGTTTTTAATGACGAGAAAAATTAAATTTTTTAAAATGGTCACTAACCCCTTCCATACCGGGCCATTGTCAAATGACGCCAGCAGGAACCCTCTCTCCCTCCGGGTGGACGTCATATGACGTCCTGGGTTTGTAGGAAGATATCTGAATGATGCCTGCAGCTAGAGGCATCATTCAGATATCCTTTTGTAGTGCCGGCGATTCTGTGCACCATAAGAACGATCATAGTGGCGGTTCCGCCGCTTGATCGTTCTTATAGGCGGCGGGAGGGGACACCCCCCCTCCCGCTGCCATCCGGTGCTTCTCCGGGCTCTCCCGTGCCATCAGGGACCCGGAGAGAATTGCCCGGCGCCGGTGGTGGGTCACGTGACGAGCATAGAGATGACTGGTGACCAGATGGTCACCAGTCATCTCTATGATCGTCGGAGGCCCGGGCGCGATGTGATGACGTCACGTCCGGGTCCTCAAATGTAAACAAAGCCGCCATTGCGGCTGTCAGCATGAGATCAGTGAATTATTTTTCCCGATCTCAAGCTTTCCAGCCTGAAGGAGAGATGTGGTGTCTTATTGACCCCGCATCTCTCCATAAAGAGGACCTGTCACACACCATTCCTATTACAAGGGATGTTTACATTCCTTGTAATAGGAATAAAAGTGATCAAAAAAAAAAAAAAGTGGAAAAAAAAGTAAAAAAATAAAATAAAATAAGTAAAATAAAATTAAATAATACTATTTTTTTTTTTAAATGCCCGTCCCCAATAGCTCGAGCTTAGAAGCGAACACACACGTAAGTCCCGCCCGCATATGTAAACGCCGTTCAAACCACATATGTGAGGTATCGCCGCGTGCGTTGGAGCGCGTGCAACAATTCTAGCACTAGACCTCCTCTGTAACTCTAACCTGGTAACCTGTAAAAAATGTCAAAGCGTTGCCTATGGAGATTTTTAAGTACCAAAGTTTGGCACCATTCCATGAGTGTGCGCAATTTTAAAGCGTGACATGTTAGGTATCTTTTTACTCGGCGTAACATAAGCTTTCATATTTTACAAAAAAATTGGGATAACTTTACTGTTTTGTTATTTTTTAATTCATGAAACCATTTTTTTCTCCAAAAAAAGGCGTTTGAAAAATTATTGCGCAAATACCGTGGGAAGATAAAAAGTTGCAACGACCGTCATTGTATTCCCTAGGGTGTCTGCTAAAAAAACGTATATAATGTTTTGGGGTTCTGAGTAATTTTCTAGCAAAAGAATGATGATTTGTACATGTAGGAGAGAAGTGCCAGAATAGGCCCGGTATGGAAGTGGTTAAAAACGATTGTGTGTGGGCTTCAGAGCATTTTTCACGACGTGAAAAATGGCCATGAAAAAATTGGAACATGCTCTAATTTTTCTCGTCGTTTTTCTCCTCGTCGTTTTTCTCGTCATGAAAAACGGCCGTGTGTAGGCTTTAACGACGTGAAAAAAAATGCGCATGCTCAGAATCAAGTATGAGACGGGAGCGCTCGTTCTGGTAAAACTAGCGTTCGTAATGGAAATAGCACATTTGTCATGCTGTAACGGACTGAAGAGCACGAAGACTGAAAAGCGCGAATCATCTCTCACCAAACTTTACTAACATGAGGATCAGCAAAAGCAGCCCAAAGGGTGGCGCCATCCGAATGGAACTTCCCCTTTATAGTGCCGTCGTACGCGTTGGACGTCACTGCGCTTTGCTCGAGCATTTTTTCCCACGATAGTGTGTAGGCAAGGCAGGCTTGAGAAGAATCACGTTGAGAAAAACGCCGTTTTTTTCAATGACATTAAAAACGGTCGTGTGTACGCGGCATCAGGCTAAGTTCCTCTGAAAAGATCCTCGGATACAAAGAGAGAGAGATATAAGGACCAGGAAAGGCTCATAGAGGCAGAAAACTGAAGTGAGTTTATAATCTCGAACACAAGGAAAACGATCAGATTGATAGGACATTGATCCATTATACAGACAGCTCACTATTATATCTAGTCCAATGTGCGAGGCTACAGTCACTGAGGGTGCTATGTAATAAATAACATTTTATCTTCCCAGTCAGAGGGTTTCATCCGGAGACGTTCAGAAGCTGCAACCACAGAAAACACCACAAGACGGGTTGGAGGAAGGAAATGTAAACAGGAAATAACATGTTCTACTTTGCCGCAGACTTCACCATAACCTGACCTTTAATTTTTTTTATTATTTTATTTAAAACATCATAAAATGTATATATACAGTATATAACGAGTGTGCAGTGGGGGATAATGGACGAGATGCTGTAGTGCTCCCCGACTCTGGGAGTGGGGCCACTCTGCTCTGATCGGACAGGATGCAGGGAAAGCTGGTACCAAGAGAAAAGGTTGGGGTGGTCTCTGTGCATGGTGATGGTATTGTATAGACCTGGGGGCGTGCATTGGAATGTGGATGCCCTTTCCCAGGCCTTTAGACATTTCCGGGCATAGTATCTAGACCCCTGGCCTGGAACGAAGGGGGTATATAAAGAGAGTCAGCCAGGGGCAGGGTTAGGAGGTGGTGAATTGTAGATATACACACACATTTTAACCATTTCCCGCCCAACATATAGCAGAATTATGGCCGGAAAGTGGTTGTATTATCCTGACTGGGTGTCATATGACGTCCAGCAGGATAAGCCGTTAGCGCATGCCTGCAGGGGCATGTAGCACGCTGATCGGTGGTGTGGTGTGTTGCTCTGACACACCACATCTCCGATCCCAGTAAAGAGCCTCTGACGTAGACTCTTTACTATGTGATCAGCTGTGTCCAATCACACCTCATCACATGGTAACCAAGAAGTGCTGTTTATCGGCTTTTCCTCTACTTGCGTTGACAAGGCACAAGTAGAGGAGAGCCAATCGGCTGCTCTCCTGACAGGGGGGGGGGGGGTCTGCGCTGATAATCAGTGCATTGATTATCAGTGCAGACCCATCGAGGATGCCCACTAGAGCCCACCAGGGATGCCCACTAGAGCCCACCAGGGATGCCTATCAGTGCCCATCAGTGTTGCCTATCAGTGCCACCTATCAGTGCCCATTAGTGCCACCTATGGGTGCCCATAAGTGCCACCTATGAGTGCCTATCATTGCCCATCAGTGCTGCCCATCAGTGCAACCTATTAGTGCCACCTATAAGTGCCCACCAGTACCACCTATCAGTGCCCAGTGCCGCCAATGAGTGCCCATCACTGCTGCATATCAGTGCCCACCATTGCTACCTATCAATGCCCATCAGTTCCACCTATGAGTGCCCATCAGTGCCAACTATCAGTGCCCATCAGTGCCAATCAGTACTGCCTCATCAGTGCTCATCAGTGAAGGAGAAAACTTACTTATTTACAAAGTTTTATAACAGAAACAAATAGAAACGTTTTTATTTTTTTTTATTTCATGTTTTTTTTGTTTGTAGCACAAAAAATAAATTCCAGTGGTGATTAAAGCGGAGATCCACACAAAAAGTGAACCTCCGCTTTTCGGAACACTACCCCCTACGGTGTTACATTTGGCACCTTTCAGGGGGGAGGGGGGTGCAGATACCTGTATAATACAGGTATTTGCACTTCCGGGAATAGACTCCAGCCGCCCCCCCCCCGCTGTCTTCTGGGAAACACACTGGTCCCAGGAGACAGCGGGGACCACTGAGGACGCGCCACCCACCTTCCTCGGCACCCGCGGCCCGCCGCCAAGCAGCATGCAGAGGGAGTGACAGCAGCAGGGACTGGTCATCTGTTGTCTGTTCTGTGTGCTGCTGCTGGATCAGATCGATGAGTGCCTGACTTCTCCTCCTTTCACCCACAGCCCGACTCACTGTCTGAGGGACCACTCAGGGTCACCAGAGGGAATATTAGAACTTGGAAGGTGAGTGAAAAAAGTAATGAAGAAGAAGTTGACAGTCACACAAGTAGTAAAGAGACAGTAATGAAGGTAACACAGGGGAACATGGGTGGCAAGTGACACAGCTGGGGGAGGAAAGTGGCATACTGCATCTGGTGGCAAGCCATGGGTGGTAAATGGCACACTGCATCTGGTGGCAGGATACAGGTGGCAAGTGGCACACTGCAACTGGTGGCAGGATACGGATGGCAAGTGGCACACTGCAACTGGTGGCAGGATACAGGTGGCAAGTGGCACACTGCAACTGGTGGCAGGATACAGGTGGCAAGTGGCACACTGCATCTGGGGGCAGGATACAAGTGGCAAGTGGCACACTGCATCTGGTGGCAGGATATGGATGGCAAGTGGCACACTGCAACTGGTGGCAGGATACAGGTGGCGAATGGCACACTGTATCTGGCAGGCTATGGGTGGCAAGTAGCACACTGCATCTGGGCTATGGTTGGCAAGTGACACACTGCATCTGGTGGCAGGCTACGGGTGGCAAGTGGCACACTGCATCTGGTGGCAGGCTACGGGTGGCAAGTGGCACACTGCATCTGGTGGCAGGCTATGGGTGGCAAGTGGCACACTGCATCTGGTGGCAGGCTATGGGTGGCAAGTGGCACACTGAATCTGGTGGCAGGCTACGGGTGGCAAGTGGCACACTGCATCTGGTGGCAGGCTACGGGTGGCAAGTGGCACACTGCATCTGGTGGCAGGCTACGGGTGGCAAGTGACACACTGCATCTGGTGGCAGGTTATGGGTGGCAAGTGGCACACTGAATCTGGTGGCAGGCTACAGGTGGAAAGTGGCACACTGCATCTGGCGGCAAGTGCCAAGCTCAGGGTTCCCGCTGATTCTGCATTATGGTGAGTATAACTATTTCATGATATATTACAATGTGGTAATAGAAATAATGTGATTTGATCATCCTGACACTATATTTAGCATGGTGTCGGGATGATTTATGTGCTAAGACCAGCCATTTGCCCAACAAATCACACCAAATTCCCCATCGTCCCTGAGACTACATTGCCCCCCTCATTTTTTGGGGGGGAAGGTGGGAGTCCCTGAATGGCAGTTTGGAAATGTGGCCACCCTAGGGGGATCCCCTTTGCCATGTTGAAAGGGGGATCCCCTTTGCCATGTTGAAGGCATGTGCTTTGTGGGGGGATCCCCCCCCTATGCTTTGAGGTAGGGGGGATCCCCCACCAAGCACATTTTACCCATGTTGATGAGGACAAGGGCCTATTTCACACAACCCTGGCCCATTGGTTGGGGGGGGTGACTTTAACAAGGGAGCCCCCATATCTTGTGAACGAGTATGGAGTACATAGTACCCCTTATTATTTCACCGAAAAAGTGTAAAAAGTGAATAAAAACACAACACAAGTTTTTGACTGTTCTTCTTCTTCTTTTTTTTTTTTTTTTTTTTAAAACAAAAAAAAGCATAAAATAGATGTCCCCTGAAGTAGATCAATCATGATGAACTAAAAAAATAAGACAACAGTAAAGTTAGTCCAATTTTTTTTAGATTGTGAAAGATAATGTTACGCCGAGTAAATTGATACCCAACATGTCACGCTTCAAAATTGCACCCGGAAGAAAGAAAGATTGCCGCTCCAGGTGGGTGGATTCCGCTGATCACTCGGTAGTCAAGAAATCAAGGGTGCTAGCGATGCACTAGGCAGTTGAAAAATAAAATGAAAAAATGGACTGCCGCACTCCAAAAACCTTTCGGTGGCTTTTATTTAAAATGGCATCATGGATGATCCAGCTATGAGTAAGCACTATTTAGAAGTGTGAAACGCGTCAGCTGTTCCTTTGCTTTGCTGTGACTTGTAGTGCCATTTGTTTGATGCCATTTTAAATAAAAGCCACCAAAAGGTTTTTGGAGTGCGGCAGTCCATTTTTTCATTTTATTTTTCAAAATTGCACCCGATCGTGGAATGGCGACAAACTTTTACCCTTAAAAATCTCCATTGGTGATGTTTAAAAAATTCTACAGGTTGCATGTTTTGAGTTACAGAGGAGGTCTAGGGCTAGAATTATTGCTCTCGCTCTAACGATCGCGACGATCCCTCACATGTGTGGTTTGAACACCGTTTTCATATGCGGGCGCTGCTCACGTATGAGTTTGCTTCTGCAAGCGAGCTTGGCAGGACGGAGCGTGTTAATTTTTTTTTTTTCTTATTTATTTAACTTTTTATTTTTTTATTTTTACAGTGTTCTTAAAAAAAAAAAAGTGTCACTTTTATTCATATTACAAGGAATGTAAACATCCCTTGTAATAGAAAAAAGCATGACAGGACCTTCTAAATATGAGATCTGAGGTCAAAAAGACCTCATATTTACACTAAGATGCAATAGAAAATAAAATTTTCATTTGAAAAAAAAAGTCCCTATAATGCCGCGTACACACGACCGTTTTTAATGTCATTGAAAAAAACGGCATTTTTCTCAACGTGATTTTCCGTGTTTCCTCTCAAGCCTGCCTTGCCTACACACTATCGTGGAAAAAAATGTTCGAGTAAAGCGCGGTGACGTACAACACGTACGACGGCACTATAAAGGGGAAGTTCTATTCGGATGGCGCCACCCTTCATGTTAGTAAAGTTTGTTGAGAGACGATTCGCGCTTTTCAGCCTCGTGCTTTTCAGTCCGTTACAGCGTGACCAATGTGCTATCTCCATTACAAACGCTAGTTTTACCAGAATGAGCGCTTCCGTCTCATACTTGATTCTGAATATGCGCATTTTTTTCACGTCGTTAAAGCCCACACACTGCCGTTTTTCATGACGAGAAAAACGACGATGTAAAAAACGACGTGAAAAATTAGAGCATGTTCCAATTTTTCTCGTCGTGATTCTCTGCGTTTTTCTCATCGGGAAAAATGCTGGAAAGCCCACACACGATCATTTTTAATGACCATTTTAAAAAATTTAATTTTTCTCGTCATTAAAAACGGTCGTGTGTACGCGGCATTAGAGTTATGGACGGAAGTAATGTTTTGACGTCGCTTCCCCCCTGCAATGGTACGGAGACAGGAGGGGGCCATCTTCCCCTCACATACTTAGAACAGTCTGATATTTTGGTGAGTACTAGAACCTAAAACCAAAATCCAAATATCAATTAAACTGTCTGCATTTCAGGGCCAGACATTATGAGGGTGTTTATACCGTATCCAACACCATGATTCTCTGAATTAAAGTGCTTCAATATTCCAAAAAGGCAGTGCTCCGCCCAAAGTGAGATATATAATGCGCTCACCAGATGAATTCGGCCAGCAAGTGACCATCAAGCCTGGATAATACAGATGCAATTTCCTCCAATTGATGGGTGCAATCACCACAATAATCAGCTTCTGTCTCCTCTCCCCATTAGAAACCCAGAGGGATACGACCAGCCAATGGCCATAAAACATGAGTGCATGAATATAAAACTCTTCAAATCGATAGATGTGACCTCCGCAATAGTCAGCTCCTGTCTCCTTTCCCCATCAAAAGCTCTGCAGAACTGGCTCCACATAATGAGCCACAAAAAGGCAGGTGATCGTGTAAAGCCCCGTACACACGGTCGGACTTCCATCGGACTTTTCCGTGGTTTTTTGTCCGAACGGAGTTGGTCGGGAACACCCATAGCATACACACCACAGGACTTTTCTGCAAACTTTCCCAAAACTTCTTACAACATCACGTGGTTTTTCTGCTCTTTACTGCCACCCTTTGGTCAACTTCTTCTGCTATTGTTGGTTGAGTTTACCATGATTTGTTTTGTCCATCGGACAAAAGTCCAATGGTTTTCTGTACACACGGTCGGACTTTGCTCCATCGGAGTTTTGTTGGGCAAAAGTTTGTCCGTTTGCAGACCCAACTTTTGTCCGATGAAATCCAAAACCAAACGAAAAAAGTTTGTCCGATGGAACGTACACACGGTCGGATTGTTGGTCCAACTTGCTCAAAATGAAGTTTGTTGGCCAAAAGTCCGACCGTGTGTACGGGGCTTAATACTGCTTTTATTTATGCACTTACATGTATACAATCCTGGTAAGTCATCAGCACATTAGCAGCTCTGGGGTCTGTGAAATTGGTTTCCGTCCGCTATCTGACAGGCGGCGTGTGTTTCAAATGCCCAGCAGGATGAGGAGCTCCTATGTGTGTGCATATATATGTAGTGGGGGTCCTAAATTAAGGGATTGCTATACTAAATTTAGGGGTGATTCGAGTGGTAGTTGGCTCGAATCTTTCAATTTACTGGACTCTGCCTTGCTGCTGTTTCACCTGGTGTGCAGTTCCCCTAAGAAGTATGGGTGGCTCTGTCACTTGTACTTGGGGTTGAACCACAGGTGATGGAGTGGCGATTGGGTGTCCTCTCTCGGCAGCCGTGCAGTGGGTGTGGTCTACCCGCTGTGCATGCCGGGAGACGGTACAAAAGGGGCGGACGCCATTGGAGAAAAAGCAATTCCCGGGGCCCATGCCCGGAGGGAGAACCTACGGTCCAAGTTCAAGTGCATGGCCCTCCAGGCCATGGGGCCACGTGCGCTTTAGTCCCGGGCACCTTTAGTCCTGGGACTGCAACTTCAGCCCTGGGCCCAGCACCTTTAGCTGGAGCCCACTTCGGGAGGAGTAATCCCAGGGTGCCGCCTTGCGAGGGGACCCGTTTCTGGATGAGGAGGCTGGGGAAGGACCGGTGAGAGATCACAGTGAAGGAAGGGGCCCAGTAACTCTCTGGAGGGATGTCATCCATCCAAAAAGGATCTAAACAACAGGACCATTAGGAGGTTCGGACACTATAGATTCCATGGCAGAGGATCTCCTGAACGCATCTATTAGGGAATCTAATAGACTGTTCGAGTTACATGCCGGCTGCTAGTGCTCTTGGGTGACTATCCGGGTGAGCTATACACACTCGGGATCGAGTGGCGAAGAAGCCAGAAGTGCCTGAATTGATCTGTCTTCTTAACACCTTTCTCTTTTCCTCAACTTTGTGGATGTTCATGCATAAGGAAAAATAAACTCTACGTTGGAGTGGCTACTGGTGTGGACCTTGGGGTATGGAGACTTTGTCCTTACATTCTAGGGACAGAAACCAGCTTTGAGGGGAACCTCGCTGCAAGACCCGTAAGTTAAAACAAGTGTGCTTAACCTCTGCAAACCAGGGGGTACGGGCATGGTGGGCATGGTGGGCCTTTTTCTCCTGTGAGCGAGCCAAGGACAGTGGAGAAAGAGGGCCGTGTGCTACACATATATATATATATATATATATATATATATATATATATATATATATATATATATATATATATTTTTTTTTTTTTCGTGATTTGATATTTATATATTGTTTTGATTTCATATTGAATATTCACTTGCTTGACCAGTTAGCGCCCTTTTGATTAATAGTATTTCACTATTCAATTTTTTTTATTTTTTTATTAGTATTTCACTACGGTAATTTTAAGAGCAGCACTGGCACATAATTATTTAATTAGATAATAGTTGGCGCCGTCCCCTTTTTTTTTTTTTTATTAATTTTTCTTTATACAGTATTCTTTAGTTCATATCATGAAGAGGGTGGAAGACGATGTAAGATATCCTTTACACCGAAAGTCTACAATAGTTAAAAAAATAGTTTAAAAAAAAAAGCAAGTAACTGCAGAATTCCACCTATGAACTGGTTTACCAATTTTAAGTGGACTGATCCTTCAGGGTGCAACTGTGAAAAGACTTTGTCCTCATATCAGACCTCATACGCGGTTCCCTCGAAAAAAAAGAACTTCAATACAAAGTGACTAAAAAGATTCAAGACATAAAAGGACCAGGAAATGTTTATAGAGGCAGAAAACTGAAGTGACCTTATAATATCGAACCCAAGGAGAGTGATCAGAGGACCCAACTCTACTGATTATGATTGACATGACATTGATCCATCATATAGCTTTATACACCTCACTATATCTCACCTGAACATCTTATACATTATATCTAGTAGATTGTACGAGGCTACGGTCAATGAGGGTGCTATGAAATAAATAAAATTTTACCTTCCCAGTCAGGCGGGTTCATTCGGACTGGTTCAAGCAGCTGCAACCACAGAAAATCCTACGAAAGATGAGCTGGGGGTTGTAAATATAAAGGTTGCATCTGTTTCATTTCCCAACAGGAAACACAATGTTCTACTTCTCTTCAGATTTCTTCACATCAAAGGGAGCAAAACAAACTACCCAGAATGAGAGAGAGAGAGAGAGAGAGAGAGAGAGAGAGAGAGAGAGAGAGAGAGAGATTCTCTGCCCATCGCCGCCCGCCTCACAGCCTGTCAAGTCTTACTCTTTGGGCCCCGGCTACTACTGGGTGGGGAGCGGAAGAAGATCACTCTAGGGAAGGCAAGGAGATAGGCAGGCGGCTGGCTGGGACTTGAGCCAAGGCAGAAGAACATGCGAGCGGAGCTGGATGGGCATGCACCCGAAACTGAAGAAATATTCCCTCCACTCCGACTAGCACATGATCATCAGAAAGGGGCAGAGGTAATGGAAAGAAATACACCCCCCTAAGTTAGTAGGAGTGGGGGTGTGTAATTCAGATTTTATTTTTAATTCTGCACTGACTGTCTTTGAAATTGCCCCAGCCCCTGTTCAAATCCAATCCGGGGACAAAACCGGGGACAGACTTGGTTCGGGGACAGTGTCCTCAATCCGGGGACTGTCCCCTGAAACTGGGGATGTCTGGTCACCCTATACTAAGAATGTCCTATCCTTCATATCAGAAACCAAGACAGACTAACCAGAATGTACCATTGTTCATATCAGAGACCAAGACAGACTACCCAGAATGTGCCATCCATCATATCAGAGACCAAGGCAGACTACCCAGAATGTGCCATCCTTCATATCAGAGACCAAGGCAGACTAACCAGTGTAGCGATACCCCCAACTTAAGAGAGCTGCTGATATTGTTTCGGGCCCTGTACGCAGCACTGCCAAACCCCGGCAATCTACTCGACCCTCCCCTGGCACAGTTAGTCTAGGGAATTATAGACTGGTAATGTCTCTGCAATCATCTATGACCCACTCCACAATAAAGCAAACAGTAATAAAGTATAGTAATTGACACTGATACCGGAGTACTTAACTATAGCAACTTTACTGTTGTATAAAAGTTAGGTAGAAGTACAGTACATAATAACACATACAGAGCCCTGCAATATTAGTGACACTTAGCAATACTGTATAAAATATACCAGTACACCACGCTGCAGCTATCCTCTCCATGAGCAATATGGCGCCCAATAATGTTCTACGCTACCCAGTCAGACCTGACTTAAAGTAAGGTATAGTCTTAGGGTGAAGAATCTTCGCATGCAAGGAAAACGGTAGTGCACATCAGGAACAATAATTGTAATCCAACGGGACAGTGTCTCAGCAAAGTAACAACTCCCAGGAGATTATCAAACTCAGTTCTGGAAATAGTCTCCTGCTAGGATAGTTGATATAGCACTAAGGGCCAAGGCAGTCAGTAGGCCTAAACAAAGTACTTGGCTATAACTTTGAGCAAGTGCTCTCTCACCACACCGGACTTAGTCCCCCTCCGTAACTTCCACCGCTGTGTATCCGCACACAGGGTCTGCGATAGCCGGGTCTTCGGTCCTCCTGATGTCAGTGAGAAACGAATGGAGATCAGGTGCCACACAGGCTCCACAGTGGAGTGGAAGGCTCTTTGGAAGTGCGCAAGACCCAGGCTTCAGGACTCGCACCAGCAGCAAGTCCGCACAGGGGATCCTCTTGCTAGAAGGGCGGCGTCCAAAGAGGCCAAGCTTCGCCTCCGCTTCACCTTTATAGCCCACCCCATGAGTCTCTGCGGTTGGCAATGCACCTTGGGTGCTGAACGGGGTTCTGGGTATCGTAGTCCTGGATCCTTAAAGGAGAGTCCCGCTACACACTCCCCCCACTTAGTACTATCTTTGGGGACCGAAGAATCTAACAAAAGGTACATATAACATCAGTTAAAGCTGTAAGTGATGTCGGCAGGGGAAGTTCCCACCAAAAATGAGGAGGGGAATTACCCTGCCCACAGGTCACATTGTCAGAAGTGACCTACCGAGCTGTGCCAGAGGGTGAGTTGGGGTTGCCCTCCACCAAATGAACAGCGGAGGGGTCAGGGTCTTCTACACTCCTGGCTGTTATCACAGTGTCCTCTGAACTCTCCCCCATTTGGGTGTAAGTCAACTTCCAGGGAGGACGTATGGTTCTTTTCATTCTCTGTTCCCTTGAAATCTCTGGTTCAGTCATTGTAGGTTCCTTTCCTGGAACAGACGTAGAAGCCTCCATAGTCTCTGGAGCATTCAGCTCAGATGCAGGAAGATACATAGATTCTCTTGGATCCTCTGCAGGGAGTGAGTCTAAGGCATCTTCCCATGTGTCTGACAGAGGGCTGGATGGGATAAACTCTGTGGCTTCTGCGTTCAGTGTACTGTCTATGGTGCTTTCAGAAGGTGGGAGATCTATGGAAGAGGTACAGGGCCCTGGAAAGGCCACAGCCACTCAAGCTCCTCTCTCTCATCCTTGCTGGGTTCAGAGACATCCATTCCTCCAGACTGAGATGCCTGAGACCGGGTATTTGGCCTAGGAGCATCCAGGATGGAAGTTGGCTCAGGGGAATCCTTTACAGGGGGTATCCGAACTGCCTCAAAGTGGAAGTAGATGATTTCTGTGCCAGGTCTTCAGTAGCCCCACCTTTCCCTCCGGCTTCAATTGGTAAACTGGTAGACCAGGTATCTTCTTGCAGATGACATAGGGTTCAGGTCTCCATCTGTCTTCCAGCTTATGCTTCCCAGGGACCCCCAAGTTTCGCAGCAGCACTCTATCTCCAGGTTGCAAATCCTGAATCCGAACTTTCAAGTCAAACTTTCATATGTTACGAGCTCCCCTTTGATCCGAGGCTGCTTGGGCCTGTTCATAGGCCAACTTCAAACTTTGCCTCAGCCTATCCACGTATCCCTTGTGAGATGTGGCTGAGGTGTGATCTATGGAGGTGCCACAGGCCAGGTCTACGGGTAGTCTTGCCTCTCTTCCAAACATAAGTCTATAGGAAGATTACCCTGTGGCATCACTTGTTGTACTATTATAAGCATGCACAATTGCTGCTATGTGCTTACTCCAGTGCTGTTTTTTTTCGCTGGTTAGAGTCCCTAGCATGTTTAGTAGGGTTCTGTTGAACCTCTCCAGCTGCGCATCCCCTTGTGGATGGTAGGGAGTGGTCCGGGTATTCTTGATCCCTAAGGTGTCCAAGAGTTTCCGGATCAGCCGACTCTCAAAGTCCCTCCCCAGATCCAAGTGAAGGTGTTGCGGTAGCCCGTAGTGCGCAAAGTATTTCTCCATGAGTACTTTGGCCACGGTGGAAGCCTTTTGGTCTTTGGTTGGGAAGGCCTGGGCATACCGAGTGAAATGATTGGTTACCACCCGAACATTTCCTAGTCCACTCAAATCGGGTTCCAGGCAGAGAAAATCAATGCATACCAAATCCAATGGACCTTGACTTTGTAGGTGGCCCATTGGGGCAGCTTGATGGGGTAGAGTCTTTCGTTGGATGCAGCGTACACAGGAGTGGCAGTATTCCCCCACTTCAGCCCTCATACAAGGCCAGTAGAACTGACTCCTGATAAGTTGAAAGGTTCTTTCAGCTCCCAGGTGACCATGGTTATCGTGTAAGGCCACTAAGACATTCTCTGTGCTTCTCGGGCAGAAATAGTTGCCATTTGTCCTCCAGGTCATCAGAGGGGCCCCTTCGGTAGACCACCCCTTGATGCACCTGTAGCCTGTCCCACTCTTTCCGCAGCAGGTGGGCCTCCTTCGAAGGATGATGTAGAAGTTTGTCTGGATCTTGATCTTCCAGGGCTTCCAGGACCAGTTTCCCCAGGGGGTCTTGCAATTGGTCACATCTCAGTTCCTTCTTGGGCAGCTTTGGCAAGTCGTCTTCTTCTATTTGAGTCACACCGCAGTATTGTTTGGGTACTCCTACTACTGTGAAGCCTCGTACACACGACCGAGTTTCTCGTCGTAAAAAACACGTCGTTTTTTTCGACGAGATTCTTGTTAAGCTTGTCGATTTTCTCGTCAAGCTTTCCATGCGTACACACTGACATTTCCCAATTTCCTCGTTGTTCTCCGCGGTCACGTCCATCACGTACGACGGCACTATAAAGGGGAAGATCTTTTTTCTTGGCGCCACCCCTTGGGCTGCTTTTGCTAATCTCAAGTTACCGCGTGTGAAGTAAAAGTTTGGGAAGAGACGATTCGCGCTCTTCAGTCTTCGTACTTTTCAGATCGTTTTCTGCGGTTCAGTTTGTGCTTGTGGGTTCGTATCTTGACTTTCAGGGCGTCTAGGCAGGTCGTATCTGTTTTACAGTGCGTTCTTGCCTGTTCGTTTCTGATTTTCAGTTCGTTATTCATAGGCCTTGCTGTTCTAAAGTGCGTTCTGTTCTGTACGTTCTGATAAGACGACCGTTTCCTAGCCATGTCACCTGGACGTTCTCGTCGTCGAGTTCATGCTGTGCGTGCGCTTGGTGTTGGTCTGCTTGTTTTGGACCAAGACCAGTCCATGAATGGTGTGAGGAGGAGTTCATGGACCAAGAATTGGTTGCTCCAGCGGGACCAATTCTGCCACATGCCTCTGCTGCGGGAGATCGTCGAGAATAATCCTGAGGACTACAGGAATTTTCTGCGGATGTCTGACCCCGTTTTTCAGGAACTGTTGGCTTTGGTGTCCCCCTACATTACCAGGAAGGACACCGTTATGCGGGAAGCCATCAGTGCTAAACAGAGGCTCATCGCCACCTTACGGTACCTGGCGACAGGGAGAAGTCTTCAGGACTAGTGATGAGCCGAACACCCCCCTGTTCGGTTCGCACCAGAACCCGCGAACGGACCGAAAGTTCGAACGAACATTAGAACCCTATTAAATAGAATGGATGCGAACGTTCGAATTCTAAAGTGCTAATTATAACAACTATTATGCATGTTATTGTCCTAAAAAGGGTTTGGGAACCCGGGTTCTGCACCAGGGGACATGTATCAATGCAAAAAGAAGTTTTAAAAACGGTCGTTTTTCGGGAGCAGTCATTTTAATGATGCATAAAGTGAAAAAAAAAAGTCAAATATTCCTTTAAATATCGTACCTGGGGGGTGTCTAAAGTATGCCTGTGAAGTGCCACGTGTTTCCCGTGTTTAGAACTGTCCCTGCACAAAATGACACTTCTAAAGGAAAAAAAAGCCATTTAAAACTGCTTGCGGCTTTAATGTAATGTCTGGTCCCGGTAATATGGATGAAATTCTTTAAGAAAAATGGCATAGCTACCCCATGACCCCCCCCCCCCCCTACCCCAGCCCATTACCAGCCCCTTTGGGTCTTGTATGGATATTAAGGGGAACCCCGCACATAAAATAAAAAAGGCCCTATATACTCTGAACAGCCCTATACAGGCGGTGCATACAAGACAGGGACTGTAGGTTTGTTCTTATGTAGAATCTGTTTGTAATTTTGAACAGGTACATTGTTGAAGTGTAGCTCCAGACCAAAAATCTATTTTTAAACTTTTTGGAAAACATAGGTAAGGGTTATCACCCCTGTAACATTTGTTTTGCTGTCTGTGCCCCTGTTCAGAACATTTCACCTCACTTTCCGTCCCAATGACAACTGTTTTTGAAATGTGGTGTTTTTCTTGAAACAAGGATTGCTGATAAAGCATCAGTACAGAGGAGACACCTTTCTCCCATATTTATTCTTACAGGAGAGAATTTTCCTTCCTAGTGGTAGATTTCCTCTCACTTCCTGTTGTCTTATTGCGTTTGCAAGTAGGAGTCGTTTGTAAGTTGGATGTTTGAAAGTAGGGACCTGCCGTATATACTCTGCAGAAATAGGCCCCTTAGTTGTTGGTGTTGGCACAACACTGTAAGCACTCACAGTTACTCTTGGTTGGTGCTGGAACGCCCTGCTGTCAACTATTATATCAGGAATTTTAATTACATATAATTGTTGAACAGTGGTAGTAAAAATTGGGCCTTTGATGGTGGTGCTGGTGCCACAACACTGTAAGCCCTGACAGTTACTCTTGGTGGGTGCAGCAATGGGCCCTGCTGTGAATTATTAGATCAAGAATTGTAATTACATGCCCCTGTTGAACAGGGGCTGAAAAATTGGGCCTTAGGCACTGGTGGCACAACACTGCAACCCCTCACAGATACTGTACTTGGAGCACAGCAATGAGCCCTGTTGCAAAGTATTGCTTCAAAAATTGTAATGACACGCCCCTGTTAAACAGGGGCTGAAAAATTGGGCCTTAGGCACTGGTGGCACAACACTGCAACTCCTCACAGATACTGTACTTGGAGTACAGCAATGAGCCCTGTTGCAAAGTATTGCTTCAAAAATTGTAATCACACGCCCCTGTTAAACAGGGGCTGAAAAATTGGGCGTTAGGCACTGGTGGCGGCACCCATAAACAAAAATGATCTTCCAAGCTATCATCATCAATCGTATCATTGAGGACTCGGAGGAGGAGGATAGCCAGTCAACATAACAGCACAGGCACTCAGCATCAGCATCAGTCTTGAAGGGATGTGACATGTTAAAATCAATTAGTCTGTTATATCAGCATCAGGTGTGTGGTAGCTGGTGGTGATCCAAGACTGGTTCATCTTGATGAAAGTCAGTCGATCAACCGAGTCGGTGGACAGGCGCACCCTGTGATCCGTGACAAATCCTCCAGCAGCACTGAATGTGCGTTCCGAAAGAACGCTGGATGCAGGACAGGCCAGTAGCTCAATTGCATACTGTGCAAGCTCTGGCCAGTGATCCATCCTCAAGACCCAGTAAGCCAGAGGATTTTCGGTGGGGAAGGTGTCCAAGTCTGACCTTGCCCCTAGATATTCCTGCACCATGTTTATCAGACGCTGGCGATGGTTGCTGGAACCGATCATACTTTGGGGCTGCGGACTAAAGAATTGTCTGAACGCATCGGTCAGACGGCCACCTTCCCCACCGCTCCTTCTTTGACTGGCCGAAGCCTCAGCAACTCGTTGTCCAGGACCAGGAGTTTGCAACCTCCCAGTCTCTGGGAACGCGTTGCACAGACCTTTCTGCAAGGCCTCCCGGAGTTGTCTCATCCTCTGCTCCCTCTGCGACGGTAACATAAGGTCCGCAACCTTACCCTTGTACCGTGGATCAAGGAGAGTGGCCAGCCAGTAATGGTCCCTCTCCTTGATCCGAAGAATACGAGGATCCTTCCGCAGACTTTGCAGGATCAGGGAGGCCATGCAGCGTAGGTTTGCTGAGGCATTCGCTCCGGAGTCCTCTGGGTCACTAAGGACGACATGATCCGCAGCCACCTCCTCCCAGCCACGTACAAGTCCACTGGTTTCTTGGGACTGTAAATCATCCCTAAAAGACTGCTGCTGATGATGCTGAGTGCCAGCCTCCACCTCCATGCTGACACAATCCTCCTCCTCCTCCTCCTCCTCCTCTTCCTGTGCGATGGGTGGGACAGAAGTAACACTGTCTGGGTAAAGGGGGCCTTGAGAGGCAAGGAAGTCCTCCTCTTCCTGCCTCTGTTCTGCCTCAAGTGCCCTGTCCATTATTCCACGCAGCGTGTGCTCCAACAGGTGGACAAGAGGTACAGTGTCACTGATGCATGCACTGTCACTGCTCACCATCCTCGTGGCCTCCTCAAATGGTGCCAGGACAGTGCATGCATCCCTGATCATGCCCCACTGGCGTGGAGAAAAAAAACCAAGCTCCCCTGACCCTGTCCTGGTGCCGTAGTCGCACAGGTACTCATTGATGGCCCTCTGCTGCGTGTGCAGCCGCTGCAGCATGGCCAACGTTGAGTTCCACCTGGTGGGCATGTCACATATAAGGCGGTTCTTGGGCAGGTTCAACTCCTTTTGCAGCTCAGCCAGGCGAGCACTGGCATTATAAGATCTGCGGAAATGCACACAGACTTTCCTGGCCTGCCTCAGGACATCCTGTAAGCCCGGGTACCTGCCCAAGAACCGCTGCACCACCAGGTTAAGGACGTGAGCCACACAGGGCACATGGGTCAGTTGTCCCTGTCGGAGGGCGGAGAGGAGGTTGGTGCCATTGTCGCAAACCACCATTCCTGGCTTAAGCTGGCGTGGCGTCAACCACCTCTCGGCCTGGCCCTGCAGAGCAGACAGGACCTCTGCCCCAGTGTGGCTTCTGTCCCCCAAACACACCAGCGCAAGCACGGCATGGCATCTTTTTGCCTGCGTACTTGCGTAGCCCCGTGAACGGCTACGGAGCACCGCTGGTTCATAGGACAAACCACAGGAAGAGGCCATGGAGGAAGAAGAAGAGGAGGGGGTGGAGGAGAGAGGTGTGTCACAACCAGTAGTAGCATTTTGGAGGCGTGGCGGTGGGACAACCTCCAACACTACTGCACCTTGTCCTGAATCCTTCCCAGCTGCCAAAAGAGTGACCCAATGGGCCGTGAAAGAAAGGTAACGTCCCTGTCCATGCCTGCTGGACCATGAGTCAGCGGTAATATGCACCTTACCGCTGACCGCCCTGTCCAGCGAGGCCAAGACATTGCCTTCCACATGCCGGTAGAGAGCCGGAATAGCCTTCCGTGCGAAAAAGTGGCGTTTGGGAACCTGCCACTGAGGAACCGCACATTGCACAAACTCACGGAAGGGGGCCGAGTCTACCAACTGAAAAGGCAGCAGTTGAAGCGCTAGCAATTTAGCCAAGCTAGCATTCAACCGCTGGGCATGTGGATGGCTGGGAGTGAACTTCTTTCGACGGTCCAGCAGCTGGGGCAGGGAAATTTGCCTGCTAGAATCGGACGTCGGTGTACTGCTAGCAGAGTGGGCGCAAGTACTTGGCTGTGACACACCTAATTCTACACCTTCATTCCTCTCAGTGCATGTTTCAGAGAGGACTGAAGTTATAGTGGGGTTGGAGATCCCAGCTGATGCGGTGCAAGGAGAGGTCCGCTTTGTTCTTTGGTGTGGGTCTTTGAGGTAGGCTTGCCAACGAGCTGCATGGCAGGTCAACATATGTCTGGTCAGGCATGTGGTACCCAAGCGGCTGATGTTTTGGCCACGCGATATACGCTTGAGACATATGTTGCAAACAGCAGCTGTGCGATCTGATGCACTAGCCTCAAAAAAGGCCCACACCAAAGAACTTTTTGAATGACGGGCAGAGGCAGCGCCCTGCACAGGCGGAGCTCTGCGGTGTGATTCCGTCGGTGTACTGCCCTTACGCTGGCCACCAAAGGGCATCCTGCCTCGTTGGAGATGTGCCTCCTCCTCATCCTCCTCCTCCTCCTCTCTCCTATTAGGCACCCACGTGGAGTCAGTGACCTCATCATCCCCTCCCTCCTCATCACTGGAGCCAATCTGGCAGTATGCTGCAGCTGCTGGAACATGACTGCCAGATTGGTGTCCTTCTTGAGCATCCCCTCTGTCTGCTCTCACGCTACTGCCTTCCTCTAGCTGGGTTTCATCATCAGACCCTTCGAAACGCTGGGCATCCTCCTGGAGCATGTACCCAACACTGTGCTGAAACAGTTCGGGGGACTCCTCAGGAGGAGGACATGGTGGGTCTAGGGAAGGAGTGACTGATGATTTGTCTGACATTGATACCAGGGAAGACGACGCTTTGGCAGCTGCTTTTCCAGTACCCTGAGCCTGGGTGAGAGAGGATGAGGAGGAGGAGGAGGGCTTGGTCATCCACTCTACCAAGTCTTCGGCATGATGTGGCTCAACATGTCCAGCTGCCGAAAAGAAGGACAAGCGTGTCCCATGGCCATGTGCTGATGACAATGCACCGCGTCCACGACCAGCACTGTTGCCCCCAGACACAGAGCCTGCTTGCCCTCTTTTATTGCCTCCTGACTGTCTGCCTCTCCTTGTTTGCCTTCCAGACATTCTAATAGATGGCCTGCACGGAGATGGGAAAAAAGCAATAAGGGCTACCTTCAGGTGTCCTTCTCTGTCCCTTGAAACAAGGACTTTCACAGTGAAAGAAACTGACACTCTCCCTACCTACAGTTTTCTGTCCCTAGAAAAAATGTTTTTTTTAATCACAATATAGCACAAGAAAAATTCACTCACTGTCCTTACAGGTCCCTGGAAACAAGGACTTGCAGAGTGAAAGAAAAAAAACACTCTCCCTACCTACAGTTTTCTGTCCCTAGAAAAAATGTTTTTTTTAATCACAATATAGCACAAGAAAAATTCACTCACTGTCCTTACAGGTCCCTGGAAACAAGGACTTGCAGAGTGAAAGAAAAAAAACACTCTCCCTACCTACAGTTTTCTGTCCCTAGAAAAAATGTTTTTTTTAATCACAATATAGCACAAGAAAAATTCACTCACTGTCCTTACAGGTCCCTGGAAACAAGGACTTGCAGAGTGAAAGAAAAAAAACACTCTCCCTACCTACAGTTTTCTGTCCCTAGAAAAAATGTTTTTTTTAATCACAATATAGCACAAGAAAAATTCACTCACTGTCCTTACAGGTCCCTGGAAACAAGGACTTGCAGAGTGAAAGAAAAAAAAACACTCTCCCTACCTACAGTTTTCTGTCCCTAGAAAAAATGTTTTTTTTAATCACAATATAGCACAAGAAAAATTCACTCACTGTCCTTACAGGTCCCTGGAAACAAGGACTTGCAGAGTGAAAGAAAAAAAACACTCTCCCTACCTACAGTTTTCTGTCCCTAGAAAAAATGTTTTTTTTAATCACAATATAGCACAAGAAAAATTCACTCACTGTCCTTACAGGTCCCTGGAAACAAGGACTTGCAGAGTGAAAGAAAAAAAACACTCTCCCTACCTACAGTTTTCTGTCCCTAGAAAAAATGTTTTTTTTAATCACAATATAGCACAAGAAAAATTCACTCACTGTCCTTACAGGTCCCTGGAAACAAGGACTTGCAGAGTGAAAGAAAAAAAACACTCTCCCTACCTACAGTTTTCTGTCCCTAGAAAAAATGTTTTTTTTAATCACAATATAGCACAAGAAAAATTCACTCACTGTCCTTACAGGTCCCTGGAAACAAGGACTTGCAGAGTGAAAGAAAAAAAACACTCTCCCTACCTACAGTTTTCTGTCCCTAGAAAAAATGTTTTTTTTAATCACAATATAGCACAAGAAAAATTCACTCACTGTCCTTACAGGTCCCTGGAAACAAGGACTTGCAGAGTGAAAGAAAAAAAACACTCTCCCTACCTACAGTTTTCTGTCCCTAGAAAAAATGTTTTTTTTAATCACAATATAGCACAAGAAAAATTCACTCACTGTCCTTACAGGTCCCTGGAAACAAGGACTTGCAGAGTGAAAGAAAAAAAACACTCTCCCTACCTACAGTTTTCTGTCCCTAGAAAAAATGTTTTTTTTAATCACAATATAGCACAAGAACAATTCACTCACTGTCCTTACAGGTCCCTGGAAACAAGGACTTGCAGAGTGAAAGAAAAAAAACACTCTCCCTACCTACAGTTTTCTGTCCCTAGAAAAAATGTTTTTTTTAATCACAATATAGCACAAGAAAAATTCACTCACTGTCCTTACAGGTCCCTGGAAACAAGGACTTGCAGAGTGAAAGAAAAAAAACACTCTCCCTACCTACAGTTTTCTGTCCCTAGAAAAAATGTTTTTTTTAATCACAATATAGCACAAGAAAAATTCACTCGCTGTCCTTACAGGTCCCTGGAAACAAGGACTTGCAGAGTGAAAGAAAAAAAACACTCTCCCTACCTACAGTTTTCTGTCCCTAGAAAAAATGTTTTTTTTAATCACAATATAGCACAAGAAAAATTCACTCACTGTCCTTACAGGTCCCTGGAAACAAGGACTTGCAGAGTGAAAGAAAAAAAACACTCTCCCTACCTACAGTTTTCTGTCCCTAGAAAAAATGTTTTTTTTAATCACAATATAGCACAAGAAAAATTCACTCACTGTCCTTACAGGTCCCTGGAAACAAGGACTTGCAGAGTGAAAGAAAAAAAACACTCTCCCTACCTACAGTTTTCTGTCCCTAGAAAAAATGTTTTTTTTAATCACAATATAGCACAAGAACAATTCACTCACTGTCCTTACAGGTCCCTGGAAACAAGGACTTGCAGAGTGAAAGAAAAAAAACACTCTCCCTACCTACAGTTTTCTGTCCCTAGAAAAAATGTTTTTTTTAATCACAATATAGCACAAGAAAAATTCACTCACTGTCCTTACAGGTCCCTGGAAACAAGGACTTGCAGAGTGAAAGAAAAAAAACACTCTCCCTACCTACAGTTTTCTGTCCCTAGAAAAAATGTTTTTTTTAATCACAATATAGCACAAGAAAAATTCACTCACTGTCCTTACAGGTCCCTGGAAACAAGGACTTGCAGAGTGAAAGAAAAAAAACACTCTCCCTACCTACAGTTTTCTGTCCCTAGAAAAAATGTTTTTTTTAATCACAATATAGCACAAGAAAAATTCACTCACTGTCCTTACAGGTCCCTGGAAACAAGGACTTGCAGAGTGAAAGAAAAAAAACACTCTCCCTACCTACAGTTTTCTGTCCCTAGAAAAAATGTTTTTTTTAATCACAATATAGCACAAGAACAATTCACTCACTGTCCTTACAGGTCCCTGGAAACAAGGACTTGCAGAGTGAAAGAAAAAAAACACTCTCCCTACCTACAGTTTTCTGTCCCTAGAAAAAATGTTTTTTTTAATCACAATATAGCACAAGAAAAATTCACTCACTGTCCTTACAGGTCCCTGGAAACAAGGACTTGCAGAGTGAAAGAAAAAAAACACTCTCCCTACCTACAGTTTTCTGTCCCTAGAAAAAATGTTTTTTTTAATCACAATATAGCACAAGAAAAATTCACTCACTGTCCTTACAGGTCCCTGGAAACAAGGACTTGCAGAGTGAAAGAAAAAAAACACTCTCCCTACCTACAGTTTTCTGTCCCTAGAAAAAATGTTTTTTTTAATCACAATATAGCACAAGAAAAATTCACTCACTGTCCTTACAGGTCCCTGGAAACAAGGACTTGCAGAGTGAAAGAAAAAAAACACTCTCCCTACCTACAGTTTTCTGTCCCTAGAAAAAATGTTTTTTTTAATCACAATATAGCACAAGAAAAATTCACTCACTGTCCTTACAGGTCCCTGGAAACAAGGACTTGCAGAGTGAAAGAAAAAAAACACTCTCCCTACCTACAGTTTTCTGTCCCTAGAAAAAATGTTTTTTTTAATCACAATATAGCACAAGAAAAATTCACTCACTGTCCTTACAGGTCCCTGGAAACAAGGACTTGCAGAGTGAAAGAAAAAAAACACTCTCCCTACCTACAGTTTTCTGTCCCTAGAAAAAATGTTTTTTTTAATCACAATATAGCACAAGAAAAATTCACTCACTGTCCTTACAGGTCCCTGGAAACAAGGACTTGCAGAGTGAAAGAAAAAAAACACTCTCCCTACCTACAGTTTTCTGTCCCTAGAAAAAATGTTTTTTTTAATCACAATATAGCACAAGGACAATTCACTCACTGTCCTTACAGGTCCCTGGAAACAAGGACTTGCAGAGTGAAATAAACTGACACTCTCCCTACCTACAGTTTTCTGTCCCTAGAATAAATGTTTTTTTAAGCACAATATAGCACAAGGACAATTCACTCACTGTCCTTCCAGGTCCCTGGAAACAAGGACTTGCAGAGTGAAAGAAAAAAAACACTCTCCCTACCTACAGTTTTCTGTCCCTAGAAAAAATGTTTTTTTTAATCACAATATAGCACAAGAACAATTCACTCACTGTCCTTACAGGTCCCTGGAAACAAGGACTTGCAGAGTGAAAGAAAAAAAACACTCTCCCTACCTACAGTTTTCTGTCCCTAGAAAAAATGTTTTTTTTAATCACAATATAGCACAAGGACAATTCACTCACTGTCCTTCCAGGTCCCTGGAAACAAGGACTTGCAGAGTGAAAGAAACTGACACTCTCCCTACCTACAGTTTTCTGTCCCTAGAATAAATGTTTTTTTAAGCACAATATAGCACAAGGACAATTCACTCACTGTCCTTCCAGGTCCCTGGAAACAAGGACTTGCAGAGTGAAAGAAACTGACACTGTCCCTACCTACAGTTTTCTGTCCCTAGAATAAATGTTTTTTTTAAGCACACTATAGCACAAGCACAAAACACACTGACACTCTCCCTACCTATCCTTCTCTTTCCCTAAACTAAAGGAATCCAGGTTAAGCAAGAAAGAAATAACAGTCACTGTCCCTGCCTATGCTGCTCTATCCCTGCTCCGGAACACACTACACTAGGCCGCCGTGCTGGCGGCCTTTTATAGTGTGGGGCGTGTACTAAACACCCTCAGCAATAATTGGCCACAGGCATCCTGCCTGTGGCCAATCATTGCTCTCCTCGCTGCCGGCGCTGTGATTGGCCAAGCATGCGGGGTCACAGTGCATGCTTGGCCAATCACAGCGCCTGGATGACACTGCGATGGCGTAGTGCATTGTGGGCCGTTCGCGTCACTCGAATTTGGCGCGAACGGCCCAAATCGTTCGATCTTCGTCGAACGATCGAACAGCCGATGTTCGAGTCGAACGTATGTTCGACTCGAACACGAAGCTCATCCCTATTCAGGACTTGAAGTTCACGACAGGCATCTCCCCCCAGGCTCTGGGCCTCATAATCCCAGACACCTGTTCTGCCATTATACAAGTCCTGCAGGAGGACTATATTAGGGTAAGTTTTCTCCATTAACATCACATTTTATGTATTACATGTATGCTAATGTATTGTATTTCTTTCATCCTTCCCTAATTACCATGATTGTAATATGCTGAGAATGTCCCCTTTGTCCCCATGCATGCTGGAAGCTTTAGATTGCCCCTTTTTTCTCCTCCATGCATATTTCCCTTCACTAACCTTTCCAGCAGGGGCGCCTGTTGCTCCAAATGTTTGGGGGTTCAAACCCCAATTTAGGAAATAAACTTCCTCCTTTTTTGCTCTGTTGCCTATTAAACGCCCCCATTTGTTCCCTCCAATGCAGCCATTTTGTTCCCTCCAATGCAGCCAGTTCCCCCCCAGCCCTGCACTTACCTTCTTGTGGTCAGCGCCATCCTTCTTCTGTCCTTGATGTCTTCTCCTTCCCTTGATGTTGCATCAGCCAATCATGTTACCATTAAACAGACTTGGTGAACATGATTGGCAGAGCAGCCTGTCAGTGTTTACCCAAGGAATGCCCCCCCCCTGCGTCCCCTATTTAACTTTTCTGAAGCCAATTACATCCCTCAGGCTGTAATGTGCAAGACAATTTTCCATACTGTTTCTGATATGCAATTTTAAGCCCATAAATGCCGCAGTTCTTCATATGTCGGTCGCTTAACAGGGGGCCATCCACCTGAATAGTGGGCGGCATAGACAATACATAGGTTCATGCAACGCATGAACCTATGTATTGTTCTGAGTGACGGGCACAGGAGAGAGGGGGCAGTGCTCCAGCGCCCACTCTGGACGCACCGCCACTGCAATGCTATCCTGTGGCCAAACACATCTCCCCCCCCTCCCCATTATAATTTATTAATGGACCATCATAGGGGGTGATGAATATGATACATGAGCCTTCCATTATACTTATTTAAAACACCTTAATAAACGTAGACTTTGCTTGATGTTGGCCTCTAATGTATTTTCGTAGAATATACTTGTAATGTTTGATTTGTGTATTCTAATATTTTTTCATCTTGTTTGACTCCACAGCTTCCTTCCACGCCACAGGAATGGCAGACTGTGGCATCGGAGTTTGCCACGCGGTGGGACTTCCCCAACTGCGGTGGTGCTATAGACTGGAAGCACGTCCGCATCGTGCCGCCACCCCGTTCTGGGTCCTACTACTACAACTACAAGGGGTTTCATAGCATTGTGCTGATGGCGGTGGTGTCAGCACGGTATGAATTCCTCTATGTTGATGTATGGAAGAATGGGCGGATGTCCGATGGGGGATCCTTCATCCAGACGGAGTTTGCCCTCTGTCTCCAGAGTGACGACCTTGCATTGCCACCGGATGCAGGGAATATTGAAGGACTCCCCTTTGTTTTTTTGGCTGATGAAGCCTTCGGGCTCGGACCACATCTTATGAGGCCATTTCCTCAGAGGACCCTGACCCCAGAGAAGAGGGTGTTCAATTACCGGCTGGCCAGGGGCCGAAGAGTCGTTGAAAATGCCTTCGGCATAATGGCCAGCCGGTTCCGCCTTTTTATGACTTCCATCCACTTGGCGGACTACAAAATAAACGATGTAGTGTTATGCTGCTGTGTGCTACACAATTTTCTTTGCCGCAAATCGAATTCATATATGGCCTCAGTTTTGCCAGAGGCTGGACTTTCCCCTGATAATCCCCTGCCGGGTCTGGAATCTGCCCGTGCTGGCTTGCCCCCCCAAAATGCCCGTGAGGTTCGGGACAAATACATGGACTATTTCACGGGTAGGGGGGCAATTCCTATGCCAGGCTATGTCTAAAGATTGCTGTCTAACGATCCAAATAAAAATCTTGTTTAAACTTCTAACTTTTGTTGGTTTCCTGTCTCCTAGTTTGTCTTAGTGCATTTGTAGTGCCAAGTGTATTTTCCTTTAGTAAATACCAACCATTTCACTATTAACCTTTAAAAATTTACGAAATAAGGTTAGAGCATATTAGAAAAAGAAGCTACACGTTGTTTGTGTTCAAATCTTTTACTATGTGCAAATTCACACACCTTTTTTTTTTTTTTAATTTTACATTTTTTGTTTGCCTGGCCACAAACCGGCAATTGTTTTCTTAGGAAAATACAAAAACAACAGTTGCATTCCAAAAATTACAAAATTGGATACCTCGGAGCAATCTGAGACATTCACTTACACAAACTATATGTCTCTATGTGCCCGTCCTAATATGGGGTCCTGCCACCCCTTGCCCAGCCAGAAATTGAATATGCACACAATTGGGATAATTTTCCTATAGGGATTTTAGACTCCTGATCCCTATTGTCAACATGTGCTATCTGCCATCAGGGGTGATCAATGGACGTGTTTTGGGGGTGCAACCCCTTCCTCGGTTCACCTACTTTAGATACGAGGAAGGGGTTGCACCCCCAAAAGACGTACATGGATATCCCCTGATGGCAGATAGCACATGTTGACACACTGTGTGCAGATTCAATTTTTGGCTGGTTTGATTGTCAAAAGGTTTTTTACAAGTAGAAGAATAAACATGAACAAAAGGGGGTTGGGATGCCTTATTGAATTCTCCCCAAAACATCGAGAATGTCTTTAAATGTTTGATCCATCACATGAATTCTTTCTTTAATTTTGTCCAGTTCCGTGCTACATTCCATCACTTGCTGGATGAGGCGGAGGGCACTGTCAGCAGAGAAACCTGTACTATCCTTCACCCCAACATCCACATCCCCTAAAAACAAAATAAAAAGGTATTATAACTCTGCAGGCCTACCTCTCTTACCTGAAGCTGTGGTGACAGATACTGACCTGTTGTGGTGACCAGTTCCACAACGTCATCCACCTCTCCTTCCTGCACTTCTCCTTCCTCCACCTCAACTTCCTCTACATCCTTCGTTTGTGGGTCTTTGGGAGTTTGGGGTTGTTGTGAAGCTGTGGGGTTCTTGTGCTCCCTGGAGTGTCCTCCTCCCAGTCTTCTCTCCTCTATGAGAATCAAACAAAAGGTAGAGTTATCACACAGAAATTCTCTATGTTAAACAAAAAAACTGGCTAAATTGCTTGGAAGTGGGGTACAAGTGTGTGTTTGGGCGGAAGTTAAAGATGAATGCATTATTTCTGACCAAGAATATGCTTAGTATTCACCTTTGTCATTTTTTAGACATGTAGGCAACACAAAAATTCTCTGAAGCACCTGTGTGGGACACCCAAAAAAGGCGGGTCTGTTGGCCCACACTATAGTGCTCCAAAGTACAGATGTGGAAGCAGCTGCTGAGTGTCCTCTCCTTTACACTGACAAAAGTTTGCATTTCATTCTCTTTACAAACACATCATCTAGCCTAAAACTTTGTGCCCCAAATTTCCCAAAAAATGGCAGATGTCTAATTACTTTTGTGGCTGTAAAATAAGCCAAAACAGCGGATAGTGGCCGAACGAAGTGTCGGTAACGTAACGAACGATTACTGTGCCCAACCAAGTTCAAAATATAACATTTTGGAAGGGAGTCCAATAAGAAAAACAAAAAAACCCAGCAACATGTCAGTTTAGAAAAGGATTAATAGCATAAAAGTGTACATTTTACTTACTTTTAGCGAGCATTCTCTTAATGCTCCTTAACTGCTCTGGCTCCCTCAGTTTGAGGTCTGACCACCTCTTTCTGAGCTGCTCATTTGAGCGTTTCACCCCGAAATTCGTCTTCAGACTCTTCACGACTTTAGTGAGGATTTTGGCCTTCCTTCTATTTGGTTTGCTATACGGCCCATGCTTTGCGTCATAATCAGACTTGAGCAAGATGTCCACCATCTCCGCCATCTCCGCAAAAGACATATTCGATGCCTTGAATCTCCTCCTTGATCGTGACGTTTCCTCGGTCTCCGGGCTTGTCTCCTCCTCGTTAGTTGCGGAATTATCAGACACCTGCTGTAACTCCGCCATATCTGTCTGCGTGCCGAAAGAGAAGGGGCGGGGAAAAGATGTTAGTTAGAACATCATGGGCGGGCGACGTGTGCGGAGCGACGTGTTCGAATTTTGACGCATGCGTGGTGTGTATATAGCAAACACACATGTGACTATAGTACGTTCGGTGTGCGGAGAGAGGAGTTCAAGTGACGGACGTGCGAACGAAGGTATGTGATTTTGTGACTTGTACAAATTGTTGGCCTATACTGTTTTGAGAATGTTGTAGGATATATATGGTGACTACGATGTTAAGGAGGTTAGACTGTTTGCCTCACATTAGTTATATATTATTTCTTAAACTTGCAGATACAATATGAATGTCTTTATTAGCGACAAAGAGTTCCTGGCGGAATTTATTGACCGGGTAAGGGAGCTGCCCGCTCTGTGGGAGACGAAAAACCCCATCCATAAAAAAAGAGGGGTGAGAAAAGCAGCACTGGAGAAGCTGCTCCCATTTGTGCAGACCAAGGTGCCCACAGCCACAGCAAAACAAGTGGACACTAAAATTGGCAGCTTGAGAGGTACCTATAGGACTGAACGCTCTAAGGTCCTGGCTTCTCAGAAGTCAGGAGCAGCAGCAGATGATGTGTATGTCCCGATTTTGTGGTACTACAGCAGGATGTCCTTCCTGGATGACCACATTGAGGCAAGGCCATCACTCTCCACTCTTCCCTCCAGACTTCCCTGCAGCCAACCTGAGCCTTCTCTGGAGCAAGAGGAGGCAGCCATCCTGGATGATCCTGATTTGGCCATCTGGAGCCAGGTATAGTATTAAATGAAAATGTATTGGGCTAAAATTAATGTTTGACAAATATGTCAAGATGAGAAACATGCAATATTTTGGGTTCCACAAGTGAAATCAAGATCTCGAGACATTAGTCTGCACTTAATTGGGTGCTAAATAGTCAATCTGATGTAGGTGTAAATTATAAAAAATGATTTCTGGATTTACATTCTAATTGCTTCAATCATGTTTATAAAGTTTGATGCAAAGATTAAAACAACATATTAAACTATGTCCCTTTTTCATACACAGGATGAAATCAGCCAGGAGGAGGGTCTGGAAACTGTCAGGCAGGAGGTGGCAGGGCCCAGTGGCAGCCAGGAGGTGGCAGGGCCCAGTGGCAGCCAGGAGGTGGCAGGGCCCAGTGGCAGCCAGGAGGTGGCAGGGCAAAGGAGAAGCACCAGATCCCAGGTGCCTCCCATCCGGCTTCCCAAAAGAGGCAGGAGGGACAGGACCACCAGTGAGGCAGCAATGGCCCTTATTAAAGAGGCCCATGCCACCCTCAAGGAGCCCACATCCCCTGAAGAGGCCATTGCCGGCCTAGTGGAGGCAAAGTTCAAGGTGATGAGCATGGAGCAACGCCTCCTATGCAAGCCCCTGCTCATCACCTTGCTCAACAAGGGGGTGATGGAAAAAATTACCCCCAATACCGCCATTTGTGAGGTGGCACAACTGTCCCAACCTCAACCTCCTCCTCCACCTCCACATTCTTCTTCTGCCCCACCCCCTTCTCCTCCACCTCCACCTTGTTCTTCCGCCCCACCCCCTTCTCCTCCACCTCCACCTTGTTCTTCCGCCCCACCCCCTTCTCCTCCACCTCCACCTTGTTCTTCTGCGCCACCCCCTTCTCCTCCACCTCCTCCTCCTCCTGACAGGAGTACCCCTCCAGTGGCCCAGCCTCCAGCCAAACGAAGAAGGAAGGCTTCAGGAAAGGTTGCAGGGAAGGTTGCCAGGAAGACGAGGAAGTGATGGCCTTGCTTCATTGTGGTCGGACAGAAGGCAGCCTGTTGTAGTACCACACACTTGGGACATATATATCACCTGCTGCTGTTCCTGACCTCTGGGAGGCCAGCATCAGATTGTGTTCAGAAATGTTGGCCTTCTCAAGCTCCCAATTTTAGTGTCCACACAGGGTTGATGTGTGCTCTGGGGTCCCTGGGATGCACAAATGGCAGCAGGTACTCCAGCGCTGCCTTCTCTTTATTTTATTTGAAACATGAATAAATGTTATTTTTGTTTAAGTTCATACTTGACTATGTGTATTTGTAAAAATGTAAAATCTAGCTTTGGAGTAAGCAGATACATTTGACTGACAAAAAAAGGGACAGATAACAACCCCCCAAAAAAATAACTAAATCGTTTTTCCCAAAAACTGTGTAAATTTAAATCATATATATTAAAAGATTCAATGGGAGATCACTACCAAAACATTGCGAAATTACAATTAACATCAGTTAGAAAAATAACAAATTTTTAAATATTCCTAAAAACTTGCACGATATAATACACATAAATCTTCTTAAGAGCAGCATGAAAAAGGTTAAAAAAAGATAGTCATAACTCTGTGTGAATATCAGCAGCAAAAGAAGTTCATTCGTTTGGATTAATGTCACATTCTAACGAAGATTTCAATGCACAACATTTAAACGATGCAAAAATTTGGAGCGTGACGAATGTGCTATCTCCATTACGAAGGCTTGTTTTACCAGAAGATGCGCTCCCGTCTCATAGTTGCTTGTGAGCATGCGCGCTTTTGGAAGAGTCGTAAAAGCATACACACGAACCATTTTCTCGTCACAAAACAGGCCGACGAGAAACACGACGAGGAAATCTGGAATCCTGACGAGAAAATAGAGAGCAGGTTCTCTATTTTCTCGTCGAGATTCACGGCAGTTTTCTCGTCGTAAAACCATACACACGAACGGTTTTCTCGACAAAAAAGCTCTCGCGGCACTTTTCTTGCCGGTTTTGGACGAGAAACTCGGTCGTTTGTACGAGGCTTGACTCTTATCTCTTCTGCTCTGGATCCACCACTGGCTTGGAGTTCAGCTCCTTGACAGAGAGCCCGCACCCCATCTGGCGTCACTTGAGTCCAGTCTTCTGTACTGCCGGTGGGAGTATGAGACCTTCTGGACAGGGCATCCGCATCTCGGTTTCCAGCAGCCGGTCTGTATTTCAGGCTGAATTTGAATCCAGAGCGCAGCCAGCCATCGGTGGCCAGTGGCATCCAGCTTTGCCGTGGTGAAGAGATAAGTGAGGGGGTTGTTATCAGTTTTCACGATAAATTCTGCTCCATACAGGTAGTCTTTTAATTTATCTACCACAGCCCACTTGAGGGCTAAGAACTCCTACTTGTGGGTAGGATAGTTCTTCTCAGCTGGGGTTAAGCTCCTGCTCACGTAGGCAACGGGGCGTAGTTGCCCTTCATGCTCCTGGTAAAACACCCCTCCCAGACCATTGTGACTGGCGTCCACATGGAGTTCATATGTTTTTTTTTTGTGTCTGCATAGGCCAAGACAGGGGCAGTGGTTAAGCTTTTCTTCAGCATTTGGAAGGCCTCTTCACACTTCCCATTCCACTGATTTTCAACCGACTCCCCCGGCTTCCTCTGGCCCAAGTCATCCTCTTCTCCCTCTGTCTTCAACAGTTCGTTTAGGGGTCTGGCAATTCGTGCAAACCCTTTCACTAACCTCCGGTAGTATGAGCAGAATCCCAAGAAGGACCTGAGTTCCGTCACAGTGGTGGGCCGTGGCCAGGAGGTGACTGCCTCCAGCTTCTCAGGGTCTGTGGCTACCCCCTCTTCGGACACTATGTGTCCCAGGTAGTGGACTGACGACTGGTAGAACTGGCATTTCTCTGGTGAAAGCTTAAGTCCCTCGTCACTGAGTCTTTTCAAGACTTTTTTCCAGTCTCTCTTCATGTTCCTCTAGAGTTTTCCCAAAGACAATAATATCATCTAGGTATACTAGGACTTCGATGAGGTTCATGTCTCCTACGGTTTTCTTCATCAGGCGCTGAAAAGTGGCAGGGGCTCCAGACAGGCCTTGGAGCATCCGGTTAAATTTGAAGAACCCCACAGGGGTTATGAAGGCTGTCTTCTCCTTATCTTCCGGATGCATTGGGATCTGGTAGTATCCGCTCTTGAGGTCCATGACGCTGGACCACCTAGCTCCAGACAAACTCTGTAGCGCATCCTCTATCCTCGGGGTGGTATACTGGTTGGGTATCGTTCTCCCGTTGAGGGTCCTGTAATCTATACATAGCCTCAGCGACCCATTATTTTTCCTGACCACCACGATCGGAGAGGCATAGGGGCTTCTGGACTCCCGGATAACACCGGTTCGCTTGAGCTCAGCGAGCTGTTCCCTCAAATCTTCTAGATCGGCTAGGGGAACCCGCCTGACCCTCTCTCTGAAAGGCTCGTCTTCCTGGAGGCGGATTCGATGGGTGGCACTCTTCGCACACCCCACATCAAACTAATCTTTGGAGAAAATCTTCCTCCATCTGATCAACTGGGCCCTCGTCTTCTCCTTCCAGGCCCTTGGCAGGTTCGGGTTTTCCATGCAGAGCTTCTCCCATGTTGTGATTTCTCCCTCTGTCTTCTCCACATCTGACAAGACAACTGGGGCAGCTTGGCTCACCTGGCCCAGCAGCATCCTGGCTGGGATCTTCATGGGGGCATCAGTGGTGTTTCTGATGCTCACCGGCACCTTACAGTGTGCCTTCTTTAAAGCTCTTAGTGAGACCACTTCAGGGATCACTTCTAGACCTGAATGTTTCTCCCGAGGATCTGGTTCCAACACAACAAAGGGCCCAGGTTGCTCCCAGGTAAGCTTCACAGTGGCTCCGAGACAGGTTACTTCACCGGGCTGTAGAACTATCCCGTTCTTCCCTAACCTCCAGACTTTCCCTACCCCCTCTTCTGGGGCCTTCTGCTTTAAGACTAGTCGCTGGTAGGCTAGCTTCAGCATCGGATGGATTCTGGTGGCTATAGGGTTCTTCCCTTGTGTTAAGGGTGCCAGGAGCCTCCTGACCAGGTCCGTATTGGTCCCGATTATAAGGGAACTTTTGTTGGCTCCGGGTGGTCGAGGGCAGACCACTGCCAGAGTATCAATTACTTCAGCCTTCCCGGCCACTGAAGGGTCGAAGGTCAACTTTACTGGTAAGTAGCCATCGTAAGGGAAACTCTGTGTTCCGATCCCCCATTCTATCAGTGCATACTTGAATGAGGTTTCTGGATCCGTCCTCGGGTCCATCACCCCTGACTCTCGATTCGGGGATAACGACACTAAGAGTCGCTCCACCGCATCCGTCGGCCATTCTTCTCCCGGGAGACTGAGGACCACTGACATGTCTGGGCTGGCCTTGACTGCCTCGCACCACGCTTTCACTTCTAGCGGGTCCATGCCGATACCATTGGCGTGTTTGATTGCCGCATACAGGATCCCGGACTCTGAGCCCCCACGTGTAGCGATACCCCCAACTTAAGAGAGCCGCTGATATTGTTTCGGGCCCTGTACACAGCACTGCCAACCCCGGGAAATCTACTCGACCCTCCACTGGCACAGTTAGTCTAGAGAATGATAGACTGGTAATGTCTCTGCAATCATCTATGACTCACTCCACAATAAAGCAAACAGTAATAAAGTATAGTAATTGACACTGATACCGGAGTACTTAACTATAGCAACTTTACTGTTATATAAAAGTTAGGTAGAAGTACAATACACAATAACACATGCAGAGCCCAGCAATATTTTTTTTTGAATCAAAAAGGTTTTTATTGAACACCAGATAGATCACAACAGTTTCCATTGTACAAAAAATAGCAAAGGTTTCCCTCTGCTGGCGAACTGTAAAACAACATATAAGATCACATAAAAAACAGCACCACAATCTTGCATGTATAAGCATATTAATCCTCGGCCGCTTGGTTTCAAATTTACTGCAAAAGTCGGGACATCACCAGCTCCCTGGGGCTCAGGCCAGGGGTATCAAGCCATTGGGACCAAATTCTCTCAAACCTGCTCGGGCTTCCCCTGTGCTGGTATATGTACTTTTCCATTATAAGAGTATTTCCCATGTGTGCTACCCAAGAGGTGGTGGTAGGCGGTGAGACTGACTTCCAACCCATCAAAATAAGCTTCCTAGCCTGAAACAGGGCCCTAGAGACCGCGACCCTGGTCAACTCCCCAGGGATCGCTTCCTCCAAGATCCCCAGCAGGCAGCACTTAGGGTCCAAAGGGATCGTAATTTGAAACACTCTGTTTATTGTACCCACCACCTCAGTCCAATACCTGTGAAGCTTAGGGCATCTCCACAGGAGATGAATGAGATCTCCATTGTGCCTCTGACATCTACCACACACAGGGTCCCCGAGCTTACCCATCTTATATAATTTCAGCGGGGTGTAATGTACCCTCAATAATATATATAGCTGTGACACTTTCTGCGCAACGTTTAAAGAACAAGTAGTGACTGACCGCCACGCCTCCTCCCATTGGTCCCCTGACAGTGTACCTATGTCCTTCTCCCACATGGATTCCGCCCTGCTCGGGAATGCCTGTAGGTGACTTGCCAGTAACATCTGGTAGCATTGTGAGATAAATCCTTTTGTTTCAGTGCTAGTGTGCAGCACACGGAACACCGGGGCGGGCGACTGAACCCATTCCACCGCATTCCCGTGTGCCGCAACCGCATGTTGAAGCTGCATGTAATAATAATGCATATGAGCTGGGAGGTCAAATCTGGCCTGCAGTTCGGGGAAAGTGAGAAGCCTGCCGTTAACGAAAATGTGGGACAGCAGAGCCACACCATGGGCACGCCATCTGGGCCCCTGCTGCAGCTTCACCAACTCCACATAAGACCTATTGCCCCATATTGGGCTGTCCTCTGTGAATCCCTGCACTCCCTGGAGTTGTCGGCCCTTATTCCAGACTTTCTGGATAAGTGCGAGCGTCGGGGTCCGCTTGTTGGATTTGAGGAACATTTGCGCCTCCAGCCCCATCGGGATAGTCTCAGCGCCAGTGGCCGACAGCATCAGTCGTGCCGCCGAGCTCCCCGGGTCCTGGGACATAGAGCCGATCAAATGCTGTAACTGGGCCGCTATGTAGTACAGCCAAGGATTGGGAACCGCCAGCCCCCCCACTGTCCTTGGCCCGCTGCAAGTGTTCCAGTCTAATCCGAGGGGGCCTAGTATGCCATAGCAACCGTCGGAAGAGAGTGTTCACTATTCGGAAGATTTTCAGGTGTATCACTACAGGCGAGTTATGAAGAAAGTAAAGTAGTTGTGGCATTAAAATCATTTTGATCAGATTGGCTTTACCTGCAAGTGACATTTTTAGGGTGTTCCAAGTATTAATTTTGTCCCTAAACCGGGACAGCAATGGGTGCACATTAAGGGAGCAGTAGTCCCCCAGCCTGGGCGACACCTGTACCCCCAAATATTTAAAGCTAGATACAACTGGGATGGGACAAGAGTCCGGCAGGGCTACCCCACCATCCTCATCCAACAGCATCAGGGCGGATTTTGACCAATTAATGGTCAATCCCGAGTAGTGGCCGAATTGCTCTATTATTGACATAGCCCCGGGGATGGAGTGCGTGGGGTCCTCCAGGAACAGCAGCATGTCGTCCGCGTACAGCATGATTTTTTCTTGCAGCGTGCCGTATTGGAATCCCCGGACGCGGGCACTAGCCCGTATCAGGGCAGCCAATGGCTCTATAGCGATCGCGAAGAGCAGGGGGGACAGGGGACATCCCTGCCTCGTCCCCCTACCCAGAGCAAAGGCCGGTGACATCCTACCCGCGACCCTAATGGTCACCTGGGGGGACGCGTACAGCAGCCTGACCCACTCTATAAACTTGTCCCCAAAGCCAAACTTGGCCAACGTCGCCCAGAGGAACCTCCAACTGACACTATCAAATGCCTTGTTGGCATCAAGGGACAAGAGCGCCCTACGGCCCCCATTGTCTGCCTGCACCTGCATGTTCAAGAACATGCGCCTCAAGTTGGTGGCGGTGGACTTCTGCGGCATGAAGCCAGCCTGGTCTGGGTGGATAATAGACGTGATTATCCCGTTGACCCTGCACGCCAGGACCTTTGCCAGGATTTTTACATCGCTCTGCAGCAACGATATAGGCCTATAGGAGCCAGGGTCAACCGGATCCTTTCCCGGCTTCAACAGTAAAATAATATTAGCCCTAGCCATGGAACCAGGCAGCTGACCACCCTCTAGTGCGGCGTTAAAGACCTTCAATAGTTCAGGTAACAAGTGCTCCCCAAATTGAGTGTACACTTCTATGGGCAGGCCATTCTCTCCGGGGGCTTTACATGTAGGAAAAGAGCTTGCCGCTAATTGCAGCTCGCCCAGAGTAATTGGTGCATCTAACTGTTCTCTGGCAGATGTGGAGAGAGCAGGCAGATCAATACTAGCCATGTATGTTCCAAGGTCCGCATCCGAGTAGGCATCCCTCGATCCATAAAGGCCTTCATAGAAGGACGCCAGCTCGGATATAATGGTTTCAGGGGTATTAACCACCTTACCCGTAGAGGCGCGTATAGCACCAATGGCCGGGGATTGTGTTTGAGACCTCGCTATCTTGGCCAGCAATCGCCCAGTTTGTTCCCCTTCCTCATAAAATGCAAGTTTGGTAAAGAACCTCTTCCGCTCTGCCTGTGAGGATCGCAGACGGTCCAGAGAGTCCTGGGCCGACATCCAAGCCTCCCTGGCCAAGTCAGTGGGGCTAGTCACATAAGCGAGTTCCAGCTGCCTCACCTGGTCTCCCACCCGCTCCACCAAGGCAGAGGAGTTGTTCCTGACAATTTGTATTTCCTCGATAAATACCCCTCTAAGATAGGCTTTCAAAGTTTCCCATTTTAGCAGTGGGTCTAGGGAGTGCTCATGGGCCCGGAGTAAGACTTCAATCTTGGTTTCAATACGTTCTGGGGATGTAAACAGTTTGAGCCAATAAGCATTCAGTTTCCATGGGGCTCTAGGTAGGGAGCTAGACGGTTGAGTTACCAACCAAAGTACTAGCGGGGAGTGGTCTGATACCCCCCGTGGGAAATACTCCACCTTAGAGGTGCAACTAACCATGTTGGGAGTGCCCAGACACAGGTCTATACGGGAGAGGGAACCATGTGACTTGGAGAAACAGGAGAATTGTTTACACTTGGGGTTCCTAACCCGCCAGATGTCAACCCACCCCACCTCCTCCATCAGGCGTCCAAGAGCCGTACCCCGGTTGCTCTTAGGGGGCATCACCGGGGGGTGTCTGTCCAATTTAGGGTCTAGGTAGCAATTAAAGTCCCCTAGCAACAGTAGTGGGACGTCAGGCTTGTTTGCCAGGTAAGACAGCAGCAACTGCAGCACCTCTCTAGAAAAAGGTGGAGGCACATATACAAACGCCAGAATCATAGTAACGGTAAACAGTTTGCAATAAAGAAATACAAATCTCCCAGATATATCAATAAGCGAATCTAACTCCTGGTATACCAGAGCCTTGTGGATCAATACACTCACTCCGCGTGAATAGGCGGAGTGAGTGGAGTGATAGGCCTGCCCCACCCACGCATATCCCAAGAAACTAGTCGTATCTTTCAATAGATGGGTCTCCTGTAAGCCAATTATGGCCGGGTGAAATTTACGCAATACAGTGGATATCATGGTCCTTTTCAGAGGATCATTTACCCCTCTGACATTCCACGACACTATGGGTGTAGAAGACATGGCGATTGTATACTAAGAGTTCTGTCTGAGTGGGAGGAGTACCCAGAAGAGAGCAACAGTCCTGTATCCCCCCATCCAGCTATCAAAAAACAGCCCTGTGGTTCAAACAGCTTTGACTGTGGTGCATCAGTAAGAACAGTACAGTCCCTTGGGAAAGAAAAAAAAATCCTGCAGAAACTGTGGCAGAGATTCCTGCGCATCGGCGCTGTGGTGTCAGTACAGTAAAAATAGAAGTAGGAAGCATAAGAAAAACAAGAACAGTAAAACTTATCTGCATCTGCCGGTGGCTCCTGGACTGCCAACTGGGCGTCACTGGGGACTCCCCACCGGTGTTGAGTAATAGCAACACTGGCATTTCCAGTGCCAACAGGGCACAAAAACATAAGCCATGTCCACCATAACAGCAAACGGTACATAGGGGGGGTGCAGAGACACACTCCACCCATAAACTCAGGTCAGCGAAAAAAAAAAATCAGAAAAGTTAGTGGAAAACTATTCGCTGGTAACTTCAAGTAGGTATTGATCCTCTCAAGTGACATCATTTCAGCAACAGCACTTCTTTACCCGGATTGCTCTTGATATAGATAGGATTGTCCACATCAACCTGCACCATTCTCCGGTCCCCTCCTGCGGAAGTCTTGTTCGTTGCGGTCTAGCCAGTCCGCAGCATCCTGTGCATTCTCAAAAAAGTGGGCCTCATCTCTGGCTGTTACGCGAAGCTTGGCTGGGTATAGCATGGCATAAGACAGCTGAAGCCTCTGCAGCCTTTTCTTGACATCCATAAACTTTGATCTTCTGCGTTGCACTTCTGCAGAGAAGTCAGGATAAAAGGAAATCCGGGCTCCGTTATAATGTACAGCCCCCCTTTCTCTGGCCATTCGAAGTATCACTTCCCGGTCCCTGTAGTTAAGGAGTCTAGCAAGCATGGATCTCGGGGGATTACCGGGGGGGAGGGGGCGAGGTGGCACCCTGTGCGCCCGTTCCACCGTGTAAATCGGAGAAAAAGCCTCTTTACCAAAGGTCTCCTGTAGCCAGCCTTCTATGAACGTCGTGGGGTCCCTGCCCTCCACCTTTTCTGGGAGCCCCACAATGCGTACATTGTTGCGTCTCAGGCGATTTTCGATCTCATCATGGCGATCAAAGGCCTGGCGTGCCTGCTGAGCAGCGACTCTCACTTCCCGGGTCATGTGTGGCATCTGATCCTCTATATCACTGACTCTGCCCTCCACGGCCGTGGTCCTCTCCCTGACCTTCTGTATATCATGTCTCAGGAGATTAACTTTCTCCTCCAGCCCCCCAAATCTCTCCTTCAGGGCATCCACTGAGGCAGTGCACCTGTGAACAGCATGCAGGATTTCACTGAGTGTGGGCTGGGGACTGTCCTCTGTCTGCTGGTCAAGCAAGGCTGGAACAGAACCAGGGGCTGACTCCATTTCATCATCCTCAGCTTCCAGCATGTCAGTGTGTCCCTGCTCAGCCTGCTCTGCGGGCATTGCATGACCCTGTGCAACAGTCTGCAGGGAATCTTCCGGGCCTGTCAGTTTCCTGGCATAATATAGCATGTCTCTCGTTTGGTCTGTCCCTTTAGGGGCTTTGGTGGACTTACCCCCCAGCTCCGTCTTCTTCTCCTGCCCTCGTGGAGTCCTGGGAGGCAGAGACTGAGACATCCAGGCGCCATCTTGGAAGGCCTGGGAGGCCGCAGCCGCAGCGTCTCCTTTGTTTCCCCGGGTCATCATGCCGGGATTATCGAGCACCGCTGGAACCGAGGGTCTCTGGAGGTCTTTAGGCGCAGGTTGTGGCTGAATCGGGCGTTGTAGGTGGCGAGGAAAGGATCACAAACAGGATCTACAGCGGGAGCTCCGTCGAACAGGTCTGTTCACATGCCGCGTCAGGCCACGCCCCGAGCCCAGCAATATTAGTGACACTTAGCAATACTGTATAAAATATACTAGCACACCACGCTACAGCTATCCTCCCCGTGAGCAATATGGCACCCAATAATAACGCTACCCAGTCAGGCCTGACTTAAAGTAAGGTATAGTCTTAGGGTGAAGAATCTTCGCATGCAAGGAAAACGGTGGTGCACATCACGAACAATAATTGTAATCCAACGGGACAGTGTCTCAGCAAAGTAACAACTCCCAGGAGACTATCAAACTCAGTTCTGGAAATAGTCTCCTGCTAGGATAGTTGATATAGCACTAAGGGCCAAGGCAGTCAGTAGGCCTAAACAAAGTACTTGGCTATAACTTTGAGCAAGTGCTCTCTCACCACACCGGACTTAGTCCCCGTCCGTAACTTCCACCGCTGTGTATCCGCACACAGGGTCTGCGATAGCCGGATCTTCGGTCCTCCTGATGTCAGTGAGAAACGAATGGAAATCAGGTGACACACAGGCTCCGCAGTGTAGTGGAAGGCTCTTTGGAAGTGCGCAAGACCCAGGCTTCAGGCCTCGCACCAGCAGCAAGTCCGCACAGGGGATCCTCTTGCTAGGACGGCGTCCAAAGAGGCCGAGCTCTGCCTCCGCTTCACCTTTATAGCCCACCCCATGAGTCTCTGCGGTTGGCAATGCACCTTGGGTGCAGAACGGGGTTCTGGGTATCGTAGTCCTGGATCCTTAAAGGAGATTCCCGCTACACCAGAATGTGCCATCCTTCATATCAGAGACCAAGACAGCCCCGGACCATTATGCAGCTTAAAGACCACAGGTTTTTTTACAATTTGGCACTGCGCTGCTTTAACTGGTATTTGTGCGGTCATGCAAAGTTGTACGCAAACAAAATTTGCGTCCTTTTCTTCCCACAAATAGAGCTTTCTTTTCATTTTTCTGTAATTTTTATTTTTTGCAATATAAACGGAAAAAGACCAAAAACTTTGAAAAAAAATGATATTTTCTACTTTTTGTTATAAGAAAAATCTAATAATAAACTACATTTTAGTCATACATTTAGGCCAAAGTGTATTCAGCCACATGTCTTTGGTAAAAAAAAATGTCAATAAGCGTATATTTATTGGTTTGCGCAAAAGTTATAGCGTTTACAAACTAGGGTACATTATCTGGAATTTACACAGCTTTTAGTTTATGACTGCCTATCTCATTTCTTGAGGTGCTAAAATGTTAGGGCAGTACAAACCCCCCCCCAAATGACCCCATTTTGGAAAGTAGACACCCCAAGGAAATTGCTGAGAGGCATGTTGAGCCCATTGAATATATTTTTCCCCAAGTGATTGAATAATGACAAAAAAAAAAATCATTTACAAAAAGTTGTCACTAAATGATATATTGCTCATACATGCCATGGTTATATGTGGAATTGCACCCCAAAATACATTTAGCTACTTCTCCTGAGTACAGGGATACCACATGTGTGGGACTTTTTGGGAGCCTAGCCGCGTACAGGGCCCCGAAAACCAAGCACCGCCTTCAGGATTTCTAAGGGCGCAAATTTTTGATTTCACTCCTCACTACCTATGAGAGTTTTGAATAGCACAACCCCCCCCCCCCCCAAATGACCCCATTTTGGAAAGTAGACACCCCAAGCTATTTACTGAGAGGCATGTTGGGTCCATGGAATATTTTATATTTTGCCACAAGTTGCGGGAATATGACAAACTTTTTTTTTTTTGCAAAAAGTTGTCACTTAATGATATATTGCTCACACATGCCATGGTTATATGTGGAATTGCACCCCAAAATACATTTAGCTGCTTCTCCTGAGTACGGGGATACCACATGTGTGGGACTTTTTAGGAGCCTAGCCGCGTACGGGACCCCGAAAACCAAGCACCACCTTCAGGATTTCTAAGGGCGCAAATTTTTGATTTTACTCCTCACTACCTATGACAGTTTTGAAGGCCATAAAATACCAAGATGGCACAAACCCCCCAAATGACCCCATTTTGGAAAGTAGACACCCCAAGCTATTTGCTGAGAGGCATGGTGAGTATTTTACAACTCTCATTTGTTTTTGAAAATGAAGAAAGAAAAGAAAACATTTTTTTTTTCTTTTTTCAATTTTCAAAACTTTGTGACAAAAAACGAGATCTGCAAAATACTCACCATACCTCTCAGAAAATAGCTTGGGGTGTCTACTTTCCAAAATGGGGTCATTTGGGGGGGTTTTGTGCTATCTGGGCATTCCATGGCTTCCGAAACCGTGATAGGCAGTGAGGAGTGAAATCAAAAATTTACACCCTTAGCCTGAAGGCGGTGCTTGGTTTTTGGGGTCCAGTACGCGGTTAGGCTCCCAAAAAGTCTCACACATGTGGTATCCCCGTAATCAGGAGAAGCAACATAATGTATTTTGGGGTGTAATTCCACATATGCCCATGACATGTTTGAGCAATATATCATTTAGTGACAACTTTGTGCAAAAAAAAAGTAGGATTTTTAAAACAGCTTACCTGTAAAATCCTTTTCTTGGAGTACATCACGGGACACAGAGCAGCATAGTCATTACTATGTGGGTTATATAGATTACCTTCAGGTGCTGGCACTGGCAACTTCCAAAACAGGAAGTACCCTCCCCTATATAAGCCCCTCCCATCCGGGAGTACCTCAGTTTTGTAGCAAAGCAATACGTGTCCCCAAAAGAGGGGTGGGAGCTCTGTGTCCCGTGATGTACTCCAAGAAAAGGATTTTACAGGTAAGCTGTTTTAAAAATCCTACTTTCTTGTTCATACATCACGGGACACAGAGCAGCATAGTCATTACTATGTGGGACGTCCCAAAGCAATGCCACATGAGGGGGGGGATACACCATACATAAGCTGGGCGCCATCAGGCATGAGGATCTTTTGCGGCCTGCAACACACTGCGCCCAAAGGCGACATCCTCCTGACTTCTAACGTCCACCTGGTAGAACCTAGTAAACGTGTGTACTGAAGACCATGTTGCGGCCTTACAAATTTGCGCCAGGGAGGCCTGGTGATGCACTGCCCATGAAGTTCCAACTGCTCTCGTGGAGTGCGCCCTAACTTTGAACGGAGGCGGTCTACTTCTCAAGCCATAGGCTTGTATTATGACCTGTCGAATCCACTTGGCTAAAGTAGATTTTGATGCTGCCTGACCCTTTCTGGGGCCTTCCGGCAGAACAAACAAAGAATCCGTTCTACGAATCTGAGCAGTGGCTTCTAGATAAGCTTTAACTGCTCTTACTACATCCAAAGAATGCAATAACTTTTCCTCTACCGAGCTTGGTTTGGGGAAAAAAGAAGGAAGAACCACATCCTGGTTCAAGTGAAACCTCGATACCACCTTAGGAAGAAAGGCTGGGTGAGGACGTAATACTACTCTGTCCTTATGGATAACCAGATATGGCTCTTTACAGGACATGGCGGCTAATTCCGACACTCTTCTAGCCGAGCATATGGCTACTAAAAATATCAATTTCCTGGTGAGTAGAACCAAGGAAATGTGCCGCAAAGGTTCAAATGGCTGCTTCTGCAGAACCGACAGAACCAAATTTAGATCCCATGGGCATATGGGAGCCTTAATCGGTGGAATAATACGAGTCACACCTTGCATAAAGGATTTGACAAGTGAATGCATAGCCAGGGGCCTTTGAAATAGTATTGACAAGGCCGAAACCTGGCCCTTGATAGTACTTAAGGCAAACTTCCTGTCTACAGCCCACTGCAGGAAGTCCAGAATTCTGCCTATAACGTACTTACGTGGATGCCATTTTCTGGCCTCGCACCAAGTGATGTACGCCTTCCAAACTCTATAGTAGATCTGCCTGGATACAGGCTTCCTGGCATTGATTATAGTTGATACCACAGAGTTAGAGAGACCTCTCTTCTTTAGGATGTGGGATTCAATAGCCAGGCCGTTAAACTTAGAGTTAGTAAGGAAGGGTGGTATATCGGTCCTTGCGAAAGCAGGTCCGGACGACGTGGAAGGGTCCAAGGACTCCCCACAGACATTTTGATGATCTCCGCGTACCAGGCCCTTCGGGGCCACGCTGGAGCCACCAGGATCACCGGCTTCTTCTCCAACCTGACTCTGCGAAGGAGTCGAGGCAACAATTGTAGCGGAGGGAATGCATATATCAGTCTGAACTGATCCCAAGGGAACACCAGAGCATCCGAGCCGCAAGCGAGGGGATCCCTTGTCCGGGAGACAAATCTGTCCACCTTTGCGTTGAATCTGGATGCTAGCAGATCTACATCCGGTGTTCCCCACCGCTGACATATTGCTCGGAAGACCTCGGGATGAAGGGACCATTCCCCTGCGCATAACTGTTGGCGACTCAGAAAGTCCGCCTTCCAATTCTCCACCCCTGGAATGAAGACAGCTGATATACATGGGACATGCTTTTCTGCCCATTCCAGGATGTGACTTACTTCCCTCTGGGCTGCACGACTCCTGGTGCCTCCCTGATGATTGATATATGCCACTGCTGTGGCATTGTCTGATTGAATTCTGACAGGGGACCCTTGGAGTCTGGATGTCCAGGCTACTAGGGCGTACCGGGCTGCTCGTATCTCTAAGAGATTGATGGGCAGGGTTTTTACTACATTTGACCATCTGCCCTGGAGAGACCATTGCTCCAGTACTGCCCCCCAGCCTATAAGGCTGGCATCTGTAGTGACCACCTTCCAAGATATCGGGCTGAAGGGTTTTCCCTTCTGGAGATTCTGGGGGATCAACCACCAGCAGAGACTCTTCCGAACGGAAGGGGACAAAGCCATCGGGAAGTCTAGAGCCTGAACTTTTCCGTTCCAGGCTGACAATATGGCCCTTTGTAAATTCCTTGAGTGGAATTGGGCGTATGGTACAGCTTCGAATGATGCTACCATCTTTCCTAGCAGCCTCATGCACAGGCGTATGGACGGCTGTCTTTTTGCACAAAGCAGACGGACCAAGGCCCTCAAAGAGGATACCTTGTCTAGAGGTAAGAAAATCTTCCTCTGGTCTGAATCCAGCCGTAGCCCTAGATATACCAGGTTTTTCACTGGCTGTAGGGCTGACTTGTCCAGGTTGATGACCCAACCGTGAGACTCTAGATACTTGATTGTATCGACAATTACCACTTCTAGCTTGGCAACTGAGTGGTCCATCAACAACAGGTCGTCTAGGTATGCCATTATCGTTACACCCCGTGTTCTTAGATCGGCCAACAGTGGGGCCAGAATTTTTGTGAACACTCGTGGTGCTGTGGCCAGACCAAATGGTAAGGCTCTGAACTGAAAATGGCGCCCTTCTACTGCAAAGCGTAGGAATTTTTGATGATCTGGAAAGATGGGAACATGCAAGTAAGCATCTTTGATGTCAATCGAGGCTAACCATTCCTCCCCTTGTAGGGCAGCGGTGACCGATCGGATCGACTCCATCCGGAAAGACCGGACGTTTAGAAATTTGTTTAGACTCTTTAGGTCCAATATGGGTCTTATGTCCCCGTTTGGCTTCGGGACTGTGAAAAGGTTTGAGTAGAAACCCAACCCCCACTCTTCCATAGGAACCTCCATAATTACTCCTTGGAGCAATAGTTGTTCTAACGCCAATAGGAGAGACCCTCTTTTTAGAGGGTCTCTTGGCATGCCTGACCACATAAAATGGGACGGAGGAGACTCTTTTAACTCCAACTTGTATCCCAGAGTTACTGCGGAGAGCACCCATCTGTCTTTGATCGTCTCCCGCCAGGTCTCTGCGAACAACTGAAGTCTTCCCCCCACCCGTTTGAGTGGGGGCAGCCCTTCATAGGCTTGACTTGGAGGCTGGTTTAGTACCTCTTCGGATCCAGGGCTTTTTATTACCCTGTGGCTGTCCCTGATTTTTACCTCCTGAGTTTGACCGAGGAGGCCGTCGGAACTGCTTAGTAGCAGACGTCGCAGGGATAGGAGAGGTAGTCCTCTTAAAAGATGGACCCCTAGACCTCTTTTTACTCGGTAAGAGAGTACTTTTACCACTGGAAATCTTCTGGATATACTTATCCAGGTCTTCGCCAAAAAGGCGTTCCCCATGAAATGGGAAGCTAACTAAGAGCTTCTTACAGGGAGCTTCAGCAGACCAGTTTTTGAGCCACAGAAGCCTACGCATATGTACCAAAGACAGCGTGAGGCGGGAGGCCTGATGGATAGAATCCTTGATGGCGTCAACCGCAAAGCATAATGCTCTAGGCAGATCAGCCAGAGCCTGGGCCTGCTGGTCTGGCAAATCCCTCAGGACCATTTTCATTTGATCCTTTAAAGCTTGGCAGACCCCAATAGCTGCCACTGCTGGCTGTGTAACAGCCCCTGCTGTGGAAAAAGCAGATTTTAATAAAGATTCCAATTTTTTATCCACTGGATCTTTGAACATTTGAACATTATCTACTGGACATGTCAGTGATTTGTTCACAGAAGAGATGGCTGCATCCACCGTAGGAACATTCCATCTCTGGGTGAACTTTTCCTCCATGGGATAGATCACCGGAAACCTTTTAGGCGGAACAAATAGTTTATCAGGATGTTCCCAGTCCTGGTATATAAGTCCTTCCAATAATGGATGTATTGGAAAGGAGCAATTAACCTGGGGAGCTTTTAGCGACCCCAATGAGGAGACAGCAGTAGTTGATGGTTCAACAAGAGGCATTTTAAATGCAGATCGAACCATGTCAGTTAGGGTCTGGACCCACAATCTTTCAGTCTGCGATGCTGAAAATGGTTCATCTACTGTTGATTCCTCAAAAACAGAGCTAACCTCCTCCTGATCCCCTTCAGGTAGGTCGGTCCCTTCCTGGGACTGTTGCTCTGCCAACAGGCACTCTAATGGAGGTGATGGAGATCTGGCGCGCTTTCTTTCCTGTAGAGAAGAAGCGATCAATGCTGCCAATCTCTGCTCCAATCCCTCCAGAGTTGAGGAAAAAACCTCCTCTGTTATATATGCAGGAGCAGGTGGACTGAGGACAGCCGCAGTACCTGGCACTCCCGGGGGTTCCTTATGGGTATTAACCTCTGATTTCTCAGGGGAGGAGGGTGCAGATGACTGCTCCAGATCCTCAGAGCCCGATGGAGACCCCCTACACTTCCTGAGAGGTATATCTCGGAGTTTTTTAGGCGGCATATTCCTTAGTTCAAAGCTGAGGTATTCCAGCCGCAATACACCCCTTACTGAAATAGTCTAATGCAATTTGCTGCTATGTACATCAGTGGGTGTCTACTAATGCGTCTTTCTGGGGATGCCTGTATCAACCGCCCGCTGTAAGCCCCTATACCATGCTACCAGCTCCTTTTCATGCTCTGTGTCCATAGCAAGCAGCGTGGACTGAGTCCTTTTATCTTGCTGGGACGCCCGCACATGCGCAGAAGCGCTGGGCGCACAGAGCGCGTCATCCGCCAGGCTCCGCCCCCTTTTTTTAAGCTAAACCTTATAAAAGGAAAGCATGTGTGCGCGTGCGCGCGCGTGCACGTGTGCGCTCTTGGCGCCATGTAGGGAGAGAAGCCAGGGTCCCTGTTTCACCAGGACTCGGGGATGGAAGGAAACTACTTGGCAGCATGACAGAGGAATGCAGCTTCCCTGATAGAGAGCTCACTCATCTGCCTGGACTTTCACCATGGAAGGAATAGTCCCAAGAAAAAAGACGTTCCACAGCGGCCTCTAGTGGACAAACACAGGTACCGCACCTTTGTCTTTTTTTTTTTTTTTTTTTTTTAAAACCTCCTTTATGAAAAAACATTTCCAGGTTTACAGTTTTTTTAAAACTTCCCTTATGAAAAAACATTTCTAGGATTTCTTAGGCATATACAGCTATTAGCGGGAATACCCTTTAGGTAACAGGCAGAAAGACATATTAGGCTTGGGGGTCCCCTCAATAGAACCAAGTTCCTGAGGGGCCCCCACTTACCTTTTCCCCGCCGCAGGACTTTGTTTGGTCCACAGAAGCCCAAACTTCACCTCTCACGGCAGGCATTGTACTAGACCTTCAGGGACCGGGTTCCCAAGGATTCCACTCCCCTGGACCTGTATAGCACCCTGCACAGATAGCCTCTTGGTTTTGGGTATGACCAGAGCTCTGGATCCCAGGGTCCAGCCCTCCTAAGAGAGGCATTACAGGCAAAACCCTGCTCTTCTCTGCAAGGCCCGGGTACCGACCGTTTAGCTATGAAGCTTTTTTGGTCGGATCCGGAATAGCTTGCTAAGGCCCAGAGAACCTGTACACAAGCCCAGATGAATACATGTTAACCTTGGCCAACACCTTAGACACTGGCAAAAAACTGAGGTACTCCCGGATGGGAGGGGCTTATATAGGGGAGGGTACTTCCTGTTTTGGAAGTTGCCAGTGCCAGCACCTGAAGGTAATCTATATAACCCACATAGTAATGACTATGCTGCTCTGTGTCCCGTGATGTATGAACAAGAAAAAAAAAATTCCCGCAACTTGTCTCAAAATATAAAATATTCCATGGACTCGACATGCCTCTCAGCAAATAGCTTGGGGTGTCTACTTTCCAAAATGGGGTTATTTGTGGGGGTTTTGAACTGTCCTGGCATTTTATACACAACATTAGGAAGCTTATGTCACACATCATCCACTCTTCTAACCACTTGAAGACAAAGCCCTTTCTGACACTTTTTGTTTACATGAAAACATATTTTTTGCAAGAAAATTAAAAAAGCATGAAAAGATAACTCAGAAATTGAGATACCTGGGGGTCGGACGTTGAAGGCAAAGACACATGGGATAAACAAAAAAATTTTTATTTATAAAAGACAAAAGACAGTAACTACAATGAGAAAAAAAATGATTAAAACACTGTATACGAGATGGTTTGGGTAGATGTGATCCCTGTGTGCGTCTACGCGTTTCGCCGCCAGGCTTCTTCAGGACGAACAGAGATAGTAGGAGAACACGCCTTACTATCTGCAATACAGTATATTTCATGAAAAGACATATGTATACATATTCGGAAAGAACAACATATAAAAAACGTAAAAAGAAGAATCTCAGAATTTCAGGCGTGTTCTCCTACTATCTCTGTTAGTCCTGAAGAAGCCTTGTGGCGAAACGCGTAGACGCACACAGGGATCACATCTACCCAAACCATCTTGTATACAGTGTTTTAATCAAATTTTTTTTCATTGTAGTTACTGTCTTTTGTCTTTTATAAATAATTTTTTGTTTATCCCATGTGTCTTTGCCTTCAAAGTCCGACCCCCAGGTATCTCAATTTCTGAATTATCTTTTCACGCTTTTTCAAGTTATCCAACGGATGTGGCATTGTGAGTGCCTCCCCTTCCCTCATTTATATGCAAGAAAATTAAGTTGAACCCCCAAACATTATATATTTTTTTTAAAGCAAAGGCCCTACAGATTAAAATGGTGGGTGTTGCATTTTTTTCCCCACACAGTATTTGTGCAGCGATTTTTCAAACACATTTTCTTGGGAAAAAATACACTTTTCCTGACGGCTCCATGTCAGCACAGCTGGACGAGCCTCAGCCCACCCCTACGTGATCAGGACTTAACTATAAATTTTTCACTTACCTCAACCTCAGCGTTCTTCTCTTTTCCTCCTACGTGCAGGACGGAGGTGTGCTCCTCTACCTAGCCGGTCTAAATGGCTGGCGGATGAAGCTGGATGAAGTCCCTGGTGTCTAGACTAAATGACCATAATCCAGGGAGCCCCGCTGCTGGTCTTTGGGGCGGCTTTATCATGGCTAACAGCCGTGTCTGGGGTCCGCTTGGTCCAAACAAGATGGACAGCGGTTGTGGCAAAGTACTCCCCTATGCATGCGCGGGTCGCATGTTAAAAACACACCAGTGTGATCTGGGTCTATGGGTTGGTTTGCTGAATGGTGCACAAGCCCTGTGGTGATATTATCTATTAGTGTTTTCCAATCTCAGAACGAACATGCTTCAGACCCTTCAATAAGAAGACATGGATGAACATGAAGGAGCAGTCTCATGACTTTCCCAAGCAAACAATCAGCTTCAGATCCTTCCATAAAGAAACAGACGGCAAGGATGTTACCTAGTTCAAGCAACCTAGGATAAAGATGACGACACCTAACCAGTTGCCACAATTAAGCAGATGGTCAAGACACTCTAAAGGAATGACTAGATTCTTCTCATATGGGGACCATCTGTTTGGCAATGTCCAGCCTTCTTTCAGGGCCTTCTTGGTCCAATCAACTCTCTCCAGTCTCTTCTGAACAGGAGAAAGAGGACGACCTGTGTCCAGATTGCTAAGGTTGGTGAAATGCCTGTGTATAGAGGTGAAACTTTGGAAGTATTTTAAATGCCTCCAAAAGACGGCTGGATGTTGAATGGATCAAGTGCTTGTTCGTCAAGATTGGAGGATATTGTCACAGCAGGATGTCAAAGTTATGCCCTTTGGAATGAATAGAGGTCCAGGGGTTGGGACCACCCCGCTGGTTAGTATGTGTCCCTTGTGGGATCGGCCATTCACATGACCTTACCATCAGAAGGTGCGACCCTCAAGGACAAACGCGGTCACTGCATTTTTTTCTTAATCGCAGAAGGGCAAGCCTAAATTAAATAGTGGCCAGTTTGGCCTCCTGTCTCAAGATGAAGGTCTACTGAGTTAAAGAAGACCAAAAACTCAAGAGTTATTGTCCACGCTCACGCCGGAGAGCGTAGCTCCTGCGCTTTTCTGGATGGGAGTCCAGGAAAGACAAGGAAGCAAATGCTTAGTCCAAGAAGTCAATAAGAACTTCCATGTCAGGATGCTCTCTGTTATTTTGGGATTGTGCCACCCATACATGCCCTAGGGGCACTATGTGGTTCCTTTGTGAACATAGGGATGGCTTGTGGATGGACACGTGGTCCCCTAAGGAAAGCATTTTGGGCCATATTTGGAGACCTTTCATCCTTCACGTCTCAGATTGAGCCATAGAAATCGCCTCGCCCCAACAGCTCAGACGATCTGGTGGTACAGGCAGATACCAGCCAGTCTAGGGGAGCCCTACTTCAGGAACATTGAGCTCAGGACCAATGGTCTTTTGTCAAGGATCCAAGACTCCATCTTGGAGTTGAGGGCAACCTTTTCAGGCTCTTAGCCTTCAGTCATCTCATCCAGAGTAAGCCTGTCCTGGGGAAAGTTGGACAGCACAATGACTGTGACCTACATCTGGAAACAAGGCTCAGTCTCTCACTTCTGAAGTTTTCTCCAATTCTAGAATTCACCCAAGTCAATCCTCCCAACGATTTGCGACCCATGTGCCTGGTCGGAAGAAATTTCAGACGATCTATTTGTCCAGGTCAAGTCTGACGACAATGGATGATCCAGACTACTGCGAGTCTTTCGAGAACTAACAGAGCTTGGTGTTTTGTCTGCCAGAGGTAGACCGCTTACATTCCCAGTCGGCACTGAGTTGCTGAAGTTCCATTCCACGGCCCAGGAGCCGCAAGCGCTCGGAGTAGAGGTGCTGACCGCAGAATGGATCGCCAAGACTGCTGATGCCTTTTTCAGCTGCTCCCTCTGATTCTCAGCTTCCAGCTAAGGCTGGGGCGAGGGAAGGTGACAGTTTTGGTACCCGTTACTCCTCCTGATGAGTGTCAAGGAGTGACGCCCTCTGCCTGGTAGATCAAATCTTCTCCAGTCCAGTCCCATTCATCCAGCATCCAACAGACTCAGGCTGATGGCCTGGGTCGAGAGAGGCAGAGCCTAATGGATGTCGAATGCTCTGTGAAGATTTTAACAGTTCTACGAAACGAGAAAGGTCAGCGCTAAGCATGCCTATAGTAGAACAGGGCATATATGCCCAGTATATTCGCTGATCAAGATTTTACGCTGGACTCTTCAGAATCCTCCGTCGAATGTCTACAGGCATGGCTTGACTTAAAGCGGAGCTCCGCCGGAAAAAAAATCTTAAAAGCCAGCAGCTACAGCTACAGCAGCTGCTGGCTTTTAATATTTGGACACTTACCTGTCCTGGAGTCCAGCGACGTCCGCAGCAGAAGACGAGTGATCGCTCGTCACTCTGCTGCTCCCTCCGCCATCCTCGCTGAGGGAACCAGGAAGTGAAGCCCTGCGGCTTCATGCCCGGTTCCCTACGGCGCATGCACGAGTCGCGCTGCGCCGTTCTGATTGGTGCTCCTGTGTTCTGGGAGCCGAGTGTCTTCTAGAACACTACGGGAAGTGACGTCACTCCTGCAGATTCCCGGAGAGCGGACTCCCGGATGTGGGTGAAAATACCTGTCTTAGACAGGTATCTTCACCCCCCCTCCCCCCTGAAAGGTGTCAATTGTGACACCGGAGGGGGGGAGGGTTCCAAATAGCAAAAGTTGCTATTTAGGGTGGAGCTCCACTTTAATTCTATACGCAAGCATGCTATAGAAATGCATTTTGGCTATCGCTGTCTTCACCGGCATTCAGCAAGCTTCCAATGCTTAATTATACAGTTTTTCAAGATTCAATTTGGTTGAAACCTCAAACTTGTTTCCGGAATGAGATATACCAATGCTGATTGATGTTATTTCATCGGATGCCTTCAATCACCCTGTGGTACTTTCTCGCTGAAACTGATTTACTGGTGGCAATTACATCAGCATTGGTGTCCTTGGGTTTAAAGAACCCATACTCGCGTACTTCCCAGACAGAATGGTGCTCATGCCAATGCTCTAATATGTACCTGAACTGACCTTTAGAGTTCATATCACACAAAAGGTTTCCCTCCTACGTTCCCTTTGGGGAGTACTCAAAAAGTTAGCCCATCGGATGTGGGCTAAGCGCTAAAATATTTAATCAAGGCGACTACTGCCATCAGGAGCTCTGTACATCTGTTTGTCCTTTTCAGGTGGAACACATAATGATTTTACGGCTCCCAGCAAGATTATTATCTCTTGGTTGATACCCTCATCTCCTTGGCCTGCAGGTTGTAAGGCTGGCTGTGCCAGGAGAGTCAAGGCATTCTCACTAGAAGGGTCCAGACCTTGAGGGTGACAGCAGGCCGGGTGTCTCAAACTATCCGCAATACAAAATAATCATATTCATGACAGTTGGGTTTGTCAGAGGCATTATGGTTTCTGTTACCGTTTTAGTCAGAATTGGAGTGTGTAGCATTATCCCTCCCCTGTTTTTGCTAGTTAATTCCCAGCTGTGCTGACTTGGAGCCGTCAGGAAAATTGAATTCAAATACTTACCGTAATTTTCCTTTCCTGACAAGCTCCATGTCAGCACAGAACCCGCCCAGTTAAGTAGTAATAGTTACGAAATGCTGAGGTTGAGGTGAGTGAAAAATGTATAGTTAAGTCCTGATCACGTAGGGGTGGGCGGAGCCTCACCCAGCTGTGCTGACATGGAGCTCGTCAGGAAAGGAAAATTACGGTAAGTATTTGAATTCAATTTTCCGTTTTTTTAATTTTAATTCACTAAAACACACTATATAGCCCAAATGTTTGATGAAATAAAAAAGATGATCTTAGAACGAGTACATGGATACCAAACACGACATGCTTTAAAATTGCGCACAAATGCGCAGTGGCGACAAACTACATACATTTTTAAAAGCCTTTACAGGTTACCACATTAGATTTACAGAGGAGGTTTACTGCTAAAATTACTTCCCTCGATCTGACCTTCGCGGTGATACCTCACATGCATGGTGCAATTGCTTTTTACATATGACACCAGACCGACACCTGCGTTCGCTTCTGCACAAGAGCAGGGGGGGACTCCTTTTTTTTTTTTTTTTTTTTTTTAATTGTTCCTTCCATTTATTTATTTTTTATAATATTTATTGTTATGTCAGTGAATGTAAATATCCCCTATGATAGCAATATGTAGTGACAGGTACTCCTTTTTTTGAAAAAATTGGGGTCTATTAGACCCTAGATCTTTCCTCTGCCCTCAAACCACCAAGATCGGTGTGATAAAATGCTTTCCCAATTTCCCAATGGCGCTGTTTATATCCGGGGGGGGGGGGGAACATTCCCTCCCAATGCTTGTAAAAGCAGTCTAGAGTCTAATTAGCCACTAGGATTGCTTTTACATGAAAGCCGACCGCTGGCTGAAAAGAATGATGCCAAGATGATACCTAAACCCGCAGGCATCATTCTGGTATAACCATTCAAAGTCCAGCAACATACCAGTACGTTGCTGGTCCTTGTTGGACATGTATTGTAATCTTTTTTTTCATGCAGCCTGTTGGCTGAACGAAAAAAAGAGATTGATCGGTGGGTATGCCCACCATTAGAATACCTCCCTTCATCCACCCACTTCTAATGATGGGCATACATGCACCATTTATATATGCTGAAGCATGGGAGCATCCTCCTGCAAAAGTTATGCCGCGTACACACGGTCTGACTTTTCCACGGGCAAGCCTCCATCTGAATTTCGACCGTATGTACGCGGCATTAGGAGAAAAATCGCACCTCCGCCCCTGCTGCCCCCATGCTTCGACATATGTGCTCTTCTTTTTTTTTTAACGGTGGTGGTGAAATCACCTCCTACAGCGTTGGAGTCACGGCTTTATGTATCGTGGGAGCAAACGCTGTTGCTGTCAAGATAAATAAATCCGCGCTGCAGCTGAATGGCGCACCTGAAAACAAAAAAATGGTAAACAATAAAACATTTCAGACTAAAATACAGTAAAAAAAAGAGCAGAACAATAGAGGATAGAATAGAGAGGGAGAGAACGATAAAAACGACAACTTTTTTTTTTTTTTATTCTTTTAACAGTTTCTTTTTGTAACTGTAACTGTTCAACTTTTCGGTTCCAGGTTTGGGTCTCTCAAAATGCGATGGCATCTTGGGAGACCCTGTGTAAGTGTGTCCTATTCTGTGCATTGCTGTACCCTATGCTAATACTGCACTGGTGTGTGGTAGCGTTCAAAACATTCACCAATGCAAAGACCAGGATTGTAAGGACAGCGAGGACAATAATAACGGGTGTCACGCCTATATACGCGCTTTCTACAGACAACATTTTCTTTGGGGAGCTCGTTGGGTAGGGGTACTCTCAAGGACATACGGAAAATGCCTGTCATGCAGCCGGTTTACTGCATTTGGTTGGGGATGGTGAGTAGGGATGAGCCGAACACCCCCCGGTTCGGTTCGCACCAGAACTTGCGAACGGACAGAAAGTTTGCGTAAACTTTAGAACCCTATTAAATACAATGGATGCGAACGTTCAAAATCAAAAGGGCTAATTATAACGGCTAATATGCAAGTCATTGTCCTAAAAAGGGTTTGGGGACCCGGGTTCTGTCCCAGGGAACATGTATCAATGCAAAAACAAGTTTTAAAAACAGACGTTTTTTTGGGAGAAGTCATTTTAATGATGCATAAAGTGAAAAAAAAAGTGGAATATTCCTTTAAATATCGTACCTGGGGGGTGTTTAAAGTATGCCTGTGAAGTGCCACATGTTTCCTGTGTTTAGAACTGTCCCTGCACAAAATGACATTTCTCAGGCCTCGTACACACGGCCGAGATTCTCGTTGAAAAAAACATGTCGTTTTTTTCGACGAGATTCTTGGACAAGAAACTTGTCCCGGCCGAGTGTACACATGCTCGTTTCAAAGAACCCGCGGTTCTTTGAAAGGAGTGTACGCGGTGACGTCATCGACTATGTCGAGCATGCGCTCGTCACATTCGATGCCGTCGCCGCCATCTTGGTATACCCTACGTATGCCTAGGAAGCTACCGCGCATGCGTCAAATTCATTTCGAACATGCGCGGGCTTCCGGGCGGACAGGTAAGTGTACACACACTCACTTTTCTCGTCGAAACATGCCGAGGAGAATCTCGACGAGAAAATAGAGAGCAGGTTCTCTATTTTCTCGTCGAGGTTTCTTGTCGGTTTTCTCAACGAGAAACCCGATAGCAGCATACACACGACCGATTTACTCGGTAAGACCTCTCTGCCAGCAAGTTTCTTGCTGGTTCTTGCCGAGAAAATCGGTCGTGTGTACGAGGCCTAAAGGAAAAAAAATGGTCATTTAAAACTGCTTGCGGCTTTAATGTCATGTCTGGTCCCTGCAATATGGATGAAAATCATTGAGAAAAATGGCATGGGTACCCCCCTACCCCACTACCAGCCCCTTTGGGTCTTGTATGGATATTAAGGGGAACCCCGCACCCAAAATTAAAAAAAGGCCCTATATACTCTGAATAGCAGTATACAGGCGGTGCAAACAAGACTGTAGGTTTGTTCTTAAGTAGAATCTTTTTCTAATTTGGAACAGGTAGGTCTAGCCAAAAAAATCTATTTTTAAGCTTTTTGGAGAACATAGGGAAGGGTTATCACCCCTGTAACATTTGTTTTGCTGTCTGTGCACCTGTTCAGAACATTTCACCTCACTTTCCATCCCAATGACAAATGTTTTTGGAAAAGTGGGGTTTTTATTGGTGATAAAGCATCAGTAGAGAGGAGACACCATTTTCCCATATTAACTTTTACAGGAGAGAATTTCCCTTCCTAGGGGTAGATTTCCTCTCACTTCCTGTTGTCTCCTTCCGTTTGCAAGTAGGATTCGTTTGTAAGTTGGATGTTTGAAATAGGGGCCTGCCGTATATACTCTGCAGAAATTTGCCCCTTAGGTGTCGGTGTTGCCACAACACTGTAAGCCCTCACAGTTACTCTTGGTGGGCGCAGGAATTACATGCCCCTGTTAAACAGGGGCTGAAAAATTGGGCCTTAGGCGCTGGTGCCACAACACTGCAACCCCTCACAGATACTATACTTAGAGTGCAGGAATGAGCCCTGTTGCAAAGCATTGCATAAAAAATTGTAATTACATGCCCCTGTTAAACAGGGGCTGAAAAATTGGGCCTTAGCCACTGGTGGCGGCACCCAGAAACAAAAATGTTCTTCCAAGCTATCATCATGAATCGGATCATTGAGGAGGAGGAGGATAGTCAGTCAACATAACAGGACAGTCACTCAGCATCGGCATAGGCAGTCTTGAAGGGATGTGACATTTCAAAATAAATTATTCTTTTACATCAGCTTCAGGTGCTTGGTAGCTGGTGGTGATCCAAGACTGGTTCATCTTTATGAAGGTCAGTCGATCAACCGAGTCGGTGGACAGGCGCACCCTGTGATCCGTGACAAAGCCTCCAGCAGCACTGAATGTGCGTTCCGAAAGAACGCTGTATGCATGACAGGCCAGTAGCTCAATTGCATACTGTGCAAGCTCTGGCCAGTGATCCATCCTCAAGACCCAGTAAGCCAGAGGATTTGCGGTGGGAAAGGTGTCCAAGTCTGACCTTGCCCATAGGTATTCCTGCACCATGTATATCAGACGCTGGCGATGGTTGCTGGAACCGATCATACCTTAGGGCTGCGGACTAAAAAATTGTCTGAACGCATCGGTCAGACGGCCACCTTCCCCACCGCTCCTTCTTTGACTGACCGAAGCCTCAACAACTCGTTGTCCAGGACCAGGAGTTTGTAACCTCCCAGTCTCTGGGAACGCGTTGCACAGACCTTTCTACAAGGCCTCCCGGAGATGTCTCATCCTCTGCTCCCTCTGCGACGGTAAGATAAGGTCCACAACCTTACCCTTGTACCGTGGATCAAGGAGAGTGGCCAGCCAGTAATGGTCCCTCTCCTTGATCCGAAGAATACGAGGATCCTTCCGCAGACTTTGCAGGATCAGGGAGGCCATGCAGCGTAGGTTAGCTGAGGCATTCGGTCCGGAGTCCTGGGTCACTAAGGACGACATGATCCGCAGCCACCTCCTCCCAGCCACGTACAAGTCCACGGGTTTCTTGGGACTGTAAATCATCCCTAAAAGACTGCTGCTGTCGATGCAGAGTGCCAGGCTTCACCTCCATGCTGACACAATCCTCCTCCTCCTCGTCCTCTTCCTGTGCGATGGGTGGGACTGAAGGAACACTGTCTGGGTAAAGGGGGCCTTGAGAGGCAAGGAAGTCCTCCTCTTCCTGCCTCTGTTCTGCCTCAAGTGCCCTGTCCATTATTCCATGCAGCGTATGCTCCAACAGGTGGACAAGAGGTACAGTGTCACTGATGCATGCACTGTCACTGCTCACCATCCTCGTGGCCTCCTCAAATGGTGCCAGGACAGTGCATGCATCCCTGATCATGCCCCACTGGCGTGGTGAAAAAAACCTGAGCTCCCCTGACCCTGTTCTGGTGCCGTAGTCGCACAGGTACTCATTGATGGCCCTCTGCTGCGTATGCAGCCGCTGCAGCATGGCCAACGTTGAGTTCCACCTGGTGGGCATGTCACATATAAGGCGGTTCTTGGGCAGGTTCAACTCCTTTTGCAGCTCAGCCAGCCGAGCACTGGCATTATATGATCTGCAGAAATGCACACAGACTTTCCTGGCCTGTCTCAGGACATCCTGTAAGCCCGGGTACCTGCCAAAGAACCGCTGCACCACCAGGTTAAGGACGTGAGCCACACAGGGCACATGGGTCAGTTGTCCCTGTCAGAGGGCGGAGAGGAGGTTGGTGCCATTGTCGCAAACCACCATTCCTGGCTTAAGCTGGCGTGCCGTCAACCACCTCTCGGCCTGCCCCTGCAGAGCTGACAAAACGTCTGCCCCAGTGTGGCTCCTGTCCCCCAAACACACCAGCGCAAGCACGGCATGGCATCTTTTTCCCTGCGTACTTGCGTAGCCCCTTGAACGCCTACGGAGCACCGCTGGTTCCGAGGACAAAGCACATGAAGAGGCCATGGAGGAAGAAGAAGAGGAGGGGGTGGAGGAGAGAGGTGTGTCACAACCAGTAGTAGCATTTTGGAGGCGTGGCGGCGGAACAACCTCCAACACTACTGCACCTTGTCCTGCATCCTTCCCAGCTGCCAAAAGAGTGACCCAATGGGCCGTGAAAGAAAGGTAACGTCCCTGTCCATGCCTGCTAGACCATGAGTCAGCGGTAATATGCACCTTACCGCTGACCGCCCTGTCCAGCGAGGCATGGACATTGCCTTCCACATGCCGGTAGAGAGCCGGAATTGCCTTCCGTGAGAAAAAGTGGCGTTTGGGAACCTGCCATTGAGGAACCGCACATTGCATAAACTCACTGAAGGGGGCCGAGTCTACCAACTGAAAAGGCAGCAGTTGAATTGCTAGCAATTTAGCCAAGCTAGCATTCAACCGCTGGGCATGTGGATGGCTGGGAGTGAACTTCTTTCGACGGTCCAGCAGCTGGGGCAGGGAAATTTGCCTGCTACAATCGAACGTCGGTGTACTGCTAGCAGAGTGCCCGCAAGTACTTGGCTGTGACACACATAATTCTACACCTTCATTCCTCTCAGTGCAGGTTTCAGAGAGGACTGAAGGTATAGTGGGGTTGGAGATCCCATCTGATGAGGAGCAAGGAGAGGTCCGCTTTGTTTTTTGGTGTGGGTCTTTAAGGTACGCTTGCCAACGAGCTGCATGGCAGGTCAACATATGTCTAGTCAAGCAAGTGGTGCCCAAGCGGCTGATGTTTTGGCCACGCGAGATAGGCTTGAGACATATGTTGCAAATAGCAGCGGTGCGATCTGATGCACTCGACTCAAAAAAGGCCCACGCCAAAGAACTTTTGGAATAACGGGCAGAGGCATCGCCCTGCACAGGCGTAGCTCTGCGGTGTGATTCAGTTGGTGTGCTGCCCTTACGCTGGCCCCTGGAGGGCATCCTGCCTCGTTGGAGATGTGCCTCCTTCTCATTCTCCTCCTCCTCCTCTCTCCAATCAGGCACCCACGTGGAGTCAGTGACCTCATCATCCCCTCCCTCCTCCTCACTGGAGCCAATCTGGCAGTATGCTGCAGCTGCTGGAACATGACTGACAGATTGCTGTTCTTCTTGAGCATCCCCTCTCTCTGCGCTCACGCTACTGCCTTCCTCTAGCTGGGTATCATCATCAGACCCTTCAAAACGCTGGGCATCCTCCTGGAGCATGTACCCAACACTGTGCTCAAACAGTTCAGGGACTCCTCAGGAAGACATGGTGGGTCTATCTAGGGAAGGAGTGACTGATGATGACATTAATACGAGGGAAGAGGACACTTTGGCAGCTGCTTTGCCAGTACCCTGAGCCTGGGTGAGAGAGGATGAGGAGGATGAGGAGGGCTTGGTCATCCACTCTACCAAGTCTTCGGCATGATGCGGCTCAACACGTCCAGCTGCTGAAAATAAGGACAAGCGTGTCCCATGGCCACGTGCTGATGACAATGCACCGCGTCCACGACCAGCACTGTTGCCCCCCGACACAGAGCCTGCTTGCCCTCTTTTATTGGCTTGTGACTGTCTGCCTCTCTTTGTTGGCCTTCCAGACATAGTAATGGCCTGCAGGGAGATGGGAAAACCAGCAATTGGGTAGTGTATATTGTGCTGGAGGCACACAACACCCACTAACTCCAGCAGATGCCTTTATTAGAGAACAGCAATGACGGGTATATACAGGTGTATACTGCGCCACTAACTCCTGCAGATGCCGGTATTAGAGAACAGTAATGACGGGTATATACAGGTGTATACTGTGCCACTAACTCCTGCAGATGCCTGTATTAGAGAACAGTAATGACGGGTATATACAGGTGTACACTGTGCCACTAACTCCTGCAGATGCCTGTATTAGAGAACAGTAATGACGGGTATATACAGGTGTACACTGTGCCACTAACTCCTGCAGATGCCTGCATTAGAGAACAGTAATGACGGGTATATACAGGTGTACACTGTGCCACTAACTCCTGCAGATGCCTGTATTAGAGAACTGTAATGACGGGTATATACAGGTGTACACTGTGCCACTAACTCCTGCAGATGCCTGTATTAGAGAACAGTAATGACGGGTATATACAGGTGTACACTGTGCCACTAACTCTTGCAGATGCCTGTATTAGAGAACAGCAATGACGGATATATACAGGTGTATACTGTGCTGGGGGCACACAACACCCACTAACCCCTGCAGATGCCTGAGAAAAGAATAGAACATAGAACACACTGTCCCTGCCTATGTATCTCTTTCCCTGCCTGCCTATCTAGCTAAGAGAGCAGCAATAAAGTGTAGATCCAGGTGTATACTGTGCTGGAGGCACACAACACCCACTAACTTCTGCAGATGCCTGAGAAAAAAATAGAACATAGAACACACTGTCCCTGCCTATGTATCTCTTTCCCTGCACGCCGGAACACACTGCACGAGGCCACCGCGCTGGCGGCCTTTTATAGTGTGGGGCGTGGACTAAACCCCCCTGAGCTATGATTGGCCACAGGCATCCTGCCTGTGGCCAATTATGGCTCTCCTCGCTGCCGGCGCTGTGATTGGCCAAGCATGCGGGGTCACAGTGCATGCTTGGCCAATCACAGCGCCGGAAATGTAGTGCGATGGCGCAGTGCATTGTGGGCCGTTCGCGTCACAAGAATTTGGCGCGAACGGCCCATAATGTTCGCAATTCGGCGAACAGGCGATGTTCGAGTCGAACATGCGTTCGACTCGAACACCGAGCTTATCCCTAATGGTGAGGTGCAGAACCGCCTGGATACAGGAGGTCTGTGACAATCTCTTCCTGGAATGTAAGGAAGGATAAAGTCCCGCCTGAAGCTCTGTAAAGCACATGAGCGTTCAGCAAAGCCAATTGAAATAAGTATACAGACACTTTTTTGTACCAGCATCTGGCCTTACAGGCAACTAGATACAGCGCCAACAACTGGTCGTTGAGGTCCACCCCTCCCATATTTTGGTTATATTCATGGACACAGAGGGGTTTCTGCACAACACCAGGCGCCGTACGAATTTGGACTGTCGTGTCTGCATGAAGGGAGGTAAGAAGGAAAACATTCTTATTATCCCTCCACTTCATAGCGAGCAAATTATTACACTTCAAGCAGGCTCTCTCCCCCAGCCTAAGACGGGAATCTACAAGCCCCTGGGGAAAGCCCCGGTGATTAGGTCGCACGGCGCCACATGCTCCAATCTGATGATCAAACAAGTGACTAAACAGTGGCACACTCGTGTAATAATTGTCCACATACAAGTGGTACCCCTTTCCGAATAAGGGTAACACCAAGTCTCACACTATCTTTCCAGCGCTCCCTATGTAATCTGGGCAGTTCTCCAGCTCTACGTGACTATCTTTTCCCTCATAAACCGTAAAGCTCCATACATAGCCTGTTGCCCTGTCACAGAACTTATAGAGCTTGACCCCGTATCTGGCACGCTTGCTGGGAAGGTACTGCTTGAAAGACAAGCGGCCAGAAAATTTAATCAGGGACTCATCAACGCAGACAACTTGATGGGGATTATACAATGCTGCAAAACGTTCGTTGAAGTGGTTTATGAGGGGCCGAATTTTGTGGAGCCGATCAAATTCAGGGTCTCCACGTGGACGACAAAGTTCATTGTCGTTGAAGTGCATGAACCGCAAGATCTGCTCGTATCGTTTCCTGGGCATGGAGGCAGAGAACACGGGCATATGGTCAATTGGGTGCGTGGACCAATAAGCACGTATTGACGAAAATTTATGTGTGCCCATGTTGAGGGAAAGGCCCAGAAAGATCTTAAATTTGGAAACCGTAACTGGTTTCCATTCTTTGGCAAGGGAAGGCAACTGGGGATTAGTGGCGATTAATTGACCAGCATATAAATTACTCTGGTCCACAATAGATCTATAGAGATCTTCCGTGAAAAACAGTGAAAAAAAATCAAGTGGCATAAAATCGGCTGTTTCCACCTGAATACCGGGTTGGCCAGTGAATGGGGGAAGTACGGGTTCTGCAGAAGTGGTGGGGACCCAATCAGAATTGGCGAATTCTGTAGGAAGGGCACTATGGGCCTGCCTTTGTCGTCTTCTTGGTGGCAGCAGGACACTACTTGTGCTTGCCACCTCGCCAGCTTGAACTGCACTTATGGGACTCGCCACGTCACCAAGTGTTACTGCAGTGCTGGATGTACGTCCAGGGTGTACTAGGCCGCTGGTGCTTGCCAGTTCACCAGATGAATGAGCGACGCTAGTACTTCTCTGCTCCATAATACGAGAGCCCTGCGGTTCTTGCACCTCAACAACAGCAGAATGGGGGTCGGGTACGCCTGACCTTAGCAGGGACCTCATCTTCGTCGTCAGAGCTATCTGTCATGGAGCCGCTGTCGTCTACGGGATCGTATTCTGAGCCTGAATCTGACAGATGCGTGACCTCCTCTTCACTATCTGCCATGCTCAGAAACTCGTAGGCCTCTTTACTAGTGTACCTTCGATTTGCCATTTTGGGCTCTAAATTTAGTGGTACACTAGTAAGATTCACAGGTAAAAAATCACCTGACTGTCAGCGACTGTATAAAACGCTACCAAAAAAACTGTTAGCGATCGCAGGCATCAGGCCTGTCTCTGCAAACACTGCAGTTATGTGTGTTGTGTTTTCTAAGTGACAGTGATCGATCGATACTGCACTTGGGTGGGCTGGGCTGGGCGGAGGGGCAAAACTCAGATGTTAGCAGGTATCTGGGCTGATCCCGCTAACACTGCATTTTTGGGAACCCTAAACTGCTGGGGACGCTAGTATAGATCTGATCAGATCAGATACTATACCACTAAGGTAGGTGTATGCTTCGCGCGTGGGTGTTAGCACTACTTTTGGCACGCCTGCCGGGTGATCAGGGGGTTAAACCTTTATTAGGTTATATACGGTGGGTGCCCTGATGCTATAAAAAGTAAACTAACAAACCAGCGTCACCCATAACACTTATACAGTGATCACTGGTGAAAGGGTTAACTAGGGGAAATCAGGGGGTTAAAACCTTTATTAGGTAATATATGGGGGTACCTGAGGCTATATAAAAACCTGACGGGTAACCTAAATAACTAACTGGCTAACCAGCGTCACCAGTGACACTTATACGGTGATCACTGGTGAAAGGGTTAACTCTAGGAGCAATCAGGGGGTTAAAACCTCTATTCGGCAATATATGGGGGTACCTGATGCTATAAAAACCTGGTGGTGAACCTAAAAAAATAACTGGCTACCTAGCAGCACCAGCGACTCTAATACAGCGATCAGAAAACGATCGCTTAGTGACACTGGCGATAAGGGGTTACCTGGGGGGCGATCAAGGGGTTAAACCTTTATTAGGGGGGGTTAGGGGGCTACCCTAGACCTAATCGGACCCCCCACCCGCGGGAAGGCAGGCACGTACAGGTACGTGGATATGCCTGTACGTGCCATTCTGCCGACGTATATGTACATGTGGCGGTCCTTAAGTGGTTAAGCATCATTAAAATCACTGCTCACGAAAAAAATGCAGTTTTTAAAACTTCTTTTTGCATTGATACATGTCCCCTGTGGCAGGACCCGGGTCCCCAAACCCTTTTTATGACAATAACTTGCATATTAGCCTTTATAATTAGCACTTTTGATTCCGAACGTTCGAGTCCCATAGACTTTAAAGGGGTACGATAGTTCGCGCAAACTTTCGGTCCGTTCGCAGGTTCTGGTGCGGACCGAACCGGGGGGGTGTTAGGCTCATCCCTAATCCGGATATTGATCCATACAGATACTATACTAAGGGAGGACACTAATAAAGTTCTGTTCATGATCAGGATATTGATCCATACAGACACTATACTAAGGGGGGGGACACTAATATAGTTCTGTTCATGATCAGGATATTGATCCATACAGACACTATACTAAGGGGGGGCACTAATATAGTTCTGATCATGATCAGGATATTGATCCATACAGACACTATACTAAGGGGGGGGACACTAATATAGTTCTAAAAAATAAAATTGCGCTAAAGAGTCCTCATGGAAATTATTTATGTAATGAATAAAGTCAAATGTGGCAGGCTGGTATGGAAAAACGCAAAGACTTCCAAATACTAGATGGACCTTGAGAAATTCATGCTTACCAGATAAGTAAGCCAATAAAGCAGATTGCTATAGCCCAGCCAAGGCCTTTTGGTTGGCACCAAGATACCCGCTTCACCAGGAAAATTATGAATACGATAGCTGGAAATATGACTCCACGATAGTGATATTAATCAGCCCAAAAAAGAAGTGAACCACCACCTCACAATCGATCTCCTTACCAGATTGCGCTAAATAAAAAGCTTTAAGCAGATAAAAAGCAAAAACACCCCAAACACAATGGTTGTGATCCGCCACCTCTCAAACAGTCTTCTTACCAGATGAACGCCACTTTAAGGCTTGATATATATGGGTGAAGGTTATAGATCAGGATCCTATGGACAACTGTAAGCTCAGATGGTAGAGGGATGAAGATAGACTCTCCCAGCTGGGACCGTAGTTCCGTATGTACGGTAATACCATCGGGTATCCAAGAGGAAATGAAGAGACTCGATAGTGTAATACCATCAATACATTTAATAAAAAAAGCCAATTACACTTACATATAGTTGTTAAAATTCAAGCAGAAAAACAAAGCCGGCCGGCTGCAATGTAAAACTCCTGTCCTGCGAACATGGTGACGTCAGCACGTACCCCCTCAGACGCGTTTCGTCATCAAAGACATTCTTAACAAGGGACGGGTAGCGCGCTGACTTACCACCATTTATAGAACCAGGCCTCGTTTTGAATCGCGGACAAGGTAGCGGTTCGCCATCTTGATTGATGGCAAACCTAATGATACTACTCGACTCAGTCCAGTATTTGCCCATTTCTATTAGAAACAATACAAAAAGTCTAGACGGAAGAATATAATGACAAATAACCTCAGTCTGAGCCCCGGACATGAATGATCTATTGCCATTGAATACTGGCGGAACTAATTAAAAAATGGAACCTTTGTCACGAGGATTGATCAAGTGAACCCAGATTTGATATGAATATTAGAACATAAAATAGCAAGGACAAAGATCATAAGGAAAAAAATATTATTATATAACCACCACTAAAGTGGTATATATCATAAATTTGTAATGTATTAATGAAAACCAATTTAAATTAATAATATTAAAATTGATATTGATATGTACTATTTTAAACAGAACACATCATACAATCCCAGTATACCAGCCATAAAACCAATCAGCACACATAACACCCACCTCTAGTGGTGAGTGCATAAAATAAACTATACTGACTGTCTAGAACTGTTTATTAATGCTAGATCTGTGAAACACAAGCTGTGATCCATAGTGACCTAGATATAGGACCATTCCAACGCATAACCCCGCATTGGATGGTATTAAGAAGTTATTATATAACTAAATTATATACGTGCTGATGTATGTAAAATTAAATTATATAATCAAAAATGCGTCCGACATAAAAATGTGAATATAATTTTATGTCGGTGTGAGGATAAAACCTCACACACGTTGTGTACATCCAATCATGACTATAAATAAATCATCGATTGGATGGAAAAATTTGACGAAAAGAGGGAAAATTACAAATAATTTGTAAAAGGCTTAATTAGTACTACCCCACCTCTAAAAATCTATTTCATATATAAAATTAAAAATAAGAGATTATTATAAATAGGAGATCTACATAAAGAACTATATATGAAACAGTCTCCATGTATGCACCTAATGAAAATTAAACCCAATAATAATGTGGACTAGACCCCAAAACCCCAAACCATAATCATATAATGTGAAGGAAGGGAAAAATAGAACCTTATATAAAAATGTAAAGATATATATTGAAAAATATGTGATCATATACGTGACTCAGACCAAGTATACAATAAACTGCATTTTAAGAATTATCGATAAAAGCATTGACATCTACGTCAACATTCAACCCGTAGGGTACATAGGTTTTAACCTTAAAAATCCAGGACATTTCAAGTTTGGATATTTCCCTTACTAGAGAGCTCCCCCTCCAGTTAGGGTTATATTTGTTGATACCCAAAAATAATGTTTTTGAAGGATCTCTATTATGGAATGTTTTTTAAAACCTGTTTTAATGTTGGTAATGTGTTCGTTTAGTCTGACCTGTAGGGGGCGTTTAGTCCTTCCAATATACTGAAATCCGCAAGGGCATTGAAGCAAATAGACCACACCTACTGTAGAACATATGATAAGAGGCTTAATATCATGGCTGATATGTGTACTAGTGGACAGAAAACTAGTAGTTCTCCTATGAGTACAACTATTTAAAGAACAAACCCTACATCTGCGGCATTGGTAGTACCCCGTTAGTTGACTAAAAGAATTAAAAAAATTTAATCTAGAGGGGGGATCAAGAATATTAGGAGATACCCTATTTCTTAATGATGGAGCCCCTCGAAACACCATCTGAGGTCTATCAGGCAGGCAGAATGTCTCTCAGAATACGATCACTCTTCACAATATGCCAATGTCGAGACAACATTTGTTTGATGTTTTTATGTTGTAAAGAATAAGTTGTTGTAAATGGAACCCCTTGTGAGAAAACACCCCCTTGCTGGTGAGGCCTCTCCACCAGGAGGTCCTCTCGATTGAGTGTTTTCACTAATTCAAGTGTAGTTTTTAAATCAGATTCCATATACCCTTTCTCTAGGAACTTCTGGGTAAGCAGTTTAGCTTGTTGTAAGAATGCCTCCTGGCTGGATCAGTTCCTTCTAAGTCTAGTGTACTGGCTTTTTGGGACTGACCCAAGCCACGGCCTATGGTGGCAACTACTTACTGGTATAAAAGAGTTCCTATCTGTGGGTTTAAAGTGTGTTGACGTAGTCAATTTCTCACCTTCAACCCTAATTTTCAAGTCTAAAAAACTAATCTCTGTACGACTAATCTCATATATTTATTTATTTTTTTTAACAAACAGGGGTTCTTTATTAAGCAAAAATCAGTACAGAGAAAAGAAAATACCACAAAGATTTTGGTTGGCACAACCACTGTCATGACAGTACATTGAAATTACAGGCAAACAGATGACTATCACATCAAAATATCTCAGGGCACAACAATGTAGATAGGGACACCATGACCTACAGGAATCAGGATGGCTCAAGTGACCCAGTAAGCTTGGTGCACAAAAAAACAAAAACAAAACAAAACAAAATACAGCCTACTCCCCCGGAATGGAAGACACACTGCCTCACCCCCAGGAACACGACACCCCCCCAGGACCACAAGACCCCAGGGCGGGGACCCCTCACGTAGAGAGCCACAACTGCCACACTTTGTCAAACTTCCAAGAACAACCTCTACTAATATACGTCAACCTGTAGAGTGGCAGGGCAGCATTGATCATAGCCAACCAGGCGGACACAGTTGGAGGATCGGGAGACAGCCATTTACAAATAATAGCCTTCTTGGCATAGTACAGCAGGTATCCTATGAGCAATCTACTATGGTGCGATCTCTGGCCATCATCTGGAATACCTAGGAGTGCCAGCTCTGGCGACAAGGGGAGCGACAGTTCCAGCTTAAGATTAACTAACTCAAACACCTCCCTCCAGAAATCCTGTAACTTGGGGCAAGCCCAGAGCATATGCAGTAGGTCCCCCGGCTGGACCAGGCACCGAGGGCAATTAGGGTCCCTATCCAGATAGATTCTATGAAGCCTAGCGGGCGTAAGATAGACCCTGTGGAGTAGTTTAACTTGCAGCAGCTTATCTCGGGAAGAGATAACCAGTTTAGGGCAGTTTTCCAGTGCATCTTCCCAATCCTCCCTATCAAGGGCTGGTATATCCGCCCTCCATTGATCCCAGAGCCTCTCGATCTTCGGAGAGTCAGTCCTCAGCAGGGTACCGTATAGGACCGAAAGTGGTTTCCGCAGATCTTCCCGCGAAAGGACCTCCTCAACTGGATCCAGCTGGATTAAAGGCGTGACAGGGACCTGGGCCCTGGCCGCATGTCGGAGCTGGAGGTACCGAAAGAACATTCAGCTCGGCAAGCGAAACTGCCGACGAAGCTGTACGTACTGCAGCAGCACCCCCAGCCGGCATGATATCCCATAAGGTTCTCACCCCATACCTTGCCCAGACATGCGGGTCAGGGATTGTACGAAAGTGGGGCAGGTCTGGATTCCCCCATAGAGGCTGCACCGGGGACCACCTATTCTCCCGAGAAAAACGCTTCCTAGCCGCCACCCAAACTCTACAGGTGGCATTAATAGGATTCAGCACTGACTCGTATGCCCTGGGGCCTCTGTATGCCAAGTTACGCAGGTCCATCAGCGAACCTAGGTAAGCGGCTTCCAGACACACAGCCGCATTGGAACGAGCCCCCTCAAACCACCAGTAAACGGTCACTAAAACAGCAGCCCAGTAATACACTTGTAGGTTAGGCAGAGCCAGGCCCCCTAACTGCGTAGGGAGATGAAGAGTGGATCTAGCAAGCCTAGGGACCGTCCCGCCCCAAATAAAGGAGCCAATACTCTTATCTACTTCTCTAAAAAAGGAGACCGGAATCCACACCGGGCAGTTGCGAAACAGGTAGAGAAATTTAGGCAGCAGGACCATCTTAAAAATATTGATACGGCCGAGGAGATTCAAGGGAAGGCTAGACCATGATGCACACTTCTCCCGCAGGATAGACAGTAAGGGAAGAATATTCCGTGCATAGTATTGGGCCACATCCCTCGTCACAACCACCCCAAGGTACCTGAACTCAGTGACCCAACTCAAGGAAGATGGGCTGGCAAGGGCAGAAGCCTGGTCATCCAGTGGAAATACCACCGATTTAGACCAGTTTATCTTAACCCCCGAATACCTTCCAAACTCCTCAAATACATCCAGGGCAGCCAAGAGAGAAGGCCCTGCATCGTTCAGGTATAACAGAGCATCGTCAGCATATAATGATATCCTCTCCTCCAGTCCCCCCACCACCAGCCCCCGAATCCTCCGGGACTCCCGGACTGAAATTGCCAGGGGTTCTAAAGCCAGGGCAAAGAGACTGGGAGAGAGGGGACACCCCTGACGAGTGCCTCTGAACAACGGAAAGGGATCCGAAACCCAACCGTTAGTACGGACCCGCGCCCTCGGACTACCATATAGCATCTGCACCCAGTGAATAAAATTAGGACCAAATCCGAAGCCACGCAGAACCTCCCACATGTATTCCCACTCAATCGAGTCAAAAGCCTTTTCGGCATCAAGGGAGGCTACTACGCGGGACCCGACCGAGTCGTGCGTCAATGAGAGATTCAAAAATAAGCGCCTAATATTAATGTCAGTGCCCTTGCCTGGCATAAACCCAGTCTGATCCACATGGACCAAATCAGAAATGACCGCAGACAGACGCACGGCTAAGATTTTGGCAAGGATCTTGGCGTCCACGTTCAACAAGGAAATAGGCCTGTAGGAGGCACATTCCAGAAGGTCCTTACCGGGCTTGGGCACCAACACTATAACCGCCTCCGCCATAGAGTCAGGCAGAACTCCCCGTTTTTTGCAGTCAGAAAAAAGTGAAGTCAACCGCGGTGCTAGCAGATCCATATACTGCGAGTAGAATTCTGTTGGGAGACCATCTACTCCTGGCGTTTTACCCCCCCTGTAACCCCCCAATGGCTTTCTGTACCTCCTCCAGAGTAATCTCTCCCTCCCAGAGAACCCCTAGAGTCATCCGACAGCACAGGGAAGTCAATCGAGCCCAGGAATTCCCGGAGTTCGGAAGAAGTGTATCCGACCTTAGAAGAATAGACCCCCTGGAAAAACTGGGAAAACCTAGCATTAATATGTTCTGGGGAGGAGAGGACAGACCCACCCTCATCCCGAATTCCTGCTATGTGCACAGAGGGGGCCTGTCCCCGAGCCAGCCATGCCAGCAGTCGACCATTTTTGTCCCCAAACTCAAACACCCTCTGAGCCGAGTGTAACATGGCTTTCTTGGTTTGGTCGACACGACATAGGGAGAGTTCCCTAAGGACCCGCTGCCATTCGTAGTAAGTAGCATCCGATGGGAGGACACAAAGTCCCGCTCCCACTTCCCAGCTTCCTCCTCCTTATCCTTCAGTAATTTAGCCCCTACCTTCTGTGCCAAAGAAATCCGGGAGATGTAGGCCCCCCTTACAAAGGCCTTAAAGGCATTCCATTGAACGCCAGAGCTAGCCGAATCCTGATTGAGGGTCCAGTAGTTACAGACAGACTCCACCATATCCTCTTGAATACCCTCATCCAATGCCCAGTACCTGGACAGGCGCCATAGTCTAGCACCTCTAGCCCCTGAGAGGGTCACTGTAATACAGACGGGGGCGTGGTCAGAGATACCTCTAGATAGGTGGCCCGCTTCGCAAACCCAATTGAGGGCCGACGCAGAAGCAAAGACTAGGTCAATGTGGGACAGGGTCTTGTATGTGGCAAGTATATTCTCGTGTGCAGGGATGAAAATGCCTCCATACATCAGTCAGACTGTACGTCTCAGCCCACCTAGGAAGGTCCATAGAAAACCTGACCGAGGGGTGCAGTCTGTCCAGATCCCGAGAGGGCACCATATTAAAATCCCCAAAGATATAAAACTCGGACGTGTCAAATGCCAGGATATGCACCATCAAGTCATGTAACAGTTGTATTGAAGCAGGCGGAGGTAAATAAACTCCAGCCAGCACCAATCGCTTATCATATATGTTAACATGCATGACCACATATCTACCCCCGGGGTCTGTGCGCACCTCCAACAGCTGGAAGGGCAGCGAACTCCTAACGAGAACACTGACCCCGCGAGCATAGCATGAGTAGGTAGAGTGATAGGCTGACCCAATCCAAGCCCTTTGCAAGGCCCGGACTCTGGACCCTGTCAAATGGGTTTCCAATAAGATACAAACATGTGGGGCGGCCTTCTGCAAGTATTGAAACACTAGGGACCTCTTAACCGCTGAGTTAAGGCCCCGAGTGTTCCAGGAGATAATCTTTAACTGAGCCATAATGTTCTAGAAGGTATGGACCTTAGCAATATAGTGGTGACGGGAGAGACACAATAAGATCCGGGGCAGGACCCCCCTCCCCACCACCCCGCAAAATACCAGTCAACATACCTGTAACAGAAATCAAAGGTTATGCATGTCATGACAGAACCCTTTAAACTAGAACCCCATAGAAGCCGCAACGGCGGCAGGACAACCAAAACCCCCCTCCCCCCACCCCGCAACCCCATCCCAATTATGGAGAGCATAAATCCCAAACAACAGACAACGGGTCCGTTAGAACAAAACAAATGTAAAGAGGGCAGTGAACCAGTGAAATCCGCACTCAAGCACAAGTGCCGAACCAGCACCGGAGATGCTGACCACCACATAACTGTACAGGAGGAAAAAGGTACCCCTTAGCTCAGAAAGTCCCATGCAGCTACACCAAAAGGGGGTGGGGCGGCCTTCTGCAAGTATTGAAACACTAGGGACCTCTTAACCGCTGAGTTAAGGCCCCGAGTGTTCCAGGAGATAATCTTTAACTGAGCCATAATGTTCTAGAAGGTATGGACCTTAGCAATATAGTGGTGACGGGAGAGACACAATAAGATCCGGGGCAGGACCCCCCTCCCCACCACCCCGCAAAATACCAGTCAACATACCTGTAACAGAAATCAAAGGTTATGCATGTCATGACAGAACCCTTTAAACTAGAACCCCATAGAAGCCGCAACGGCGGCAGGACAACCAAAACCCCCCTCCCCCCACCCCGCAACCCCATCCCAATTATGGAGAGCATAAATCCCAAACAACAGACAACGGGTCCGTTAGAACAAAACAAATGTAAAGAGGGCAGTGAACCAGTGAAATCCGCACTCAAGCACAAGTGCCGAACCAGCACCGGAGATGCTGACCACCACATAACTGTACAGGAGGAAAAAGGTACCCCTTAGCTCAGAAAGTCCCATGCAGCTACACCAAAAGGGGGTGAGGCGAACCTCAACATCATAGGCAGTCCGGCATACCGCAAGGAGAGTTGGGAAGTTCAAGCAGGAGGATCAAAAGGTGGTGATAATGTCAACTTCACCTGCAAGCAGGGGCACAAACTTAAAACGTTACAGTACCTGCAAGATCAGTCAGAGCAAGTGACCAGTAGGACCGGGCTCCCGAGATCCATGCGGTGCATATCCGCCCCAAAGCAGGTAGAGAAGAATGGGGGGGAAGCCCGATCTAGGGGACACCCTTTCCTCATCAGCGGTGCGGTGGCAAGGTGTCAATCCAGGAGGAGGCTTCTCGCGGAGAGGTAAAGAACCGTGTCGTCTCCCCATCCTGCACACGGAGACGAGCAGGGAACAGCATACTGTATGGAATATCACGGGCCCGAAGCAGGGCCTTCACTTGGTCGAACGACTTCCTCTGCTTCTGGGTCTCCAGAGTATAGTCGGGGAAGACAAGGAGCTTGGCGTTCTGATAGCGAAGTTCTCCCTTCACTCGCGCCGCTTTCAGCACTTCATCCCGGTCCCGGAAATTCAAGAACCTTAGAATAAAAGTGCGGGGGTGACTGCCCGCCGGATTCGGTTGCGGCGGAACCCGATGAGCCCTCTCCACGGCGTAAAAAGGGGAAAAGTGAGCGTCGGGCAATAGTTCACGCAGGAGATCCTCCTTCCGCCATACCCACAATCCAAAGGTTGTTCCTCCGATTCCGGTTCTCGGCATCGTCAACTTTATACTCCAGGGCTCTCACTTTCTGCTGGATAACACGGATAGCTGAGGAGTGCTCATTCACGGTATCCTCCACACCGCTCACCCGCTCCTCCGTCTCTGTAACTCGGGAGCGGAGCTTGTCCATGTCTTGCCTCATGTGTCCCATCTCAAGTTGCACTGCCTCGATCTTGGTCGTTAGCGTGGCTTGGCAGTTAGCAATAGCAGCCATAATGTCCGCCACATAGCTGGGTTGCGATGTCGCTTCATCTGGCGGCGGTGGTTCAGCCAGGAAATCCGTCTGAGACGCCATGTTATTGCCCTTCCAGCCACGAGGCTGCACACAGGCCGCAGGGGGTTCCGATTGAATCTCTTCAATTGGCGGAAAGCGAAGCGGTTGTCCCCTATTACAGCCTCCCTTACGAGTCCGGCGTCTCATCAGTGTAGAACCCGGCCAGCTAAGACACGAATCACAGCCAGGGAACGGAGAAATTCACAGGCAGTCAGCAGAGCTCCGTGAAGTGCGACCGCTCAGGTCTCCATCTTGGCCACGCCCCCCTAATCTCATATTTTAGTTCAATGCCTCTTTGGTTGTCATTAAGGAAGGTCATAAAGTCGTGAAGAGATGTTATATCGCCATCCCATAGGAGGAGGATGTCATCAATATACCTGGCCCATAAGACAAGCTGGGGTATGTCCTGGGCATAGATGACATCCTCCTCCCACTTGGCCATAAACAAATTGGCCAGGCAGGGGGCATATTTAGCCCCCATGGCCACGCCCCTATCTTGTCTGTAATATTGACTGGAGAACCAAAAATAGTTATGAGTTGCTGCGAACTCTAAGAGATCCATCAAAAATGAAATCTGGTCTGGATGGAGTCCAGAGTCTCTAATGAGAAACCAGCGAACTGCCTCAAATCCCAGATTATGGGGAATAATTGTATATAGTGACGTGACGTCAGCTGTCACTAAAAAGGTACCTGATTTTACCCGCAATCTAGATAAAATATTAATAACATGCCGAGAATCTTTAATAAAGGACGGCATCTGAGCTACAAGAGGTTGAAGGTAAAAATCAATATATCTGCCCACCCGGGACGTCAATGAATCTATTCCACTGACTATGGGGCGACTATGCGTTGGAATGGTCCTATATCTAGCTCACTATGTATCACAGCTTGTGTTTCACAGATCTAGCATTAATAAACAGTTCTAGACAGTCAGTATAGTTTATTTTATGCACTCACCACTAGAGGTGGGTGTTATGTGTGCTGATTGGTTTTATGGCTGGTATACTGGGATTGTATGATGTGTTCTGTTTAAAATAGTACATATCAATATCAATTCTAATATTATTCATTTAAATTGGTTTTCATTAATAAATTACAAATTTATGATATATACCACTTTAGTGGTGGTTATATAATAATATTTTTTTCCTTATGATCTTTGTCCTTGCTATTTTATGTTCTAATATTCAAATCAAATCTGGGTTCACTTGATCAATCCTCGTGACAAAGGTTCCATTTTTTAATTAGTTCCGCCAGTATTCAATGGCAATAGATTATTCATGTCCGGGGCTCAGACTGAGGTTATTTGTCATTATATTCTTCCGTCTAGACTTTTTGTATTGTTTCTAATAGAAATGGGCAAATACTGGACTGAGTCGAGTAGTATCATTAGGTTTGCCATCAATCAAGATGGCGAACCGCTACCTTGTCCGCGATTCAAAATGAGGCCTGGTTCTATAAATAGTGGTGAGTCAGCACGCTACCCGTCCCTTGTTGAGAATGTCTTTGATGACGAAACGTGTCTGAGGGGGTACATGCTGACGTCACCACGTTCGCAGGACGGGAGTTTTACATTGTAGCCGGCCGGCTTCGTTTTTCTGCTCGAATTTTAACAACTATATGTAAGTGTAATTGCCTTTTTTTTATTAAATGTATTGATGGTATTACACTATCGAGTCTCTTCATTTCCTCTTGGGTACCCGATGGTATTACCGTACATACGGAACTACGGTCCCAGCTGGGAGAGTCTGTCTTCATCCCTCTACCATCTGAGCTTACAGTTGTCCATAGGATCCTGATCTATAACCTTCACCCATATATATCAAGCCTTAAAGTGGCGTTCACCTGGTAAGAAGACTGTTTGAGAGGTGGCGGATCACAACCATTGTGTTTGGGGTGTTTTTGCTTTTTATCTGCTTAAAGCTTTTTATTTAGCGCAATCTGGTAAGGAGATCGATTGTGAGATGGTGGTTCACTCCTGCATGTTTCTTTCACTGGGTGTTGTCCATAACACTGATCCCTATAAGATCATTTATTGTGGCAGGATTACGCTATGTGCTTTTCTTTTCTTTTTTGGGCTGATTAATATCACTATCGTGGAGTCATAGTTCCAGCTATTGTATTCATAATTTTCCTGGTGAAGCGGGTATCTTGGTGCCAACCAAAAGGCCTTGGCTGGGCTATAGCCATCTGCTTTATTGGCTTACTTATCTGGTAAGCATGAATTTCTCAAGGTCCATCTAGTATTTGGAAGTCTTTGCGTTTTTCCATACCAGCCTGCCACATTGGACTTTATTCATTACATAAATAATTTCCATGAGGACTCTTTAGCGCGATTTTATTTTTTATTTCTATTTGTGTTTATCCCACTTTTATTGCTGCTATAAGGAGTTTTTTAATTTTAATTCCATTTCATTTTAACTTTCCTTTATTACTAATATAGTTCTGTTCCTGATCAGGATATTGATCCATACAGACACCATACTAAGGGGGGAGGGGACACTAATATAGTTCTGTTCCTGATCAGGATATTGATACATACAGACACTATACTAAGGGGGGGCACTAATATAGTTCTGTTCATGATCAAGATATTGATCCATACAGACACTATACTAAGGGGGGGACACTAATATAGTTCTGTTCATGATCAGGATATTGATCCATACAGACACTATACTAATAAGGGGGGGGGACACTAATATAGTTCTGTTCCTGATCAGGATATTGATCCATACAGACACTATACTAAGGGGGGGACACTAATATAGTTCTGTTCCTGATCAGGATATTGATCCATACAGACACTATACTAAGGGGGGGGGACACTAATATAGTTCTGTTCCTGATCAGGATATTGATCCATACAGACACTATACTAAGGGGGGGGCACTAATTTAGTTCTGATCATGATCAGGATATTGATCCATACAGATACTATACTAAGGGGGGGCACTAATATAGTTCTGTTCATGATCAGGATATTGATTTATACAGACACTATACTAATAAGGGGGGGGCACTAATATAGTTCTGTTCATGATCAGGATATTGATCCATACAGACACTATACTAAGGGGGGGGACACTAATATAGTTCTGTTCCTGATCAGGATATTGATCCATACAGACACTATACTAAGGGGGGGCACTAATATATTTCTGATCATGATCAGGATATTGATCCATACAGATACTATACTAAGGGGGGGGACACTAATATAGTTCTGTTCCTGATCAGGATATCGATCCATACAGACACTATACTAAGGGGGGGCACTAATATAGTTCTGTTCATGATCAGGATATTGATCCATACAGACACTATACTAAGGGGGGTGGACACTAATATAGTTCTGTTCCTGATCAGGATATTGATCCATACAGACACTATACTAAGGGGGAGGCACTAATATAGTTCTGATCATGATCAGGATATTGATCCATACAGATACTATACTAAGGGGGGGGACACTAATATAGTTCTGTTCATGATCAGGATATTGATCCATACAGACACTATACTAAGGGGGGGGCACTAATATAGTTATGATCAGGATATTGATCCATACAGACACTATACTAAGGGGGGGGGACACTAATATAGTCCTGTTCATGATCAGGATATTGATCCATGCAGACACTATATGCTAACAATGGTGGTGATCAGGATCCTATAGCGCGAGTGCGATAGTGTGCGGACAATCTAATGCTAGCTGACCCCGGCGCTATCTGATGTAACAAGTGACCTTAATACAGCGATTGGTGAAAAATACTGTACACTGACACTGTACTTATGGCACTGGTTGGGTGACAGGGGGAGCAAAGGGTGAATGAGGGCAATCAATAGGGTTAACCTCCCTGGCGGTATGATTCTGTCAGGAATTTTGTACCAAAAGCGGTACAATTATTTTGCATGGAAATTTGGTGTTATATATTGTAGGCCTGCAATTCTTAGTAATTACTTACTTAAACCTGACCAAACAAGAGTCTAGTAGACATCCCGGGTATGATAAAGTTTGAAACACAAAATCATAAATTATAATATAATAAATAACTATAAATAATTATAACAAATAGTAATGTAATTATAATACAAATTATTCAATAATGTAATCAAATGAAAAACACTGAAATTTGCTCAGTTGCAGAATTGTTGCTGTCATTAGATTTAGTGTTTGATGACAAATTTCCCCCCAAATCGCTATCGCTCAATTTTGCGAGTGATTCTAATTTATTATCACTGTTTTCTAGCTGGTCTAAAACCACTTTTGACATAAAGGGACACTTTTTGGTTGCTATGGACAATCTCCAGTTTCCAGGCAGAAAGAACAGTTTTTATAATATAAAAGTGCATGCAGGACACTGGACAGACCACTAGGGACAAAGGGGATGTGTAATTATTTTATACAGTACTGTAATCTGTAAGATTACAGTATACTGTATCTATACTATGTGTTTCACTTTTTGAATTTGGTGCCGAACTCCGTCCCGGTGCGCCGCAGGGAACGGAGCTCGGCACTCGGCAGTGTGGATCGAGCGAGGAGACAGCTTGCACACACTGCGGGGAGACATCGCAGGATCCAGGGAACAAGGTAAGTAACTTCCCCTGTATCCTGCAATGCAATCCCGAGTCTGGCTCGGGGTTACCGCTCTTAGCATGAAAAACTCACCCCGAGCCTGACTCGGTATTACCGCTAAGGAGGATAAATGTGCCAATCTAAGGTGTGTGGGTGTAAAGTGTGCTGATAATACTCACAGTGTGATGTTCTCTTCTCTTCCTGAACCCGAAAAGGAAGAGAAGAAACCGCAAGATAGATCCGTGTGTTTATAAAATAAAACACAGGAGTGATTTGTCATTGGCTGCAGGTGATCAGCAGGGTATGGGGCAAAATCATTAGCTGGGACCTACTGACAAACTTGTCCTACAGCCAATGACAGTGGGGGTTGCTGGGTGTGCGCATGCATGGGTGCGGACCCAGAAGAAAGCCATGACATAAAAATACATTACCAGACCTGTATGATCCGCCCATCCACAGTATATACTAACGCATATGAGGAGAAGTTTGTGACTTTATATGAGGCATATGACAGACCAATAAGTTGAATAAAAATCTCAAAAGAAGTAATATGTATATGGTAACTAGGAAAGGAAGTCCAATCCCGTATAACTTACATGGAACAGGTAAACAAGACATATGGTAAGTCCCAAACTTCTCCTCCTATAACCAATACAGGGATGGAGACACGTCTTTTGTGCCTCATTCAAAGTCCCACCCATTTTTCTCTCCAACTATATACTAACGCAGGTCAGCAACTGGTTAATATTGTTGCTTTGATTGACCAATTCCCGCCTGGTCTATAGCAGAATGACGGCCGGCCGGTGATTCAGTTATCCTGACTTGGTGTCATATGATGTCCAGCAGATAATATGCCGGCGCACTCCCACAGGGGTACGCAGTGATCAGTGGTGCTGTGTGTCACTCTGACACACCGCATCTCCGATTGTGGTAAGTAGCCTCTGACGGAGGCACTGTGACCAATCACAGCGTAAACCAGGAAGTGCCGGTAAATGGCTTTCCTCAGTTTGTGCCGATCGGGGGCTCTCCCTGCCAGAGGTGGTGTCTGCGCTGATAAGCAGCACATGGATTATCAGCACAGCCCCATCAGAATTGCCACAAACCATGCCAGTCAGTGCCCATCAGCTGTCAGTCAGTGCCTCATCAGAAACACCTGTCAGTGCCCATCAATAAAACCTGTCAGTACCTCATCATCAGTGCTGCCCATCAGTGTCCCCTGTCAGTGCCCATCAGCTCTGCATATCAGTGCCCATCAGCTCTGCATATCAGTGCTGCCTATTGTTGCCCATCAATTCTACATATCAGTGCCCATTAGTCCGCCTCATTAGTGCCCGTCAGTGAAGGAGAAAACTACATTTTATAACAGAAACAAAGAAAACATTTTTTTTTCAAAAATTTCGATCTTTTTTAGTTTGTTTAGCAAAAAATAAAAACCCCCAGTGGTGATCAAATACAACCAAAATAAATCTCTATTTGTAGGAAAAAATTATAAAAATGTTGTCTGTGTACAGTGTAGCATGACCGCGCAATTGTCATTCAAAGTGCGACAGCGCTGAAAGCTGAAAATTGGCCTGGGCAGGAAGGGGGGAAAGTGTCGGTATTGAAGTGGTTAACTTCTGTCCTTCGGTGTGTACTGTACTCACCAGTGTATGAGTATGAATCCATGTCTGACAGAGGAAACTAAGGGGCCTACTTCTAGAAGATTCATTGGACAAATATGACAATCATTCATCCAACCATTACACATTCTACCCATAATGCAACACAGTGATTTCCTATCATCATCAGCTCCATCTAGTGGCCATAATGAGATATTATTTCTGTCATATCATATGACAATACTGCATTATGGCCACTAGATTAATCCAATGATAAAATGAAATAAAACATGGCCATAAATTGTCACAGCTGAACACAATAACTCAACTAAGTTTAAAAAAACAGACCTCTAAGTGTTTGTGTAATCTAACACCCCAAAATGTACTTAGCCAATGAAAAGTAATGACTCCATTTTTATTTTTCTCCTGCTATCAATGGCCAACACGGTACAACACTTCATCCACGTCTTTGGTGATCTCTTTTTTTTTTTTTTTATCCAACAAAGTTTTATTATTATTTTGCAGAGGTACAGGGCATACAGACACCCCTCAACATTGCAGGGTAAGAAAGCATTACAAACATACATTTCAAAACAGATCTGAACTGGGGGCCAATCGGTCATCAAATTGACATACCCACTCTCCCAAATATTAAAGCACTAGAAACACATCTCATCCTATATTGATGCCTAGCAATCTATCAGCCACCAAATCCACCGGGGCCAAGCCCGGTACATCCAGCCATTTTGCCCATATCTTCTCGAATTTATGAGCACTACCCCTATGCTGATAAGTCATCTCCATCCTCAACACTATCCCAATATTATTAATCCATTCCTTCAAGGTCGGGGGAGCCTCCGCTTTCCAGTGTACCATGATGAGCTTCCTCGCCTGAAACAGAGTCCTATGAACAGCTTCTCTGCAGTCCTCGTCCCATTCGTATTCCTCCAAAGCACCCAAGAGACAAGCTCTCGGGTCCTGTGGAAGAGACACTCCAAACACTGAATTAATGGTGGACACCACCCCCGCCCAGTACATGTGGAGTTTGGGACATCTCCACAGCATATGGACTAGGTCTCCGTGGTCCCTTTTGCATCGTGTACACGTGGGGTCAAGCTGTGGATTCATCAAATGCAATCTGTGAGGTGTGAAATAAGTGCGTAACAATATGTACAACTGAGTAAGCCTATGGGATACGTTCAGTGAACACCTACCCACAGCTTGGAAGATTTCCTCCCACTGCTCACCATCCAGCTGTCCAACATCTGCCTCCCACTTCTCCCTTATCTTCAGAGGATGCTGCCTCATCACGGACTGTAACAGTATGGCATAGCATTGTGAGATAAAGCCCTTCGACAACCCAGCATCCCCCAAAAGACTAAACACAGGGGTTGGTGACAAATGCCACTCCGAGGAGCGACTCTGTGCCGCCACCGCATGGAGCAGTTGTAAATAGCAAAAATACATTGATTGCGGAAGACCATAAGATTCCCTTAGGTCATTAAAAGGGCGCAGTACTCCATTACAGAATATGTGCCTAAGATGCGTAATCCCATACTGCTTCCATCTGGCCCCAGACTGCAGTTTGGCCAATTCAGTATATGTATCATTTTGCCATATAGGGCTATATTCTGTATAGCCATCTGCATTCTGAATGTATTTAACCTTGTTCCATACCTTCTGAATTAGGCTATAAGTTGGAAACTTTTTATGTGGTTTAGCGAAGGCCTGAGCCTCCAATGCCACAGGAACCGGACCTCTGCACACAGTAAACAGCAGCAGTTTATGAGCCGAGGTTTGCAAGGTGGGCGCCCCCTCTTCCGCCGATGGGAACATGCCTATAAGGTGCTGTAGCTGGGAAGCTAAGTAATACAGCCACGGGTTTGGCAACGCCAAGCCCCCGCAGTCTTTGGGCCGCTGTAAATGTTCCAACTTGATCCTAGGGAGCCTATCCTTCCATATGAGGCTGCGAAAAATACTATTTACCGTACGGAATGTCTTGAGGGGGATAACCATAGGAGTGTTATGAAGGAAGTATAGTAGCTGTGGCATGAGTATCATCTTTATAAGATTCACCCTGCCCGCAACAGATAGAAAAAGAGCCTTCCAGGTTTTGATTTTGTCCCTAAACCTTAGTAACAGAGGGGAGATATTAAGATGGATAAAGTCCCATGGCCTGGCTGTGATCTGGACCCCCAAGTACTTGAAAGCAGTGGTAATGGGAATGGGGCAGGAAGAGTTAATCACCTGTGTGTCGTCCCCATCCAACAGGAGCAACGCCGATTTTGACCAGTTTATATGTAAACCAGAAAATCCTCCAAATTTGGATATGGTCGACATAGCTTCCCTGAGGGAGGAATCCGTATCCCCAGAAGAAGCAAAGTGTCATCGGCATATAGCATGACTTTTTCCGTCTTTGGTGATCTCTGATCTCCTGATGAACTGTTTGTTACATGATGAAGATCAGCCATGGAGTATATCTGAGGTGTATATCAGGGTGTGCTCCTTCCCCACATGAGAGCTGTGATGTCCAGCAACATTCATATACAAGACATTTCCCACACTCAAGGCACTAATACACCTCGAGGGATTTGTGGGATCCCTGATGTACAGGAAGACAGGACTTTAGTGAGGAACAATTCGCTCACTCAGGACAGGAAAGGGGCTTCTTCCCCGTGTGAGATCTCTGATGTCTGGAAAGATTGGAAATCTGTGAAAAACATTTCCCGCACTCAGGACAGGAAAAAGGCTTCTCCCCTGTGTGAGATCTCTGATGGCTGTAAAGATTGGACTTCACTGAAAAACATTTCCCACACTCAAGACAGGAAAGTGGCTTCTCCCCCGTGTGAGATCTCTGATGTGTGGAAAGACTGGACTTCTGTGAAAAGCATTTCCCACACTCAGGACAGGAATATGGCTTCTCCCCTGTGTGAGATCTCTGATGTGTGGAAAGATAGAATTTCTGTGAAAAACATTTCCCGCACTCAGGACAGGAAAGTGGCTTCTCTCCCGTGTGAGATCTCTGATGTCTGGTAAGATGGGACTTCTGTGAAAAACATTTCCTGCACTCAGGACAGGAATGTGGCTTCTCTCCTGTGTGAGATCTCTGATGTGTGTAAAGATAGGACTTATGTAAAAAACATTTCCCACACTCAGGACAGGAATATGGCTTCTCCCCCGTGTGAGATCTCTGATGTGTGTAAAGACTGGACTTCACTGAAAAACATTTCCCACACTCAGGACAGGAATACGGCTTTTCTCCTGTGTGAGATCTCTGATGTACACAAAGATTGACCTTGTGTGAAAAACATTTCCTGCACTCAGGACAGGAATACGGCTTCTCCCCTGTGTGAGATCTCTGGTGTGTGTAAAAACTGGACTTATTTGAAAAACATTTCCCGCACTCAGAACAGGAATACGGCTTTTCCCCTGTGTGAGATCTCTGATGTTTGACAAGGTCTGATTTTTGTGTAAAACATTTCCCGCACTCAGAACAGGAATACGGCTTCTCCCCTGTGTGAGATCTTATATGCATATTAAGACCGGATTCAAAACGGAAACCCTTCCCACACTCAGTACAGGAAAAGCTCTTATCTGTTGGAAGGACGGCACCGTCCCGCACAGTCTGAGGTTCCTCGGGATAAGAGGAATACGATGGTCCGGCACCATCCCGCACAGTCTGAGGTTCCTCAGGATAAGAGGAATACGATGGTTCGGCACCGTCCCGCACAGTCCGAGGTTCCTCAGGATAAGAGGAATACGATGGTCCAGCACCGTCCCGCACAGTCCGAGGTTCCTCGGGATAAGAGGAATACGATGGTCCGGCACCGTCCCGCACAGTCTGAGGCTCCTCAGGATAAGAGGAATACGATGGTCCGGCACCGTCCCGCACAGTCTGAGGTTCCTCAGAATAAGAGGAATACGATGGTCCGGCACCGTCCCGCACAGTCTGAGGTTCCTCGGGATAAGAGGAATACGATGGTCCGGCACCGTCCCGCACAGTCTGAGGTTCCTCAGGATAAGAGGAATACGATGGTCCGGCACCGTCCCGCACAGTCTGAGGCTCCTCAGGATAGGAGGAATACGATGGTCCGGCACCGTCCCGCACAGTCTGAGGTTCCTCAGGATAAGAGGAATACGATGGTCCATCTACACTGTGTGGTGCCGGATGGACATTTGAGGTAGTCGGGTTTTCTCCTGGACTATACTGTGTGATGTCCTCATCTTCTACTTTACAGTCTGGAGACAAAGTGAGACAATCCTCTGAGGTTTTCCTCATCTCCCGTCCATCTACTAAAATAGAAATACAAAGATTATTACTAGACATGAGCAGATTGGTTCCTGCTGTGCTCCAATCAGATCATCAGATATAAAATGTCCAGCTGGTAGAAAATGGGTGTAACAAAAGAGAATACATATTATGTGTGTATATATAGCAGTGGGTAGAGGGGAGAGAGCAGAAGTCAGGACTATGTAATGTACAACATATTGTATAAGATACAACAGATAGGACTATATAGTATCAGAATTATGTAATATATAGCATAGAGTATATAGTGCAGGGGTCAGGAGTATATAATGTACAACATAAAGTATATAGTGTAAGGGTTAGGGGTATATAAATGAACACCATAGAGTATATAGTGCAGGGGTTAGGGGTATGTAATGTACAACAGAGTATATAGTGCAGGACTGTTGCATTGGAGTGTGTAGGGACACATTGAGCCTTGGCACCTGTGAGTGGACCTGGTGTATGGATTGAGTTGTCCCTGCAGAGAGCGCTGTTTTCCATGCTATATAGTGCAGGGGTCAGGAGTATGTAATGTACAACAGAGTATATAGTGCAAGGGTTAGGGGTATATAATTTACAACATAGAGTATATAGTATAGGAGTCAGGAGTATGTAATCTACACCATAGAGTATATATGTAATGTACAACATAAAGTATATAGTGCAAGGGTTAGGGGTATGTAATGTACAATATAAATTATTCAGTGTAAGGGTCAGGACTAATAATATTGGTATTCAGTAATCAGTGGAAGCTTAAATGTTTACATGCGATAAGTTGCAGAGGTCCCACACCGCTGCGTCCCATCTCCTGAGACGGCACTCAGTGACTTGGGTCTGAGACTATACAGACATATCCCTCCACCCGACACAGCCAGCAAATAACAGAGCAAGTAATCCTGGGAGAATTGTTCTGTCAGACATCTTGCTAGACCTGGGCATGAGGTAGAAGACCCAAAGCACATGCCCAAGGTGCCCAGGTAGAGCAACATCTATGGAGAAAATCAACCTTTTGCTGCCTGCTGATCCCCAGAATCTCCATAAATCCAGATTAGAGACATAAATGGTGTCTGCAGCACAAAGAAGGAAGATTATCACCCAGTCCCCGCCCTACTCTGGACCAATCAGTGAGCAGTATGGGTGGAGGAATGTATTTAGTGTTAATGACCCACCTGTGCTGATCTCTGTAGGAGTGTCCTCCTCTATAAATGTCCCCGTTATTCCATCTTCCTCCATAGACTGCTGATCATCCCTCACATACCTCTCTTCTTCTTCTTCTGCTTTCACCTCAAATTCTATATCGATTGGATCTCCACTCTAAATCAAGAAAATGAGAGAGAATATCATCTGTAAACAATAGGAAATAATATTGTGACATCACATAAGAAATCCACACATCATCTCTAGGAGTTCATGTTCTAGATGCTCCAACCCACCAACCTTGTAACAGTGAGGGATGGTGTGACCTTCCTGTGTGGAATCCCGGGAATTCAGAGGACGGGGACATCTCTCTGGTGGGTTCCTGGTATCAGGTGGTTCCATCATATACTTGTGTCCTTCTGAAAACTCCTCCATCACTCCATACTCCTCATCCTCCTCTTTATACTCTTCTTTACCATCAATATTATCATCCCCGAGGTTTCCACTCTGGATATATAAAAAAACATTCACTGTAACAAACATGCTGTGTATAAATCAGAACTACCAATAATTGTTGTGAAAGAGAGGATTTTGCCAGAGTTACTTGACTAAACTGTCTGCTGATCCCATCCCGTATACATATAGTAAGAACAACTTTCCTCAGAAAATGGGATTTTAAATGGATCACAAACAGATATATGTAGAAAAAGTTGTTTACAATTTTATTAACATGAATAATAGGGGTGCAACGGATCAAAAAACTCACGGATCGGATCGATCCTCGGATCGGATCATTTTCGGATCGGCAAAAAAATAAAAAAATTACTAATATCCACAATCCCCCCCCACAGTAATATCCACGTCAGCCCCTGCACTGTAATATCCACGTCATCTCCCCCACTCACTGTAATATCCACGTCATCTCCCCCACTCACTGTAATATCCACGTCATCTCCCCACTCACTGTAATAGGCATCTCCGCCACTGTAATATCCACCATCTCTCCCACTGTAATATCCACCATCTCCCCCATTGTAATATCCACCATCTCTCCCACTGTAATATCCACCATCTCCCCCACTGTAATATCCACCATCTCTCCCACTGTAATATCCACCATCTCCCCCACTGTAATTTCCACCATCTCTCCCACTGTAATATCCACCATCTCTCCCACTGTAATATCCACCATCTCCCCCACTGTAACAGACATCTCCCCCAATCTCTGTAACAGGCACCATCTCCCCCAATCTCTGTAAACAGGCACTATCTCCCCCAATCTCTGTAAACAGGCACCATCTCCCCCAATCTCTGTAAACAGGCACCATCTCCGCCAATCTCTGTAACAGGCACCATCTCCCCCAATCTCTGTAAACAGGCACCATCTCCCCCAATCTCTGTAAACAGGCACCATCTCCCCCACTTACATTAATCTCTCCCACTGGCCAGTTCAGATCCGAGCAGTGAGGGGTGATGACGTCAGCGGCGCTCAGCGCGCATAAGGCAGCCGCCGCCGGGTGTACCAAGATGGCCGCGGCTCCGGAGCTAGGCCGAAGCCGCGGCCTTTCCTAAGGCCGAGGCCGCGGATCGTGTGGTGATCCGATCCGAGCACGGTTACTAATATCCACAATCCCCCCCACAGTAATATCCACGTCAGCCCCTGCACTGTAATATCCACGTCATCTCCCCCACTCACTGTAATATCCACGTCATCTCCCCCACTCACTGTAATATCCACGTCATCTCCCCACTCACTGTAATAGGCATCTCCCCCACTGTAATATCCACCATCTCTCCCACTGTAATATCCACCATCTCCCCCATTGTAATATCCACCATCTCTCCCACTGTAATATCCACCATCTCCCCCACTGTAATATCCACCATCTCTCCCACTGTAATATCCACCATCTCCCCCACTGTAATATCCACCATCTCTCCCACTGTAATATCCACCATCTCCCCCACTGTAACAGACATCTCCCCCAATCTCTGTAACAGGCACCATCTCCCCCAATCTCTGTAACAGGCACCATCTCCCCCAATCTCTGTAAACAGGCACCATCTCCCCCAATCTCTGTAAACAGGCACCATCTCCCCCAATCTCTGTAAACAGGCACCATCTCCCCCAATCTCTGTAAACAGGCACCATCTCCCCCAATCTCTGTAAACAGGCACCATCTCCCTCAATCTCTGTAAACAGGCACCATCTCCCCCAATCTCTGTAAACAGGCACCATCTCCCCCAATCTCTGTAAACAGGCACCATCTCCCCCAATCTCTGTAACAGGCACCATCTCCCCCAATCTCTGTAACAGGCACCATCTCCCCCAATCTCTGTAACAGGCACCATCTCCCCCAATCTCTGTAAACAGGCACCATCTCCCCCAATCTCTGTAAACAGGCACCATCTCCCCCAATCTCTGTAACAGGCACCATCTCCCCCAATCTCTGTAACAGGCACCATCTCCGCCAATCTCTGTAACAGGCACCATCTCCCCCACTTACATTAATCTCTCCCACTGGCCAGTTCAGATCCGAGCAGTGAGGGGTGATGACGTCAGCGGCGCTCAGCGCGCATAAGGCAGCCGCCGTCGGGTGTACCAAGATGGCCGCGGCTCCGGAGCTAGGCCGAAGCCGCGCCCTTTCCTAAGGCCGAGGCCGCGGATCGCGTGGTGATCCGATCCGAGCACGGTGACCCCTTTCGGATCACGGATCACCACCGATCCGTTGCAGCACTAATGAATAAACAGCTAATACATGGTGAAACACATAATACAGACAAAATTGATAAAACCAAAACACATAATTGAGAAAACCATTATTAAAAGACCAACAAATGAACCAAAGCCCAGAAGCTGTCAAAACGACAGACCAACCAACGCGTTTAAAAAAAAAACACACATGGTTTACATCTTCTTTAGGGACTGAACCGGGCTTAATATTTCAAAGCTGAGAGTTGGATCCCTGCTGTAATCGTTTCACCAAACAGTGTGCGATGATTCAATTAAAGATAGAGCAAAGGAGGAGAAGGTCCATCCGCCAAACACACGCGCAGGCCAAAGCACCGTGCAACAAAGGGCCCCCCAGGTGGATGTTGGAGTGGGTGTATGGAGATCCTACATCATTGGAAGTATCTCTGAAGTAATATTTTCAGGAGCTTAAAAGCGATCAATCAAAACAGGCTCGTGAAAAATCAGCCTGGTATGGCTTGATCTAAAATCTGTTCTGCTGACTGACGATTGGAGTCACGCCAAGCTCTAAGAGGAGTAAAGATCCTAACAGATCCACTAACTTGCTTTGCCCTGCACTACTATTAGACAAGATCAGGACATCCGTATTAGATCAAGCCATACCAGGCTGATTATTCACGGACCTGTTTTGTGCCTGCGCTTGGCGGATGGACCTCCTCCTCCTTTGCTCTATCTTTAATTGGATCATCGCACACTGTTTGGTGAAATACTTACAGCGGAGATTCAACTTTCAGCTTTGAAAATATTAAGCCTGGTTCAATCCCTAAAGAAGATGTAAACCATGTGTGTTTTTTGAAACGCGTTGGTTGGTCTGTCGTTTTGACAGCTTCTGGGCTTTGGTTCATTTGTTGGTCTTTTAATAATGGTTTTCTTAATTATGTGTTTTGGTTTTATCAATTTTGTCTGTATTATGTGTTTCACCATGTATTAGCGGTTTATTCATGTTAAAGGGGAGTTCCAGCCTTTTTTTATGTTTATTAAAAGTCAGCAGCTACAAAAAGTGTAGCTGCTGGCTTTTAATAAACATACACTTACCTGTTCCACTGTCCAGGGACGGCCAGAGCTCCGCTCCTCTCCCCCTTCTCCGCCGGCGCCTCCATTCATAGTGTGGGCACCCGGCCGTGACAGCTTTCGGCTTCATGGCCGGGCACTCACTGCGCATGCGCGAATGGCGCAGCGCTACTCTGAGTGGACAGGCAATTGCCTGGGATCTGTCACGTCCCAGGTGATCGCCTACAGGGAGGGGCCGCCAAAAGGCGATATGACGTATCGCCTAGGCGACCCCAGGGCAAAAGGAGGAAGTGGGACAGGAAGTCCCACTCCTACTGAAGCCCTCACTCCCCCCCAAAAAAAATTACATGCCAAATGTGGCATGTAAGGGGGCGAGGAGTGGATTTAGCGGAAGTTCCAAATTTGGGTGGAACTCCACTTTAATAAAATTGTAAACAACCTTTTCTACATATATCTCGGTTTGTGATCCATTTAAAATCCCATTTTCTGAGGAAAGTTGTTCTTACTACTAATGCCGCGTACACACGACCATTTTTCCATGACAAGAAAAATGCAATTTTAAAAATGGTCGTGAAAAACAGTGGTGTGTATGCAGCATTTTTCTCGTCAAACCTGCTCTATTTTTTCTCGTAGTTTTTCACATCGTTCTTTTTAACGTTGAGAAAAACGGACGTGTGTGGGCTTTTAAGAGGGGGAAAAAAATGCGCATGCTCAGAATCAAGTATGAGACGGGAGCGCTCGTTCTGGTAAAACTAGCGTTCATAATGGAGTTAGCACATTCGTCACGCTGTAACGGACTGAAAAGCACGAATCGTCTCTCACCAAACTTTATTAACACGAGAATCAGCAAAAGCGTCCCAAAGGGTGGCGCCATTCTAATGGAACTTCCCCTTTATAGTGCCGTCGTACGTGTTGTACGTCACGGCGCTTTGCTCAAGCGTTTCTTTTCATGAATGTGTGTAGGCAAGGCAGGCTTGAGAGGAAACGCGAAAAATCACGTCGAGAAAAACGTTGTTTTTTCCATGACATGACGAACGGTCGCGTGTACGCGGCATAATAGTCAATCATCTACCTGATGATGGTGAGGGATGGTGTGACCTTCCTGTGTGGAATCCCGGGAATACAGAAGACGGGGACATCTCTCTGGTGGGTTCCCATTACTGGATCCATCTGTAGGAAACACACACACTGACTGAATACATTGTTTCTATGTGTTTATCAGATGATGGGGGATCTAGGTGGAGCCTCCGTACTGCTCTCTCCTTTACAATAAAGTCTCCTCTTACCCGGTGATGTGAGGGGCGGCTGATTGTCCATCATGACGTCCTTGTAGAGATCCTTGTGTCCTTCTAAATCCTCCCACTCCTCCATGGAGAAATAGACAGTGACATCCTGACACCTTATAGGAACCTGACACACACAATGATACAGTCACCATCCAGACACATCCCTTGTCTGTTACTGGATAATGTCCCAGAATTCCCGGCACCGCTCACCTCTCCTCCATCATCTCTCTGGTGACTTCTAGAATCTTCTTTGTATTTCTCTATTCTATCAGGGAGGGAGGTGGAGGCAATGTGATGGTCATATGATCTCCAGACTTCACAGGAGGAAAACTCTAGATCTGAACACAAATAGTAAAATCAATCAATGTTCCCAGAATCCTCCTCACCTCATCTTTCAGTTTTCAATTTTATTAAAGCCCCACTTCAGGCTGAGATATAATTTACCCACACAGGAACCCCACACTATGCAGGTTAAAAGCTTGTTGCAGACATTCTAATGTCATTACAAACAACACAGGACCAATAGTCCCACTTTGCTAGTGAGGATGCCAAGAGTCCGCCCACATCCTAAGAGCATCAGAAAAAAAGCCAGATAGAGGGACATTAGGAGGAGGAGCTGTGAGGTCAGTGTGATGTCATAGGACATATAGACTCTGGATGGAGGGACATTTGGATGGGGAGATTTGAGGGGTCCTCTATATGAGGCTCCTGTGCAAACCAAATCATTGTTCCTGGGTGTGTCCTACCTCTCCTAAAGTGAATAGTGAACTTTGACCTTTACCATACAGAAATCTGTCAGGAATCTGTGAATGTAAGCTCTCATGTGATCAGGTGATGTGCAGAGGAACGGAGTGTAAATAACAGACAATGTTCTCCAGAGCTCCTAATGGTGGGGATGGATTTTGCTGAGTTCTGGTGCCAAGTTTGCACCCCCCAGGGTCACTGTATGTGTGGAGTAAATCTGTGTAAGAGGATATGGAGGAGAGATGAGGAGGAGATCCAGGAATCAGGATAAAGGTCAGGACAAGTAACAGACGAGCGCATCCAAGAGATGAAGCCGGGGTCACTACACAGAAAATCAATCCAAGGAAACAACAGGCATGACTAGGAATAGCAAGAAGGAGCTCAGAGACAAATGAGAATATTGCTCAGGCAATGGGAGATTATCTCACCATGACTTACATAATGAAGGAGATGAGGGGGAGGGGAAGAAGTCACTTAAGGCGGGGCTTGACAAATTTGCTTTGAATCTAAGAGCCAACTAAAATGTTAGGAGAGTTTTTAAAGGAAGTGTGGATTATCGGCGCTTGGGGCAGGGCAAGTAATTTGCGAGTAATTTGTGAGGTACAGAACACAGGACTTGGAGTGCAAGGTGCAGGACATGTTGTGCTGTGTGAAGAATGCAGGACATGTGGTATGGGGTGCATATTGCAGGACATGGGGTGCAGGGTACCAGAGAAGGGTGTAGGTCACCACAGGACATGAGATGCAGGAGAAGGGTACAGTGTGCAGAATGCAGGACATAGTTACATAGTAGGTAAGGTTGAATAAAGAAAATAGTCCATCCAGTCTGACCTGTGTAGGTGCACGTGTGTCAGTGTCAATAATCATTTCCCATATCCCTGTATATTGTGTTCTTTAAGATGCACGTCCAAGAGGCTCTTAAAAATATCAATACTCCCCGCAGCCATCACCACTTGTGGAAGAGAGATCCACATTCTTACCGCCTTGACAATGAAAAAAAAAAACCTATGCAGCTTAAGATTAAACCGATTCTCCTCCAATCTCATTGTGTGTCCCCGTGTCCTCTCACACCCCCTGAGATTGAATAGCTTTTTTCCTATGCTGGGATCACCACTGAGATATTTGTAAATGGCTTTCATATCTCCTCTCAAGTGTCTTCTCTCCAGTGAGAATAAATTTAGCGCTTGTAGTTGCTCCTCGTATTTGAGGTCATCCTGCCCCCAAATTAATTTAGTTGCCCTTCTTTGGACTCTCTCCAACTCCAGCACATCCCTTCTGAGGACTGGTGACCAAAACTGGACGGAATACTCCAGATGTGGCCTGACCAGAGTTTTATAAAGTGGTAGAATTATAGTTTTATCTCTGGAGAAAATGACCAGTTACACTTACCGGTAATGGTGTTTCTGGGAAGTCTTATAGGACAGCACCCTGAGAGATAACTGGTCTCACCTAACAAGAAAAACAATCAAAGAAGAGGTCAAAAACCCACGCCCTCCCTGTGCTCCTCATTTTTGAAAAAATATTGACGCACGAGAGTGAGAACCACCCCAAATGTTCATACAACACTAACACACAAAAAACGGGTAGGAAGTAGGCCGGCCGTCCTGGAAGACTTCCCAGAAACACTGTTACCGGTAAGTGTAACTGGTCATTTTCTCAAGTCGTCTTCCAGGACGGCACCCTGAGAGAAGAGAAAGTAGCTTTGGCCTACCTTAGGGCGGGACAACAGCCTGTAGAATCTTTCTACCAAATGTCAAATCCTGAGGTGACAGCAGTTCCACCCTGTAGTGCCTCAGGAAAGTGTTCTGGCTTGCCCACGTAGCTGCTCTGCAGCTCTGTTCTACCGATACTCCAGCCCTTTCTGCCCAAGAGGTCGCCAGAGACCGTGTAGAGTGTGCCTTAAGGCTAGTGGGAACCCCTTTACCAGCCTGCTCATAGGCTATGGAAATGGTCGGCCTAATCCACCTTGCTATGGTTGCATGTGATGCTTGCTGACCCTTCTTCTGGCCTCAGAACCCAACTAATAAGTGACTGGACCTTCTAAAATCCTTCACTCTCTTTAAATAAACTAACAGACACCATCTGACATCTAAACAATGAAATTAACTTTCCTTCTCGTTCTAAGGATTGGCACAAAAAAGGAAGGACAATCTTCTGCGTCCTGTGGAACTGTGAGGCCACCTTCGGAAGATACAGGGGGTCCTGCCGGAGGATAATCCTGTCTTCAAATAATAAGAAAAAGGGGCTCTTTTACAGACGGAGCCTAGAGATCACCTATCCTTCTGGCCATTGTAATAGCCTGCAGGAAAGTTGTCTTAAGGACAAGTAATTTAAGCGGAATATGGGCTTGAATGGTGCCTTGGTCAGGGCTCCGAGGACTAGGGGAAGATCCCATGGTGAAAATGCATTCATTTGCACCGGGGACATCCTCTCCCTAGTCAACAAAAATCTCTTTATCAGTGGGTTTAGTGCCAGTCTCCTGTCCAAAGAACTGGACAAGGCTTCAACCTGGACCCTGAGCGGCTTAGTAGCTAGACCCTGATCCGCGCCGTCCTGGAGGAAATCCAGGATTGCAGGGATCTCCTGCTTCGAAGTCCCCCTTGTCTGACACCAATGCGAGAAGACTCCCCAGAATTTGGCGTAAATACACCTGGTAACCTGCTTCCTACTCTGTAACAGGGTGTCAATTACTCTCGCTGAACACCCCCTCTGCTGCAGGCTCTCCCTTTCAAGAGCCAAGCCGCTAGCTTGAAGAAACCGGGGTTTGGGTTGCAGACTGGACCCTCTAGGAGTTGAGTTGAGTTGAGAGGTATCTTAATATAGCGCAGTCTTACCCCAAAGGGTCCCGACGTGCATAGCAGAGTTCCTGGGGAAAAGAGGACCCAGGAACCAAGAGCAGCACAGAGCGGCAGAAAGGGTGGAAGAAAGAGGCTACGCAGGAAAGGCTTGTGTGAAAAGCCAAGTCTTCAGTAATCCGCGGAAGACCGGGATAGTAGGGGCCTCCTGGAGCTCGACAGGGAGGCTATTCCATAATACGGCACCCTGGTGGGAGAAGGCCCGACCACCACGCTGGATCTTCTTGGGCAACGAGATGTAGAGGAGATCTCTGCCGGTAGATCTGAGTGATCTGGCAAGAGCTTGTTTATGAAAACGAGAGCAGAGATAGCTTGGGGCCAGGCCTCTCATTATCTTAAACATGATACATCCTGCCTTAAATAAGGTGCGATAGTGGACCGGCAGCCAATGCAAGGCACAGAGGACAGGGGTGATATGATCCCTCAACGGGACATCCATAAGTAACCTTGCCGCAGCATTTTGAATAAGTTGAAGCTTCTGCACTAACATCTTTGGCAATCCCAGATAAAGAGAGTTGCAGTAGTCTAGGCAGCTACCTATCGTGGCACAGATGACAGTTTTTCTGTCTGAGATATCCAGATATTTAAACAGCCCCCTCAGAAGTTTTAGCTGCCAGTGACATGCACTGACGACCTTTTTTATCTGAGGAGCCAGGGTTAAAACTGAATCTAGGACGAATCCCAGATCACGGACCTGGGGGTCACCTCCGGAGCAGGACCAAATGAGGGAGGCCAAGGTCGGATATCTGGGGGGGATGGCCAGATCGCTAAAGATGATCACCTCAGTTTTTCCTCCATTAAGTTTCAGGAAATTGGCAGACATCCATGTGTTGATGGCCTCCAAACAGCTGGCAAGGGTGGCATCAGCCGTCTGATTCCTAGGAATCTTCAGGTAGATCTGAGTGTCGTCTGCATAAACATGGTACTGGACGGCGTGGGACTTTAGCAGGTCGGCAAGGGGCCCCATATAGATATTAAACAACAGGGGTGACAAGGCAGAGCACTGTGGCACTCCGCAGTCCAGGTCAGTGTACTTAGAGTAAAAGGGGCCAGTCTTGACTCCCTGAAGTCTGCCCTCTAAAAAAGAGGCCACCCATGCCAAAGCCGACCCGCTCATACCCAAAACAGATCTCATCCGCTCTAGTAAGATTCCATGATTTATATTGTCAAGCGCGGCCGACAGATCCAAGAGAACCAGAGCTACTGAGTCACCCCTGTCCAAGCTGTAAAGAACATCATCATAAACACAGATGAGGCTTGTCTGTTCCATGTCCAGGTCGAAATCCGGACTGGAATTCGTCCAAAAGATGGAAAGACTCAAGGTAAGCCTGTAGCTGGATAACCGACAGGCGCTCCATCACCTTTGCCACAAAAGGCAAGATGGAAATTGGCCTGTAGCTGCCCAATATGTCCGGGTCCAAGGTCGGTTTCTTCAGCAGGGCCAAGACCACGGCCCGCTTCACAGTGCCCGGGACAATGCCTGTCCTGAAGCAGCAGTTGATTACCTCCCCAATAAAGGGGGCCAAAAAGGCAGCAGATTTTTTAACCAGCCTGGCAGGACATACATCTAATGGGGAGAAAGATGGTTTCAAAGAGGCAATTACCTTAACCACCTGTATAACCGTAACCAGTTGGAAATCGGGCAATCCAGGGGCCATCACTGTGTGACCAATGTCCTCTTGCACAGTCTCCAGCCTGGGAATGTTTTCTCTAATGGTCTTAACCTTAGAGACAAAGAAGTAAGCGAGCTCCTGGCACCAGTCCTGTGACTCCTTGGGAGCAGAGCTGGTAGCTTCGAGATGGGTTAACTCCAAAGAGATCTTGAAAAGTTTGGCCGTGCTGTTGGCTGCCTTCCTGATTCGCTCCTGGAAGTAGGTCTTTTTAGCCTCTCTAATAGCCCTCTTATAAAAGGTAGAGGGCCACCAGATGCAGCTCTGTCGGCTTCCAGAAGGAACTTCCGCCAGCGTCTCTCCCTGGACCGAACCCGCTTTTTGAGGAGCCTAAGCTCCTCGGTAAACCATTGCGAGCTATTGCCCAGGGGACGGGGATTAGATCTCATCCTACGGGGTGCTACCACATCAAGGGCCACTTCAACTGACTCCTGAAAAATACTTAGCTTCTCTACCCGGTCGCCCAGCTCAAAAAAGATTGGCTGGTTAGTACCCTTAGCCACAAGGTTTCCAAATCTGTCTGGGCAGACTTTTGATAGATTTCTTGAGAAAACCTTGGGGCCAGAGCGATCTGGGATATGTGGAGACTTCCCTTCCGGTAGGATCAGGCTAAAGGAGATAAACCTGTGATCCGACCAGATCAACTCCCTAGGCAGCGCACAGGTTGCCGACAATTCACTGAACAGGAGCCAATCCAGCACATGACCAGCAGTGTGGGTAGCCGCTCTCACATGTTGCCTATACCCCAAAAGCAACAGTTCTTGGATAAGGGATTGGGTGGGGGAATCGCTTAGATCCTTCGCCCAGAAGTTCAGATCGCCCAAGATGCAGGAGCCTTTAAACACAATGGACATCTGTGAGGCTAGACTGAGGCTAGAAGGTCCTGCTGCTCCAGAAGATGCTGTGGATGGGACACGGACCAGTTTCCCAGGGTAGGGAACCAAGTCCTCTTGGGCCACCAGGGAGTGATTAAAATCAGTCTGCCCTCGGACTGACTCAGCATCTTCACTATTTTTGGGATCAGAGCCAAGGGGGGAAAGGCATAGGCCAAGGGGAAGTCCCAGCCTTGGGCCAATGCGTCCACCCCCTTGGATTCTTTCTCTCTGGACAGTGAAAAGAACCTCTTCACCTTTCTGTTCCCTCTGCCCTCTACTTTCCCCAGGGGCAACACAAGCTTCTGTGCCATCGAATCTGTCAGGAACCCTAGGTCTGCGCCGGATTCAGAGAGGATTTTTCCTGGCTGATTAACCACCCCAGGGACTCCAAGGTACTTACTACTTTGTCCAGGTCGGACAGTAGGATCAAGACTCTGGTTGTAAACCAAAAGGTCGTCCAGATAGGGGATCAGCGCTATCCCTTGGAGATGGAGGTACAAAACCACCTCTGCAAGGATCTGTGTGAAAACTCTCGGGCTGGCTGCCAGCCCAAAGGGTAGGGCGCAAAACTGCCAATGCGCCACACCCTGCCCCGAGAGAATTGCAAATCGTAGAAATTCCTGGTGCCCTGGGAAAATAGGGACGTGAAGGTAGGCATCTTTTAGGTCTGTCATGACCATAAACAACTCCTTCAGAAGATGCTTCCTGACTTATTGTACCAGAAGGAACCTGTTTAGCCTTCTTAAATTTATTATAAGGCGGTACTTTCCCGAGGACTATGGGACCGCAAAGATGTGAGAATAAAACCCTTGACCGCATTGCTCTACTGGGACAGGTACTATAACACCCTGCTCTTCCAGCTGCCTAAAGCTCTGAAGAAGACCCACTGCTTTCTGCTGATCCCTGGGTAGGCGGGTTAGAAGGAAGCTTGGGGGAGGTGAGGAGAGTAGTTCCAACCTGTAGCCTTGGCTTATTATCCATAGGATATGGAGGCTTTGAGTGATCCTTTCCCACTGAGTGAGAAAGTGAGAGAACCTTCCCCCCCACCTTGACTTCAGTTGGTATTGTTGTCAGTGGATTTTGGGCCGGAAAAGAGTATTGATCGCCTGTTTAGGGCAACTTAGCCCAACCAAAAAAATTGATATTAACAACCCCTTGTCCAGTCATAAGAGCTCCAGGCTCTAAAAGGCGACTTGACTAAGGGCCCATGTGATAAGGTGCAATTAAGATATACACATGAAAAAAACCTAAGTGATCCAAACCAATGAGCACTAGGTGACCTCCTATATGTAGGACATAAATAGATGACATATATTGTGAAACAATGTGATATAAAGATGTGATAGCAAAAAGATTAAAAGGAAATATTGTGCAACGTTGCTGTCCTGCGGCCTAGATAACATTAATGGTGTTCATTCCCTCTAGCAAAAACAGTTTAGAAAAAGACTTTTGAAATATAGTATCAAAGTTCGTATAGATCTTCAATATACTACCCCCACTCCACACCAGAGGGCAGTATTTTTTTTTTGTAGATACCACTCAGACTTTATCCTAGCGAGAGACTTTCTCATGGTGTTAATCCTTAATGTCGTCTCTACTTTGGATTCGCATCATATGTGGTTCTCCAAATTTTTCTACAGGAATAAGTATGTTTCTTTATTACAATCCACATCTATATAAAATTCAATACCGATCCTTTCCTTATAACCCCCCTCCCCCCCCGCCCCCCAATTCCCTGACCTCTCTTTATATGCCCTTACTGCTTCTTATTTCACCCTTTTTGAATTAAATTTGTTCACCCATTATTTCTGCAAATCCCAGAGTGTTTTTAAATGCCTTCCACCCCTTCCATTTTTCTTTGAAAACTTCCATTGAATTCATGTCACCAGCTCTTAAATATTCCAATTCAAGAATTTCATCCACTCTGTTACACCAACCCTTCAAAGTAGGACTATCCCGCTCTTGCCAGTGGGCAGTATAAGCAGCGCTAGAGGACTCCACTCTCCAAGCCACTTGTAAAAAGTACTGAATAGTGCGTGCCGTCAGTCCCAATTACTAGCCAGTCAGATATTGATAGATAGGATAGCGCAAGTGGCAGTTCCAACACAGGCTTAAATCAAGTGACTTTAGTGAGATTCCTGGTTAATCTGTCCTCAGCTTGAAACGGGTGACTGTAGGTGCTCCCCCCTTTTGAGTCCCTACTCACCGGACGTAAGAACCCCTACTGGGGTAAATGGCACATCAGGGGGTACTGGATGGGCTGCTCCACTCGCTTCTGGCCGTATCCTATGTCGTTGCGCCTCCAGAGGTCCCAATCTATGTATTGCCTCCTCTGCCTCCAGATCCAACAACGTCTCCTCTCCACGACCTTCCAAATGGAATGTCCTTTGTTCTCTCTGTATCTGACATTACTTCCTGTCTGTATCTGACATCACTTCCTGTCTTCCATAGAGACTTCCTGTCTGGGTAGAAGTGAGATCACCACCTTGTGGAACTCAGAGGAACTGCAGCTCAGAGAAACATCTCGTAGTCTGAATACGGCCTTGTGCTGTGTGTGTATGTACTGTATATCCTTATAGATGGGTCATCTCCACTCCCACCAAGGGGGATAGAAATATATTACTGCTCGGGGGAGGGGGGGAGACATTTTGGCCCCTTTGATTTTGCAGTAAAATTGATGTCAGATTTAGTCATGTAGAACATCTGTTATATGGATACAAAGATCCCCAGCCGAGAGTAAAGGGTGGAAATGGCTCCTGATCCCCAGATTTGGGCAATTATGTCCCCAATATAAATAGAAAAAAACCTGCACTATGTGTAACAACTCAAATACCTACAGAAATAACTTCTACCGGACTGCTGCTGTAACAAAGGTAAGTATTCCCTTTATCACCTAGAAGAGCATTATGTGTCACAGCGCTGTCCTATTGTGTGTGCGCCTAAATTATTACAAATACACTAAAATATGTGGAGACATTCATATATAAAGTGCTAGGGGCTCAAATAATATTCTCTGCAGATCTACTGCTTCCACTTTACACCTACTTCATCGATCTCATGGTGTTTATCAATAAATGAAGTAAACTGAACCATCTGCAAATTCATATACAACATAAAGTGCTTTTTGCTCAAGATACTGTTCTCTGCAGATCCACTGCTTTCGCTTTGCACCTACTTCTTTAATCTTATAATATTTGCTGCTGTATTAACCACTTAACGACCGCTCACTGTATATATACGTCGGCAGAATGGCACCGACAGGCACAATCACGTAGAGTTCCGGGATGAGGGGCAGCCATTCGTTTCTGGCCACCCCCTCGCGATCGCTCCCGGCGAATGGAAATTCCCCCTCTGTCTGTGTCAGACAGAGGGAGCAGGAGGAAGTGATGTCATCTCTGGTGCGGCGCTCACATATACCGAGCGCCGTACAAGAGAAGACATCAGGTCAGTGCACACAACACTACACTGACACCAGGACACATAGGGACATAAATCGCCCCCCCAGGCCCCCCCAGACACCCCAGATCACCCCCCAGATCACCCCCCCAGCCCCCAGTCACAGTGTCACTGATTGCAGTGACCATTTATTTAGTGATCACTGCAATCAGTGACATTTGTGACTGTAAAAGTGTCACCAAAGTTTAGTCTTAGGTCCAGTGTAGCCCCCTAACCCCCCCTAATAAAGGTTTAACCCCCTGATCACCCCCCAGATAGCCCTTTCACCGCCTATCACCACTGTCGCTAAGCGATCATTTTTCTGATCGCTGTCTTAGCGTCAGTGATGCCGATCGGCAGCCAGTAATTTTTTTTAGGTTCGCCGCATGTTTTTATAGCGTCAGGTACCCCAATATATTATCTAATAAAGGTTTAACCCCCTTGATCGCCCCCCAGGTAACCCTTTCACCCCCTATCAACACTGTCACTAAGCGATCGTTTTTCTAAACGCTGTCTTAGTGTCTGTGATTCAGATCGGTAGCCGGTAATTTTTTTTAGGTTCGCCGCAGGTTTTTATAGCGTCAGGTACCCCAATATATTATCTAATAAAGGTTTAACCCCCTTGATCGCCCCCCAGGTAACCCTTTCACCCCCTATCACCACTGTCGCTAAGCAATTGTTTTTCTAAACGCTGTCTTAGTGTCGGTGATGCAGATCGGTAGCCAGTAATTTTTTTTAGGTTCGCCGCAGGTTTTTATAGCGTCAGGTACCCCAATATATTATCTAATAAAGGTTTAACCCCCTTGATTGCCCCCCAGGTAACCCTTTCACCCCCTATCACCACTGTCGCTAAGCGATCGTTTTTCTAAACGCTGTCTTAGTGTCGGTGATGCAGATCGGTAGCCAGTAATTTTTTTTAGGTTCGCCGCATGTTTTTATAGCGTCAGGTACCCCAATATATTATCTAATAAAGGTTTAACCCCCTTGATCGCCCCCCAGGTAACCCTTTCACCCCCATCACCACTGTCGCTAAGCGATCGTTTTTCTAAACGCTGTCTTAGTGTCGGTGATGCAGATCGGTAGCTGGTAATTTTTTTTAGGTTCGCCGCAGGTTTTTATAGCGTCAGGTACCCCCATATATTATCTAATAAAGGTTTTACCCCCCTGATTGCCCCTAGTTAACCCTTTCACCAGTGATCACCATATAAGTGTTACGGGTGACGCTGGTTAGTTAGTTTGCTTTTTATAGTGTCAGGGCACCCGCCGTGTATATAACCCAATAAAGGTTTAACACCCTGATCGCCCGGCGGGTGATATCAATTAGGTTTTAGCGTCAGAGAGGGTCTGCGTCACACCCCAGGCAGCGTCAGGTTAGTGCCAGTAACGCTAACACCCACGCGTGAAGCATACACCCCCCCTAGTGGTATAGTATCTGAACAGATCAATATCTGATCTGATCAGATCTATACTAGCGTCCCCAGCAGTTTAGGGTTCCCAAAAACGCAGTGTTAGCGGGATCAGCCCAGATACCTGCTGGCACCTGCGTTTTGCCCCTCCGTCCAGCCCAGGCCACCCAAGTGCAGTATCGATCGATCACTGTCACTTGCAAAACACAACACACATAACTGCAGCGTTCGCAGAGACCGGCCTGATCCCTGCGACTCCAGTGCTGTAGGAGGTGATTTCACCACCACAGTTAAAAAAAAAAAAGCAAATATGCCGAAGCATTGGGGCAGCAGGGGCGGAGGAACGAGTTTGCTCCTAATGCCGCATACATACGGTCGAAATTCCGACGGAGGCTTGCCCGTGGAAAAGTCCGACCATGTGTGTGCGGCATAACTTTTTTGCGGGAGGATGCCCCCATGCTTCGGCATATATAAATGGTGCGTGTATTCCCATCATTGGAAGTGGGTGGATGAAGGGCGGTATTCTAATGGTGGGCATACCCACCGATCAATCTCTTTTTTCGTTCAGCCAACTGGCTGCATGAAAAAAAAGATTACAATACATGTCCAACAAGGACCAGCAACGTACTGGTATGTTGCTGGATTTGAATGTTTATACCAGAATGATGCCTGCGGGTTTAGGTATCATCTTGGTATCATTCTTTTCAGCCTGCGGCCGGCTTTCATGTAAAAGCAATCCTAGCGGCTAATTAGCCTCTGGACTGCTTTTACAAGCAGTGGGAGGGAATGCCCCCCCCGGATATAAAAAGCGCCATTGGGAAATTGGGAAAGCATTTTATCACACCGATCTTGGTGTGGTCAGATGCTTTGAGGGCAGAGGAAAAATCTAGGGTCTAGAAGACCCCAGTTTTTTCAAAAAAAGAGTACCTGTTACTACCTATTGCTATCATAGGGGATATTTACATTCCCTGAGATAACAATAAAAATGATAAAAAAAAAAAATACTTGGAAGGAACAATTTAAAAATAAAATAAAAAAGCAAAATTAATAATAAAAAAAAGAAAAAAAAAAGCACCCCTGTCCTGCCCTGCTCTTGCCCAATGGTGAACGCAAGCGTCGGTCTGGCGTCATATGTAAACAGCAATTGCACCATGCATGTGAGGTATCACCGCGAAGGTCAGATCGAGGGCAATCATTTTAGCAGTAGACCTCCTCTGTAAATCTACTGGGGTAACCTGTAAAGGCTTTTAAAAGCTTTTAAAAATGTATGTAGTTTGTCGCCAATGCGCGTTTGTGCGAAATTTTAAAGCATGTCGTGTTTGGTATCTATGTACTCGGCCTAAGATCATCTTTTTTATTTCATCAAACATTTGGGCAATATAGTGTGTTTTAGTGCATTAAAATTAAAAAAAGTGTATTTTTTAACCCAAAAAATGCGTTTGAAAAATCGCTGCGCAAATACTGTGTAGAAAAAAAAATGCAACACCCACCATTTTAATCTATAGGGCCTTTGCTTTAAAAATATATATAATGTTTGGGGGTTCAACATAATTTTCTTGCAAAAAAAAATGTTTTCATGTAAACAAAAAGTGTCAAAAAGGGCTTTGTCTTCAAGTGGTTAGAAGAGTGGATGTAAGCTTCCTAATGTTGTGTATAAAATGCCAGAACAGTTCAAAACCCCCCCAAATGACCCCATTTTGGAAAGTAGACACCCCAAGCTATATACTGAGAGGCATGTCGAGTCCATGGAATATTTTATATGTTGACACAAGTTGCGGAAAAAACGACAATTTTTTATTTTTTTTTGCACAAAGTTGTCACTAAATGATATATTGCTCAAACATGCCATGGGTATATGTGGAATTACACCCCAAAATACATTCTGTTGCTTCTCCTGAGTACGGGGATACCACATGTGTGAGACTTTTTGGGAGCCTAGCCGCGTACAGGACCCCGAAAACCAATCACCGCCTTCAGGCTTTCTAAGGGTGTAAATTTTTGATTTCACTTCTCACTGCCTATCACAGTTTCGGAGGCCATGGAATGCCCAGATAGCACAAAACCCCCCCAAATGACCCCATTTTGGAAAGTAGACACCCCAAGCTATTTGCTGAGAGGTATTGTGAGTATTTTGCAGATCTCGCTTTTTGTCATAAAGTTTTGAAAATTGAAAAAAAAAAAAATATATATATATATATATATTTTCTTTCTTCATTTTCAAAAACAAATGAGAGCTGTAAAATACTCGCCATTCCTCTCAGCAAATAGCTTGGGGTGTCTATATTCCAAAATGGGGTCATTTGGGGGGGTTTTGTGCGATTTTGGCATTTTATGGCCTTCGAAACTGTGATAGGTAGTGAGGAGTGAAATCAAAAATTTGTGCCTAGAAATCCTGAAGGCGGTGCTTGGTTTTCGGGGTCCCGTACGCGGCTAGGCTCCTAAAAAGTCCCACACATGTGGTATCCCTGTACTCAGGAGAAGCAGAAAAATGTATTTTGGGGTGTAATTCCACATATAACCATGGCATGTTAGAGCAATATATCATTTAGTGACAACTTTTTGTAATTTTTTTATTTTTAATTTTTTTTGTCATTATTCAATCACTTGGGACAAAAATATATATATTCAATGGGCTCAACAGGCCTCTCAGCAATTTCCTTGGGGTGTCTACTTTCTAAAATGGGGTCATTTGGGGGGGTTTTGTGCTATTTTGGCATTTTATGGCCTTCGAAACTGTGATAGGTAGTGAGGAGTGAAATCAAAAATTTGCGCCCTTAGAAATCCTGAAGGCGGTGCTTGGTTTCCGGGGTCCCGTACGCGGCTAGGCTCCCAAAAAGTCCCACACATGTGGTATCCCCGTACTCAGGAGAAGCAGCAAAATGTATTTTGGGGTGAAATTCCACCTATAACCATGGCATGTGTGAGCAATATATCATTTAGTGACAACTTTTTGTAATTTTTTTTTTTTTTTTTTAGTCATTATTCAATCACTTGGGACAAAAAAAAAAAAATTCAATGGGCTCAACATGCCTCTCAGCAATTTCCTTGGGGTGTCTACTTTCCAAAATGGGGTCATTTGGGGGGGGTTTGTACTGCCCTGCCATTTTAGCACCTCAAGAAATGAGATAGGCAGTCATAAATTTAAAGCTGTGTAAATTTCAGAAAATGTACCCTAGTTTGTAAACTCTATAACTTTTGCGCAAACCAATAAATATACGCTTATTGACATTTTTTTTACTAAAAACATGTGGCTAAATACATTTTGGCCTAAATGTATGACTACAATTGAGTTTATTCGATTTTTCTTATAACAAAAATTAGAAAATATCTTTTTTTTTCAAAATTTTCGGTCTTTTTCCGTTTATATCGCAAAAAATAAAAATTGCAGAGGCAATCAAATACCATTATAAGAAAGCTCTATTTGTGGGAAGAAAAGGACGCAAATTTCGTTTGGGTACAACATTGCATGTCCGCACAATTTACAGTTAAAGCAGCACAGTGCAAAATTCTAAATTCACCTCTGGTCCTTTAGCTACCAAATGGTCCGGGGCTTAAGTGGTTAAATAAACTTTAAACCTGTGCAAATTCATGTAATCATACAATATTTTGTGCTCCAAACTGTGCCAGCTGTAGTGTAGCCACGGCCTTCTTCCTCCTCTTACACACGTGATGATGAGGGCGCCCCCTTAGTAGTGCTTCCCCACTCACCAGAGCAATATGACTCCCAGCTTTTCATCTACCAGAGTCACCAACATCCTTCACACTCTCCTTACCTCCGATGGATCCTCCTCGCTCACTCCTGTAATGAACTTTTCATTGATTTGTGGATTTTTTTAAGCAAAGTGGAAGCAGTGGACTTGCAGAGAACACGATATTGAGTACAAAATATTGTATGATTACATGAATTTGCACAGATTTTTTTAGTTTCTTTAATATAGCAGCAATTATTATGAGATTAACCTCTTGCCAACCAGACCCTGTCATTATACTGCAGCAGGTCGGCACGTTCCCATGAATCGCCATAGCTATACATTGTCCCTTTAAACAGCTCTACCAGGCACATGCACACCACTGTATGACGGGGGAGCTGATGCGCATGGCCGGCGGCCGCGATGTCTGCTGGCCACCCACGATCGCTTCTCAGAGAGCCAGAACGAGGATCTGTCAATGTAAACAAACAGATCCCCGTTCTAAGAGGGGAGTAGAGCGAGATTGTCTGTTCCTAGTGGTCAGTACCCTCTTCCCCCCCCTCAGTTAGAAACACATCCCAGGTAACACACTTAAAGGGGTTGTAAAGGTACAATTTTATTTTCCTAAATAGCTTCCTGTACCTTAGTGCAGTCCTCCTTCACTTACCTCATCCTTCGATTTTGCTTTTAAATGTCCTTATTTCTTCTGAGAAATCCTCACTTCCTGTTCTTCTGTCTGTAACTCCACACAGTAATGCGAGGCTTTCTCCCTGGTGTGGAGTGTCGTGCTCGCCCCCTCCCTTGGACTACAGGAGAGTCAGGACGCTCTCTACCTTGTAGATAGAGAAAGGAGCTGTGTGTTAGTGGGTGTCCTGACTAGGGTTGCCACCTTTTCTTCAAGTCAAATCCAAACACTTTAGCGGCGCATGGCAATTTTTTTAATAGTATAAACTATACATATATTTTGCTATTAAATAACATTTCTAATCATATGAAGTTATTAACAAGTGTCCCCCCTTTACATCAGAGTCCACAGAGTTCCCCTTTACATCAGAGTCCACAGAGTTCCCCTTTTACATCTGAACTCACAGAGTTCCCTTTCACTGTAAGGGGGAGCTCTGCAGACTCTGATGTAAGGGAGAACTCTGGTGCCTCTAACATAAAAGGGATGCTCTGGGAACCCTGATTTCAGAGGGAACACTAAGAATTCTGATGTAAGGGGAAACACTGTGGCTTCTGGTGTAAAGGGGAACTCTGATGTAAGGGGAGCTCTGAGAACCCTGATTTACCTTAGTGTATCCACTAGACATGTGCAATTCGTTTAGTTTCTAATTCGTTTTTCATGAATTTAGAGAAATTTGTTAATTCCGAAAATTTCCAAATTTTTCAATTTCCGAATTTCCGGATTTTCGGATTTCCGAAATCTCAAATTTCCGAATTTCCAAATTTTTTAATTTACGGGTTTTCCAATTTTTCAATTTCAGAATTTTTGGATTTCCGAATTTTTCAATTTCCGAATTTTCGGATTTTCGTTTCAAAAGTTTTTTATTAGAGCATAATATAGAGTACAACAAGAAGTAGTCAGAAATGGTGAATGTATATCGTTCACGTTACATATAAAGCATAACTATTACAGAACATCAGAAAATTAGTGGATTAAGTGCTATCATTTGTCGCTGATCAATATTAGGGAGGGTGTTGACACGGTGGCATCAGTGTGTATCAGCGGGGGTGGTCCCCAGAACTTCGACAACGGGTAATGTTATGCGTTTACATCAGGTTCATGGGGTATCAGAAAATGTGAAATCATAGCCTCAGAGGCCTGTTCTTGTTGAGGAAGTAAGGGAACATGGGTACAAGCGGGGTTCACAGATGAGGGATAGGCGCGTGAGGAGAGGGGGGGGCACATAGGGGAAAAAGAGAAAGAGAGAGAAGAGAGAAGGGGGAGAGGGAACGTTGTCGGCGGAGCCGCGGTGTGGCCAGGGGGGCCACCACGCGCAGTGGTAGAGGAAGGTGGAAGATCATGGGATAAGGAGGTTGGGATCAAAGTCTGGGGGTAGAAAGTTATCCACCCATGGGGTCCATATGCTAGTGTGTCGAGGGACACGGTCTAACAATGTGGCCTCAATTTTGCTGTGTATCATGGCTTGGGTTACTCTATTCTTTGTTTCTGCTATGTAGAGTTTCGGAGTTTTCCAGGCTTTGGCAATAGTTTGCTTGGCAGCAGTGGTCAGCTGGAGGAGAAGACTGATTTGATTTCTGGTATATTCTCCCTGTATGTGGTTTAGGAGTGCCAGGGCAGGGTCAGGGATCACTGTTTCATGCAGTATTGTGGAAACCATTTGAAAGATAACCTTCCAGAATTGTTGTGCTATCTCACAAAACCACCAGATATGAAGATGGGTACCCTGGTCACTGCAACCTCGGAAACAGGTCGAGGGATAATTCGGTACAAATTTAGATATTCTTGCTGGAACCAGGTACCAGCGCATTAAAACTTTATAGTTTGTTTCAAGCGCTACCACATTTTGGGAAGAAGATTTGGTGGTGGCCCATATAGCAGACCATTCTTCAGGAGAGAGAGAAATATTTAGGTCCTTGGACCACTGTGCAGCGTATAGAGGGAGGTCAGCTGATAGGGTGGAGAAGTGGCTATATAGGCTAGATATAATGCCTGGGGCATGAGGGTCTGCTGCGCAGATTTTCTCGTATATAGATTGGGTGGTCAGACTAGTGCACGGGCCGACTATTGATTTGGCAAAGTGGAGTACTTGAAGATAACGGAAAGATTCAGGAATTTTCGGATTTTCAAATTCTTCAATTTCCGAATTTTCAGATTTCCGTATTTTCGAACTTTTCAATTTCCGAATTTTCGGATTTACGGAATTTCGAATTTCCGAAATTTCGAATTTCCGAAATTCAGAATTTCGGAAATTCGAAATTTCGAAAATTGTAAATTTCGAAAATTCGAGATTCGAAAATTCGAGATTCGAAAATCTAAATTTAGAAAATGGGAAATTTGGAAAGTTGAATTTTTGAATTCCGAATTTTTAGAATTTCCGAATTTCCGAAAATCGAAAAAAAAGTTTTTTTCGTTTTTTTGCTTTTTTCGGAAATTCGAAAAATTCCTTTTTTTCGTATTCGTTTTTTGGAAATTCGAAAATTCGTAATTCGGAAATATGGAATTCCGAATTTCCTGAATTTCCGTAAAAAACAAAAAAAACAAACGAAAAAAACAAATTTTTCGAATTTACCGAATTTCCGAAAAAAAGCAAAAAAACGAAAATAACGAAAACAAAAAAAACGAATTTTTCGAATTTACCGAATTTCGGAAAAAAGCAAAAAAAACAAAAGGAAAGAAAACGAAAAAAAAAAAATTTCGGCAGTGCACGTCTACTGTTTTCTAGCTGGTCTAAAACCACTTTTGACATAAAGGGACACTTTTTGGTTGCTATGGACAATCTCCAGTTTCCAGGCAGAAAGAACAGTTTTTATAATATAAAACTGCATGCAGGACACTGGACAGACCACTAGGGACAAAGGGATGTGCAATTATTTGGATACAGTATACTGTAATCTTACTGATTACAGTACTGTATGTATACTGTGTGTTTCACTTTTTGAATTTGGCGCCGAACTCCGTCCCGGTGCGCCGCAACGTCGCAGGGAAGGGAGCTCGGCACTTGGCAGTGTGGATTGAGCGAGGAGACACGGCTCGCACACACTGCGGGGAGACATCGCAGGATTCAGAGAACAAGGTAAGTAACTTCACCTGTATCCTGCAATGCAATCCTGAGTCTGGCTCGGGGTTACCGCTCTTAGCATGAAAAACTCACCCCGAACCAGACTCTGGATTACCGCTAAGGAGGTTAACCCCTTGATCACCCCCTAGTGTTAACCCCTTCCCTGCCAGTGACATATATACAGTAATCAGTGGCTATTTTTAGCTCTGATCACTGAATAAATGTCACTGGTCCCAAAATAGTGTAAAAAAGTGTCCGATGTGTCCGCCGCAATGTCGCAGTCCCGCAAAAAATCGCAGCTTACTAGTAAAAAAATAATAATAATAAAAGTGCCATAAATCTATCCCATAGTTTGTAGACACTATAATGTTTGTGCAAACCAATCAATATACACTTATTGCAATTTTTTATTTTTACCAAAAATATGTAGAAGAATATATCGGCCTAAACTAACGAAGATTTTTTTTTTTTTTAGATATTTATTATAGCAAAAAGTAAAAAATATCATTTTTTTTCAAAATTTTCGGTCTTTTTTTGTTTATAGTACCACCAAAAGAAAGCTCTATTTGTGGGGGAAAAAAAGGACATACATTTTTTTTTTTTGGGTACAGCGTCACACAACTGCACAATTGTCAGTTAAAGTAACGCAGTGCCGTATCGCAAAAAATGGCCCCGGTCATTAAGGGGGCAAATCCTTCCAGTCCTTAATTGGTTAAAGAAGTAGGTGCAAAGTGGTAGCAGTGGATCTGCAGGGAACAGAATCTTAGGACAGCGCTGTGACACATAATGCTCTTCTAGGTGATAAAGGGAATACTTACCTTTGTTACAGCAGCAGTCCGGTAGAAGTTATTTCTGTAGGTATTTGAGTTGTTACACATAGCGCAGGTTTTTTTCTATTTATATTGGGGACATAATTGCCCAAATCTGGGGATCAGGAGCCATTTCCACCCTTTACTCTCGGCTGGGGGTCTTTGTATCCATATAACAGATGTTCTACATGACTAAATCTGACATCAATTTTACTGCAAAATCAAAGGGGCCAAAATGTCTCCCCCCCTCCCCCGAGCAGTAATATATTTCTATCCCCCTTGGTGGGAGTGGAGATGACCCATCTATAAGGATATACAGTACATACACACACAGCACAAGGCCGTGTTCACACTACCAGACGTTTCTCTGGGCTGCAGTTCCTCTGAGTTCCACAAGGTGGTGATCTCACTTTTACCCAGACAGGAAGTCTCTATGGAAGACAGGAAGTGATGTCAGATACATGAATGAATGACTTGTGTAGCGGGGTATTCCCCTTTAATATCCAGAGACTACATTTCCCAAGACACTTTCAGGCACCCAGGTTGCATTGTCCCGGAGCAAGGACTGCTGGGGCGGACCTTATAGAGGGGAGGCGGGGTTTATTCTGTCTCTTTGGACACCTACCGGCTAGCAAGCAAGAACTCTGGCTGAGACTGCTGAAAACCCAGGCCTGAAGCCTGGGCACTTTCTTCCAAAGAGCCGGCCGCCAGCCTAGCGGAACCTGAGAGACATCTTTCCATCCTTGCTGCACTGTACCAGGAGGACCGAAGACCCGGATGTCGATGGATCCTTGTGCCTAGACACATCGGCGGAGAAGACGGACTGGGACTGGTCCGGTTGGTGAGAGAGCACTTGCTCGCAGACAAATACTGTATTTCTACTACCCTGTTTGGATTACAAAGTTTTGTTCATCAAGTGCACCACCGAGTTTTGCTAGCGAAGATTCCTTTACAGAACTTCCATTTAGTTCAGTCAGGCCTGACTGCATAGGTAGACATTGCTGGGCGTCAGTCTGCCCACGAGGGGAAGTAGCTGAAAAAGGGTATCGGTAGAGTTGCATAGCAACCCCTGTCTATTCTGTTTGTTTGAATACTGTTTATTGCAGGGAGCTGCAAATCAGCTTATACTCTCGTTTATTACTTGCCCATTATACTTTTGTTTATTACTTGCCCTTTAGTCTCAGTAAATTTACCTGGGTCAAGTACATTGGTGTCTGTTTCTTTTACTTTATACAGAAGTTTAGACATTTTACTGTGTGTGTTTGCCATAGGACTGTGTCACCCAGAGTTGCCGGTCACGCAGTCCTATCTCCCCTTACTAGCTGTGCCACGGGAGGATAGAGTCGATTGCCAGGGGTTGACAGCGGTGCACTACAGGGCCCAAAAAAACAATACCAGCAGCCCTCTTAACTGGGGGTACCGCTATACGTGGGGGCTCGAGTCCGGGATCCTTGTACATTGCACGCTGCAATCAAGCCGGTCAGAAGTACTAGCATGGACCCGCTGGCAATGGAACGGTGGTGCGCAGCGATTGGCACCAACCCAACCGCGGCGGTAGTTATTGTACTCCCGGGGGAAAGATGGCCAGAGGAGGAGATAAAACAGCTAGTGTTGTCGCTGTCGCCGAGCCACAAAGCATGGGTGATGGATGTCAAGCCAGATCCAGTGACCTCGTTTACATACGCACTGGTAGAATGGAAAAACGAAATCCCAGAGCATTTTAAAGGTGCGAGTATACAAGCTATAGATAATCAGACCTATCACTTGATACATACGCTGCCAGTGAAGGGAGAATGGTTTCAGACACCAAAGCTACCATCCCCACGATTATCTCCACCACTATCCCCTAAAACAGAAAAGCCTAAGGAACTATTAAGCCCGGGTTCACCGCTGGCCGCTATAGGGCCTGAACTGTTGAATGCTCTAGGAGACTTTGTAGCCAAGTGGCAAAAAAGCAATACGGTGCATGTAGAAGCCAGTTACCGGAAGCTTCGCATCTTCTCAGGGAAGCAACCAGTGCCTGCCGGAGAAGAAGAATTTGAAACCTGGATTGAACAGGCCATGCAAGCGTTAGAAGGATGGGAGGTACCAGAGGCGCAGAAGAAGCAGCGCATCAGCAAAAGTATAAAGGGCGCGGCTGCTGAAGCTGTGAAGAACCTCAGGCTCAGCAACGCTACTTGTACCGCATACGATTATCTGGCGATACTGCAAGAGGAGTTTGGCCAGCTAGAAAAGGCGACTGAACTGATGTACCAGTTCGAACATACTCTCCAACAGCCGGGAGAAAAGTTATCCGAATATGTGCGGAGATTAAACCGGAAGCTGTGCCAAATTGTCCTAAAGAAGGGAATACTGCCGCAGGTCATGGGTGCAACCCGAATGAAGCAGATCCTGAGGGGAGCCTTGCGTTCAGATCCAGTTTGGCTCCACTTGAAGACCTCTGAAGGAGTAATGACTTTGAGCTACCCCGACCTTGTACGGATCATAAGAGATGAAGAGGCCCTCTTAAAGGATCAGCAAGGGACTGAGAAAACTACTTACATCCCCGCGGTGGGAGTCAGATCAGCTATGGCCACTGAACGGGACTCAGAGGTGGAGACCCTAAAGTCTCAAATGACCCAGGTGCTAGATCTTTTGACCTCACTCTTGTCTAAAAACTCAGGAATGAAGGAACCCGAGGAGAAGAGGAATGAAACACCCCAGAGTAGTTCAACACCAAGCACCCCACCGAAGAGAAGAGAGATTGTATGTTTAAATTGTGGAGCAGTTGGCCACCCTGGAAGAGTGTGCCCCAGTCCAAGAAAGAACAGAGGCACAAATTCGCAGCCAGCGGAAAACTTCAGAGGGCCCTGGAGAAGGAGTCAGCCAGGCGCCCGCTATTCACAGAAAACTCCACTAAGATCCAGAAAGAGGAAAAAGTAAAGAGCAAGGGAAACAGAGCCCCTCTCAAACCACTCCATACCCCCTGTCAGGAGTTAATGTCTAACAATCTGCAGGGAATCAATGCATACCAGGCCCAAAAAGGGCTGAGATCCAGAGACAAATGGACAAAGAAGAAAACCGCCAAGGGAAAACCCCAGAGTCCAATGAAGAAGTCGCCTTGGGAGAGCTTTCTGGATAAGCTGGTGGGACCCTCTCCGCTAGTCCCTATTCAAGTGGAGGGAGTTTACACCAGAGCCATCCTAGACACGGGAGCCCAAGTGACACTCTTGTATTGAAAAATAGCAGATAAGTGATACAAATCTTCACACCAGCCACTGTGCAAATTGCTCGACACCCAATTAAGAAGTAGCCTGCTTACCAGAAGGCCGTGACTGTCACACAGTCTCACCAAGTATAGGGAATTTAACAGTCTCCCCAAGACTCAAGTGGTATCCGGAAACAGCAAAGTGTAATTGAGGTGTTACTCGAGGACATGGAAGGTAAAAAATATTCTCATGGTGCAGTATGTTAACTCAAATAAATTAAGAATTATTGCACTTACAAGAGCGGTGTTGGTATATCAGCGAAACAGCAATCACATATGCGGTCATGTAAGGAGCTGCGGCGTCTCCATTACCTTCTCTCTACTCCCTATCGTCAATCCCTGGTGACGTCATCACGTTTTTCCTGATTGCTGTTTCGCTGATATACCAACATCGCTCTTGTAAGTGCAATAATTCTTATATTAACTACTTCCCACCTCTCTCCTTCTGAGTGGACGTTCAGGAACATCCCTCAGAAGGAGGGGGATCGCGCACGCACGTTCCCGCGCAGCGGCGCGATCCCGATGCACTCGTGTCACCCGGACACGGCGCATCTCGATTCGGCAGGAGGGCTCTGTGATTGGACACGGCCGTCATGTGATCAGGAGGGCCAATCACAGCCGTCATGTGATGTAAACAGAGAGCCGGTTGCTAGGCAATCAGCTCTCCTCTCCTCACACAGAAGTCGTCGGTGAGGAGAGCGGATCGCTGCAACTGGCTGGTGATCAGTGAGTATGAGCTGTTTTTTTCAGCTTTTTACTCACTGATCACCAGTCTAGTGTCCCCACACATAAAGTAAACAAACATGTCCCCAAAATACATGTCCCCACACACACATGTCCCCACACACACATGTCCCCACACACACACACATGTCCCCACATAGTAAAAACACCTGTCCCCCACATATGTGACAGTAAAATCATATGTCCCAATGATCATTTGCAGACATATGTCCATGATCACCTGCGCACATCTGTACATGATCATTTGTGTACATATGTCCGTGATCACATGAACCAATTATTATACACTTAACAGATTTTTTTTTTATCAAAAACATGTAGTAGAATACATTTTGGCTTAAATTTATGACAAAATTAAATTTTATTGGATTTTTTTAAAAATAGAAAGACGAAAATAATTAATTTTTTCAAATTTCTGCTCTTTTTTCGCTTATATCGCAAAAAATAAAAAACATAGTCGTGAATACATACCACCAAAAGGACGCTCTATTAGTGTGAACAAAATGATAAAAAATTCATTTGGGTACAGTGTAGCATGACCGCGCAATTGTCATTGAAAATGCGAGAGCGCTGAAAGCTGATAATTGGTCTGGGAAGGAAGGGGGCTAAAGTGCCCAGTATTGATGTGGTTAAATTTATTTGAGTTAACATACTGCACCATGAGAATATTTTTTACCTTCCATGTCTGCGAGTAACACCTCAGTTACATGCCAAAAGCCCCCTTCAAGCCCCCCCCCCTCAGGAATCGGATTAATAATTTACTGAGCTTCATGATGTATCCCCCAGGGCTTTCAGCATGTAAGGGGTTAAATGAAGAATCATGCTAGGTATTTGGCATGTCGAATGCCCGAGGGATGCATTATATAGCAGGATTAATCATTTAACCCCTTACATGCTGAAAGCCCTGAGGAATGCATTATATAGCAGGATTAATCATTTAAGAAAGGGAAAGAGAACAGCGCCCTCTAAGTGCAGTAATAATGTATTTAATTAGCAGGCAAGGAATGGATCATCCGCTCCTGACTTCCGGGTGGGAGGGGGTCCGGCGTCACTGTAGTGGAGGGTGTCTGTGGTGGAGTCTGTCCTCCGGGAACAAGGCTGGCGACGATGCTTCCGGATGGGAGGAACTCGGTTGGCGGTGCACAATGGACTGCGTCACTTCCGGGTCAGGTCAGCGGGGCGGTGCTAGCATTCAGAGTATTCTTACTCCTTCATCATGCATTGGAATTGCGTAACAAAGCAGGTGGATTGGGAGCTGTCAGGTGGTGGTGCTTCTTTCTTGATCTTTAGGTCTTTGTGTAGATAATGTTGGAAAGCTTCTTCTACAATGGTGTCTGGATATCCTTTCTCCTGGAATTTGGTTTTCAGTAAATGGCCATGGGTATTGTAATCCTCTGTTAAAGTGCAAGACCCCAAAAACCCCCCTGGCAGGCCAATCGTGGCAGCAATGGAGAGCGTTACCAGCTACTTCTCAATTTACTTAAACCACTTCTTGCAACCTATAGTTAAAAATCTTCCCTCCTATATAAAAGATAGTATACACCTAATGGAAATGCTAGAACACTATTCCTGGGAACCAACATACCGCTGGCTCTCATTGGATGTTGTCTCTTTGTACACATCCATCCCACATACGGTAGGCCTACAAGCCGTTGAATACTACCTTAATCAAGACCCACTCCTCAACTCACGTCAAATCCACTTCTTACTAACAATCTTGGAATATTGCCTATCACATAATTATTTTGAGTCCAACGGCAGCTTTTACATTCAGACACAGGGCACTGCCATGGGGGCTAATTTTGCCCCCAGTTACACCAATCTTACCATGGGACAGTGGGAAAACAAACATATTCAACAAAACAATCCTTATGGTTCCCACATAGTTTTTTATGGACGTTACATAGATGACGTTGTCATTATATGGGATGGTCCCAAATCTATTATTCCTGCCTTCCTACAATATTGCAACACTAACAATATGGGACTTTCCTTCACCTCCGTGTCTGATAGACATAAATTAGCCTTTTCGGACCTGGAACTTTTTCATCAAGACAATACCATCTGCACCAAAGCCCACATCAGGTAATTCTTATTTACACTACAATAGCTGTCACCATCCTCGTTGGATCAATAACATACCCAAAATCCAGTTCTGCAGACTTAAGCACAATTGCACTTTAACAAATGATTACAATACCCATGGCCATTTACTGAAAACCAAATTCCAGGAGAAAGGATATCCAGACGCCATCGTAGAAGAAGCTTTCCAACATTATCTACACAAAGACCTAAAGATCAAGAAAGAAGCACCACCACCCAACAGCTCCCAACCCACCCGCTTTGTTGCGCAATTCCATAATAAATTCAAAAAAATGGAGAAGATCCTCATAAGACATTGGCCCATACTACAAGAGGATCCCCATTTAAAAACCTCAGTGAGCGATCGTCCCCTAGTCACCTATAGACGTGCCAAAAACATCAAGGCAAAAATAGCTCCTAGCAAGACCGAGATATCTCGCCCCAGCCTAAGTGCCTCATGTACTTTTTTCAACATCAAAGGCATGTACCAATGCAAGAAGCCCCTATGCTGTACATGTGTCCATGTGACACATAGACAAAAATACTTTTTCTGCAAAGGTAAACAATACATATTACCAGACTTTTTCACATGTTCTACCGAATATGTAATATACTGTCTTGTCCATGTGGCCTGCTTTATGTAGGGCGCACAACCAGAATCCTACGTAAAAGATTTGGTGAGCACCGAAACCTAGTGGAAAAAGGAAAAGATAAACACAGTGTCCCCAGACATTTTCTCCAGTTCCACCAACAATCTTCTGAAGCCCTAAGAGTGTGGATCCTGGAGACCATCTCAAAAACGTTACCTACCGCTGAACGCTACAAAAGACTGTGCAAAAGAGAAAATTATTGGATATACTCTCTTGACACCATATCGCCTGGAGGCCTAAATAAGAGCATTGAAATTAATCCCCTATTATAATAAAGCTCCTCAAACCTCTCAAGTTCCTGTGCCCACCCAACTTCACACTTTTAGCCAAAAACATCAGCACCACATAAGTACCAACATCTTGGTTTGATTTTACATCAGAGTACCCATTGCACACACTTATTGTATATGGGCCGTGTATAGACCGGTGTACATAGTCATTTGTATATGTTTTTATACATGAATTTTTATACGCATTTTTATCTACGTTTTTATATGCATTTTTATGCATTTTTTATATGTATCTTGTATTTTGGTGTAATTTTCCTATGAACTTTCACATTACCATTCTAGACAAACACATACACATACACCATAGCCATTTATTATGACCTATTTTATGGTTCTAGCTTCAGGATTGCTTTATATAGACTCTCTAATATAATACTACATAGTCTCTCCACATGCGTTTCTTGATTATTATAATTATTAGGGATGAGCCGAACACCCCCTGGTTTGGTTCGCACCAGAACCTGCGAACGGACCGAAAGTTTGCGCAAACTTTAGAACACTATTAAATACAATGGACGCAAACGTTTGAAATCAAAAGTGCTAATTATAAAGGCTAATATGCAAGTTATTGTCCTAAAAAGGGTTTGGGGACCCGGGTCCTGCCCCAGGGAACATGTATCAATGCAAAAAGAAGTTTTAAAAACTGCCATTTTTTCGGGAGAAGTGATTTTAATGATGCATTAAGTGAAAAAAAAAGTGAAATATTCCTCTAAAGTATGCCTGTGAAGTGGCACGTGTTTCCCGTGTTTAGAACTGTCCCTGCACAAAATTACATTTCTAAAGGAAAAAAAGTAATTTAAAACTGCTTGTGGCTTTAATGTAATGTTTGGTCCCGGCAATACGGATAAAAATCATTGAGAAAAATGTCATGGGTACCCCCCCCCCCCCCCAGCCCACTACCAGCTCCTTTGGGTCTTGTATGGATATTAAGGGGAACCCCGCACCCAAATTAAAAAAAGGCCCTATATTAAGGTGACCAGATTTTTTTAATGAAATCCGGGGACATTTTTTTTTTTTTACTAGTAATGGCGGCAATCAGCGACTCTCTGCCCATCACCGCCCGCCTCACAGCTTGTCAAGACTTAAACTCCAGTCCCCGGCTACTACTGGGTTGGGAGCAGAGGAAGATCACTCTGCCAGGGAAGGCAAGGAGATAAGCAGGCAGACGGCTGGCCGGGACTTGAGCCAAGGCAGAAGAACATGCGAGCAGAGCTGAATGGGCATTCACCTGAAACTGAAGAAATATTCCCTTTGCTCCGACCAGCACATGATCATCAGAAAAGGGCACAGATAATGGAAAAAAAATACACCCCCCCTAAGCTAGTAGGAGCGGCGGGAGTGTGTAATTCAGAATTTTATTTTTTTATTCTGCACTGACTGTCTTTAAAATTGCCCCAGCCCCTGTTCAAATCCAATCCGGGGACAAAACCGGGGACAGACTTGGTCCGGGGACAGTTTCCTCAATCCGGGGACTGTCCCCTGAAACTGGGGATGTCTGGTCACCCTACCCTATATACTCTGAACAGCAGTATACGGGCGGTGCAAACAAGACAGGGACTGTAGGTTTGTTCTTAAGTAGAATCTGTTTGTAATTTGGAACAGGTAAATTTTTTAAGTGTAGCTCCAGCCAAAAAAATAAATTTTTAAGCTTTTTGGAAAACATAGGGAAGGGTTATCACCCCTGTAACATTTGTTTTGCTGTCTGTGCACCTGTTCAGAACATTTCACCTCACTTTCCGTCCCAATGACAAATGTTTTTTGAAGATTTTTTTTTTTTTATTGAAACAAGGATTGGTGATAAAGCATCAGTGGAGAGGAGACACCTTTTTACCATATTAACTCTTACAGGAGAGAATTTCCCTTCCTAGGGGTAGATTTCCTCTCACTTCCTGTTGTCTCCTTCCGTTTGCAAGTAGGAGTTGTTTGTAAGTTGGATGTTTGAAAGTAGGGGACTGCAGTATATACTCTGCAGAAATTTGTCCCTTAGGTGTTGGTGTTGCCACAACACTGTAAGCCCTCACAGTTACTCTTGGTGGGCGCTGGAACGCTCTGCTGTGAACTATTATATCAAGAATTGTAATTACATGCCATTGTTGAATAGTGGTAGGAAAAATTGGGCCTTTGGTGGTGGTGCTGGTGCCACAACACTGTAAGTCCTCATAGTTACTATTGGTGGGCGCAGGAATGGGTCCAGCTGTGAAATATTAGATCAAGAATTGTAATTACATGCCCCTGTTGAACAGGGGCAGAAAAATTGGGCCTTTGGTGGTGGTGGTGGTGTTGCCACAACACTGTAAGGCCTCACAGTTACTCTTGGTGGGAGCAGGAATGGGCCCAGCTGTGAAATATTAGATAAAGAATTGTAATTACATGACATTGTTGGACAGTGGTAGGAAAAATTGGGCCTTTGGTGGTGGTGCTGGTGCCACAACACTGTACGTTCTCACAGTTACTCTTGGAGGGCGCAGGAATGGGCCCAGCTGTGAAATATTGGATCAAGAACTGTAATCACATGCCCCTGTTGAACAGGGGCAGAAAAATTGGGCCTTTGGTGGTGGTAGTGGTGCTGGTGGTGCCACAACACTGTAAGTCCTCACAGTTACTCTTGGTGGGCCCAGTAATGGGCCCAGCTGTGAAATATTAGATCAATAATTGTAATCACATGCCCCTGTTGAACAGGGGCAGAAAAATTGGGCCTTTGGTGGTGGTGGTGGTGGTGGTGGTGGTGCTGGTGCCACAACACTGTAAGTCCTCACAGTTACTCTTGGTGGGCGCAGGAATGGGCCCTGCTGTGAAATATTAGATCAAGAATTGTAATCACATGCCCCTGTTGAACAGGAGCAGAAAAATTGGCCCTTTGATGGTGGTGTTGCCACAACACTGTAAGCCCTCACAGTTACTCTTGGTGGGAGCAGGAATGGGCCCTGCTGTGAATTAGATCAAGAATTGTAATTACATGCCCCTGTTGAACAGGGGCATAAAAATTGTGCCTTAGGCATTGGTGCCACAACACTGCAACCCCTCACAGATACTGTACTTGGAGCACAGCAATGAGCCCTGTTGCAAAGTATTGCATCAAAAATTGTATTTACACGTCCCTGTTAAACAGGGGCAGAAAAATTGGGCCTTAGGCACTGGTGCTGATGCCACAACACTGCAACCCCTCACAGATACTGTACTTGGAGCGCAGCAATGAGCCCTGCTGCAAAGCATTGCATCAAAAATTGAAAATACATGCTCCTGTTAAACAGGGGCTGAAAAATTGGGCCTTAGCCATTGGTGGCAGTGCCCAAAACCAAAACTGTTCTTTCAAGCTATCAGCATGATCATTGAGGAGGAAGAGGATAGTCACTCAGCATAACAGGATAGTCACTCAGCATCAGCATAGGCAGTCTTGAAGGGATCTGACATTTAAAAAAAAAAATATTCGGTTACATCAGCATCAGGTGCTTGGTAGCTGGTGGTGATCCAAGACTGATTCATTTTTATGAAGGTCAGTCGATCGAGCCGGTGGACAGGCACACCCTGTGATCGGTTACAAAGCCTCCAGCAGCACTGAATGTGCTTTCTGAAAGAACGCTCGATGCAGGACAGGCCAGTACCTCAATTGCATACTGTGCAAGCTCTGGCCAGTGATCCATCCTCAAGACCCAGTAACCCAGAGGATTTTCGGTGGGAAAGGTATCCAAGTCTGATCTTGCCCCTAGGTATTCCTGCACCATGTAAACCAGACGCTGCCGATGGTTGCTGGAAGCGATCTTACCTTGGGGCTGCGTACTAAAAAATTGTCTGAACGCATCGGTCAGATGGCCACCTTCTCCACCGCTTCTTCTTTGACTGACCGTAACCTCAGCAACACGTTGTCCAGGACCAGGAATTTGTAACCTCCCAGTCTCTGGGAATGCATTGCACAGACCTTTCTGCAAGGCCTCCCGAAGATGCTTCATCCTCTGCTCCCTCTGCGATGGCAAGATAAGGTCCGCAACCTTAGCCTTGTAACGTGGATCAAGGAGGGTTGCCAGCCAGTAATGATCCCTCTCCTTGATCGCACGAATACAAGGATCCTTCCGCAGGCTTTGCAGGATCAGGGAGACCATGCATCGTAGTTTTGCCCGAGGCATTCGGTGTGGAGTCCTCTGGGTCACTGAGGATGACATGATCTGCAGCCACCTCCTCCCAGCAACGTACAAGTCCATGGGTGTCTTTTGACTGTAATTGATCCCTTGAAGACTGCTGCTGATTCTGAGTGCTAGGCTCCACCTCCATGCTGACACAATAATTCTACTCCTCCTCCTCCTCCTCCTCCTCTTCCTGTGTGATAGCCGGGCCAGCAGGAACACTGTCTGGATAAAGGGGGCCTTGAGAGGTAAGGAAGTCCTCCTCTTCCTGCCTCTGTTCTGCCTCAAGTGCCATGTCCATTATTCCACGCAGCGTGTGCTCCAACAGGTGGACAAGAGGGACAGTGTCACTGATGCATGCACTGTCACTGCTCACCATCCTTGTGGCCTAATCAAATGGTGCCAGGACAGTGCATGCATCACTGATCATGGCCCCCTGGTGTGGGGAAAAAAGCTCCCCTCACACTGTCCTGGTGCCATATTGCAACAGATACTCATTGATGGCCCTCTGCTGCAAGTGCAGCTGCTGCAGCATGGCCAACGTAGAGTTCCACCTGGTGGGCATGTCACAGATTAGGCGGTTCTTGGGCAGGTTGTAATCCTTTTGCAGCTCAGCCAGCCGAGCACTGGCATTATATGACCAGCAGAAATGCCCACAGAGTTTCCTGGCCTGCTTCAGGACCTCCTGTAAGCCTGGGTACCTGCCCAAAAAACGCTGCACCACCAAGTTAAGGACGTGAGCCAAACAGGGCACATGGGTCAGTTGTCCCTGTCGGAGGGCGGAGAGGAGGTTTGTGGCATTGTCTGAAACCACCTTTCCATGCTTAAGCTGGCATGGCGTCAACCACCTCTGAGCCAGCCTCTGCAGAGCTGACAGAATCTCTGCCCCAGTGTGGCTCCTGTCCCCCAAGCACACCAGCTCAAGCACCGCATGGCATCTTTTTGCCTGCATACTTGCGTAGCCCCTTGAACGCCTACGGAGCACCGCTGGTTCCAAGGACAAAGCACAGGTAGAGGCCATGGAGGAAGAAGAGGAGGGGGTGGAGGAGAGAGGTGTGTCATAATCACCAGTAGTAACATTTTGGAGGCGTGGTGGCGGAACAACCTCCAACACTACTGCACCTTGTCCTGCATCCTTCCCAGCTGCCAGCAGAGTCACCCAATGCGCCGTGAAAGATAGGTAACGTCCCTGTCCATGCCTGCTGGACATCGGTAATATGCAACTAACCGCTGACCGCCCTGTGTAGCGAGGCCAAGACATTACCTTCCACATGCCGGTAGAGAGCCGGAATCGCCTTCCGTGAGAAAAAGTGGCGTTTGGGAACCTGTTACTGAGGAACCGCACATTCCACAAACTCACGGAAGGGGGCAGAGTCTACCAACTGAAAAGGCAGCAGTAGAAGTGCTAGCAATTTAGCCAAGCTAGCATTCAACCGCTGGGCATGTGGATGGCTGGGAGCGAACTTCTTTCGGCGGTGCTGTTGTGGAATTTCAGGCTGCTGTTTACAGAGCACACAGCCTATAATTCCTGTGCTCTATAAGCACACACTTTAGATTCATCTTTTTGAAGTAATGCTATCGTTAAGTTTGCTAAAGATCCACTCACCGTTCATTCGTCCCATCATTCATCCAAGAAAGGCAGCACCACAAAAGCTTATCTTCTTATCAGGCCATTCCAGCAAAGACTGTTTAGCCAAAGCCTACTAATAGGCTTTTATTAAACTCAAAAGATCTCAAGACAGGAGGTGATTGGTTGTAGCAACTAGTCACCTCCCCCATGGGCGGGGACATCACAGCATGTCCCCTCTACACAGAAGAATGACCATACAAGGACATCCTTTCAAACAGATAAATGTACATTTAAATTGACTAGCAGTGACATTCACCAATGATGGGAACTACACAATAATTATGCCTCAAATGGACCACAACTATTTTACAGTTATGCTACTGTTCCTGTGGACACAGATCTGTGCGCTCAGAGTCATTTAACACCCCCCGCCAGGGGCCGGCCAGTTCCCCCAACGGGGCGCAAAACAACATCTCTAAATGGAGCAAACATCGCTGTTTCCATAGGAAGATTTTCCCGTCATTGGTCTTCCACCAACGTCTGTATGTGCAAATACGCTCAGATGAGCGCATTACAGCAAAACTGACACTGGGGGGACATCTGACAACATACATTAATACATTTCCATAAAAATCTCCACAACAGTCCTCCCTTTTTTGTCATATGCACCCCATGTCCATCGATGAAATTTGATACGCTTCTTATATCCGGAAATGAATCAGTTCTTAGTCCATAAAAAGGAAAACACGGCTTGACATGTAGACTCTGTTCTTCAGGGGCATGACTTATAAAGGAGGACACGACATGGTGAGCTGTAGTAATCGCCGATCCGTCTGTGATCCTCTGTGTCTTGTATGTGGGTCCAGCTTCGGGGCGTCTCATCAAGGAAACTCTGGTCACGCGTCAAATCAGGCAACAGGAGCATCTCGTCACGACATAGAAAGAATAGAAATAAAAACGACATGAGTATATATATTCCCACTTCCTTTAACCACGATCCGCTGTAAAATAAAAATTAGATCCCCAAAGACTCCCAGACCCTTAAAATAGACTCCCAACCTTCACTTAGCTACAGCTCTGGCTTCAACAATTACATGAAGAACCCTATCCTTAACAGATGAGAATTGTTCAATTGTATCCCAAGCCCGAGCCGCCCCCACCTTGTACATGCAGGACCCCATGCCCAGACCTGGTCGGGGTTGGTGAACAAATCCCTTCTAGCTGTCCCTGCCATTCTTAATTTCCTGCGCCATCAGATCCTCGCGATCGGCCGTGACCTAAAATGTTGGGACAGCTTCACCATCGCGCATGAACCTCTTGCTTTGGGGGAATTACCTTTATAAGCTGCAGATCCACATAAACACCAAACTAAAGTTCAAACACACTTGTGGGCTGCCTAGATACCCAATCCGACAAGAGACAGAGCCATTAAAACTAAAACCAATTTTACCCTCTAAAAATACATCGTTAGGTTCCATTGACGAGTGTCTGTTTGGAGTCTTCACTAGTTGGTCAAAACTCCTCATACCCATAATAACATCATAAATGGCATGTACCGCTGTCATCGCTGAGGACTAAAACTCCTCATACCCATAATAACATCATAAATGGCATGTACCGCTGTCATCGCTGGGGACTAAAACTCGGTGAAGACTCAGAACAGACCATCGGTCCTGTTCGCTTTCTGAGCTAGTCAGGACATACACTTTAAATAATAACTTGGGATGCTTCATCGTTACCCTCGCTAAAATTTACTAAACAACAAAAATATAAATAAACAAAGATACTCCTCATTTTTTGGTGTGGTTGAGCCGCTTCTTGCAGTGGCTGGCGTGGTCTCATCCCTCAAGCTTCTTTACAACGACCCAGTCACCTGGTTGGAAAGAATGTAAACTGATTATTGAGTCGGGTCCAGGAGGGACTCGTGAAAACCTTTTGGTGGACATTTTGAAGTTCATGTCACAACGATCGCACCCACCCCATCAGCCGAGAATATAAGTGACAGCTAATGAGGAGAGTACGACCCTGATTTTGATTGACCTCCAAACAACCCTCATATGACAATAACCCAGACATCGGGACTGTGGTCACTGCATAACCTGTGTGTGGCTTACAATACCTGGAACCATTGCCAAAAGGTTCTTAGCCTCTGGGATGGGAACCTACTTCACCAGACTGCTGCTTGCCGATTCAAATTCTATCAAAGAAAGACAGTCTTGGCACAAACTTGGTTAGAATTACAGAGGTTATTATTAGTTTGAGAAAAAAAAACTGTCACTCTTACATTTATCATTCTCCCCCCTTTTCTTCCTCATTACAGACTGAAGGAAGAAATGCGTGGTGCAGGAAAAAAGAAACAATGAAATAGCCTATGATACTTTTACCTCCCTTAGATTTATCCATATGTACCGCTGTCTACATACACCTGTTCTCTGTGTACAAACTCCTTGGACCTGAAAAATACTTATAAGCAAAATCATTACTCTATTCTTCATATTTAACCTGCAAAGAATGGTAAAATAATAATGACATTCCTGTACATTGGTAAATTGTCAATGACATTCTTTCAAAACCCTCTGTAACCCTTACTTTTCCCGTTCCTACAAACATACAACAGCCGCGACGCATTGAAGGATCGCCGCGGTAAGTTCGAACATATTCACGTTACTACATACAAACATTCCGATACAAACGTGGGGGAAATACTTCCCAGTTTCCAAAACCACAAATGAAAAAAACAAAAACAGCCAGAATTCTACCTTCACTCTTTCAGCAATAGGAAAAAAATACAATGGGAATATGAGAGCAGCTCGAGAAGCTTGCATGGACCAGCCATACAAAGTTCAAACAAACAGGCATGAGACTACACCTCCATCAACACTCATCATTACAGATTTCTGAAGCCGCAGCTCAACTACATCCATTCCAGAGGGATACCCAAAATAGTATCCTTGGACCACCTATGTTAATCTTTTTGGGGTTCAAAGGCCTTTGCCCCAAAACTAGGCTTCGTGCACTGTGTGACCGTCTGACTATGGGAAGCCTCCATTCCTTCCCTTTGCACAGACCTCCTTGTGTCCATGGCGATTCGAATCGGCTTATCGTCTTAAACTTGCGTCCAGGTTAAACCGTTGCACCCATTTTCGGAGATCACCGCCCGGTGTCTTCTTATACGGTGAATTGCAGAACTACAACCACTATATGGTCAAGTCCTCCAACTAGAAACCCTAACCGAGGCGTCAACTCTATGGCTTGTTGTCCCAACACCTTTGGAACTACAGCAACAACCACAGATCAACCCCCGAATTAGGCCTCTACCCCTCACAGTGTATGCATACACAAGCGTTTTCCGCTATACACCCATACACTGCGTTGTCAGACTAAACCTCACAGAACACTTACGCCAGTTTACCACCTGCAGAACAATGTGGCTTCTCTCTGTATCTAGATGTTACAATAATGGTGATACTCCCTGTTTGCTCTCTACTCAAAACTGTATTACAGTACAAAACTTCACAAAACTGGGACAAAATATAAAACACTTTTAAACGCCAAAATGCTTTCCATTTTCCTTCCAGACACAAATCTCATTGCTCACCTTTAAAAACCCCAAGCTCCTCCCACTAACTTTCTGCTGATATATAAATGCTGAAAAGAAACTTCCGGTTACATGCTCAGCTCTTAAAAAACCAAACTGGTTTATTTACATATCAATTGTTCAGGAAGAGGGAGGGGGAGGGGGGAGCCCAGCCACATTGCTGTGTCTATCAAGACTCCAAAAAAATTCATGGCTACACATCATATATTTCAACCATTTAAAACCTTGTCAAGGAAATGATGGAATAAACCCCCCTTTGCAAATGGGAGGGAATACCCCCTGACCCACACTTCCTGGAAGTCAAACCATAAGTTGGGACCCAAAATACAAACTCCTGCCAAGAGATGGCTATACAGTACAAGTTCCAAAAAAAATGAATTGCTCTCTGGGAAACTCCCAAATATTTAAACATAAAAACACATCATTGTACAAAAACTCTGTTAGTCTTACAATCTATCAAAATTCAGTGTAAAGTGAAGTTTTTCTTAAAACCAAAATCCAATGCAAAAAAACCGCCGCTCATATACTGCAAAGTCAGCTGACCCTGCAATAGCCCACACTCACCCAAATGAAAACAGAGAAATCCCCAACCTAACATGTGCATGGAGTTTGCATGTCCTCCCTGTGTCTGCGTTGGCCTCCTCCCACACTCCAACTGCTGGTAGGCCAGCCAGATCCCATCCATAAATAGGCCCCAGCATGTGCGTGTGTCCGCAAGCACGTTGTGGCCTCTCGGGGTAAAACCGCGCTATTTTAGATACCACTCAACTCAAAAGGCGATGCTTAGAAAAACAATTTAAACCAGCAAATTCATTAAACAAAAAACAGTCTCTCAGTATGTCCCCCTGGTGTCTCACTACTCTTCCCTGCAGTGCACAGGTCAAACTGTAAACGCATAAAACATAAGAAAACTGCGCCAATCAACAAATGCCAATACAGCATATTCAGGGGCTGTGTTTGCTAAACTGGAACTTCCTATCTCAAACTGTAAACGTCTCTCAAAATGGCCGACAAGCCAGGACTACAAAATGGTGGATGACCCACCACAGCACCTCATGGACAACAAAAATTGCGCCATTGACGCATGCAATTTTTTCCCCGCCAATAACCCGCATGGGACGTCACAATGAACACCACATGGGTTCCCCCACACAAAGACAAACACAAATGGCCTCCAGCAGGTTAAAAAGGCCGCACTACCCAATTCGCACTAAACATCAAAAACTGAGAAATTCTATCAGCAACATAGCTGACGAATGCCACATGGTATAGTGCCCAAAAGAAAGGTGTCTGCACCTTCCCTTATAGGATACTCACAGGCTAAAGAAAAACTGTGCCTCAAAATGGCAGACAAACCTGCAAGGCTAACAAAAACCAAGAATGGCGCCATTGCTTTTTCCCGCCAAAACCAGCATCTCTTTAAAAGAAAATCAAAAATGTTTTTCTCCACAAAGACTGACTACACCATTGAAACTTTTCTAAATTATCATCAAAATCCACTGAAAAAGGTGTTAGCTACACTCTACAAGGACCACATGTACACTTACAAACTTAGCCTCCCTTTGGCCAACTAAACAGCACATTCAATAAATGTTAGTTGACAATGACATGACAATATTAAAAACATGTTAATTTCTCTAAGTTCATATACTCTGAGATATTCACCACTTCTCTACCTAAAGTTCACACACAGTGGCCTCAGCCTGGCCACTTGGCAGGAACTTTCAATTCAAAAACCAAACACTTAATATTTTTGCACTTATGGGGACATGTGTCTTTGTCCCCTATAAAGGCAAAAATCACAATCTATTAATTTCTATTTTTCATAGAAATCACAAACACTACACACATACAGTATATTGTTGCTTGTACATCTGCTCAGAGTTTCTTTCCCTCAGGGCGTTTCCCTTCCAGCACCATTGTCCTTCCCTTAGGGCATAGCCCAGCAACACAAAGCCCTTACCCCATTCAAGCACATGGCAGCCAAGCAATCTACTTTACAAACTGTTCAGTGCACTAAATACCACATCTATACCTTCATTTCATACACAATATACAGTCTATATTTCTCGCTTAGTTACACTCTTACAGCCCACAGTTTCCATCAGATCATCTCTCAGGGCCCTCCCACTACAAAACATGCTATTTACAGAAAGTCACCAACTTTCACCCTTGTACCTGAGATGCTGGCAGCCCCACCCCCGCTAAACCTCATGGCTCACAAAGACCAGGACAATGCAGCAGCCATGGCTGGCATCAGACTTCTCAATACATCGCACAAACAATCTAATCACACACAGGCATACACAAACAAATTCACAGGCATCCGATCGGATTCACAGACATACACACACGCTGCAAACTTAAAACATTATTTCAAAAAGACACATTTTTTTTTTTTTTTTGTTCGTTTCAAAGTACAGCCTCTTTACACATCACATCGCAGGTCCACTCTCCCCCCTCTGCTGATCTGATGCTCAAAGAGGCCGCAATTGGTCCCAACCGTGAGTCGCCATTAACTGTTGTGGCATTTCAGGCTGCTGTTTACAGAGCACACAGCCTATAATTCCTGTGCTCTATAAGCACACACTTTAGATTCATCTTTTTGAAGTAATGCTATCGTTAAGTTTGCTAAAGATCCACTCACCGTTCATTCGTCCCATCATTCATCCAAGAAAGGCAGCACCACAAAAGCTTATCTTCTTATCAGGCCATTCCAGCAAAGACTGTTTAGCCAAAGCCTACTAATAGGCTTTTATTAAACTCAAAAGATCTCAAGACAGGAGGTGATTGGTTGTAGCAACTAGTCACCTCCCCCATGGGCGGGGACATCACAGCATGTCCCCTCTACACAGAAGAATGACCATACAAGGACATCCTTTCAAACAGATAAATGTACATTTAAATTGACTAGCAGTGACATTCACCAATGATGGGAACTACACAATAATTATGCCTCAAATGGACCACAACTATTTTACAGTTATGCTACTGTTCCTGTGGACACAGATCTGTGCGCTCAGAGTCATTTAACACCCCCCGCCAGGGGCCGGCCAGTTCCCCCAACGGGGCGCAAAACAACATCTCTAAATGGAGCAAACATCGCTGTTTCCATAGGAAGATTTTCCCGTCATTGGTCTTCCACCAACGTCTGTATGTGCAAATACGCTCAGATGAGCGCATTACAGCAAAACTGACACTGGGGGGACATCTGACAACATACATTAATACATTTCCATAAAAATCTCCACAACAGTGCAGCAGCTGGGGCAGGGAAATTTGCCTGGTACAACCGGATGTCGGTGTACCGATAGCAGATTGTCTGCAAGTACTTGGCTGTGACACACCTAATTCTACACCTTCATTCCTCTCAGTGCAGGTTTCAGAGATGACTGAAGGTATAGTGGGGTTGGAGACCCCAGCTGATGAGGAGCAAGGAGAGGTCCGCTTTGTTGTGTGGTGTGGGTCTTTTAGGTAAGCTTGCCAACGGACTGCATGGCAGGTCGACATATGTCTGGTCAAGCACGTGGTGCCCAAGCGGCTGATATTTTGGCCACGCGAGATACGCTTTAGACATATGTTGCAAATGGCAACGGTGGGATCTGCTGCACACGTCTGAAAAAAGGCCCACCCCAAAGAACTTTTGGAATAACGTGCAGAGACAGCAGGGCCCTGTACATGCGGAGCTCTGCGGTGTGATGCAGTCGGTGTGCTGCCCTTAAGCTGGCCCCTGGAGGGCATCCTGCCTCGTTGGAGATGAGCCTCCTCCTCCTCCTCCTCTCTCCTATCAGGCACCCACGTGGAGTCAGTGACCTCATAATCCCCTCCCTCCTCATCACTGGAGCAAATCTGGCAGTATGCTGCAGCTGGGGGAACATGACTGCCAGATAGCTGTCCTTGTTGGGCACTCCCTCTCTCTGGGCTCACGTTACTGCCCTCCTCCAGCTGGTTTCCATCATCAGAGCCTTCAAAACGCTGGGCATCCTCCAGGAGCATGTACCCAACACTGTGGCCAAACAGTTCGGGATACTCCTCAGGAGGACATGGTGGGGCTAGGGAAGGAGTGACTGATGCCATTGAGCCGAGGGAAGAGGCCGCTTTGGCAGCTGCTTTGCCAGACAAAGTACCCTGAGCCTGGGTGAGAGAGGACGAGGAGGATGAGGACGGATTGGTCATCCACTCTACCAAGTCTTGGGCATGTTGCGGCTCAACATGGCCAGCTTCCGAAAAAGGACAAGCGTGTCCCACGGCCACATGCTGATGAGGATGCACCATGTCCACGACCAGCAGCACTGTTACCTCTAGACACAGAGCCTGCTTGCCCTCTTTTATTGCCTCATGACTATCTGCCTCTCCTTGTTTGCCTTCCAGACATACTAATGGCCTGCAGTGAGATGTAGCTGCACAAAGGTGGGATGTGTATATATATATATATATATATATATCTGTACTGATAATGCAGCATCAACTGCCTGCTGTGGTATTAGTATGGGGAAAGCAGCAATTGTCTTCAGTTAGTTTTAGGTGAAAACTGTGCAGAGAGGGACACAGTACACTAACTGAAATTACTTGCAGCTCTCTCCCTGTGGTTTAATTATGAGAACACCATTATTAGTTACTAACTGTATTCAGGTAAGCTTTAGGTGAACGCTATGCAAAGCACACAGTACACTAAGTGAAACACTGACTGTCTGAAGCTAGCACAATCACCTGCCTGCCTGTCACAGTATAGAGAATAACAGGAACGGACCTAGCTAAACTGAATACAGTGTATAAATATATATACATGTAGCGGGGTCTCCGTTGAGGCCCCATGGACTACGATACCCAGAACCCCGTTTGGCACCCAGGGTGCATTGGGCTGCCGCAGAGACTCATGGGTGGGGTATAAAAGGGGAGGGCGAGGCTAGGCCCGGTCTCTTTGGACACCGCGCGGCTGGCAAGAGGACTTCCTGTGCGGACCTGCTGCGAGTGCAAGGCCCGAGGCCTGGGCCTTGCGCACTTCCAGAGAGCCTTCCACCTCGCTGCGGAGCCTGTGCGGCTGCAGACATCTACCTACTTCGGGGACGTCAGTGGACCGGAGACCAGGCGGTGGCAGATCCTGTGTGTGTGGACACAGCGGTGGGAGTCCCGGACTGGGATCGAGTCCGGCGGGGTGAGAGAGCACCTGCTTGTAGTGATCTAGTATAGTGGTTTCCAGTTGATAATTGACGTTTAGTTATTAGTATGATATAAAAGTTATGTCCCGCAGCATACACCCACGTTCTCCAGAGATTGCGCTTTATTGACTTCCAATACAGAACAAAGTCCAATGCTTACACAGATGACAACGAATCCAATCAGAGTTTACATATATTTCCGAGTCCCACGTCTCCTAGATCATATTCTAGACCTGTGCCTTCATATTCCTACAGAATATATCCTGTGCCTTTATATTCCTACAGAATATACCTGTGCCTTCATAATCATGCAGGAATATAACTGACTAGCCTGAATATTATCTTTATATATCTTATCTATTGAAATGACTGAGCAATTTGATTGGTTGTCTTTGATGACAGAGAATGACCCCCAACCTAGCCGGAGACGACCCCAGCCCTCATTTGTATTCCTGCATAACAACATCAACAAGCTGTCTTTTGACATATGCAACTAGATTGCGGAGACGGAAGGTGGCCTGAATACCGCCCCGATATGTAAAAATAGATTGACATAAACAAGTCCCCTTGACATGTGTAGTAGATCCTGTTTGGCCCTTTGGTCGACAATTAAGTACCTCACACACATAAGATTAACACATCAAAGCTGTTTTCCGGCCTCTCCCATATCCGCAATCCAGTTGACTCTGATAACTGAATTATCTACTAAAATCTGGCCTGGTCAATATTGTACTCACATATAAATAAACATATAGATAGATAGATAGATAGATAGATAGATAGATAGATAGATAGATAGAGATATATATATATATATATATATATATATATATAATATATATATATATATATACACACACACATCTAATAACATAACGTCCCCAATAAATCAGCTAATATATTACAACATATACCGCCCCTTGGATCGGTTCGAATCAGAATCGATTCACAACCAAACTGCTCAGACATCCCTGGCTCTTAAGATTGAAGCCATCTCTAGGCTTTCCTTATTTTTCTGGATTTTTGTTAGTTGTCTTCTACCACAGCAATATAAACCAAACAAAAAACATATTAATATAAATTGAATAAACACAAAAATTAGGGAAAGAGTTCTCAATAGCGGGTGAGTAAAAGTGTTATTGGGTATGCTCCACCAAGGCTCCTGAAATTCTTTAGCAATTTTATTAGAACTGATGAGGTTCTCCTTCACCAGCTCTTGTAATTCTATAATTCGGTTCGATCGGTTTGCTCAATGTCCATAGATACTTGATTCATCTGGACATTAGCTCGAATATCTTCCTCTCCAATTGTTAACAGTCCATCTGTGAGGTTCACACACCAGCCTGTGATAGGTGTCCGGCACTGAACTTGTTTCTGCCTAGTGAATAAAGGAACCCCTAATGCACAGACCCTCGAGTCTTCTCCATGAATTATTCTCTTCCAGGCGGGTTCAAATTTCTGCAATTGAACCAGGCAGTTTCCAGAGTGTGTAGCAGCACAGCCATCTATATACTCCAGCCGCTCAAAAGAACAGGAACAAAGCCAGGCCTGGGCACGTCTGGTACAGCAGTTGGGGTCCATAGTTTTCCACCCTTGGTTATCCTTGACGACAAGTCTGCTTTGTGGTAGCAGTTGTTTCAGTATATTAGTGCCATTTCTCACCTCCACTTCACCAAGAATGATCCTCTTGTGTACGGGTAAGGGGGTTGTTGACCATGTAGGGATGTCGATGGTCAGAGGTATTTCCTGCTTTCCAACGCAATCTTTATTGCAAAGAGTGTCCAGACTCCTTACTTTAGCAAGGGCAAAGTTCCTACAAGTAACACCACTGTCTTTGATAAGATTGAATAATAAAGTTGAGTTCATTATCCTTGGCCATTCTCCTTGTTTGATTTCTTGAAGCCCTATCTTAGTTGTTCGCTCAGCAAGTTTCCTATGATACCACAAACTATAGACTTGGATACATTATTGGTTTGAAGTGTTTTATTCAGTGCATTCACCGACACTTGAATGTTCTGCAAATCTGCAGCGATGGTGTGAATGTTCTGAATATCTATTTTCATTTCAGCTAGAGCGTCTAAATCCACACTTCCCCCTTTAAGCAGTATCTGCTGTAATCCACCCACAAAATTTTGTTCTCTTATATTTAGACTCTCTATATCAACCCTATTCCAAATTGAACCACCCAAACTGAGGCCTGATATGATATCAGTACCCAGATCCCTCTTTGAAACTTTCTTAAAATTAAGCCCTTGTGTAGCATCCCAAAATAAGTTTATATGTGTTTGAAAGACCGTTTTAAACCATAATCCCATTGATTTTGGGCAACTCTCTGGAAGGTTAAATGATGTAAAATTCAACAATAATGGTAATGATAAATATGAAACATCGCTATACACTAAAGTTTGAGTCCGCTCAAGGAAAAGTCCATGTTCTGGCCATTGTAAAATTGTAGGACAGTCTCTAGAATTTGTGACCATTATATTTAGGATTTTTGAATAGACTCCATCCTTCACGTCATGAGGGCTACAGGATATAATACCCTCCTTAAATATTGTAAAATTCCTTTCTAAAGTCATTTGCATTTGTGGTCCATTCTTTGTCTCCACTAATATTATATTTGTACTCCTGTGACGATCGCTTCCTTCTGGGTAAGTCCAAACCGCATATTCCACAAAGTAATCAGATTTTGGCATCATGATCTCACATTCAACGACTATCCACCCCCCGACTATGTCCTTTACAGTATCCCCATGTATCTGTATGCCTTCTGAGTTCTCTAAAACAGTAAGTCCTGTAGTATGATCCACTACACTTCTTTTATTTCGATCTGATTTCCCCAATGGTAAGCATTTGAATTCTTTGACTTGACACTTTTCCACTCTGAGGCCTCGTACACACGACCGAGTTTCTCGTCGTAAAAAACACGTCGTTTTTTTCGACGAGATTCTTGTTAAGCTTGTCGATTTTCTCGTCAAGCTTTCTATGCGTACACACTGTCATTTCCCAATTTCCTCGTTGTTCTCCGCGCTCACGTCCAGCACGTACGACGGCACTATAAAGGGGAAGATCTTTTTTCTTGGCGCCACCCCTTGGGCTGCTTTTGCTGATCTCGTGTTACCGCGTGTGAAGTAAAAGTTTGGGAAGAGACGATTCGCGCTTTTCAGTCTTCGTACTTTTCAGATCGTTTTCTGCCGTTCAGTTTGTGCTTGTGGGTTCGTATCTTGACTTTCAGGGCGTCTAGGCAGGTCGTATCTGTTTTACAGTGCGTTCTTGCCTGTTCGTTTCTGATTTTCAGTTCGTTATTCATAGGCCTTGCTGTTCTAAAGTGCGTTCTGTTCTGTACGTTCTGATAAGACGACCGTTTCCTAGCCATGTCACCTGGACGTTCTCGTCGTCGAGTTCATGCTATGCGTGCGCTTGGTGTTGGTCTGCTTGTTTTGGACCAAGACCAGTCCATGAATGGTGTGAGGAGGAGTTCATGGACCAAGAATTGGTTGCTCCAGCGGGACCAATTCTGCCATTTGCCTCTACTGCGGGAGATCGTCGAGAATAATCCTGAGGACTACAGGAATTTTCTGCGGATGTCTGACCCCGTTTTTCAGGAACTGTTGGCTTTGGTGTCCCCCTATATTACCAGGAAGGACACCGTTATGCGGGAAGCCATCAGTGCTGAGCAGAGGCTCATCGCCACGTTGCGTTACCTGGCGACAGGGAGAAGTCTTCAGGACTTGAAGTTCACGACAGGCATCTCCCCCCAGGCTCTGGGCCTCATAATCCCAGACACCTGTTCTGCCATCATCCAAGTCCTGCAGGAGGACTATATTGGGGTAAGTTTGCTCCCTTAACATCACATTTTATGTATTACATGTATGCTAATGTATTGTATTTCTTTCATCCTTCCCTAATTACCATGATTGTAATATGCTGAGAATGTCCCCTTTGTCCCCATGCATGTTGGAAGCTTTAGATTGCCCCTTTTTTCTCCTCCATAAATATTTCCCTTCACTAACTTTTCCAGCAGGGGCGCCTGTTGCTCCAAATGTTTGGGGGTTGAAACCCCAATTTAGGAAATAAACTTCCTCCTTTTTTGCTCTGGTGCCTATTAAATGCCCCCAGTTGTCCCCTCCAATGCAGCCATTTTGTTCCCTCCAATGCAGCCATTTAGTCCCCTCTAATGCAGCCAGTTCCCCCCCAGCCCTGCACTTACCTTCTTGTGGTCAGCGCCATCCTTCTTCTGTCCTTGATGTCTTCTCCTTCCCTTCATGTTGCATCAGCCAATCATGTTACCATTAAACAGACTTGGTGAACATGATTGGCAGAGCAGCCTGTCAGTGTTTACCCAAGGAATGCCCCCCCCCTGCGTCCCCGATTTTACTTTTAGGAAGCCAATTACATCCCTCAGGTTGTAATGTGCAAGACTATTTTACTACCCGTTTCTGCTATGCAATTTGAACCCCCTAAATGCCGCAATGATTCATATGTCGGTCGCTTTACAAGAGGCCATCCACCTGAATAGTGTGCGGCATAGACAATACATAGGTTCATGCAACACATGAACCTATGTATTGTTCTGAGTGATGGGCACAGGAGAGAGGGGGCAGTGCTCCAGCGCCCACTCTGGACGCACCGCCACTGCAATGCTATCCTGTGGCCAAACACATCTCCCCCCCCCCAAAATAATTTAGTAATGGCCCATCAGAGGGGGTGATGAATATGATAAATGAGCCTTCCATTATACTTTTTTAAACACCTTAATAAACGTAGAGTTTGATTGATGTTGGCCTCTAATTTTTTTGGATAGAATTTCCTTGTAATGTATGACTTTGGTTTTCTAATATTATTTCATCTTGTTTCACTCCACAGCTTCCTTCCACGCCACAGGAATGGCAGACTGTGGCATCGGAGTTTGCCACGCGGTGGGACTTCCCCAACTGCGGTGGTGCCATAGACGGGAAGCACGTCCGCATCGTGCCGCCACACCCATTCTGGGTCCTACTACTACAACTACAAGGGGTTTCATAGCATTGTGCTGATGGCGGTGGTGTCAGCACGGTATGAATTCCTCTATGTTGATGTAGGGAAAATTGGCCGGATGTCCGATGGGGGATCCTTCATCCAGACGGAGTTTGCCCTCCGTCTCCAGAGTGACGACCTTGCATTGCCACCGGATACAGGGAATATTGAAGGACTCCCCTTTGTTTTTTTGGCTGATGAAGCCTTCGGGCTCGGACGGCATCTTATGAGGCCATTTCCTCAGAGGACCCTGACCCCAGAGAAGAGGGTGTTCAATTACCGGCTGGCCAGGGGCCGAAAAGTCGTTGGAAATGCCTTCGGCATAATGGCCAGCCGGTTCCGCCTTTTTATGACTTCCATCCACTTGGCGGACTACAAAATAAACTATGTAGTGTTATGCTGCTGTGTGCTACACAATTTTCTTTGCCGCAAATCGAATTCATATATGGCCTCAGTTTTGCCAGAGGCTGGACTTTCCCCTGCAAATCCCCTGCCGGGCCTGGAATCTGCCCACGGGTAGGGGGGCAATTCCTATGCCAGCCTATGTCTAAGTATCCAAATAAAAAGCTTGTTTAAACCTTTAATTATTTGTTCTTTCCTGTCTCCTAGTTTGTCTTTGTGCATTTGTAGTGGCAAGTGTATTTTACTTTAGTAAATAACAACCATTTCACTATGTAACCTTACAAAAGAACCAAATAAGCTTAGAGGGTATTATAAAAAGAAGCTACACGTTGTTTGTGGTCAAATATTTTACTCTGTGCACATTCTCTTAATTTTTTTTTTTTTTTTTTTATTTTGGGTTGGCCTGGCCCCAACCCGGCAATTTTTTGCTTATGAAAATACAAAAATAACAGTTGCATTTCAAAAATTACAACATTGGATACCTCTGAGCAATCGGAGACATTCACTTACACAAACTATGTCTCTATGTGCCCGTCCTAATATGGGGTCCTGCCACCCCTTGCCCAGCCAAAAATTGAATATGCACACATTTGGGATTTTTTTCATCTAGGAAGTTTACAATCCTGATCCCTATTGTCAACATGTGCTATCTGCCATCAGGGGTGATCAATGGACGTGTTTTGGGGGTGCATCCCCTTCCTCAGTTCACCGACTTTAGATACGAGGAAGGGGTTGCACCCACAAAAGATGTACATGGATATCCCCTGATGGCAGATAGCACATGTTGACACACTGTGTGCATATTCAATTTTTGGCTGGTTTGATTGTCAAAAAAATTCAAAAAATTACAAAAACAAACATGTAAAAACAAATGTGTTTGGATGGCTTATTGAATTCTCCCCAAAACATCGAGAATGTCTTTAAATGTTTGTTCCATCACATGGATTCTTTGTTTAATTAGGTCCAGTTCCGTGCTACATTCCATCACTTGCTGGATGAGGCGGAGGGCACTGTCAGCAGAGAACCGTGTACTATCCTTCACAACATTTACATCCCCTAAAAACCAAAAAAAAAAGGTATTATAACTCTGCAGGCCTACCTCTCTTACCTGAAGCTGTGGTGACAGATACTGACCTGTTGTGGTGACCAGATCCACAACGTCATCCACCTCTCCTTCCTGCACTTCTCCTTCCTCCACCTCAACTTCCTCTACATCCTTCGGTTGTGGGTCTTTGGGAGTTTGGGGTTGCTTGGAAGTTGTGGGGTGCATGTGCTCCCTGGAGTGTCCTCCTCCCAGTCTTCTCTCCCCTATGAGAATAAAACAAAAGGTCTATTTATCACACTGTAAATCTCATTGTTAAAATAAAAACAGGCTAAATTGCTTGGAAGTGGGGTACAAGTGTGTGTTTGTGCGGAATTTAAAGAAGAATGCATTATTTATGACCCAAAATATGTTTAGTATTCACATTTGGATGTAATTTAATTGACATGGAGGCACCACAAAAATTCTCTGATGCACCTGTGTGGGACACCCAAAAAAGGCGGGTCTGGTGGCCCACACTATAGTGCTCCAAAGTACAGATGTGGAAGCAGCTGCTGAGTGTCCTCTCCTTTACACTGATAAAAGTTTGCATTTCATTCTCTTTACAAACACATCATCTAGACCAGGGATATGCAATTAGCGGACCTCCAGCTGTTGCCAAACTACAAGTCCCATGAGGCATAGCGAGACATTTGACAGCATCAAGCATGACACCCAAAGGCAGAGGCATGATGGGACTTGTAGTTTGGCAACAGCTGGAGGTCCGCTAATTGCATATCCCTGATCTAGACTAAAAAATTATCAACAATATTTGATCAAAAATGGCAGATGTCTAATTACTTTTGTGGCTCTAAAATAAGCCAAAACCGCGGATAGTGGCCGAACGAAGTGTCGGTAACGTAACGAACGATTACTGTGCCCAACCAAGTTCAAAATATTACATTTTGGAAGGGAGTCCAATATGAGAAAAAAAAAAAAACATGTCAGTTTATAAAAAGATTAATAGCAGAAAAGTCTACATTTTACTTACTTTTAGCGAGCATTCTCTTTATGCTCCTCAACTGGTCTGGCTCCCTCAGTTTGAGGTCTGACCACCTCTTTCTGAGCTGCTCATTTAAGCGTTTCACCCCGAAATTCGCCTTCAGACTCTTCACAACTTTAGTGAGGATTTTGGCCTTCCTTCTATTTGGTTTGCTATACGGCCCATGCTTGGCTTCATAATCAGCCTTGAGCAAGATGTCCACCATCTCCGCCATCTCGGCAAAAGACATATTCGATGCCTTGAATCTCCTCCTTGATCGTGACGTTTCCTCGGTCTCCGGGCTTGTCTCCTCGTTAGTTGCGGAATTATCAGACACCTGCTGTAACTCCGCCATATCTGTCTGCGCGCCGAAAGAGAAGGGGCGGGGAAAAGATGTTAGTTAGAACGTCATGGGCGGGCGACGTGTGCGGAGCGACGTGTTCGAATTTTGACGCATGCGTGGTGTGTGTATATAGCAAACACACATGTGACTATAGTACGTTCGGTGTGCGGAGAGAGGAGTTCAAGTGACGGACGTGCGAACGAAGGTATGTGATTTTGTGACTTGTAAAAATTGTTGGCCTATACTGTCTTGAGATTGTTGGAGGATATATATGGTGACTAGGATGTGAAGGAGGTTAGACTGTTTGCCTCACATTAGTTAAATATAATTTATTTAACTTGCAGATACAATATGAATGTCTTTATTAGCGACAAAGAGTTCCTGGTGGAATTTATTGACCGTGTAAGGGAGCTGCCGGCTCTGTGGGAGACGAAAAACCCCATCCATAAAAAAAGAGGGGTGAGAAAAGCAGCGCTGGAGAAGCTGCTCCCATTTGTGCATACCAAGGTGCCCACAGCCACAGCAAAACAAGTGGACACTAAAATTGGGAGCTTGAGAGGTACCTACAGGACTGAACGCTCTAAGGTGCTGGCTTCTCAGAGGTCAGGAGCAGCAGCAGATGATGTTTATGTCCCGATTTTGTGGTACTACAACAGGATGTCCTTTCTGGATGACCACATTGAGACAAGGCCATCACTCTCCACTAAAATTAATGTTTGACAAATATGTCAAGATGAGAAACATACATTATTTTGGATTCCACAAGTGAAATCAAGATCTGTAGACATTATTCTGCACTTAATTGGGTGCTAAATAGTCAATCTGATGTAGTGGTAAATTTAAAGCAAGGATTTATGCATTTACATTCTAATTACTTTAATCAGGATTACAAAGTTTGATGCAAAGATTAAACCAACATATTAAACTATGTTCCTTTTTCATACACAGGATGAAATCAGCCAGGAGGAGGGTCTGGAAACTGTCAGGCAGGAGGAGGAAGGGCCCAGTGGCAGCCAGGAGGTGGCAGGGCCCAGTGCCAGCCAGGAGGTGGCAGGGCCCAGTGCCAGCCAGGAGGTGGCAGGGCCCAGTGGCAGACAGGAGGTGGCAGGGCCCAGTGGCAGACAGGAGGTGGCAGGGCAAAGGAGAAGCACCAGATCCCAGGTGCCTCCCATCCGGCTTCACAAAAGAGGCAGGAGGGACAGGACCACCAGTGAGGCAGCAATGGCCCTTATTAAAGAGGCCCATGCCACCCTCAAGGAGCCCACATCCCCTGAAGAGGCCATTGCCGGCCTAGTGGAGGCTAAGTTCAAGGTGATGAGCATGGAGCAACGCCTCCTATGCGAGCCCCTGCTCATCACCTTGCTCAACAAGGGGGTGATGGAGAAAATTACCCCCAATACCGCCATATGTGAGGTGGCCCAACTGACCCAACCTCAACCTCCACCTCCACCTTCTTCTTCTGCCCCACCCCCTTCTGCTACACCTCCACCTTCTTCTTCTGCCCCACCCCCTTCTGCTACACCTCCACCTTCTTCTTCTGCCCCACCCCCTTCTGCTACACCTCCACCTTCTTCTTCTGCCCCACCCCCTTCTGCTACACCTCCACCTTCTGCCCCACCCCCTTCTGCTACACCTCCACCTTCTTCTTCTGCCCCACCCCCTTCTGCTACACCTCCACCTTCTTCTTCTGCCCCACCCCCTTCTGCTACACCTCCACCTTCTGCCCCACCCCCTTCTGCTACACCTTCACCTTCTTCTTCTGCCCCACCCCCTTCTGCTACACCTCCACCTTCTGCCCCACCCCCTTCTGCTACACCTCCACCTTCTTCTTCTGCCCCACCCCCTTCTGCTACACCTCCACCTTCTTCTTCTGCCCCACCCCCTTCTGCTACACCTCCACCTCCTCCTCCTGACAGGAGTACCCCTCCAGTGGGCCAGCCTCCAGCCAAACGAAGAAGGAAGGCTGCAGGGAAGGCTTCAGGAAAGGCTGCAGGGAAGGTTGCCAGGAAGAAGAGGAAGTGATGGCCTTGCTTCATTGTGGTCGGACAGAAGGCAGCCTGTTGTAGTACCACACACTTGGGACATATATATCACCTGCTGCTGTTCCTGACCTCTGGGAGGCCAGCATCAGATTGTGTTCAGAAATGTTGGCCTTCTCAAGCTCCCAATTTTAGTGTCCACACAGGGTTGCTGTGTGCTCTGGGGTCCCTGGGATGCACAAATGGCAGCAGCTTCTCCAGCGCTGCCTTCTCTTTATTTAATTTATAAACATGAATAAATGTGATTTTTGTTTAAGTTCATACTTGACTATGTGTATTTTTAAATAAACAAAATCAAGCTTTGGAGTAAGCAGATACATTTGACTGACAATAAAAGGGACAGATATCACCCCCCCAAAAGAATAACTAAATCTGATTAGCACAAAAACATGGTGTGAAATTTAAATAATATAGATTCCAAAATTAAATGGGAGATCGCTATCAAAACATTGTGAAATTATAATTAACATCATTTTGAAAAATCTAACCATTTAAATTATTCCTAAAAACTTGCACGATATAATACACATAAATCTTATAAAGAGCAGCATGAAAAAGGTTAAAAATAAGGCATAACTCTGTTTGAATATCAGCAGCAAAAGAAGGTCACTCGTTTTGATTAATGTAACATTCTAACGAAGATTTCAATGCAGAATATTTAAACGATGAAATATTTTTGAGCGTGACGAATATGCTCTCTCCATTACGAAGGCTTGTTTTACCAGAAGATGCGCTCCCGTCTCATAGTTGCTTGTGAGCATGCGCGCTTTTAGAAGAGTCGTAAAAGCATACACACGAACCATTTTCTCGTCACAAAACAGGCCGACGAGAAACACGACGAGGAAATCTGGAATCCTGACGAGAAAATAGAGAGCAGGTTCTCTATTTTCTCGTCGAGATTCTCTGCAATTTTCTTGTCGTAAAACCATACACACGAACGTTTTTCTCGACAAAAAAACTCTCGCGGCACTTTTCTTGACTGTTTTGGACGAGAAACTCGGTCGTGTGTACGAGGCTTGATGTTTGTGATGCAAAGTAGTAGCGTGATTGACGCTGTTATCAACACGTATGCTAACAGAGGCTTGTATTTGTCCAGGGGGGATGTCTTCATTTTGGTGTAGTCTTCTGACATTCGCACTCCTCCTGGGACCTGAAAGACAATCTCAGGAAGAAAGTTAGACAATGCTCTCATCCATAAAATCCATTTTTCCTTTAAATGCTTTGATCTGACATGCATGACTCCATCTTGACCTATCCTCTCCCAAGTCTAATAAGTAAACAGAGGGTCCAATTTTGTCTATGACTGCATAAGGGCCCTTCCACTTTGCCTTAGGAAATGGGTGAAACCCAGAAAAATCCTGTAGCATTACTCTAGCCCCAATTTGGTATTCACTAGTGTCACCCATTGCATTGAACCACTGTTGTGAGCTTTCATGGGTACATTCATCAGTGGCACACACAGCCTTATGTACTGTAATCACATGATCCTTTAAGATCTCTACCCATGATTCAGATAATGACACAGTTTCTAATGCTGCTGGGACCGGATTTATCAGATGTTCCCAGGTTCTCATTGTTCTGCCGAGCAGAGCTTCATAAGGGGCAAAGCCTATGGACCTGCAAACTCTGGAACGAATAGTTGCCAGAACAAAGGGTAATTTTTCATCCCAATCGGTACCTTGCTCATTCACAACCTTTCTAAGAGCATTTTTAATTGTCCTGTTCATTCGTTCAACCTGTCCTGCAGACTCAGGGTGATAAAAGATGTGAAATTTTTGGATGACACCAAGGAGCTTACATGTTTCTTGCATCACATTACCTACAAAACCTGGCCCATTGTCACTGTATAAAACCTTTGGTATCCCCCACCGAGATATGGTCCTGCATGTGTTGTTTGTTTTGAGGCCACCATGCTACATGATCTAATCTCTCTAAGGCTAAAGGAAGTTTGAGGTGTCCACCAACAGGGGACCCATGAATCCATGTAAGAATGTCCTTCCTCACACCTTTTGGGGCAACCCATAACGATAAATCGTTTTTGTAAGTTATTAAAAGGCCATCCTTCACCTGCATCTCTTGACCCTCAAATTGTATGGGCCCAGTCCCACACATTTCTTTTAGTTGAGCTAATTCCTCATCCTGATCTTGTATTTTACCCAACTCACATGTCCTTTCTTCAATTCCTTTTGCTTGAGCACGTGTAAGGGCAGACACTGGAAATGACAAAGTATGCTCTATATGAGGCCATTCGGGGGATGTTACTGCAGCCTCCTTTGCTAATCTATCTACAGTATTGTTCCAGTAGTGCTCGGTTGTTTGTTTTCTGTGGGCCTGTACCTTTCGGATATTAATTTTTGAAAAGAATTGTGTTTCCTCCTCTATCATTTTCCATAAGGGTGCATGTCTTATTTCACTGCCATCTGTTCCTTTAAAGCCCATCACATTCCACCATGAAAGATAGACCACTGCACCCTTGCACACCTGGTCTGAGTCAGAAGCAATGTTAACAATTCCACCATCATCTCTTAACTCAATGAGAACTTGCAGAAATGCTGCAATCTCCACATACTGTGCAGAACGAGCTCTACATGAATATGAAAATTGTCTCTGTACTTCGCCATTTTTTACACAAACACCAGCAAACCTGAGATTCTACTTCCATCTTTATAGTAAGAAGAACCATCAATGTACCAGCACTCATTTTCCAGGTCAAAAGGTTTGGATATGGCAGTAAAAACTCTGTGCTGCAAACTATTTCCTTGCACTTGACATTCATGAGCTTCACCTTCAATCATCAATCCACCAATCAGGACGCTAGGTTCTTTTAACATCAAACCCTCAATATTCTCTGACAACAAAGCTGTAGTCCATCTCGCCAACCTTTTACAATTTACATCTGCTTCTTTCCATTTCCCATTGGCTAACATGACTATAGGAGTGTGGTGGCTAGCAATGATAACCCTTTGTGTACCTGTCAAGTACCTGAATTTGTTGATTGCCCAATAACAACACAGCACCATACGAGTACACAAAGGATACTTCTGTTCTACAGTTGATAGTAAACGTGATGCATAAGCTACAGGTCTTTGTTTTCCAAAATAGTCTTGGGTGAGTGCAACAGACAAAGTACTAAGGCCTACATGTGGATAGAGTCTAAATTCTTTGTTGGGGTCTGGTGATGCTAATGAAGGGGCATTGCCTAAAGTTTCTTTTAAGGCTTCAATAGCTTGGGTGTGCTCTGATTTCCATTTCCATTCATCTTGCTTCAGCAGATTATACAAACACTCCGTTAATGATGCGTAATGAGGCACAAACTCCCTGCAGAAACCTGTCATGCCCAAGAACTGTCTCAGACTTTTTTCATCAGTGGGCAAAGGTAGCTTACCTATCAGCTCAACCCTTTGCTCATTGATACTTCGCCCTGACTGTGCTACAGTAACACCCAGAAATTGGACTTCTTTCTTCCCCAGTTGTATTTTCTTTGGATTACCTTTCAAACCTGCTTCTCTCAAAAGCAATAACATTTCACTCACATCGTTCACATGCTCCTGCATAGAGGCTGACCCAATCAAAATGTCATCAACATATGAAATTACTCTTTCAGGTTTTGAAAACTTATCAATCACTTCTTTCATATGTTAGTGAAATATTGCTGCACTGTCTTTGTACCCTTGCGGAAGAACTGTCCAATAATATTGAAGGCCTGCCCAGCTGAAGGCTGTTTTGTATTGACATGTTGGGTCAAGGGGTAAATTCCAATAACTGTTATGCCCCATACACACGATCATTTTTCATGCCGTTAAAAATGCCATTAAAAAAAATGGCCATTAAAAATGATCGTGTGTATGCTCCAGAGCATTTTTAACGACGTGAAAAACGGGCATTAAAAATTTCGAACATGCTCTCTTTTTTCACGTCGTTTTTCATGTCGTTTTTTTAACGACGTGAAAAACGATAGTGTGTATGCTTTAACGACGTGAAAAAAAATGCGCATGCTCAGAATCAAGTATGAGACGGGAGCGCTCGTTCTGGTAAAACTAGCGTTCGTAATGGAGATAGCACATTCGTCATGCTGTAACGGACTGAAAAGCACTAGACTGAAAAGAGCGAATCGTCTCTCAACAAACTTTACTAACATGAAGGGTGGCGCCATTCGAACGGAACTTCCCCTTTATAGTGCCATCGTACGTGGTGTACGTCACTGCGCTTTTCTTGAACATTTTTTAAAATGATGGTGTGTACGCAAGACAGGCTTGAGAGGAAACAAGAAAAAAAATGACAAGAAAAACGTCAGTTTTAAAAATGACATTAAAAATGATCGTGTGTATGGGGCATTACTGATATCGATGACCGTAAACCATATAATTTCTGGCGTTAATTTAGCAATCATTTCAGGATAAGCTGCTACCACAGGTGCCATACTTTTAGCATATTTGTTTAAGGCACGGTAATCTATCGTCAGCCTGAACGACCCATCGGGTTTGATGACTGGCCAGGCTGGCGAAATGCATGTTGATGCACCCCTTTTTAATGTACCATGCGCCTCTAATTGTTTTATAGCTTCTGTTATAGGTTTAATGGCATCTTTTGGAACTGGGTATTGCTTGAGAGGTGCTGGATCAAATCCTTCCAATAAAATCATTGTATTCATCCTACCACAATCTTGTTTATGTTTAGCCATTATGTCATCAAATTCACACATCAGACTATCCCAACAGGGATCCCAATCTCCATGTAACACACCGACGGGCTTTACTGCTGCTGTTACCAATTCCATGGGAGGATGCCACACATGACCCAATCCGTCATTTCCAGACATCCTCCACAACTTCATGTTTGCAAGATCAACCACCAGACCCTGCTGTACACAGACATCAGCACCAATTATGTCCTGATTTTGACAAACAACGTCACACTCCCACTTCTCTCCCCCTATTTGCATCTCAACACCACGCACAAAAGGAGCTTCAAAAGAGTGTCCAGTGACACCTGTTATTCTAATTTTCTCATTTCCAGGGACAACAGATTTACTAAAACTAATGGCTGCCCCACTGCCCCACTATCTAACGAGTTCCCCCTAATGTTACATCAACAGTGGGCCGCCCCCAGGAATCTAATGTTAAATCAGTTAAGAATTGGCAGGAAGGGGCGTGGGGGGCTCGGAACCCCTAACAATGACTGTTAGAGGGTGACACAGCACTTTCCAGTCCTACTGCTGCTACTTTCACCCCTCCTGCTTTTATTTTTTCCATTTCTTCCTTTATCTTATAAAGCTCCTCCTGCAAACGATCTCTCTCGCTTCTTATTTCACTAAACGGCACCCAAGGCTGTCTACTAGGCTTTCCTCTGGGTCCTGGCCTTCTAAAACTACCTGAAGTGTCATAAGATCTTCCTCTCCATGGTCCCAAATCATCTCTATTTTGCTGACCCTCGACTCTAAAAATCCTAGCTGCATCAACCGCAAGACTGTCCTCTCTGCACTTTCTTCTCCACAAATTATCCGCCCTTAACAAAATGTCACTATAATCACTAGGATCAGGTGTAACAGATAAAATGCCTTCCCTGACATCATCATCCAATGCTTCCAATAACATTGCCCTATGAACCAAACCACCACGTTCAAAACCGGGATTCCCAGTCATCACATATTCCATCACACTGCTAATTCTATCTGCAAGTTCATATGGGCATTCATTCTTCATTTGCTTAACTTTTCCTGACAAGGACACGTTTTTCATTACACCATACAATGCTTTCAATAATTCCCTTAAAACATCCTTAGTTTTATGACGCTGGCCACAATTTTGCAAAATCCGTGCCCACAATCCATTGCCTACACTTTTCTGCAAAATTCTAGCTAGGTCCTCCACATTCAAGTTGTATGTGTCTCTGACTCTCTGCAAATCACAAAACCATTTCATGAACCTATTTACATCATAGCGGGGTACATGACCTATCTCTCTTATAATAGCTTACATCTCCTGTGGCTTTAATTGTTTTGTAATCAATTTAATTTCACTTGTATCGTCAGTGTTCAATACAGTTGTTGTAGTGGTAGGAGCTGCTGGTATGCATGGGGCTGCCTGTAACGCATCCCAGGGATATATTGGCTTATAATCTTTGGTATCGGAAAAAAGAATGGTTACCCCAAAGTTTTTTTTTAGCAGCAATGAATTGAGGATAAGTAATAAAGTAAAAACTTTTAATTGGTACATGATTCGTTGAAAATTGCAGTAGATTTTAAGATACAAACTCTGGTTGACAATATACACAACAGCATAAAACATCACTTGTGACAGATAAATATCCCAAATAAAACATAGTTGATTGCATGAGCAACATAGTGGTCCACATGAATATTCCGAATACCCCAATGCATTTCGACCCTTTGGTGTCTTGGTCTTCTTCAGGGGGAATTATAATCTGAGGGAATATATTAGATATGTCTAATTTGAGGTATTACATCAATGTAAAAAACATTGTTAATTTATATAATAATATTATTGTCTCTGTATATTCGTAAGTATATTTACCGTTCAGAGGATGGGGAAAGCGGGAGTGCATGGTACAAACCAGAGGATTTAAGAACGTTTGCATTCGATGATCCCACTGTGTCAGCTCCTCCCTACCGCGTGCCCTAGGCGGGACCATATCCCACCAATCTTACAAGGGGCCACGCTTTGGGACTGGAGAGGAGGACGGGAAGTGAGGCACCTGCAACTGGATATAGAAAGGTCGCAATGAGTAATGGGCAGATATTCTATGAGTACCTGGTACTGCTCGGAGAGTGCAGGCTGGTTGATATAATATATTAGTGGTAACTTTCTATTCGTATCATTACATAATTAGTTTATTTAAATTTATAGATTAATTGATCTTATTATTAATAAAAGTAATTTAAGAAAAATTGGAAAGTTTATTATTGAAATGTAATTTGTTAATGGATCAAAGTATCAAGTGAATGTCGGTGGAGTAAAGTGATGTATCCAATAATGGGGTGTTTAAAAATAAGAAAGATATGTTGAATAAAAAAGTGATCTAAATCACAGCAACCTGGTGTAAACAAAAAGAAGGATATGGATGTGAAAAATCGTGACCCTGTGAGTCTCTGTAAATGAAGAGAGAGCCAAGTGAATAAGGTGAAGTGAAGTATGAAGTGTCCAACACTGAAAGTGTAACACTAAATGACAAGTGTTAAGGTGTTTAAACACTGAGACCATGTCAATGTTTAATTAGTATTCTAACTGTATTAAAATAAGTTATAAATTATAAGTTGTATTATACTATCATAAAAAACCTGAAGATGGTGCGTATGCATGATTGAGATATTCAATGAAAAGTAGTTAAAGTTGGAAGTATATGAAAGCCTGTCTAAGAAACCTCAACACTACACTTACCAGGTACTCCGATCCTTGTAATAAGTTAACAGTGTCTCAGGGATCCCTCAGGATCAACCGAAGTCTGTGGGTATATATAGTGTATGCCTTAATGGCCTATAGTTGGCAGGTGTGTATCTCCCTCCCTTTCCCTCCTTGCATACCAGCTCCCACCGCCCTTGGCGGCATACGCGTGGCCCCCTCGGCGTTCCGGAAGTCATAACGTGCCCAATAAATCAGCTAACATATTACAACACTGCTCACAACTATAACCGAGTACTTTATTAGGCCTATTGACTACCTTGGCCCATCGGGTTATACTTTCCCTTTTCCTGTCAGGAGACTAGTTGCAGGACTGAGTTACATAGTCTCCGGGGAGTTGCTTCCATTGCCTTAGACCATTATTGGATTACAAATATAGTTCCTGTATGTGCACCACGATCATCTTGCATGCGAAGATTCCTCCTTTAAAGACTGAGCTTCAACTGAGTCAGGCCTGACTGGGAGTGTATATCATTGCTGGGCGCCATATTGCTAACGGGGACTCTAGCTATATGTCAGTGTGTGATAGAACTATTTGTGCACTATAGTTGACTAGTGTTATTATTACTGCAGGGCTCTGCATGCATGTGTTATAGGTGATATTGATCGTTAACCCTTTTTATACAAGTAAACCTTTTACAGTTGCTCATTCTGGTATTGGGGTCTATTACTACATTCTACCACTGTTTAAATGTATTGGGGGATTGTACATGAACTGGTATAGAGTTATACAAATATACCACCCCTAGACTAGCTGTGCCAGAGAAGGGTTGAGTAGATTGCCGGGGGTTGGCTGTGCTGTGTACAGGGCCCAAGACAAATCCAGCGGCTCTCTTAGTTTGGGGGTATCGCTACACGTAGGGGCATCGGTCCGGGATCCTGTATATGGCAAGCAAACACGCAAAAGTACCGGCATGGACCCGCTAGAAGTGAAAAGCGTGGTGCAAAGCAGCCAAAACAAACCCAGACATGTCAGTGGTCATTAGTCTCCCGGGAGAAGAATGGTCAGTAAGTGCGGCAGAGCGACTCGCAGTGTCGCTATCCCCAAATAATACACCATGGGTGATAGACCTGAAATCAGCCCCAGACACCTCGTTCCAGTATGCACTGATAGAGTGGATGGATGGAGTACCGGGGAACTTTAAAGGGCAAAGTGTGCAGAAGCTGGATAACAAAACTTATGATCTGGCGCACGCAATAACTGTGAAGACAGAGTCACCTCCTCCATCCCCAACAGGATCACCGCCAGGGATACCCCATGCAGCAGAGAGGCAGAGAAGGATGACACCTCCGGTGACACCCATTACAGCCATAGGGCCAGAGCTTTTAAATGCTTTAGGGGATCTGCTCACAAAGTGTCAGAAAACAAACACGGTACACATAGAGGCCAGCTATCGGAAGCTGAGAACGTTTTCAGGGAGGCTGCCCATCCCTGTAGGGGAGGAAGACTTCAATACCTGGATCGAACAGGCCTTGTCAGCAGTAGAGGCATGGGAGGTGCCTTAAGCACAGAAGAAGCAGCGCGTGATGGAAAGTCTGAAAGGCGCGGCTGTGGAAGCTGTAAAAAGTCTCCGGTTTGGAAATGCTGCCTGCATGGCTTATGACTGCTTAGCCATGCTACAAGAAGAGTTCGGTCAGTTGGAGAAAGTAACGGAACTGGTGCATCAGTTCGAACATACCTTTCAGCAGCCAGGAGAAAAACTAGTATGTCAGAAGACTGAACAAGATGCTTTGTCAAATCGTGCTAAAAAAGGGGATGGTACCCCAAGCCATAGATGCAGCAAGGATGAAGCAGATCTTAAAGGGAGCGCTACGCTCGGATCCAGTCTGGCTCCACCTGAAAACCTCTGGAGGAGGTATGTCACTGAATTACCCTGATCTGGTAAAGATCATTAGAGATGAAGAGGCCCTGCAGAAAGATCAGCAAGCGATCAAGGCGCATACCTCTTCTACACCGGTAATGGTTAGGTCAGCCATGACCCCTGAAAGACTCAGAAGTAGATACCCTGAAGTCACAGATGTCTCAGGTGTTGGAGATGCTGACCTCTTTGATGGCAAAGGATCCAAGGGTCATAGAAAATGGGGGACCGAAGAAGGAGTTGTTCCCAGATACCTCAGCACCCACTTCCCTACAAGATTGGGGGGATGTGGTCTGTTGTAACTGCGGAGGAGTTGGCCATATTGCGAAAGTATGTTCCAGTCCCAAGAAAAAGAAGATAAATAATCGCAAGCCGGCGGAAAACTCCTGGTGAAGGAGTCAACCGGGTGCCCATCATCTCCAGTGAGCTCCATTGGACCCAAACTGAATGAGAAGCCCAGAAGAAAGGAGGGCAAACCCCCTCAGAAGAAGAGCAGTGTTCCTCAGCGAGAATACACACCTAAAAAGAGAAATAATGTCCCTCAGCGGGAATATACACCTAAACAGAGGAGGGAAATCAATGCATACCGAGCCCAAGAGGGACTAAAGCCAACAGCCAAACACAAGAAGGAAAATTCCAAAGGAAAATGTAGGGATCAACAGAAAGAGACCCCTTTGAAGTCTTATCCAGAAGAACTGGTAGGCCCCTCCCCCGTAGTACCTATTCAGGTGGAGGGAGTCTACACGAGAGCCATCTTAGATACTGGGGCGCAGGTGACCTTGTTATACCGGGACTTCTATGATAAACCTACCCATCCAGAGGATTGAAGATTTGGAAATATGGGGAATCGGAACACAGAGTTTCCCCTACGATGGTTACTTGCCCATAAAACTGACCTTCGACCCCTCAGTAGCCGGGAAGGCTGAAGTGTTCGATACCCTGGCAGTGGTGTGCCCCCGACCGCCTGGAGCCAACAAGAACTCCCTAATAATAGGGACAAACACGGACCTGGTCCAGAGGCTTTTGGCCCCTCTAGCAGGAGGAAAGAATCCCACAGTCACCAGAATCCACCCAATGTTGAAGACAGCCTATTAGCGACTAGTCTTAGAACAGAAGGCCCCAAAAGAGGGGGTGGGTAAAGTCTGGAGACTGGCGAAGAAAGGAATAGTATTGCAGCCCGGTGAGGTAACCTGTCTCAGAGCCACTGTGAAGCTTACTTGGGAGCAACCTGGCCTCTTTGTCATGTTGGAACCAGACCCCCCGGGAAGAATACTCAGGCTTAGAAGTAATCCCAGAAATGGTTCCGGTGAGAGCTTTGAAGAAGGCACACTGTAAGGTGCCGGTGAGCGTCAGGAATACCATGGGTGTCCCCATGGAGATCCCCGCCAGGATGTTGCTGGGCCAGGTGAGCCCTGCTGCCCCAATTGTCTTATCAGATGTGGAGAAGACAGAGGGAGACAGGACTGTTTGGGAGAAGCTCTGCATGGAGAACCCGAACCTGCCAAGGGCCTGGAAAGAGAGGGCAAAGGCCCAGTTGACCAGATGGAGGAAGATTTTCTCTAAAGATGAGTTCGATGTAGGGTGTGCGAAGAGTGCCACCCATCGAATCCGCCTCCAGGAAGACAAGCCTTTCAGGGAGAGAGTCAGGCGAGTTCCTCTAGCCGACCTTGAAGACCTGAGAGAACAGCTCGCCGAGCTCAAGCGAACTGGTGTTATCCGGGAATCTAGGAGCCCCTTTGCCTCCCCAATAGTGGTGGTCAGGAAGAAGAATGGGTCGTTGAGGTTGTGTATAGACTACAGGACTCTCAACAGGAGGACGCTACCCGACCAGTATACCACCCCGAGGATAGAGGAGGCCCTACAGAGTTTGTCTGGAGCCAGGTGGTTCAGTGTCATTTACTTAAAGAGTGGATACTACCAGATCCCTATGCATCCGGAAGATAAGGAGAAGACAGCCTTCATAACCCCTGTGGGATACTTTGAATTTGACCGGATGCCCCAAGGTCTGTCTGGAGCCCCTGCCACCTTTCAACGCCTCATGGAGAAAACCGTAGGAGACATGAACCTCATCGAAGTTCTCGTGTACTTAGATGATATCATTGTCTTTGGGAAGACTCTAGAAGAACATGAGGAAAGACTGGAGAAAGTCCTGAGAAGGCTCAGTGAAGAGGGACTCAAGCTTTCACCAGAGAAATGCCAGTTCTACCAGTCATCAGTCAACTATCTACGGCACATAGTGTCTGAAGAAGGGGTAGCCACAGACCCCTGGAAGCTGGAGGCAGTCACCTCCTGGCCCCGGACCACCACTGTAACAGAACTCGGGTCCTTTTTGGGGTTCTGCTCCTACTACATGAGGTTCGTAGAGGGGTTCGCACGGATTGACAGACCCCTGAATTAACTCTTAAAGACCCCGGGAAGCTGGAGGCAGTCACCTCCTGGCCCCGGCCCACCACTGTGACAGAACTCAGGTCCTTTTTGGGGTTCTGCTCCTACTACAGGAGGTTCGTAGAGGGGTTCACACGGATTGCCAGACCCCTGAATGAACTCTTAAAGATAGAAGGGGAATAGGATGACTCTGGTCCCAGGAAGCCGGGAGAGTCAGTCAAAGACCAGTGGAATGGGAAGTGCGAAGAGGCCTTCCACATGCTGAAGAAGAGCTTAACCACTGCCCCAGTCTTGGCCTATGCAGACCCAAAGAAACCCTATGAACTCCATTTAGATGCCAGTCATGACGGTCTGGGAGGAGTGCTCTACCAGGAGCATGAAGGGCAACTGCGACCCGTCACATATGTGAGCAGAAGTTTGACCTCCTCTGAAAAAAACGACCCCACTCAAAAGTTGGAGTTCCTGGCTCTCAAGTGGTCTGTAGTTGATAAACTTAAAGACTATCTGTATGGGGCAGAATTCACCGTGAAAACTGACAACAATCCCCTTACTTATCTTTTCACCACAGCAAAACTGGATGCCACAGGCCATCGATGGCTGGCTGCACTGTCTGGATTCAACTTCAGCCTGAAATACAGACCTGGGGCTGTAAATCGAGATGCGGATGCCCTGTCCAGAAGGTCTCATGCTCCCACTAGCCGCACAGAAGACTGGACCCAGGTGGCACCGGACGGCTCTGTCAAGGGGCTGAATTCCAAGCCAGTGGGGGGTCCAGAGCGGAAGAGATAGGGGTCACAGTAGTGGGGGTCCCCAAGCAATACTGTGGAGTAACTCAGATAGAGGAAGATGACTTACCCAAGCTGTCAAAAAAAAAGAATTGAGGTGTGACCAATTGGAAGACCCTTTGGGGAAATTGGTCCTAGAGGCCCTGGAAAATCAGGATCCAGATAGGCTCTTGCATCACCCTTCAAAGGAAGCTCGCCTGCTGCGGAAGGAGTGGGACAGGTTGCAGGTGCATCAAGGGGTGGTCTACTGAAGGGGCCCCTCTGATGACCTGGAAGACAAATGGCAATTGTTCCTACCCGAGAAACACAGAGAGACTGTCTTGGTCACCTTACACGACCATCATGGTCATTTAGGAGCTGAAAGGACCTTCCAACTTGTCAGAAGTCGGTTCTATTGGCCCTGCATGAGGGCTGAAGTAGAGGAATACTGCCATTCATGCGCACGCTGCATTCAGCGGAAAACCCTACCCCATCAAGCTGCCCCAATGGGCCACCTGCAAAGTCAAGGCCCAATGGATTTGGTGTGCATTGATTTCCTCTGCCTCGATCCCAACTTGAGTGGACTAGGAAATGTTCTGGTAATAACCGACCATTTCACTCGGTATGCCCAGGCCTTCCCAACCAAAGACCAGAAGGCTTCCACAGTGGCCAAAGTACTCATGGAAAAATACTTTGTGCACTATGGGCTACCACAGCGTCTCCACTCAGATCAAGGGAGGGACTTTGAAAGTCGGCTGATCCGGAAGCTCTTGGACTCCTTAGGGATCAAGAAGACCCGAACCACTCCCTACCATCCACAAGGGGATGCCCAGCCGGAGAGGTTCAACCGAATCCTACTCAACATGCTGGGAACTCTAGAAAGTGAAAAGAAGCAGCACTGGAGCAGGCACATAGCAGCAATTGTGCATACTTACAACAGTACAACAAGTGATGCTACAGGGTACTCTCCCTACCGACTCATGTTCAGGAGAGAAGCAAGACTACCCGTAGACCTGGCCTTTGGCACCTCCATAGACCATTCCTCAGCAACTTCTCACAAAGGCTATGTGGACTGGCTGAGGCACAGTTTACAGTTGGCCTACGAGCATGCCCAAGCAGCTTCAGATCAAAGGGGAGCCCGCAACAAGAGAAACTTTGACCTGAAGGTCCGGATTCAGGATCTGCAACCTGGGGACAGAGTGTTGTTACGAAACTTGGGAGTCCCTGGGAAGCACAAGCTTGCAGACAGATGGAGACCTGAGCCATATGTTATTTGCAAGAAGTTGCCCGGCCTACCAGTCTACCAACTGAAGCCAGAGGGAAAGGTGGGGCCTTTGAAGACTTGGCACCGGAACCACATACTCCCACTTGCCGAAGCAGTCCGGATAACCCCTGTGAAGGATTCCTCTGAGCCAACTTCCATCCTGGATACCCCTAGGCCAAATACCCAGTCTCAGGCATCTCGGTCCGAAGAAACAGGTGTCTCTGAACCTATTGAGGATGAAAGGGAAGAGCTAGAATGGCTATGGCCCTCCCAGGCCCCAGTGACTTCTGCTATAGATCTCCTACCTTTGGAAGACACCATAGACAGTACACTGAATGCAGAAGCTACTGAATTCGTCCCGTCCAGCCCTCTATCAGACTCATGGGAAGATGCTCTCGACTCACTTCCAGAGGAGGATCCAGGATGTTCTGTGTATTCTCCTGCTCCTGAGTTAAATGTTTCAGAAACAGTGGAAGCTGCCATGTCTGTTCCAGAAGAGGAACCTACAGTGTCCAAACCAGAAATCCCAAGAGAGCGGAGGGCGAAGCGGGCCATAAGGCCTCCCCGAAAGTTGACTTACCCACAAATGGGGAAGAGTTCGGAGGACACTGTGGCAACTGCCAGGAGGAGTGCATAAAGCCCTGATCCCTCCACTGTTCATTTGGTGGAGGGCAACCCCAACTCACCCCCTGGCACAGTTAGGCAGGCCACTTATGACAGTGTGACCTGTGGGCAAGGAAGTTCCCCCTCTCATTTTTGGTGGGAACTTCCTCTGCCGACATCATACGCAGCTTTGTCTAATGTCGTGCGTAGTGTATGTTGACAATTATCTTTGGGGACCAAAGAGTTTAAGTGGGGGGAGTGTGTAGCGGGGTCTCCGTTGAGGCCCCATGGACTACGATACCCAGAACCCCGTTTGGCACCCAGGGTGCATTGGGCTGCCGCAGAGACTCATGGGTGGGGTATAAAAGGGGAGGGCGAGGCTAGGCCCCGTCTCTTTGGACACCGCGCGGCTGGCAAGAGGACTTCCTGTGCGGACCTGCTGCGAGTGCAAGGCCCGAGGCCTGGGCCTTGCGCACTTCCAGAGAGCCTTCCACCTCGCTGCGGAGCCTGTGCGGCTGCAGACATCTACCTACTTCGGGGACGTCAGTGGACCGGAGACCAGGCGGTGGCAGATCCTGTGTGTGTGGACACAGCGGTTGGAGTCCCGCACTGGGATCGAGTCCGGCGGGGTGAGAGAGCACGTGCATACAACTATAACTGAGTACTTTATTGGGCCTATTGACTGCCTTGGCCCATCGGGTTATACTTTCCCTTTTACTGTCAGGAGACTAGTTGCAGGACTGAGTTACATAGTCTCCGGGGAGTTGCTTCCATTGCCTTAGACCATTTTTGGATTACAAATATTGTTACTGTATGTGCACCACGATCATCTTGCATGCGAAGATTCCTCTAAGGACTGAGCTTTAACTGAGTCAGGCCTGACTGGGAGTGTATAGCATTGCTGGGCGCCATATTGCTAATGGGGACTCTAGCTATATGTCAGTGTGTGATAGAACTATTTGTGCACTATAGTTGACTAGTGTTATTATTACTGCAGGGCTCTGCGTGCATGTGTTATATGTGATATTGATCGTTAACCCTTTTTATACAAGTAAACCTTTTACAGTTGCTCATTCTGGTATTGGAGTCTATTACTACATTCTACCACTGTTTAAATGTATAGAGAAGCCCGGAGCAAAAGAAATACAATGCATGGGCGGAGGGCTGGCATGACTAGGGAAACGGGGACTGATGAGAGGGATTGTGGGATTGGTGGGTTAATTTGTGTGGGAGGGGGCACAGAGGGTATAAAAGAGTGACTCCACCCCCCCTGGTAACACACGGCGCAAGGAAAGTTTCAGCATGGCTGGTGTAGACAAGCTCTTGGCTCAAGTGCGGGCAGAGGCGGCAGCGCGGGGCCCTGAGTGGGTTCAGGAGAACCTTGGGCCGATGTTCGTGCATCCGGTGGAAAAGGACACTGTTAGGGGGCGGGAGTCAGCGTGAGCTCGGCAGTCTAAGCCACCGGAGCGATTCTCTCCTGACCTCTCCTCCGGAGCTCGGCGTCACATAGGGAGTCCCCATTCACGGGCCCCTTCGGGTCCTCCCGCGAAGCGTGCGGCTGCTATCGCTGGGATGGACGCCGGAAGGAATCCCCAGCACAGACGGAGCTCTGCGTGCGGCCGGTCCGGGAGTTCCGGAGCGGCCACTAGGCCCGCACGGCGGCTGGAGTCGGAGCGAGCGGGCCTCGCCCCCAGAGTGATGTCACCGGGGTCGGCGCCTCGACGTAGGAAATCTAGCATGGCGGTGGCCGGGCCTTCTTCCTCCGCGGCCGGGGACCTTGTGCAGGCGGTGCAGAGTACGGAGGAGAGGACAGAACAGTCAGCTGATGATGGAATTGCCAGAACAGGACGGAGCCCCCCCCGGTCCGGGTAAATTGACTATGAAATCGCACGGCGGGTCTGGTGCGCGGAGTGCAGCGGGACCCTCGGCATCCAGGGATCTTTCCCCTGGAGGGCTTTCATCCGGCGAAGAGGAAATGGTGGAGCGGAGGTCGGAAGGCGAAGTGCCGGACTCGGAGGACGATCGGGAGCTTCCTAGGCGAACGGCGGCGAGGGAGACGGGACGATCGGCTGGTGGGTCTCTTCCTAGGCAGCCTGGTAAGTTTATTTTTCCTTTATCTTCCCTGGGTCGGTCAGGGGTGTTGAGTGATGGGGTTTGCTGTGGTTCCTTAGTGGGGGGAGTGCTGGGACTGCGGGGGGTGGGGGCCCCGGCTGAGAGTAGTGATATGGCAGGCCAGGGTCAGAGGTCTGCAGTGGGGATGGATATGGGTATGTTGGGGTTTTTGGCAGGGATCAAGGAGCTGGGGGGCAAATTTGAGAACGCGGTGGGTGGGTCGCCAAGCCCGGCAGCGGCATGGGTTCCTCCAGTAGGGGGAGATGGAGGGAGCGGGGTGGCTGGGGCAGTGCCAGCGGTTACGGTGGCAGTGGCACAGCCGGTGGTGGGGGACAGCCCTCCGCAAGGGGGGGCGGCGGTCACAAAGGCAACGGTAGTGGGGGAGGCAGGCAGGCAGGACCTGGTGAGGCTGGCGGACGCGGCCAAGTGCGAGGTATATATTTGCTTTGAGGGGCAGTTGGGAGCGCACTTGAAAGTGGAAGTGCGTGAAAAGATTTGGAAAGGTGAGTTCGTGGAGATATTTTCACTGTTGCCGTTAGAAAAGTTCAACTTGGACAGGGTCAAGCCGGACGATTCCAAGAAGGAAGATGAGAAGAAGCGAAGATATCGGCTGATCCCACGGACATTTACAAATTGGCTGCAGGCGTTTGGCATTTTGGCGAGTGTGATAGGGGTAAAGAAGCCGGAGTTCTGCTCAGCCTTATTTTGCTACCAGGACGCGGTAGGGGAGGCATATAGGGTTTACGATGAACAATTCCGTCAGAGGATGGCAGTGCGTCCGGAGTTGAGGTGGGACATAAGGATATCAGTTTGTGGATGAGATTGATGTCTGCGGCGAGGGCTCCAAACCAGTTTTTTCAAGGGGGGGGCGGTGGATCGTCTTCCCCTGGACAACGGGCCGGTAAGGCAAAAGGGGTCTGTTGGCAATTTAATTCAGGTACATGCAAGTTCGGAGGTTCGTGCCATTTCAAACATGAATGTTCCGGCTGCGGGGGTTCCCACCCCTTGGCCAGATGCTTTAAGCAAGGGAAGAACCGTTCCGGAGAGCCTGCGAATAAGAGGGAGGACGCCGGTGATGGCGGAAAGGATGCGGCCGTTTCTAGGTAGGTATCCTGACAGGGCGGCTGCTCGGTTGTTGGAAGGTGGTTTTACTGAGGGTTTTCGTATTCTGTGCTCTTTGAGGGAGGTTCCTCCGGTGCCGCACAATTTGCGATCGGCATTGCAACATTCGGACGTAGTTTCTGAGAAGCTGTGGAAGGAAGTTGCGCTGGGACGCATGGTTGGCCCTTTTCCGGTGCCTCCGTTAGAGGATTTGGTAGTTTCACCTCTGGGGGTGGTGCCAAAAAAGGAACCGAATAAATTTCGGCTCATTCACCACCTTTCTTTTCCCAAAGGGGGGTCGGTGAATGATGCTATTGAGCCTGATACTTGCACGGTGAGTTATACGTCATTCGATGCAGCGGTTTTGTGGGTCCGTCATTTTGGCCAGGGGGCTCTCATGGCAAAATCGGACGTGGAGGCGGCCTTTCGGCTCCTTCCGGTGCACCCCGATAGTTTCAGGTTATTGGGGTGTCACTGGAACGGGGGGTTTTATGTGGACTGGTGCCTGCCTATGGGTTGTTCCATATTGTGTGCGCTGTTTGAGAAGTTTAGCTCCTTCCTGGAATGGGTGGTCAGGGACATGTCGGGGGCGAATTCGGTCATACATTATCTGGATGACTTCCTCTGCGTGGGCCCGGCTTCCTCCAGGTGCTGTGCGATTCTTTTGTCGACGCTGGAGCATATGGCGGATCGTTTTGGAGTACCGTTGGCACCGGACAAGACGGAGGGGCCTAGAACGGTCATTACGTTCTTGGGGATAACGCTGGATTCGGACGCCATGGAATGCCGTTTGCCGGAGGACAAGCTTACTGCTCTAAAAGGGGAAATTAAGGTGATGTTAGGTTTGCGCAAGGTACAGCTGCGGACGTTGCAGTCCTTGTTGGGGAAGCTTAACTTCGCCTGTCGCATTTTGCCGATGGGGAGAGCGTTTTGCCGACGGCTGTCGGCAAGTACGGCTGGGGTACAGTCGCCGCAACATCTTGTTCGTTTAGTGCGGTTCCACAGGGCTGATCTGCAGGTCTGGCATACATTCTTGGAGTCCTTCAATGGTAGGGCGCTGTGGATGTCGGGCCCGGTCAGTAATTTTGATATGGATCTGTTCACGGACGCTGCGGGCTCAGCTGGTTTTGGAGCTTTTTTCCAAGGCCGGTGGAGTGCAGGTCCGTGGCCAAAGTGTTGGGTGGATGCAGGCTTCACGAAGAACTTGGTGCTGCTGGAGCTCTTTCCAGTGGTATTGGTAGTGGAGTTGTGGGGCGAGGCTTTCCGGGATCGGAAGGTGCGTTTCCACATCGACAACCTGGGTGTGGTACAGGTGATTAACAGAGCGTCGGCTTCATCACCGCCGGTGGTTCGCCTGCTACAACAGCTGGTGTTGAGATGCCTGCATTTGAATGTCTTTATATATGCGGTTCACCTCCCTGGGGTGGACAACGTTTTGGCTGACGCTTTGTCTCGCTTTCAGTGGGACAGGTTCCGAGAGTTGGCGCCGGAAGCGGAGCAACAAAGTGTACCTTGTCCCGACTGGCTGTGGAAGATTGCGTTGGAGTAGTCTCCGGATGGATCAGAAGGTCGGTAAATGAGACGACGAGGGCCGCATATCATAAAGTATGGAGAGAATGGGCGGAGTTGGGTCACATGGTGGGAGTGGATATTGCCGGGCCGGAGGTGAGGTTGCTAGTCTTGTACTTTATCTCCAGGTGCATGGAAGCAGGGGTGTCGGTATCCGCACTGGGGAGGAAGGTTGCGGGTTTGGCATTTTTGTTTAAATGGCAGGGTTTGCCAGATTTTACCAAAGATTTTTGGGTGCGACAAGCGCTCAAAGGTTATAGGCGGGCCAGACCTTTTAAGGACACCAGACGACCAGTGTCGTTTGGGGTACTGCTGGGGGTTTTGGCTAAGTTACCGGAGGTTTGCGCCTCGGTATACGAGGCCTCCTTGTTCCAGGTTGCATTTTCTTTGGCATTTTTTGGTGCATTTAGGATTGGTGAGCTGGTTAGCCCGTCGAAGAAGGTTCATGGGGGGATTTGGGTTACTGAAGTGCGCTGCTATGAGGATAGTGTGTCCTTGTGGTTGCGGAGATCAAAAACGGATCAGAAAGGGAAGGGCAAGAGTGCAGATTTTTTCATTGCCAGGCTCCCCGCTCTGTCCAGTGGGGGCGGTGCAAGGTTTTCTGGCAGTGCGCCCAGAAAAGCAGGGTTCGTTTTGATACATGCTGATGGGTGTCCGTTATCCAAATTTCAGTTTATTTCGGTTTTCCGGAAATGTCTTGGGTACCTAGGCTTAGAGGCAATAGAATTTTCGTCACATTCTTTTAGGATTGGGGCGGCTACGGAAGCGGCTCGAAGTGGGTTGGATGCGGAGGCTGTGAAGCGCATTGGTAGATGGGAATCGAGTAGATTTCAGACTTACATTCTTGGTGGTAGGGGTGTGAGGATAGTGGGGGAGGGGGCTGGTAATGAATTAAAAAAATAAAAAATAAAATTAAAAATAAAATGAGGATACGTTGATGGGGTTTGCTGTGGTTACGGTGGATACATGTTTTTTCTCTTTCAGGTATGGCGCCGGCGCTGGTCTGGATACTGGGGCACTCTTACGTGTACTGGGGTGGTAAGAGGGCTGAGGCTAGGCCGGAAGGTCGGCAATTGGGGTTTCCAAGGCAGGAAGCCCGGGTTCGCTGGCTGGGAGTTCCGGGAATGTTGTGGAGTAGAATGGTTCCAGAGGTGCATCGTTATGCGCGTCTGGACCGCCCGCCTGATGTTTTAGTTCTGCACGTAGGTGGGAATGACTTGGGTGTTAGATCTATGCTGGATGTGACGAAGGATATCAAATTTGATATTCTTCGTCTTCGCATGGCATTCCCGGACATGGTGATAGTGTGGTCCGACATGGTGGCTCGTACCTCATGGCGGACGGCTAGATCTTTGGAAGGCATTAATAGGGCCCGGAGGAAAGTTAATCGGGATGTGGCCAGGTTCATGGTTAAGAATGGTGGGTTGGTGATACGTCATTTTGAGCAGGAGTTGGAGACATGGCGGTACCTTCGGGGTGATGGGGTACACCTCAATGATGTGGGTATAGACCTGTGGGCGTTGGGGTTACAGGATGGTATCCAGAGGGCTCTCAGGGTGTGGAGGGGCACCCAAATGTAAACGTTTTTACATTCGGGTGCTGTGGCGGGTGTCTGGTCTTTGCAGGGGAAGGACGATACCTCGGAAAGAAGGGTTCAGGACCTGTCGTTGGTATGGGTCCTGATGGTGGGCTTACAGTTAACGGATGTTTAGCTTGAAGCATTGGGATGGTGCACTGCGGTCATGGTTGTCTCTGAGCCTATTAGTGGATTTTGAGAAGTACCGCAGTGCAATAATGTACACAGATGTTAATAGAGGTTCCTGCAGAGATCGACACCAGTAATTTACTGAGGGTCCTTTAGGACAGAGTTTATGGTCATTGTTAAAAGTTATACAGCGTTTTAATAAATAAGGCTGCTACGGCCTATGTTTTCTCCAACTCCTGGTGTGGTCTTGTTTACTTAGTCATAAGTAAGAAGGTAAATAAGGGGTAGTATAGTAAGTACATCTGTTATACTATAGTCAAGAGAAGCCCGGAGCAAAAGAAATACAATGCATGGGCGGAGGGCTGGCATGACTAGGGAAACAGGGACTGATGAGAGGGATTGTGGGATTGGTGGCTTAATTTGTGTGGGAGGGGGCACAGAGGGTATAAAAGAGTGACTCCGCCCCGCCTGGTAACACACGGCGCAAGGAAAGTTCCCGCCCACCCTCCCTTAATTCTTGGATGGGGTTGGATGTTGTGTGTCAATATTTTTTTTTCTAGGTACAGGTTGGGTCATTGCGGATGTCGTGGCAGTGGCGGGTGTCTGGTCTTTACAGGGGAGGATGATACCTCGGAAAGAAGGGTTCAGGACCTGTCGTTGGTATGGGTCCTGATGGTGGGCTTACAGTTAACGGAGGTTTAGCTGGAAGCATTGGGAACGGGTGCACTGCGGTCATGGTTGTCTCTGAGCCAGCATGTCGGCTTGAGGCCTATTAGCGGATTTTGAGAAGTACCGCAGTGCAATAATGTGCATTCCTGTCCTGAGTGCAGGAAATGTTTTTCAGTGAAGTCCAGTCTTTACACACATCAGAGATCTCACACGGGGGAGAAGCCACTTTCCTGTTCTGAGTGAGGGAATTGTTCCTCACTGAAGTCCTGTCTTCCTGTACATCAGGATTCCCACACAACCCTTGAGGTGTATTAGTGCCTTGTGTGTGGGAAATGTCTTGTATATGAATGTTGCTGGATAGTGATGAGCCGAACACCCCCGGCTTCGGTTCGCACCAGAACCCGCGAACGGACCGAAAGTTCGCACGAACATTAGAACACTATTAAATACAATGGATGCGAACGTTCGAATTCTAAAGTGCTATATATAACGACTATTATCCATGTTATTGTCCTAAACAGAGTTTGGGAACCCGGGTTCTGCACCAGGGGACATGTATCAATGCAAAAAGAAGTTTTAAAAACGGCCGTTTTTCGGGAGCAGTCATTTTAATGATGCATAAAGTGAAAAAAAAAGTCAAATATTCCTTTAAATATTGTACCTGGGGGATGTCTAAAGTATGCCTGTGAAGTCCCACGTGTTTCCTGTGTTTAGAACTGTCCCTGCACAAAATAACATTTCTAAAGGAAAAAAAAGCCATTTAAAACTGCTTGCGGCTTTAATGTAATGTCTGGTCCCGGTAATATGGATGAAAATCTTTAAGAAAAATGGCATAGCTACCCCATCAACCCCCCCCCCCCCTACCCCAGCCCATTACCAGCCCCTTTGGGTCTTGTATGGATATTAAGGGGAACACCGCACACAAAATAAAAAAGGCCCTATATACTCTGAACAGCCATATACAGGCGGTGCATACAAGACAGGGACTGTAGGTTTGTTCTTATGTAGAATCTGTTTGTAATTTTGAACAGCTACATTGTTTAAGTGTAGCTCCAGCCCAAATACCTATTTTTAAGCTTTTTGGAAAACATAGGGAAGGGTTATCACCCCTGTAACATTTGTTTTGCTGTCTGTGCCCCTGTTCAGAACATTTCACCTCACTTTGCGTCCCAATGACAACTGTTTTTGAAATGTGGTGTTTTTATTGAAACAAGGATTGGTGATAAAGCATCAGTAGAGAGGAGACACCTTTCTCCCATATTAATTCTTACAGGAGAGAATTTTCCTTCCAAGGGGTAGATTTCCTCTCACTTCCTGTTGTCTTCTTCCGTTTGCAAGTAGTAGTCGTTTGTAAGTTGGATGTTTGAAAGTAGGGACCTGCCGTATATACTCTGCAGAAATTGGCCCCTTAGGTGTTGGTGTTGGCACAACACTGTAAGCACTCACAGTTACTCTTGGTGGGTGCTGGAACGCCCTGCTGTCAACCATTATATCAGATATTGTAATAACATATAATTGTTGAACAGTGGTAGTAAAAATTGGGCCTTTGATGGTGGTGCTGGTGCCACAACACTGTAAGGCCTGACAGTTACTCTTGGTGGGCGCAGCAATGGGCCCTGCTGTGAATTATTAGATCAATAATTATAATTGCATGCCCCTGTTGAACAGGGGCTGAAAAATTGGGCCTTTGGTGGTGGTGTTGACACAACACTGTAAGGCCTGACAGTTACTCTTGGTGGGCGCAGCAATGGGCCCTGCTGTGAATTATTAGATCAATAATTATAATTGCATGCCCCTGTTGAACAGGGGCTGAAAAGCTGGGCCTTAGGCACTGGTGGCACAACACTGCAACCCCTCACAGATACTGTACTTGGAGCACAGCAATGAGGCCTGTTGCAAAGTATTGCATCAAAAATTGTAATTACACGCCCCTGTTAAACAGGGGCTGAAAAATTGGGCCTTAGCCACTGGTGGCGGCACCCATAAACCAAAATGATCTTCCAAGCTATCATCATTAATCGGATCATTGAGGAGGAGGAGGAGGATAGCCAGTCAACATAACAGCACAGGCACTCAGCATCAGCATCAGTCTTGAAGGGATGTGACATTTTAAAATCAATTAGTCTGTTATATCAGCATCAGGTGTGTGGTAGCTGGTGGTGATCCAAGACTGGTTCATCTTGATGAAAGTCAGTCGATCAACCGAGTCGGTGGACAGGCGCACCCTGTGATCCGTGACAAATCCTCCAGCAGCACTGAATGTGCGTTCTGAAAGAACGCTGGATGCAGGACAGGCCAGTAGCTCAATTGCATACTGAGCAAGCTATGGCCAGTGATCCATCCTCAAGACCCAGTAAGCCAGAGGATTTTCGGTGGGGAAGGTGTCCAAGTCTGACCTTGCCCCTAGGTATTCCTGCACCATGTATATCAGACGCTGGCGATGGTTGCTGGAACCGATCATACTTTGGGGCTGCGGACTAAAGAATTGTCTGAACGCATCGGTCAGACGGCCACCTTCCCCACCGCTCCTTCTTTGACTGCCCGAAGCCTCAGCAACTCGTTGTCCAGTGAGTTTGTAACCACCCAGTCTCTGGGAACGCGTTGCACAGACCTTTCTGCAAGGCCTCCCGGAGTTGTCTCATCCTCTGCTCCCTCTGCGACGGTAAGATAAGGTCCGCAACCTTACCCTTGTACCGTGGATCAAGGAGAGTGGCCAGCCAGTAATGGTCCCTCTCCTTGATCCGAAGAATACGAGGATCCTTCCGCAGACTTTGCAGGATCAGGGAGGCCATGCAGCGTAGGTTAGCTGAGGCATTCAGTCCGGAGTCCTCTGGGTCACTAAGGACGACATGATCCGCAGCCACCTCCTCCCAGCCACGTACAAGTCCACTGGTTTCTTGGGACTGTAAATCATCCCTAAAAGACTGCTGCTGATGATGCTGAGTGCCAGCCTCCACCTCCATGCTGACACAATCCTCCTCCTCCTCCTCCTCTTCCTGTGCGATGGGTGGGACAGAAGGAACACTGTCTGGGTAAAGGGGGCCTTGAGAGGCAAGGAAATCCTCCTCTTCCTGCCTCTGTTCTGCCTCAAGTGCCCTGTCCATTATTCCACGCAGCGTGTGCTCCAACAGGTGGACAAGAGGTACAGTGTCACTGATGCATGCACTGTCACTGCTCACCATCCTCGTGGCCTCCTCAAATGGTGCCAGGACAGTGCATGCATCCCTGATCATGCCCCACTGGCGTGGAGAAAAAAACCCGAGCTCCCCTGACCCTGTCCTGGTGCCGTAGTTGCACAGGTACTCATTGATGGCCCTCTGCTGCGTGTGCAGCCGCTGCAGCATGGCCAACGTTGAGTTCCACCTGGTGGGCATGTCACATATAAGGCGGTTCTTGGGCAGGTTCAACTCCTTTTGCAGCTCAGCCAGGCGAGCACTGGCATTATAAGATCTGCGGAAATGCACACAGACTTTCCTGGCCTGCCTCAGGACATCCTGTAAGCCCGGGTACCTGCCCAAGAACCGCTGCACCACCAGGTTAAGGACGTGAGCCACACAGGGCACATGGGTCAGTTGTCCCTGTCGGAGGGCGGAGAGGAGGTTGGTGCCATTGTCGCAAACCACCATTCCTGGCTTAAGCTGGCGTGGCGTCAACCACCTCTCGGCCTGCCCCTGTAGAGCAGACAGGACCTCTGCCCCAGTGTGGCTCCTGTCCCCCAAACACACCAGCGCAAGCACGGCATGGCATCTTTTTGCCTGCGTACTTGCGTAGCCCCTTGAACGCCTACGGAGCACCGCTGATTCCGAGGACAAAGCACAGGAAGAGGCCATGGAGGAAGAAGAAGAGGAGGGGGTGGAGGAGAGAGGTGTGTCACAACCAGTAGTAGCATTTTGGAGGCGTGGAGGTGGAACAACCTCCAACACTACTGCACCTTGTCCTGCATCCTTCCCAGCTGCCAAAAGAGTGACCCAATGGGCCGTGAAAGAAAGGTAACGTCCCTGTCCATGCCTGCTGAACCATGAGTCAGCGGTAATATGCACCTTACCGCTGACCGCCCTGTCCAGCGAGGCCAAGACATTGCCTTCCACATGCCTGTAGAGAGCCGGAATCGCCTTCCGTGAGAAAAAGTGGCGTTTGGGAACCTGCCACTGAGGAACCGCACATTGCACAAACTCACGGAAGGGGGCCGAGTCTACCAACTGAAAAGGCAGCAGTTGAAGCGCTAGCAATTTAGCCAAGCTAGCATTCAACCACTGGGCATGTGGATGGCTGGGAGTGAACTTCTTTCGACGGTCCAGCAGCTGGGGCAGGGAAATTTGCCTGCTAGAATCGGACGTCGGTGTACTGCTAGCAGAGTGGCCGCAACTACTTGGCTGTGACACACCTAATTCTACACCTTCATTCCTCTCAGTGCAGGTTTCAGAGAGGACTGAAGGTATAGTGGGGTTGGAGATCCCAGCTGATGCGGTGCAAGGAGAGGTCCGCTTTGTTCTTTGGTGTGGGTCTTTAAGGTAGGCTTGCCAACGAGCTGCATGGCAGGTCAACATATGTCTGATCAAGCATGTGGTGCCCAAGCGGCTGATGTTTTGGCCACGCGATATACGCTTGAGACATATGTTGCAAACAGCAGCTGTGCGATCTGATGCACTCGCCTCAAAAAAGGCCCACACCAAAGAACTTTTTGAATGATGGGCAGAGGCAGCGCCCCGCACAGGCGGAGCTCTGCGGTGTGATTCCGTCGGTGTGCTGCCCATACGCTGGCCACCCAAGGGCATCCTGCCTCGTTGGAGATGTGCCTCCTCCTCATCCTCCTCCTCCTCCTCTCCTCTCCTATTAGGCACCCACGTGGAGTCAGTGACCTCATCATCCCCTCCCTCCTCATCACTGGAGCCAATCTGGCAGTATGCTGCAGCTGCTGGAGCATGACTGCCAGATTGGTGTCCTTCTTGAGCATCCCCTCTCTCTGCTCTCACGCTACTGCCTTCCTCTATCTGGGTATCATCATCAGATCCTTCGAAACGCTGGGCATCCTCCTGGAGCATGTACCCAACACTGTGCTCAAACAGTTCGGGGGACTCCTCAGGAGGAGGACATGGTGGGTCTAGGGAAGGATTGACTAATGAAGATAATGATACCAGAGAAGAGGACCCTTTTGCAGCTGCTTTGCCAGTACCCTGAGCCTGGGTGAGAGAGGATGAGGAGGATGAGGTGGGCTTGGTCATCCACTCTACCAAGTCTTCGGCATGATGTGGCTCAACATGTCCAGCTGCCGAAAAGAAGGACAAGCGTGTCCCATGGCCATGTGCTGATGACAATGCACTGCGTCCACGACCAGCACTGTTGCCCCCAGACACAGAGCTTGCTTGCCCTCTTTTTTTGCCTCCTGACTGTCTGCCTCTCCTTGTTTGCCTACCAGACATTTTAATGGATGGCCTGCAGGGAGATGGGAAAAACAGCAATAAGGGCTACCTTCAGGTGTATACTGTGCAGGAGGCTTAGCAACAATGACACTGACACTGTCCCCTGCCTATCCTTCTCTGTCCCTAAACACAAGGATTTGCAATATGCTTCAGCAAGATTGGTTTAGCACAGAATAGCACACTGACAGTTTCCCTCACTGTCCTTCTCTGTCCCTACAAACAAGATTTAGCACAGAATAGCACACTGATAGTTTCCACGAGTGTCCTTCTCTGTCCCTAAACTCAAGGATTTCAAATATGGTTCAGCAAGATTGGTTTAGAACAGAATAGCACACTGACAGTTTCCCTCACTGTCCTTCTCTGTCCCTACAAACAAGATTTAGCACAGAATAGCACACTGATAGTTTCCACGAGTGTCCTTCTCTGTCCCTAAACTCAAGGATTTCAAATATGGTTCAGCAAGATTGGTATAGCACACTGATAGTTTCCCTCACTGTCCTTCTCTGTCCCTACAAACAAGATTTAGCACAGAATAGCACACTGATAGTTTCCACGAGTGTCCTTCTCTGTCCCTAAACTCAAGGATTTCAAATATGGTTCAGCAAGATTGGGTTAGAACAGAATAGCACACTGACACTTTCCCTCACTGTACCTCTCTGTCCCTAAACTCAAGGATTTCAAATATGGTTCAGCAAGATTGGTTTAGAACAGAATAGCACACTGACAGTTTCCCTCACTGTCCTTCTCTGTCCCTACAAACAAGATTTAGCACAGAATAGCACACTGATAGTTTCCACGAGTGTCCTTCTCTGTCCCTAAACTCAAGGATTTCAAATATGGTTCAGCAAGATTGGTTTAGCACAGAATAGCACACTGATAGTTTCCCTCACTGTCCTTCTCTGTCCCTACAAACAAGATTTAGCACAGAATTGCACACTGACAGTTTCCCTCACTGTCCTTCTCTGTCCCTACAAACAAGATTTAGCACAGAATAGCACACTGATAGTTTCCACGAGTGTCCTTCTCTGTCCCTAAACTCAAGGATTTCAAATATGGTTCAGCAAGATTGGTTTAGAACAGAATAGCACACTGACACTTTCCCTCACTGTACCTCTCTGTCCCTAAACTCAAGGATTTCAAATATGGTTCAGCAAGATTGGTTTAGAACAGAATAGCACACTGACAGTTTCCCTCACTGTCCTTCTCTGTCCCTACAAACAAGATTTAGCACAGAATAGCACACTGATAGTTTCCACGAGTGTCCTTCTCTGTCCCTAAACTCAAGGATTTCAAATATGGTTCAGCAAGATTGGTTTAGAACAGAATAGCACACTGACACTTTCCCTCACTGTACCTCTCTGTCCCTAAACTCAAGGATTTCAAATATGGTTTAGCAAGATTGGTTTAGAACAGAATAGCACACTGACACTTTCCCTCACTGTACCTCTCTGTCCTTAAACTCAAGGATTTCAAATATGGTTCAGCAAGATTGGTTTAGAACAGAATAGCACACTGACACTTTCCCTCACTGTCCTTCTCTGTCCCTACAAACAAGGTTTAGCACAGAATAACACACTGACACTCTCCCTACCTATCCTTATTTGTCCCTAAACACAAGGAATCCAGGATTAGTAAAGGAAAAAAAATGTCCCTGCCTATGCTTCTCTTTCCCTGCTCCGGAACACACTACACAAGGCCGCCGCGCTGGCGGCCTTTTATAGTGTGGGGCGTGTACTAAACCCCCTCAGCAATAATTGCCCACAGGCATCCTGCCTGTGGCCAATCATTGCTCTCCTCGCTGCCGGCGCTGTGATTGGCCAAGCATGCGGGGTCACAGTGCATGCTTGGCCAATCACAGCGCCTGGATGACACTGCGATGGCGTAGTGCATTGTGGGCCGTTCGCGTCACTCGAATTTGGCGCGAACGGCCCAAATCGTTCGTTCTTCGTCGAACGATCGAACAGCCGATGTTCGACTCGAACGTATGTTCGACTCGAACACAAAGCTCATCCCTATTGCTGGACATCACAGCTCTCATGTGGGGAAGAAGCACACCCTGATATACACCTCAGATATACTCCAAGGCTGATCTTCATCATGTAAGAAACAGTTCCAGGGGTGTGGACATGTTGAAAATAACGACTTGTCCAAGGAGCTCAGCAGCGGTGTGGGAGTTCATTGAAAACTACAAGCCGACATCGGCAAAGGACAGAACTCTGTGAATGAATGGCACGGCCGCGCTCTTTTCATAAAGTGACAGCCGGTACAGGGAACTTCTCTCTGCACTGCTGTCACACAGAGGACTCGGATCGCTGAGCTGCTGCAGGAACAGGAACATGTTACATCTTCCCGAAGGTGAACTTTTCCTTTTAACCCTTTCACTGCCAGAGACGGTTTTACATTTATTGTGCCCAAGTGTTTAACCCCTTTAATACCGGACCCCTTCCTGCCCAGGCCAATTTTCATCTTTCAGCGGTCTCACACTTTGAGTGACAATTGCGCGGTCATGTAACACTGTACACATATGACATTTTTATATTTTTTCCCACAAATAGAGCTTTCTTTTGGTGATATTTGATCACCACCTGAGGTTTTTATTTTTTGTGTTTTTTTCTTTGTTTCTGTTGAAAAAAAAATTGTAAATAAGTAAGTTTCTCTTTCACTGATGGGCACTAATGAGGAGGCACTAATATGCAGCACTGATGGGCGGCACTGATGAGGAGGTATTGACAAGCATCCCTGATGGGCATCACAGGCAGGCACTGGTGGTTATCACTGGTGATTAGTGATGAGCCGAACACCCCCGGGTTCGGTTCGCACCAGAACCCGCGAACGGACCGAACGTTCGTACGAACATTAGAACCCTATTAAATACAATGGATGCGAACGTTCGAATTCTAAAGTGCTAATTATAACGACTATTATGCATGTTATTGTCCTAAAAAGGGTTTGGGAACCCGGGTTCTGCACCAGGGGACATGTATCAATGCAAAAAGAAGTTTTAAAAACGGTCGTTTTTCGGGAGCAGTCATTTTAATGATGCATAAAGTGAAAAAAAAAAGTCAAATATTCCTTTAAATATCGTACCTGGGGGGTGTCTAAAGTATGCCTGTGAAGTGCCACGTGTTTCCCGTGTTTAGAACTGTCCCTGCACAAAATGACACTTCTAAAGGAAAAAAAAGCCATTTAAAACTGCTTGCGGCTTTAATGTAATGTCTGGTCCCGGTAATATGGATGAAAATCTTTAAGAAAAATGGCATAGCTACCCCATGACCCCCCCCCCCCCTACCCCAGCCCATTACCAGCCCCTTTGGGTCTTGTATGGATATTAAGGGGAACACCGCACACAAAATAAAAAAGGCCCTATATACTCTGAACAGCCGTATACAGGCGGTGCATACAAGACAGGGACTGTAGGTTTGTTCTTATGTAGAATGTGTTTGTAATTTTGAACAGGTACATTGTTTAAGTGTAGCTCCAGCCCAAAAATCTATTTTTAAACTTTTTGGAAAACATAGGTAAGGGTTATCACCCCTGTAACATTTGTTTTGCTGTCTCTGCCCCTGTTCAGAACATTTCACCTCACTTTCCGTCCCAATGACAACTGTTTTTGAAATGTGGTGTTTTTCTTGAAACAAGGATTGGTGATAAAGCATCAGTACAGAGGAGACACCTTTCTCCCATATTAATTCTTACAGGAGAGAATTTTCCTTCCTAGGGGTAGATTTCCTCTCACTTCCTGTTGTCTTCTTGCGTTTGCAAGTAGGAGTCGTTTGTAAGTTGGATGTTTGAAAGTAGGGACCTGCCGTATATACTCTGCAGAAATAGGCCCCTTAGTTGTTGGTGTTGGCACAACACTGTAAGCACTCACAGTTACTCTTGGTTGGTGCTGGAACGCCCTGCTGTCAACTATTATATCAGGAATTGTAATTACATATAATTGTTGAACAGTGGTAGTAAAAATTGGGCCTTTGATGGTGGTGCTGGTGCCACAACACTGTAAGCCCTGACAGTTACTCTTGGTGGGTGCAGCAATGGGCCCTGCTGTGAATTATTAGATCAAGAATTGTAATTGCATGCCCCTGTTGAACAGGGGCTGAAAAATTGGGCCTTTCGTGGTGGTGGTGGTGTTGCCACAACACTGTAAGCCCTCAGAGTTACTCTTGGTGGGTGCAGGAATGGGCCCTGCTGTGAATTATTAGATCAAGAATTGTAATTACATGCCCCTTTTGAACAGGGGCTGAAAAATTGGCCCTTTCGTGGTGGTGGTGGTGGTGGGGTTGCCACAACACTGTAAGCCCTCAGAGTTACTCTTGGTGGGTGCAGCAATGGGCCCTGCTGTGAATTATTAGATCAAGAATTGTAATTACATGCCCCTGTTGAACAGGGGCTGAAAAATTGGGCCTTAGGCACTGGTGGCACAACACTGCAACCCCTCACAGATACTGTACTTGGAGCACAGCAATGAGCCCTGTTGCAAAGTATTGCTTCAAAAATTGTAATGACACGCCCCTGTTAAACAGGGGCTGAAAAATTGGGCCTTAGGCACTGGTGGCACAACACTCCAACCCCTCACAGATACTTTACTTGGAGCACAGCAATGAGCCCTGTTGCAAAGTATTGCTTCAAAAATTGTAATTACACGCCCCTGTTAAACAGGGGCTGAAAAATTGGGCCTTAGCCACTGGTGGCGGCACCCATAAACAAAAATGATCTTCCAAGCTATCATCATCAATCGTATCATTGAGGACTCGGAGGAGGAGGATAGCCAGTCAACATAACAGCACAGGCACTCAGCATCAGCATCAGTCTTGAAGGGATGTGACATGTTAAAATCAATTAGTCTGTTATATCAGCATCAGGTGTGTGGTAGCTGGTGGTGATCCAAGACTGGTTCATCTTGATGAAAGTCAGTCGATCAACCGAGTCGGTGGACAGGCGCACCCTGTGATCCGTGACAAATCCTCCAGCAGCACTGAATGTGCGTTCCGAAAGAACGCTGGATGCAGGACAGGCCAGTAGCTCAATTGCATACTGTGCAAGCTCTGGCCAGTGATCCATCCTCAAGACCCAGTAAGCCAGAGGATTTTCGGTGGGGAAGGTGTCCAAGTCTGACCTTGCCCCTAGATATTCCTGCACCATGTTTATCAGACGCTGGCGATGGTTGCTGGAACCGATCATACTTTGGGGCTGCGGACTAAAGAATTGTCTGAACGCATCGGTCAGACGGCCACCTTCCCCACCGCTCCTTCTTTGACTGGCCGAAGCCTCAGCAACTCGTTGTCCAGGACCAGGAGTTTGTAACCTCCCAGTCTCTGGGAACACGTTGCACAGACCTTTCTGCAAGGCCTCCCGGAGTTGTCTCATCCTCTGCTCCCTCTGCGACGGTAACATAAGGTCCGCAACCTTACCCTTGTACCGTGGATCAAGGAGAGTGGCCAGCCAGTAATGGTCCCTCTCCTTGATCCCAAGAATACGAGGATCCTTCCGCAGACTTTACAGGATCAGGGAGGCCATGCAGCGTAGGTTTGCTGAGGCATTCGGTCCGGAGTCCTCTGGGTCACTAAGGACGACATGATCCGCAGCCACCTCCTCCCAGCCACGTACAAGTCCACTGGTTTCTTGGGACTGTAAATCATCCCTAAAAGACTGCTGCTGATGATGCTGAGTGCCAGCCTCCACCTCCATGCTGACACAATCCTCCTCCTCCTCCTCCTCTTCCTGTGCGATGGGTGGGACAGAAGGAACACTGTCTGGGTAAAGGGGGCCTTGAGAGGCAAGGAAGTCCTCCTCTTCCTGCCTCTGTTCTGCCTCAAGTGCCCTGTCCATTATTCCACGCAGCGTGTGCTCCAACAGGTGGACAAGAGGTACAGTGTCACTGATGCATGCACTGTCACTGCTCACCATCCTCGTGGCCTCCTCAAATGGTGCCAGGACAGTGCATGCATCCCTGATCATGCCCCACTGGCGTGGAGAAAAAAAAACAAGCTCCCCTGACCCTGTCCTGGTGCCGTAGTCGCACAGGTACTCATTGATGGCCCTGTGCTGCGTGTGCAGCCGCTGCAGCATGGCCAACGTTGAGTTCCACCTGGTGGGCATGTCACATATAAGGCGGTTCTTGGGCAGGTTCAACTCCTTTTGCAGCTCAGCCAGGCGAGCACTGGCATTATAAGATCTGCGGAAATGCACACAGACTTTCCTGGCCTGCCTCAGGACATCCTGTAAGCCCGGGTACCTGCCCAAGAACCGCTGCACCACCAGGTTAAGGACGTGAGCCACACAGGGCACATGGGTCAGTTGTCCCTGTCGGAGGGCGGAGAGGAGGTTGGTGCCATTGTCGCAAACCACCATTCCTGGCTTAAGCTGGCGTGGCGTCAACCACCTCTCGGCCTGGCCCTGCAGAGCAGACAGGACCTCTGCCCCAGTGTGGCTTCTGTCCCCCAAACACACCAGCGCAAGCACGGCATGGCATCTTTTTGCCTGCGTACTTGCGTAGCCCCTTGAACGGCTACGGAGCACCGCTGGTTCAGAGGACAAAGCACAGGAAGAGGCCATGGAGGAAGAAGAAGAGGAGGGGGTGGAGGAGAGAGGTGTGTCACAACCAGTAGTAGCATTTTGGAGGCGTGGCGGTGGAACAACCTCCAACACTACTGCACCTTGTCCTGCATCCTTCCCAGCTGCCAAAAGAGTGACCCAATGGGCCGTGAAAGAAAGGTAACGTCCCTGTCCATGCCTGCTGGACCATGAGTCAGCGGTAATATGCACCTTACCGCTGACCGCCCTGTCCAGCGAGGCCAAGACATTGCCTTCCACATGCCGGTAGAGAGCCGGAATAGCCTTCCGTGAGAAAAAGTGGCGTTTGGGAACCTGCCACTGAGGAACCGCACATTGCACAAACTCACGGAAGGGGGCCGAGTCTACCAACTGAAAAGGCAGCAGTTGAAGTGCTAGCAATTTAGCCAAGCTAGCATTCAACCGCTGGGCATGTGGATGGCTGGGAGTGAACTTCTTTCGACGGTCCAGCAGCTGGGGCAGGGAAATTTGCCTGCTAGAATCAGACGTCGGTGTACTGCTAGCAGAGTGGCCGCAAGTACTTGGCTGTGACACACCGAATTCTACACCTTCATTCCTCTCAGTGCATGTTTCAGAGAGGACTGAAAGTATAGTGGGGTTGGAGATCCCAGCTGATGCGGTGCAAGGAGAGGTCCGCTTTGTTCTTTGGTGTGGGTCTTTGAGGTAGGCTTGCCAACGAGCTGCATGGCAGGTCAACATATGTCTGGTCAGGCATGTGGTACCCAAGCGGCTGATGTTTTGGCCACGCGATATACGCTTGAGACATATGTTGCAAAACAGCAGCTGTGCGATCTGATGCACTAGCCTCAAAAAAGGCCCACACCAAAGAACTTTTTGAATGACGGGCAGAGGCAGCGCCCTGCACAGGCGGAGCTCTGCGGTGTGATTCCGTCGGTGTACTGCCCTTACGCTGGCCACCAAAGGGCATCCTGCCTCGTTGGAGATGTGCCTCCTCCTCCTCATCCTCCTCCTCCTCCTCTCTCCTATTAGGCACCCACGTGGAGTCAGTGACCTCATCATCCCCTCCCTCCTCATCACTGGAGCCAATCTGGCAGTATGCTGCAGCTGCTGGAACATGACTGCCAGATTGGTGTCCTTCTTGAGCATCCCCTCTGTCTGCTCTCACGCTACTGCCTTCCTGTAGCTGTGTTTCATCATCAGACCCTTCGAAACGCTGGGCATCCTCCTGGAGCATGTACCCAACACTGTGCTCAAACAGTTCGGGGGACTCCTCAGGAGGAGGACATGGTGGGTCTAGGGAAGGAGTGACTGATGATGAGTCTGACATTGATACCAGGGAAGAGGACGCTTTGGCAGCTGCTTTGCCAGTACCCTGAGCCTGGGTGAGAGAGGATGAGGAGGAGGAGGAGGGCTTGGTCATCCACTCTACCAAGTCTTCGGCATGATGTGGCTCAACATGTCCAGCTGCCGAAAAGAAGGACAAGCGTGTCCCATGGCCATGTGCTGATGACAATGCACCGCGTCCACGACCAGCACTGTTGCCCCCAGACACAGAGCCTGCTTGCCCTCTTTTATTGCCTCCTGACTGTCTGCCTCTCCTTGTTTGCCTTCCAGACATTCTAATGGATGGCCTGCAGGGAGATGGGAAAAAAGCAATAAGGGCTACCTTCAGGTGTCCTTCTCTGTCCCTTTACTTAAGGATTTCTAAATATGGTTGAGGATGATTGCTTTCGCACAGAATAGCACAATGACAATTTCCCTGACTGTCCAAAAAACAAGGATTTCAAAGATGGTTGATGAGGAATGCTTTAGCACAGTATAGCACAAGGAGAATTTCCCTCACTGTCCTTCCCTGTCCCTAGAAACAAGGATTAGCACAGTGAAACACACTGACACTCTCCCTACCTATAGTTTTCTGTCCCTAGAAAAAATGTTTTTTTAAAGATGGTTGATGATCAATGCTTTAGCACAGTATAGCACAAGGAGAATTTCCCTCACTGTCCTTCCCTGTCCCTAGAAACAAGGATTAGCACAGTAAAACACACTGACACTCTCCCTACCTATAGTTTTCTGTCCCTAGAAAAAATGTTTTTTTAAAGATGGTTGATGATCAATGCTTTAGCACAGTATAGCACAAGGAGAATTTCCCTCACTGTCCTTCCCTGTCCCTAGAAACAAGGATTAGCACAGTAAAACACACTGACACTCTCCCTACCTATAGTTTTCTGTCCCTAGAAAAAATGTTTTTTTAAAGATGGTTGATGATCAATGCTTTAGCACAGTATAGCACAAGGAGAATTTCCCTCACTGTCCTTCCCTGTCCCTAGAAACAAGGATTAGCACAGTAAAACACACTGACACTCTCCCTACCTATAGTTTTCTGTCCCTAGAAAAAATGTTTTTTTAAAGATGGTTGATGATCAATGCTTTAGCACAGTATAGCACAAGGAGAATTTCCCTCACTGTCCTTCCCTGTCCCTAAAAACAAGGATTAGCACAGTAAAACACACTGACACTCTCCCTACCTATAGTTTTCTGTCCCTAGAAAAAATGTTTTTTTAAAGATGGTTGATGATCAATGCTTTAGCACAGTATAGCACAAGGAGAATTTCCCTCACTGTCCTTCCCTGTCCCTAGAAACAAGGATTAGCACAGTAAAACACACTGACACTCTCCCTACCTATAGTTTTCTGTCCCTAGAAAAAATGTTTTTTTAAAGATGGTTGATGATCAATGCTTTAGCACAGTATAGCACAAGGAGAATTTCCCTCACTGTCCTTCCCTGTCCCTAGAAACAAGGATTAGCACAGTGAAACACACTGACACTCTCCCTACCTATAGTTTTCTGTCCCTAGAAAAAATGTTTTTTTAAAGATGGTTGATGATCAATGCTTTAGCACAGTATAGCACAAGGAGAATTTCCCTCACTGTCCTTCCCTGTCCCTAGAAACAAGGATTAGCACAGTAAAACACACTGACACTCTCCCTACCTATAGTTTTCTGTCCCTAGAAAAAATGTTTTTTTAAAGATGGTTGATGATCAATGCTTTAGCACAGTATAGCACAAGGAGAATTTCCCTCACTGTCCTTCCCTGTCCCTAGAAACAAGGATTAGCACAGTAAAACACACTGACACTCTCCCTACCTATAGTTTTCTGTCCCTAGAAAAAATGTTTTTTTAAAGATGGTTGATGATCAATGCTTTAGCACACTATAGCACAAGGAGAATTTCCCTCACTGTCCTTCCCTGTCCCTAGAAACAAGGATTAGCACAGTAAAACACACTGACACTCTCCCTACCTATAGTTTTCTGTCCCTAGAAAAAATGTTTTTTTAAAGATGGTTGATGATCAATGCTTTAGCACAGTATAGCACAAGGAGAATTTCCCTCACTGTCCTTCCCTGTCCCTAGAAACAAGGATTAGCACAGTAAAACACACTGACACACTCCCTACCTATAGTTTTCTGTCCCTAGAAAAAATGTTTTTTTAAAGATGGTTGATGATCAATGCTTTAGCACAGTATAGCACAAGGAGAATTTCCCTCACTGTCCTTCCCTGTCCCTAGAAACAAGGATTAGCACAGTGAAACACACTGACACTCTCCCTACCTATAGTTTTCTGTCCCTAGAAAAAATGTTTTTTTAAAGATGGTTGATGATCAATGCTTTAGCACAGTATAGCACAAGGAGAATTTCCCTCACTGTCCTTCCCTGCCCCTAGAAACAAGGATTAGCACAGTAAAACACACTGACACTCTCCCTACTGTGACAGCAGGAAGGTAAAGTCAGCTGGTTGCATCCAGGGGGGTAGATATATTTCTCCCAGATTCAGGCTTTATGCTGACTTATACAACTAGGGTGGAGAGTTGTATAAGCCCAGCTGAGGCTAGTAGGCTCATGGATGACTCATACCTCTAGGGAGAGTGTGGGGCGTCGTACAGACAGGGAGTTGATGAGGCCAGCTGAAGCTTGTCAGCTCATTTAGGCCTCTATAAGAACTCCCAGATTCATTAGGTGTTAGCTCATGCCTGGAACCAGACCTGTGTGGACTGTCTAGGGAGAGTGAACCCCTGTGCGGTGAGGCAAAGCCTGTGTGGCTATTTGTTTGGACTTTTACTAAACCAGGGACTTAGGGACTAGGACAGCACCAGGCTGATCCCAGTTGTTAGTTTAGGAAACCTGCATGTTTAGTCAGAGGTCAAACTGACCAGGATTTATTTTGTTTATGTTTCTTTTTGGCTTTGCTGTGTTTTTGTCACTGTACATAGAGAAATAAACCGCACCTTTTGATTTTGAAAACCACAACCTCCGTCTGCTGGCCCTGTTTTTGTGTGGGGAGCCCAACCAGGGGGTCACACACACCCGCTACCGAGTTAACCCCCTCACAGTTGGTGGAGAACCAGTGGCAGTTTTTTTTAAGCCAGCATGGAGGAGATACTGAAACAGCTGGCTCTAGCAAATGCCAATCAACAGCAGACAAATGCAGGTTTGCAAAGGAGCCTTGCAGCCCAGCAGCAAGCTCATCAACAAGCCCAGCAGCAATCTGAGGCCCGCTTCATAGACCTGTTACAGAAGCAAGAGCAGAGACTACAACAAATGGAAGCAGTAATGCAGCAACGTCCGCAGACCAGTGAGGAAAGCCGTCCCACTAATACCGCGTCCTTTGGGGTGAGTCGTTTATTGACAAAAATGACTGGAGAGGATGATCCAGAGGTATTTTTGACCACATTTGAAAGGACTGCTGAAAGAGAAAAGTGGCCTGAGGAGCAGTGGGCTGGACTGGTGGCTCCTCTGTTAACTGGTGAATCGCAGAAGGCTTACTATGACCTAGAGCCTGACCAAGCAAAAGACTATGTGATGCTAAAAGCTGAAATATTGGCAAGGCTGGGTGTCACCCTGGCTGTCCGGGCTCAGCGTGTGCATAACTGGACTTTCCAGCTTGGAAAACCCCCCAGGTCTCAAATGTATGATCTCATTCACCTGAGCAGGAAGTGGCTACAGCCAGAGACTTTGTCCGCACCAGAGATTGTGGAACGTGTTGTAATGGATCGGTTTTTGAGAGCTCTTCCTACTGCCATCCAAAAGTGGGTAAGCCATGGAGACCCAGAGACAGCCAGTGGTCTTGTGGATCGTGTAGAGAAATACTTGGCTACAGAGAACCTGACGGCCTCTTCCAGAGACTCTCGGACTTTCCACCCTAAGACCAGACCATCCCCAGGGGCGGATAAGAGGATTCCAAGGGGTGAGGGTGGAGAGAGTGAGAGGGTGGGAGCTCTACCCAAAGTTTGGCGAGAACAGCCTGGGAAGTCAGGGGTTCAAGAGGCAGCCAAAAGGATTGTTTGCTACCGCTGCCGGCAAGCGGGACATATTGCAGCAAATTGCCCGGTTGTGGAGGAACCCATGCAATGTGACTTTCTGACGGACAGACGTCAGTCGCTGTGTGCGACAGTCGCATGCACTGCCATTCGGGGAACTGAGAAACATTTATGCAAAATGTGTATTAATGGTAGAAATGTTGTGGTATTACTGGATTCAGGTAGCCTTGTGACCCTGATAAAGGCTGAATTAGTTAAAACAGAGGTCTCTGGGAATAGCAAGGTAGCTGTTATTTGTGTGCATGGGGACACCCGAGAGTATCCAGTGACTACAGTGTGTTTCGAGACCCCCAAAGGTACCCTCTCTCATCCAGTGGGGTTAGTATCTCAATTACCGCATGATGCCATTGTGGGAAGAGATTTTCCGAAGTTCTGGGAACTGTGGGATGATCCTGAGCCCCCCACTGGTGCCCCTATGTACCAGGAATGTGATAGCCAGAACTCCTCTGAGAGTGGTGAGGACTCTCCAGAATTTCCCTTGTCAGTATTGGCAGGGGAGACTCAAGAAACTGGAGAGGAGCCCACCTCCTCAGACGAAAACCTACCGTCTGTGGAGTTTTCTGATCTGGAGGTTCACAGGGAAAATTTTGCCACAGAACAGTTAAAAGACCCCGCCCTAATAAAGGCACGGGAAAACGTAGTGGAAATAGATGGCGAGTTAGTGAACCCAGATAATACCTGCACTTACCCATACTTCAGCGTAGAGAAGGACCTACTGTATCGGGTGGCAAAAAGGGCAGAAGAAACCGTTGAGCAGCTTGTGGTGCCCAAACCTTACAGGAAGTTGGTGTTGGAGTTGGCCCATGGGCACATTCTTGGAGGTCATCTGGGGACAGAGAAAACCCGAGAGAGGGTATTACAGAGATTCTATTGGCCTGGGGTGATGAAGGACATAGAAAATTATTGTTCCTCCTGCCCTGTGTGTCAGAGGTCGGCCCCGATGCCACATTTCCGTAGCCCGCTGGTCCCTCTACCCATCATTGAGGTCCCGTTTGAGAGAATCGCAATGGATTTGGTAGGTCCTATAATCAAGTCCGCTAGGGGGCACCAGTACATATTGGTTATAATGGACTATGCCACCCGTTATCCAGAAGCGATCCCTCTCAGAAATACCTCGGCCAAAACCATAGCCAAAGAGCTATCTCTTGTTTTTAGCCGGGTGGGTATTTGTAAAGAACTGCTTACGGACCAAGGTACACCCTTTATGTCCCGGGTTATGAAAGAGCTGTGTAAATTGTTCAAAGTGACGCAATTGCGTACATCTGTGTATCACCCCCAAACCGATGGGCTGGTTGAAAGATTCAACAAAACCCTAAAACAAATGTTGAAGAAAGTGGTGGATAGAGATGGAAAGGATTGGGACTGTCTACTTCCTTATTTGATGTTTGCTATTAGGGAGGTGCCCCAATCCTCTACGGGATTCTCCCCCTTTGAGTTACTGTATGGGAGACACCCAAGAGGGCTGTTGGATATTGCCAAGGAAACTTGGGAAAGTGAGAGTTCTCCCCACAGGAGTGTGATTGAGCATGTCGCCCTGATGCAAGATCGAATTGCACAGGTAATGCCCATCGTGAAGGAACATTTGGCCCAAGCGCAGTTGGCACAGCAGAGAGTGTACAACCGTGGAGCAAAGACCCGTACCTTTTCCCCGGGGGATAGGATATTGGTACTTGTCCCTACGGTTGAAAGTAAATTCCTTGCCAAATGGCAAGGCCCCTACGAGATAATGGAAAAAGTGAGCGAAGTGAATTACAAGGTCAGACAACCAGGAAGGCGAAAGCCCGAACAGATATATCACGTTAATCTGTTGAAAGCCTGGAGGGATAGAGAGTCCCTAGTCGCAGAAACTTGGTCACCAGCTCAAACTGGTTGCGTGATTCCGGAGGTTGGAATAGCAGCCACCTTGTCACAACCCCAACAACAGGAGGTTAAGGAGTTTGTGCTTCGCAACAAGGAGGTGTTCTCTGAGCTGCCGGGACAAACATCTGGGGTAGAGCATGATATTATTACCCCGCCCGGTGAAAGGGTGAAGTTAAAACCCTATCGGATCCCAGAGGCCCGACGGGAGGCAATACGGGAGGAAGTACAGAAAATGCTGAACTTAGGGGTGATAGAGGAGTCCCAAAGTGATTGGTCTAGTCCCATTGTGTTGGTGCCTAAACCGGATGGGAGCTGGCGATTTTGTAACGATTTTCGTCAGTTGAACAAAGTTACAAAATTTGACACCTACCCCATGCCACGTATAGATGAGTTGATCGACCGGCTGGGAACAGCCCGATACATGACGACTCTTGACCTCACAAAAGGGTATTGGCAAATTCCCCTGGCCAAGTCGGCCAAAGAGAAAACCGCATTTGTAACCCCAGACGGGGCGTTCCAATATAAGAGAATGCCGTTCGGGTTACAGAATGCGCCGGCCACATTCCAGCGGAAAATGGACCAGATACTGAGGCCCCATCGGAAGTATGCTGCGGCTTACCTGGATGACGTAATTGTCCATAGCACAGATTGGGCCTCACATCTGCCAAAAGTGCAAGCAGTCCTAGACTCTATCCGGGAAGCGGGGTTTACGGCTAACCCCAAGAAGTGTACCATTGGGCAGGAGGAGGCCAAATATCTTGGGTACACCATTGGCAGGGGAGTGATAAAACCCCAACTCAACAAAGTCGAGGCCATCCAGAGTTGGCCACGTCCCAACAGCAAGAAGCAGGTACGAGCCTTTCTGGGAATCGCGGGTTATTATCGGCGCTTCATTCCCCACTTTGCTTCTAAGGCTGTGCCCCTAACCAACCTGACGAAAGGGAAAGGGTCGGTCATGATTAAATGGACCCCCGAGGCTGAGGCAGCATTCCAATTCTTGAAACAAGCCTTATGTAGCCAGCCAGTGTTGTACTCACCCGACTTCTCTAAAGACTTTGTCGTACAAAGTGATGCGTCAGATGTGGGGTTAGGAGCAGTATTGTCCCAGGTCTGGAACGGGGAAGAGCACCCAGTCATTTACCTCAGCAGGAAGTTGAAGTCCCATGAGGTAAATTACGCCACGGTTGAAAAGGAGTGTTTAGCGGTGAAGTGGGCTCTAGATTCCCTTCGGTACTATCTGCTAGGTAGGCACTTTGACATGGTTACGGATCACGCTCCGTTAAAGTGGATGGCTCAAAACAAGGAGACAAATAGAAGAGTGAATAGGTGGTTCCTGGCCCTACAGGAATTCAACTTCACAGTAAAGCATCGCCCTGGCGTTCAAATGGGGAATGTGGATGCTTTGTCTCGAGTACATGAATGCCTGATTGCTGGTGTTCCAACCCCGAGGTTAAAACAAGAGGGGGGGGGTATGTGACAGCAGGAAGGTAAAGTCAGCTGGTTGCATCCAGGGGGGTAGATATATTTCTCCCAGATTCAGGCTTTATGCTGACTTATACAACTAGGGTGGAGAGTTGTATAAGCCCAGCTGAGGCTAGTAGGCTCATGGATGACTCATACCTCTAGGGAGAGTGTGGGGCGTCGTACAGACAGGGAGTTGATGAGGCCAGCTGAAGCTTGTCAGCTCATTTAGGCCTCTATAAGAACTCCCAGATTCATTAGGTGTTAGCTCATGCCTGGAACCAGACCTGTGTGGACTGTCTAGGGAGAGTGAACCCCTGTGCGGTGAGGCAAAGCCTGTGTGGCTATTTGTTTGGACTTTTACTAAACCAGGGACTTAGGGACTAGGACAGCACCAGGCTGATCCCAGTTGTTAGTTTAGGAAACCTGCATGTTTAGTCAGAGGTCAAACTGACCAGGATTTATTTTGTTTATGTTTCTTTTTGGCTTTGCTGTGTTTTTGTCACTGTACATAGAGAAATAAACCGCACCTTTTGATTTTGAAAACCACAACCTCCGTCTGCTGGCCCTGTTTTTGTGTGGGGAGCCCAACCAGGGGGTCACACACACCCGCTACCGAGTTAACCCCCTCACACTACCTATAGTTTTCTGTCCCTAGAAAAAATGTTTTTTAAAGATGGTTGATGATCAATGCTTTAGCACAGTATAGCACAAGGAGAATTTCCCTCACTGTCCTTCCCTGTCCCTAGAAACAAGGATAAGCACAGTAAAACACACTGACACTCTCCCTACCTATAGTTTTCTGTCCCTAGAAAAAATGTTTTTTTAAAGATGGTTGATGATCAATGCTTTAGCACAGTATAGCACAAGGAGAATTTCCCTCACTGTCCTTCCCTGTCCCTAGAAACAAGGATTAGCACAGTAAAACACACTGACACTCTCCCTACCTATAGTTTTCTGTCCCTAGAAAATTTTTTTTTTTAAAGATGGTTGATGATCAATGCTTTAGCACAGTATAGCACAAGGAGAATTTCCCTCACTGTCCTTCCCTGTCCCTAGAAACAAGGATTAGCACAGTAAAACACACTGACACTCTCCCTACCTATAGTTTTCTGTCCCTAGAAAAAATGTTTTTTTAAAGATGGTTGATGATCAATGCTTTAGCACAGTATAGCACAAGGAGAATTTCCCTCACTGTCCTTCCCTGTCCCTAGAAACAAGGATTAGCACAGTAAAACACACTGACACTCTCCCTACTGTGAGGGGGTTAGCTCGGCAGCGGGTGTGTGTGACCCCCGGGATGGGCTCCCCACACAGAAACAGGCCCAGCAAACGGAGGTTGTGGTTTTCAAAATCAAAAAAAGGTGCGGTTTATTTTCTATTTACAGTGACAAAACACAGCAAAGCCAAAAGAAACATAAACAAAATAAATCCTGGTCAACTTGACCTCTGACTAAACATACAGGTTTCCTAACTAACAACTGGGATCAGCCTAGTGCTGTCCTAGTCCCTAAGTCCCTGGTTTTAAATGTCCAAGCAAATAGCCACACAGGCTTTGTCTCACCGCACAGGGGTTCACTCTCCCTAGACAGTCCACACAGGTCTGGTTCCAGGCATGAGCTAACATCTAATGAAGCTGGGAGTTCTTATAGAGGCCTAAATGAGCTGACAAACTTCAGCTGGTCTCATCAACTCCCTGTCTGCACGACGCCCCACACTCTCCCTAGACATATGAGTCATCCATGAGCCCACTAGCCTTAGCTGGGCTTATACAACTCTCCACCTAGTTGTATAAGTCGGCGTAAAGCCTGAATCTGGGCGAAATATATCTACCCCCCTGGATGCAACCAGGTGACTTTACCTTCCTGCTGTCACATACCCCCCCCTCTTGTTTTAACCTCGGGGTTGGAACACCAGCAATCAGGCATTCATGTACTCGAGACAAAGCATCCACATTCCCCATTTGAACGCCAGGGCGATGCTTTACTGTGAAGTTGAATTCCTGGAGGGCCAGGAACCACCTATTCACTCTTCTATTTGTTTCCTTGTTTTGAGCCATCCACTTTAACGGAGCGTGATCCGTAACCATGTCAAAGTGCCTACCTAGCAGGTAGTACCGAAGGGAATCTAGAGCCCACTTCACCGCTAAACACTCCTTTTCAACGGTGGCGTAATTTACCTCATGGGACTTCAACTTCCTGCTGAGGTAAATGACTGGGTGCTCTTCCCCGTTCCAGACCTGGGACAATACTGCTCCTAACCCCACATCTGACGCATCACTTTGTACGACAAAGTCTTTAGAGAAGTCGGGTGAGTACAACACTGGCTGGCTACATAAGGCTTGTTTCAAGAATTGGAATGCTGCCTCAGCCTCGGGGGTCCATTTAATCATGACCGACCCTTTCCCCTTCGTTAGGTTGGTTAGGGGCACAGCCTTAGAAGCAAAGTGGGGAATGAATCGCCGATAATACCCAGCGATTCCCAGAAAGGCTCGTACCTGCTTCTTGCTGTTGGGACGTGGCCAACTCTGGATGGCCTCGACTTTGTTGAGTTGGGGTTTTATTACTCCCCTCCCAATGGTGTACCCAAGATATTTGGCCTCCTCCTGCCCAATGGTACACTTCTTGGGGTTAGCCGTAAACCCCGCTTCCCGAACAGAGTCCAGAACTGCTTGCACTTTTGGCAGATGTGAGGCCCAATCTGTGCTATGGACAATTACGTCATCCAGGTAAGCCGCAGCATACTTCCGATGGGGCCTCAGCATCTGGTCCATTTTCCGCTGGAATGTGGCCGGCGCATTCTGTAACCCGAACGGCATTCTTTTATATTGGAACGCCCCGTCTGGGGTTACAAATGCGGTTTTCTCTTTGGCCAATTTGGCCAGGGGGATTTGCCAATACCCTTTTGTGAGGTCAAGAGTCGTCATGTATCGGGCTGTTCCCAGCCGGTCGATCAACTCATCTATACGTGGCATGGGGTAGGTGTCAAATTTTGTAACTTTGTTCAACTGACGAAAATCGTTACAAAATCGCCAGCTCCCATCCGGTTTAGGCACCAACACAATGGGACTAGACCAATCACTTTGGGACTCCTCTATCACCCCTAAGTTCAGCATTTTCTGTACTTCCTCCCGTATTGCCTCCCGTCGGGCCTCTGGGATCCGATAGGGTTTTAACTTCACCCTTTCACCGGGCGGGGTAATGATGTCATGCTCTACCCCAAATGTTTGTCCCGGCAGCTCAGAGAATACCTCCTTGTTGCGAAGCACAAACTCCTTAACCTCCTGTTGTTGGGGTTGTGACAAGGTGGCTGCTATTCCAACCTCAGGAATCACGCAACCAGTTTGAGCTGGTGACCAAGTGTCTGCGACTAGGGACTCTCTATCCCTCCAGGCTTTCAACAGATTAACGTGATAGATCTGTTCGGGCTTTCGCCTTCCTGGTTGTCTGACCTTGTAATTCACTTCGCTCACTTTTTCCATTATCTCGTAGGGGCCTTGCCATTTGGCAAGGAATTTACTTTCAACCGTAGGGACAAGTACCAGTATCCTATCCCCCGGGGAAAAGGTACGGGTCTTGGCTCCACGGTTGTACACTCTCTGCTGTGCTAACTGCGCTTGGGCCAAATGTTCCTTCACGATGGGCATTACCTGTGCAATTCGGTCTTGCATCAGGGCGACATGCTCAATCACACTCCTGTGGGGAGAACTCTCACTTTCCCAAGTTTCCTTGGCAATATCCAACAGCCCTCTTGGGTGTCTCCCATACAGTAACTCAAAGGGGGAGAATCCCGTAGAGGATTGGGGCACCTCCCTAATAGCAAACATCAGATAAGGAAGTAGACAGTCCCAATCCTTTCCATCTCTATCCACCACTTTCTTCAACATTTGTTTTAGGGTTTTGTTGAATCTTTCAACCAGCCCATCGGTTTGGGGGTGATACACAGATGTACGTAATTGCGTCACTTTGAACAATTTACACAGCTCTTTCATAACCCGGGACATAAAGGGTGTACCTTGGTCCGTAAGCAGTTCTTTACAAATACCCACCCGGCTAAACACAAGAGATAGCTCTTTGGCTATGGTTTTGGCCGAGGTATTTCGGAGAGGGATCGCTTCTGGATAACGGGTGGCATAGTCCATTATAACTAATATGTACTGGTGCCCCCTAGCGGACTTGATTATAGGACCTACCAAATCCATGGCGATCCTCTCAAACGGGACCTCAATGATGGGTAGAGGGACCAGTGGGCTACGGAAATGTGGCATCGGGGCCGACCTCTGACACACAGGGCAGGAGGAACAATAATTTTCTATGTCCTTCATCACCCCCGGCCAATAGAATCTCTGTAATACCCTCTCTCGGGTTTTCTCTGTCCCCAGATGACCTCCAAGAATGTGCCCATGGGCCAACTCCAACACCAACTTCCTGTAAGGTTTGGGCACCACAAGCTGCTCAACGGTTTCTTCTGCCCTTTTTGCCACCCGATACAGTAGGTCCTTCTCTACGCTGAAGTATGGGTAAGTGCAGGTATTATCTGGGTTCACTAACTCGCCATCTATTTTCACTACGTTTTCCCGTGCCTTTATTAGGGCGGGGTCTTTCAACTGTTCTGTGGCAAAGTTTTCCCTGTGAACCTCAAGATCAGAAAACTCCACAGACGGTAGGTTTTCGTCTGAGGAGGTGGGCTCCTCTCCAGTTTCTTGAGTCTCCCCTGCCAATACTGATAAGGGAAATTCCGGAGAGTCCTCACCACTCTCAGGGGAGTTCTGGCTATCACATTCCTGGTACACAGGGGCACCAGTGGGGGGCTCAGGATCATCGCACAGTTCCCAGAACTTCGGAAAATCCCTTCCCACAATGGCGTCATACGGTAACTGAGATACTAAGCCCACTGGATGAGAGAGGGTACCTTTGGGGGTCTCGAAACACACTGTAGTCACTGGATACTCTCGGGTGTCCCCATGCACACAAATAACAGCTACCTTGCTATTCCCAGAGACCTCTGTTTTAACTAACTCAGCCTTTATCAGGGTCACAAGGCTACCTGAATCCAGCAATACCACAACATTTCTACCATTAACACACATTTTGCATAAATGTTTCTCAGTTCCTCGAATGGCAGTGCATGCGACTGTCGCACACAGCGACTGACGTCTGCCCGTCAGAAAGTCACACTGCATGGGTTCCTCCACAACCGGGCAATTGGCTGCAATATGTCCCGCTTGCCGGCAGCGGTAGCAAACGATCCTTCTTGCCGCCTCTTGAGCCACTGATTTCCCAGGCTGTTCTCGCCAAACTTGGGGTAGAGCTCCCACCCTCTCACTCTCTCCACCCTTACCCCTTGGAATCCTCTTATCCGCCCCTGGGGATGGTCTGGTCTTAGGGTGGAAAGTCCGAGTGTCTCTGGAAGAGGCCGTCAGGTTCTCTGTAGCCAAGTATTTCTCCACACGATCCACAAGACCATCGGCCGTCTCTGGGTCTCCATGGCTTACCCACTTTTGGATGGCAGTAGGAAGAGCTCTCAAAAACCGATCCATTACAACACGTTCCACAATCTTTGGTGCGGACAAAGTCTCTGGCTGTAGCCACTTTCTGCTCAGGTGAATGAGATCATACATTTGAGACCTGGGGGGTTTTCCAAGCTGGAAAGTCCAGTTATGCACACGCTGAGCCCGGACAGCCTGGGTGACACCCAGCCTTGCCAATATCTCAGCTTTTAGCATCACATAGTCTTTTGCTTGGTCAGGCTCTAGGTCATAGTAAGCCTTCTGCGATTCACCAGTTAACAGAGGAGCCACCAGTCCAGCCCACTGCTCCTCAGGCCACTTTTCTCTTTCAGCAGTCCTTTCAAATGTGGTCAAAAATACCTCTGGATCATCCTCTCCAGTCATTTTTGTCAATAAACGACTCACCCCAAAGGACGCGGTATTAGTGGGACGGCTTTCCTCACTGGTCTGCGGACGTTGCTGCATTACTGCTTCCATTTGTTGTAGTCTCTGCTCTTGCTTCTGTAACAGGTCTATGAAGCGGGCCTCAGATTGCTGCTGGGCTTGTTGCTGAGCTTCCAGACTCTGTTGGTGAGCTTGCTGCTGGGCTGCAAGGCTCTGTTGATGAGCTTGCTGCTGGGCTGCGAAGTTCTGTTGTTGAGCTGCAAGGCTCTGTTGATGAGCTGCAAGGCTCTTTTGCAAACCTGCATTTGTCTGCTGTTGATTGGCATTTGCTAGAGCCAGCTGCTTCAGTATCTCCTCCATGCTGGCTTAAAAAAAACTGCCACTGGTTCTCCACCAACTGTGAGGGGGTTAGCTCGGCAGCGGGTGTGTGTGACCCCCGGGATGGGCTCCCCACACAGAAACAGGCCCAGCAAACGGAGGTTGTGGTTTTCAAAATCAAAAAAAGGTGCGGTTTATTTTCTATTTACAGTGACAAAACACAGCAAAGCCAAAAGAAACATAAACAAAATAAATCCTGGTCAACTTGACCTCTGACTAAACATACAGGTTTCCTAACTAACAACTGGGATCAGCCTAGTGCTGTCCTAGTCCCTAAGTCCCTGGTTTTAAATGTCCAAGCAAATAGCCACACAGGCTTTGTCTCACCGCACAGGGGTTCACTCTCCCTAGACAGTCCACACAGGTCTGGTTCCAGGCATGAGCTAACATCTAATGAAGCTGGGAGTTCTTATAGAGGCCTAAATGAGCTGACAAGCTTCAGCTGGTCTCATCAACTCCCTGTCTGCACGACGCCCCACACTCTCCCTAGACATATGAGTCATCCATGAGCCCACTAGCCTTAGCTGGGCTTATACAACTCTCCACCTAGTTGTATAAGTCGGCGTAAAGCCTGAATCTGGGCGAAATATATCTACCCCCCTGGATGCAACCAGGTGACTTTACCTTCCTGCTGTCACACTACCTATAGTTTTCTGTCCCTAGAAAAAATGTTTTTTTAAAGATGGTTGATGATCAATGCTTTAGCACAGTATAGCACGAGGAGAATTTCCCTCACTGTCCTTCCCTGTCCCTAGAAACAAGGATTAGCACAGTGAAACACACTGACACTCTCCCTACCTATAGTTTTCTGTCCCTAGAAAAAATGTTTTTTTAAAGATGGTTGATGATCAATGCTTTAGCACAGTATAGCACAAGGAGAATTTCCCTCACTGTCCTTCCCTGTCCCTAGAAACAAGGATTAGCACAGTGAAACACACTGACACTCTCCCTACCTATAGTTTTCTGTCCCTAGAAATTTTTTTTTTTAAAGATGGTTGATGATCAATGCTTTAGCACAGTATAGCACAAGGAGAATTTCCCTCACTGTCCTTCCCTGTCCCTAGAAACAAGGATTAGCACAGTGAAACACACTGACACTCTCCCTACCTATAGTTTTCTGTCCCTAGAAATTTTTTTTTTTAAAGATGGTTGATGATCAATGCTTTAGCACAGTATAGCACAAGGAGAATTTCCCTCACTGTCCTTCCCTGTCCCTAGAAACAAGGATTAGCACAGTAAAACACACTGACACTCTCCCTACCTATAGTTTTCTGTCCCTAGAAAAAATGTTTTTTTAAAGATGGTTGATGGTCAATGCTTTAGCACAGTATAGCACAAGGAGAATTTCCCTCACTGTCCTTCCCTGTCCCTAGAAACAAGGATTAGCACAGTGAAACACACTGACACTCTCCCTACCTATAGTTTTCTGTCCCTAGAAAAAATGTTTTTTTAAAGATGGTTGATGATCAATGCTTTAGCACAGTATAGCACAAGGAGAATTTCCCTCACTGTCCTCCCCTGTCCCTAGAAACAAGGATTAGCACAGTAAAACACACTGACACTCTCCCTACCTATAGTTTTCTGTCCCTAGAAAAAATGTTTTTTGTAAAGATGGTTGATGATCAATGCTTTAGCACAGTATAGCACAAGGAGAATTTCCCTCACTGTCCTTCCCTGTCCCTAGAAACAAGGATTAGCACAGTAAAACACACTGACACTCTCCCTACCTATAGTTTTCTGTCCCTAGAAAAAATGTTTTTTTAAAGATGGTTGATGATCAATGCTTTAGCACAGTATAGCACAAGGAGAATTTCCCTCACTGTCCTTCCCTGTCCCTAGAAACAAGGATTAGCACAGTAAAACACACTGACACTCTCCCTACCTATAGTTTTCTGTCCCTAGAAAAAATGTTTTTTTAAAGATGGTTGATGATCAATGCTTTAGCACAGTATAGCACAAGGAGAATTTCCCTCACTGTCCTTCCCTGTCCCTAGAAACAAGGATTAGCACAGTGAAACACACTGACACTCTCCCTACCTATAGTTTTCTGTCCCTAGAAAAAATGTTTTTTTAAAGATGGTTGATGATCAATGCTTTAGCACAGTATAGCACAAGGAGAATTTCCCTCACTGTCCTTCCCTGTCCCTAGAAACAAGGATTAGCACAGTAAAACACACTGACACTCTCCCTACCTATAGTTTTCTGTCCCTAGAAAAAATGTTTTTTTAAAGATGGTTGATGATCAATGCTTTAGCACAGTATAGCACGAGGGGAATTTCCCTCACTGTCCTTCCCTGTCCCTAGAAACAAGGATTAGCACAGTAAAACACACTGACACTCTCCCTACCTATAGTTTTCTGTCCCTAGAAAAAAATGTTTTTTTAAAGATGGTTGATGATCAATGCTTTAGCACAGTATAGCACAAGGAGAATTTCCCTCACTGTCCTTCCCTGTCCCTAGAAACAAGGATTAGCACAGTAAAACACACTGACACTCTCCCTACCTATAGTTTTCTGTCCCTAGAAAAAATGTTTTTTTAAAGATGGTTGATGATCAATGCTTTAGCACACTATAGCACAAGGAGAATTTCCCTCACTGTCCTTCCCTGTCCCTAGAAACAAGGATTAGCACAGTAAAACACACTGACACTCTCCCTACCTATAGTTTTCTGTCCCTAGAAAAAATGTTTTTTTAAAGATGGTTGATGATCAATGCTTTAGCACAGTATAGCACAAGGAGAATTTCCCTCACTGTCCTTCCCTGTCCCTAGAAACAAGGATAAGCACAGTAAAACACACTGACACTCTCCCTACCTATAGTTTTCTGTCCCTAGAAAAAATGTTTTTTTAAAGATGGTTGATGATCAATGCTTTAGCACAGTATAACACAAGGAGAATTTCCCTCACTGTCCTTCCCTGTCCCTAGAAACAAGGATTAGCACAGTAAAACACACTGACACTCTCCCTACCTATAGTTTTCTGTCCCTAGAAAAAATGTTTTTTTAAAGATGGTTGATGATCAATGCTTTAGCACACTATAGCACAAGGAGAATTTCCCTCACTGTCCTTCCCTGTCCCTAGAAACAAGGATTAGCACAGTGAAACACACTGACACTCTCCCTACCTATCCTTCTCTTTCCCTAAACTAAAGGAATCCAGGTTAAGCAAGAAAAAAAATGTCACTGTCCCTGCCTATGCTTCTCTTTCCCTGCTCCGGAACACACTACACTAGGCCGCCGTGCTGGCGGCCTTTTATAGTGTGGGGCGTGTACTAAACACCCTCAGCAATAATTGGCCACAGGCATCCTGCCTGTGGCCAATCATTGCTCTCCTCGCTGCCGGCGCTGTGATTGGCCAAGCATGCGGGGTCACAGTGCATGCTTGGTCAATCACAGCGCCTGGATGACACTGCGATGGCGTAGTGCATTGTGGGCCGTTCGCGTCACTCGAATTAGGCGCGAACGGCCCAAATCGTTCGATCTTCGTCGAACGATCGAACAGCCGATGTTCGAGTCGAACGTATGTTCGACTCGAACACCGAGCTCATCCCTACTGGTGATCATCTCTGATGGGCCTGTACTGATAATCAATGCTGAATATCAGTGCAGATCCCCCCTGTCAGGAGATTCGCTGATCGGCACTCCTCTACTCGTGCCTTGTCAGCATGAATAAAAGAAAGCCGATAACAGGCACTTCATGATTACGATGTGATTCGATTTGATTGGACACAGCTGATCACATGCTAAAGAGCCTACGTCATAGGCTCTTTACCGGGATTGGAGATGCGGCGTGTCAAAGAGACTCATCACCGCACGCCCGAGCGGCTTATTCTTCTGGATGTCATATGACATCCACTCAGGATAATTGATCACTGCCTGGCCGTCATTCTGCTATAGGCCGGGCGGGAAGGAGTTAAAAAATCATTTTAGGCCTGAAGATTATATAAACCCCCAAAACATGATATATTTTCTGAAAGCAGACACCCTAGAAAATAAAATAGTGGTAGTTCCAATTTTTTATGTCACGCGATATTACCGCAAAAGTCTAGGAAACCCTAAAACTAAAAACACACTAAAGTTAATTTCCAGGGCACAAAAACACAAATAAATGAACCAATTTTTCCATAAAATATAAAAGCTGAGGTTGCACCAAGAAAATAGATACCCAACATATCAAACCTTAAATTTGCGTGCGCCTGTGAAATGGTGACAAACTTCAGTACCCCATATTTTCTATAGGCGACACTTTAAAAGCCCCCTATAGGTCATCAGTTTAGTGTTACGGAGGAGGTCTGGTGATAGAATTATTGCTCTCATTCTGGTGTGTGCGGCAATATGTAACAAGTGTATCACAATCAACGTTTTCAGGCTTAGACGCCTCAATGTGTGAGTTTATGTTTGTACATGTGTATGTGGGGGCGGGGCCTCTGATTTTTTTTGGGGGGAGAGGGTATGTGCCTGGATTTAAATGTAATTTTCTACAATTCAGAAAAAAAATCATCATATAGAGCAGCCTTTTTCTACCAGGGTACCTTGAAGTTTCTTCAGGGGCGCCTTAGCAAAAATTGCCCCAAACTTGTATACAATCCGGAGGGTGGATGAAGCCTTTTAGTTACACAAAGCCTCAGAAAAGCCCGGAGCAAAAAGACAGAATGCCATAGGCGCAGGGCTGGGCATGACTGAGTGAACAGAGTATGTAATAAGAGGGTATTAACTATTGGCTAATGGAAATATAGAGGGGAGGGGAGAAGGCTAGATAAAAGGAAGACCCCGCCCCTCTGAGTTAACACAGCGCGGGGGAAAGTTTAGTGGACAGCATCATGTCCTCCACTGAGAAGCTGCTGGCCCAACTGCGGGCAGAGGCTGTGACCCGGGGCGAAGATTGGCTCCAGGAGACCCTGGGGCCGATGCTTTCAAGTCCGGCCGTGTCACAAGGTACTGCAGGGAGAGAGGCTGGGCGAGCTCGGAGGTCTAGACCCCCGGAGCGCTACTCACCGGGCCCCTCCCCGAGAGCTCAGCGGCAGATTGGGAGTCCCCCTAGGGCCCCTTCGGGCCCCCCGGCTAAGCGTGCCGCATTGCCCAAGGCTGGGGGTACCGGAAGGAATCCCCCTCAAGTGCGGAGCTCGGCGGGGGGCCGCACCGGGAGTTCCGGTGTGGCCGATAGGCCCGCACGGCGCGTGGAGTCGGATCAGGCGGGCGGGGTCCCCGGCGGGTTTGGGGCTCCTGCGAGGGTCATCGGTGGCCGCGGCATCCGGGCACCCCCCCCCTCGGCCGGACATTGGGTGCAGGAGGCTGCGGGAGGTGGTGTGCCAGTGAGTGATGACGGCGGTGTGGGTGAGCAGAGACAGCGTGGAGGCAAGGCGGTTAAAAAATCGGCGGGCGGGTCAGGTGCACGGAGGTGGGACCGATCGGGTCCGGACCCCTCGGCTTCCAGGGACAAGTCACCTGGTGAGCTATCATCCGGTGGTGAGGAGCAGGCTGGTGTGCTGTCAGAGGGTGAAGTGTGCAGCTCGGATGAGGATCGGAGACCCGAACGGTCAGAGGCAGCGGTGGATTCGAGTGGATCGGCTGGTGGGAGTTCTTCCAGGCAGCCCGGAAAGTCCCTTTCAATTGATTATGCTGGGGGCCATGAGGGGAATGGTGTCCAGGTGTGTAAGTCGGCTGCGGGTGTGGGTTTTGCGGTGCAAGTTCTGGGTCAAGATGATGGACAGGCAGGGGGGGTGCGTTCCCGGATGGGGGAGGTGCACGACCGGACGGGCTGCAGGGGTTTCTTGCGGGCATCAAGTCCTTAGTCAGCCAATTTGAAAAGGGGGATGGCGGGCGATTCTGTTCGGCGGCGGCGTGGGTCCCGCCGTCAGGGACGGCGGGGCCCGCTGCCGTGGTGGGGTCACCAGTTACACCTGCGGGGAATATCGGGGTGGGGGAAGCTGTAGGGTTGGGTTCTGCAGCTGTGGCCACAAAAGAGGGTGGTGCGGTGGAACAGGCGGCAAGGCAGGATGTCATTAGGTTGGATGATGCTGCTAAATGTGAGATGTATGTGTGTTATGAGGCATTGCTGGGATCTCACCTGAAACCCGAAGTGAAGGAAAAGATATGGAAGGGTGAGTATGTGGAGATGTTCTCACTTCTGCCATTAGAGAAGTTTCACCTGGACAGGGTAAAACCGGATGATTCAAAAAAGGAGGATGAGGAGAAGAGGAGATATAGGCTGATCCCACGGACGTTTACAAACTGGTTGCAAGCGTTCTCCATCATGGCTAGTGTTATAGGTCAAAAGAACCCGGAGCATTGTTCAGCGCTATTTGGATATCAGGACTCTATTGGGGAGGCATACAGAGTGTATGGGGGCACGGGGTGGCTCAGATATGATGAACAATTCAGGCAGAGGAGAGCGGTGAGGCCTGGTCTGCGGTGGGATAATAAGGACATAAGCTTATGGATGCGGTTGATGACTGCGCCGAGGGCTTCTAGTCAGTTTTTTCAGGGGGGGGGGGGGGGGGCGGTGGAACCTCTTCCCCAGGACAATCGGCCGGAAAACAAAAGGGGGTGTGCTGGCAATATAATGAGGGCTCCTGCAAGTTTGGGGGGTCCTGTCGTTTCAAGCATGAGTGCTCCGGTTGCGGAGGCTCCCATACACAGGCTAGATGCTTTAAGCGAGGTAAGGGGCGGACCGGGGACTCTGGGCAAAAAAGGGAGGACTCCGGTGATGGTGGAAAGGATGCGGCTGTTCCTCGGTAGGTATCCGGACAAGGGGGCGGCAAGGTTGTTGGAGCAAGGGTTTTCAGAGGGGTTTCGCATTCCATGTTCTTTGCAGGTTATTCCCCCGATCGCACGCAATCTGCGATCGGCCTTGCAGCAACCTGCGGTGGTCGCTGAAAAGCTGCACAAGGAGGTTGCTTTGGGCCGGAAGGGGGGTCCTTTCCGGTCCCCTCCCCTGGAGAACTTGGTGGTCTCCCCGCTCGGGGTGGTACCTAAGAAGGAGCCCAACAAGTTCCGCCTCATTCACCACCTGTCTTTCCCGAAGGGCAGGTCGGTCAATGACGCTATTGATCCGGAAGCATGTACAGTCAGTTACACTTCCTTTGATGCTGCGGTAGGATGGGTTCACCGGTATGGCCAGGGGACGCTGATGGCGAAAACAGACATAGAGGCGGCGTTTAGATTGTTGCCTGTTCACCCGGATAGTTTTCACCTCCTGGGATGTCAGTGGGACAATGAGTTCTATGTGGATAAGTGCTTGCCTATGGGATGCTCCATATCGTGCGCATTGTTCGAACAGTTCAGTTCGTTTTGTGGAATGGGTGGTCAGGGATGTGTCGGGGGTGAATTCAATCATTCACTACTTGGACGATTTCCTTTGCGTGGGTCCGGCATCATCCAGAATCCGCGCTGTGCTCCTGGCCACATTGGAGCACGTTGCAGAACGGTTTGGGATACCATTGGCACCTTACAAAACGGAGGGACCTCGCGCAGTTATCAAGATTTTGGGTATTGTCCTGGATTCGGAGGCCATGGAGTGCTGCCTACCATTGGACAAATTGGAGTCGCTCAAGACTGAGCTGAAGGTCATGATGGGGGTAAGGAAAGTGCAGCTTAGGGTTTTACAGTCGCTACTGGGAAAGCTCAATTTTGCGTGCCGCATTCTGCCAATGGGCAGGGTGTTTTGCAGACGGCTGTCGGCTAGCACGGCTGGGGTACGGTCCCCCACGCACTTTGTGAGTTTGGGCAGAGAACACAAGGCGGACTTGCGGGTTTGGAATTCATTCTTGGAGTCTTTCAATGGGAGAGCGTTATGGATGTCGGGCCCTATTAGCAATTTTGATTTAGAACTATACACAGATGCGGCTGGGGGGGCAGGTTTTGGGGCTTACTTTCAGGGCAGGTGGAGTGCGGGCCCATGGCTGCAGTCCTGGATGGACGCTGGTTTCACCAAGAATTTGGTTCTGTTGGAACTGTTCCCGGTGGTGCTGGCGGTGGAGTTGTGGGGGGCGTGTTTCAGGGATCTGAAAGTGCGTTTTCATGGGGACAACCTGGGGGTAGTACAAGTCATCAACAAAGTGTCGGCATCTTCCCCCCCGGTGGTGCGTCTTCTGCGCCATCTGGTGTTGAGATGTTTGCAGCTCAATGTGTTTGTGTATGCGGTGCACCTTCCGGGGGTGGACAATGTCATAGCTGATGCGCTGTCTCGCTTTCAGTGGGACAGGTATCGAGAGTTGGCACCGGAGGTGGAGCAACGTGGGGTCCCTTGTCCAGGCTGGCTGTGGAAGATTCCGTTGGAATAGTGTCAGGTTGGATCAAAAAATCGGTGAGTACGGGCACATGGGGGGTGTATGAGAAGGTGTGGTTGGAATAGAAAGAGATGGTTCGGGAAGCAGGAGCGGATCCTGTGGGTCCCAATGTCAGGTTATTGGTGCTGTATTTCCTGGCTAGAAACATGGAGGCCTGCGTGTCCAGGTCCAGTTTGGGTAAGAAGATGGCAGGCTTGGCTTTTTTGTTCAAATGGCAAGGTTGCCCCGATTTTACAAAAGATTTTTGGGTGCGGCAGGCACTCAAGGGATATGGGCGGGGGGGCAGAAGCCGGATGGCAGGCGACCGGTATCGTTTGCTCTATTGGTCAAGATCATGGGGTAGTTACAGGGCTTATGTTCATCCCCATACGAAGTTTTGTTGTTCACGGTGGCATTCTCACTGGCATTCTTTGGAGCATTCAGGATAGGTGAGTTGGTCAGCCCGTCAAAAGCAGTGCACGGGGGGTTGCTTGATAGCGAGGTGGGCTGGACGGAGCAAGGGGTGTCTCTGGTGCTGAGGAGGTCTAAGACGGACCAGATGGGCAGAGGTAAGTTGGTCCAGGTTTTTCCGGTCCCAGGTTCCCTGTTGTGCCCGGTAAGGGCAGTAAAAGGGTACTTGGAGGTTCGACCGTCGGGGGTGGGTTCCTTTTTGGTACACGAGGACGGAATCCCACTTTCAAGGTATCAGTTCATTGCGGTGTTCCGGAAGTCCCTTCGGGCTTTGGGACTCAAGGAAAAATAATTTTCCTCGCACTCTTTTAGGATCGGGGCAGCTACGGAGGCGGCCAGATGTGGGCTGGATGAGGAGGCGGTTAAGAAGATAGGCCGCTGGGAATCCAGGAGGTTCCGGCTATACGTACGCCCGCAGCTACTGGTGGGACTGGAATAATGTGGGGGTACATGTCATAGGGCGTTGTTTATGTAGCGATACCTCCAACTAAGGAGGCCGCAGAATTAGATTTGGGCCCTGAGTGCAGCTCCGCCAACCCCCGGCAATAGGCTCTACCCCCTTCTGGCACAGCTAGTACTAACAATCAATGATATGTCCTATGCAATAGAATAACTAAGCAAGGACACAGTAATGAATTGTAATAGGTAAAGTGTTTTACTCATTTTTCTCAATATGGATAAAGGGGTAACAGTAATCACAGTTCAAGATAATCACTCCTAAGGGCAGCGTCCTGCCACTCTAACACACTATATAGTAACACACGCTACAGGTGCACCATACGGGCGACCGTTAACTAAGTGCCCTATGGCGCAGTAATCAAACACGCTAGAATCCCCACCAGGCCTGGTTCTAATATTTAGCTTAGTCCTTCTTTCTTCACCGGCAGGTCTGTAATGGTGGTGCACTTTAAACAGAGTATAACTTTGTAATCCAAGGGGTATGAAAATAACTTGTAGGCCACGGCAGTCTATAGGCCTATATACAGTAACAGTATCTTAGCTGGGCTTACGCCCTCTCACCCGCCGGACTACGGATCCAGTCCGGGAAACCTCCACCAGCCGTGTCGCACACACTCGATCTCTCCAACGATCAGGCCCCCGATCCGACAAGGCTGTAGCTCACAAAGTCAGATGCCACCCAGGCTCGCAGAGGGGAGGGTGGAAGGCTCTTTGGTGCAGAGCAAGGCCTCAGGCTTCAGGCCTTGCACTCCGACACATCCGCAGAGGAGGATCCGTCTGTGAAGTCTCGTGTCCCCAAAGAGGCCGAGCCCGGCCTCGCCTCCTCCTTTTATAACCCCTCCCATGAGTCTCTGCGGTGGAACATCTAAAGAATGGGGTTATGGGTAATGTAGTTTCTTCCCAATATAGGGGAATACCCCGCTACACACTCCCCCCACTTAAACTCTTTGGTCCCCAAAGATAAATTTTAGCAACAACTATATATAACATTGGACCATTCTGAAAACGATGTTGGGATAGGGGATTCCCACCATAACTGAGGGGTGGAATTCCCTTGCCCACAGGTCACATTATCATGGGTGGCCTGCCTAACTGTGCCAGAGAGTGAGCTGGGGTTTGCCCTCCACCAAATGGACAGTGGAGGGATCCGGAATCTCAGCATTTCTCCTAGCAGTGACCACAGAGTCTTCCGAACTGTTCCCCATCTGGGGGTAGGTCAGCTTCTTAGGAGGTCGAATGACTCTTCGAGCTCTTTGCTCTCCTGGAATCTCTGGCTCTGGCGTCACAGGCTCCTCTTCCTCGGAGCAACTATCATGGGCATCTTCCCAGTAATCTGCTGAAGGACTGAAAGGGATGAACTCTGTAGCCTCTGGGTTCAGTGTTTCATCTGTGGTATCTTGGGTGACTGGAAGATCTATGATAGAAGTTCCTGGAGTTGGGGAAGACCACAGCCAATCAAGCTCTCCTTCTTCATCTCCACTAAGTTGGGAGGCTTCTCCATTTCCAGCTCGGGAGGTCTGTGACCGAGTGTGCGGCCTAGGAGTATCCAAGATAGAGGCCGGTGCAGGGGAGTCTCCCACGGAAGGTATTCTAACTGCCTCTGCAAGTGGGAGCAGGTGGTTTCGATGCCATGTCTTCAGTGGGCCTACCTTTCCCTCTGGCTTCACCTTGTAGACAGGTAGGCCCGGCAACTTCCTGCAGATGACATAGGGTTCAGATCTCCATCTGTCTGCAAGTTTGTGCTTTCCGGGGACTCCCAGATTGCGCAACAGTACTCGATCCCCGGGCTGTAGGTCTTGTACCCGGACCTTCAAGTCGAAATTTCTTTTATTCCGAGCTCCCCTTTGATCTGAGGCCGCTTGAGCTTGTTCATATGCTACTTTCAGGCTGTGTCTGAGCCTGTCCACATATCCTTTGTGCGATGTGGCTGAGGAATGGTCCAGTGAGGTGCCAAAGGCCAGGTCCACCGGTAGTCTCGCTTCTCTCCCAAACATGAGTCGATATGGGGAATAGCCTGTAGCATCACTGATGGTGCAGTTGTAAGCATGTACTATGGCTGCTATGTGTTTGCTCCAATGTTGCTTTTTCTCGCTTTCCAGAGTCCCCAACATGTTGAGCAAGGTTCGGTTGAACCTTTCCGGCTGAGCATCTCCCTGAGGATGGTAAGGTGTAGTTCGAGTCTTCTTAATACCCAAAGAATCCAAGAGCTTCCGGATCAGCTTACTCTCGAAGTCCCTCCCTTGGTCTGAATGGAGTCTCTGTGGCAGCCCATAATGGACAAAGTACTTCTCCATAAGTACCTTGGCCACGGTGGAGGCCTTCTGATCTTTGGTGGGGAAAGCCTGGGCATACCGGGTGAAATGGTCGGTTATCACCAGAACATTTCCTAGTCCACTCAGGTCGGGTTCGAGGCAGAGAAAGTCAATGCACACCAGGTCCATGGGCCCTTGGCTCTGTAGATGGCCCATTGGGGCAGCTTGATGGGGCAAAGTCTTCCTCTGGATGCATCGCACACATGAGTGGCAGTACTCCTCTACCTCTGCCCTCATGCAGGGCCAATAGAACCGACTTCTGACAAGTTGAAAGGTCCTTTCAGCCCCTAGGTGGCCATGATTGTCATGCAAGGCAATCAGAACAGTCTCCCGATGTTTCTCTGGGAGGAACAGCTGCCACTTATCTTCTGAGTCATCAGAGGGGCCCCTTCGGTAGACCACTCCCTGATGTAACTGCAACCTATCCCACTCCTTCCTCAGCAGGCGAGCTTCTTTTGAAGGTTGACGCATGAGTATGTTTGGATCCTGATTTTTCAAGGCCTCCAGGACCAATCTCCCCATGGGGTCTTCCAATTGGTCACACCTCAATTCCTTCTTGGACAGTCTTGGTAGGTTGTCCTCTTCCAATTGAGCTACTCCACAGTAGTGTTTGGGGACTCCCACCGTGGTAACTCCTATTTCCTCTGCTCTGGAGCCTCCTCGGGCTTGGAATTCAGCTCCTTGACAAAGGGCCCGCACCCCGTCCGGTGCCACTTGGGTCCAATCTTCTATTTCAATGGTCGGGGAATGAGATCTTCTGGACAGAGCGTCTGCGTCTCGATTCCCCACTCCTGGTCTATACTTAAGGCTGAAGTTGAATCCAGACAGTGCAGCCAGCCACCTGTGTCCAGTGGCATCCAGCTTGGCCGTGGTGAACAGGTAGGTAAGGGGGTTGTTGTCGGTCTTCACAGTGAACTCTGCTCCATACAGATAGTCTTTGAGCTTGTCTACTACCGCCCACTTGAGGGCCAGGAACTCCAGCTTGTGAGTGGGGTAGTTCTTCTCAGAGGGGGTCAGGCTCCTACTCACATAGGCAACAGGCTGCAATTGCCCCTCATGTTCTTGGTAAAGTACTCCTCCCAGACCGTCATGACTAGCATCCACGTGCAGTTCATAGGGTTTGGTTGGGTCTGCGTAGGCCAAGACTGGTGCAGTGGTCAGGCTCCTCTTCAATTCCTGGAAAGCCTCTTCACACTTCTGATTCCACTGATCTCTGATGGACTCTCCTGGCCTCCTGGGCCCCGAGCCATCCTCTTCTCCTTCAGTCTTGAGCAACTCATTCAATGGTCTAGCAATTCGGGCAAATCCCTCCACAAACCTCCTGTAGTAGGAGCAGAAGCCCAAGAAGGATCTGAGTTCTGTTACTGTGGTGGGCCGTGGCCAGGAGGTAACTGCCTCCAATTTCTCAGGGTCTGTGGCCACCCCTTCTTCAGACACTATGTGCCCCAGATAGTTCACAGAAGACTGGTAGAACCGACACTTCTCAGGCGAAAGCTTAAGTCCTTCCTCACTGAGTCTTCTCAACACTTTTTCCAGCCTCTCTTCATGTTCCTCCAAGGTTCTCCCAAAGACAATGACATCGTCCAGGTATACAAGGACTTCGATCAAGTTCATGTCCCCTACTGTCTTCTCCATGAGGCGTTGGAAAGTAGCTGGGGCTCCAGACAGACCTTGGGGCATCCGTTCGAATTCAAAGAACCCCACTGGGGTTATGAAAGCTGTCTTCTCCTTGTCTGTTGGGTGCATCGGAATCTGATAGTACCCACTCTTGAGATCCATAACGCTGAACCATTTGGCTCCAGACAAGCTCTGTAGGGCATCCTCTATCCTCGGAGTGGTGTATTGGTCAGGTATGGTTCTCCTGTTGAGAGTCCTGTAGTCGATACAGAGCCTCAATGATCCATTCTTCTTTCGGACCACCACTATGGGAGAGGCATAGGGGCTTCTGGACTCCCGTATCACACCAGTCCTCTTTAGTTCTGCAAGTTGTTCCCTCAGATCCTCCAGATCTGCTAGCGGGACCCGCCTGACCCTCTCTCGGAAGGGCTTATCTTCCTGGAGGCGGATCCGATGGGTGGCACTCCTTGCACACCCCACATCAAACTCATCCTTAGAGAAGATCTTCTCCCATCTATTCAACTGGGCCTTGGCTCTCTCTTTCCAAGCCCTGGACAGATTCGGGTTTTCCATGGTCAGCTTCTCCCAAACATCCCCTTCTTCACCTGTCCTCTTCACTTCTGACAGGGTAACAGGGGCCGCCGGGCTCACCTGGCCTAGCAACATTCTGGCTGGGATTTCCATGGGGTCTTTGGTAATATTCCTAACACTCACTGGAACTCTATAATGGGCCATCTTCAGGACCTTCAGCGGAATCACTTCCGGTATCACCTCCAGGCCTGAGGACTCACCCCTTGGGTCTGACTCCAGCATGACAAAGGGACCAGGCTGCTCCCAAGTAAGCTTCACAGTGGCCCTGAGACAGGTTACTTCACCGGGCTGCAACACTACCCCTTCTCTTCCAAGTCTCCACACCTTCCCTATCTCCTCTCCAGGGGTCTCCCGCTCTTGGACCAGCCGTTGGTAGGCTGTCTTCAGCATGGGATGGATCTTGGTAACTGCTTGTCTTTCTTCTGTCACGAGAGGGGTCAGGAGTCTTCGGACCAGGTCCATGTTTGTCCCTATTATAAGGGAATTCTTGTTGGCTCCAGGCGGCCTAGGGCACACAACTGCCAGGGTGTCAAACACTTCGGCCTTCCCAGCCACGGATGGGTCAAAGGTCATTTTGATGGGAAGGTAGCCGTCGTAAGGGAAACTCTGGGTTCCAATTCCCCATATTTCCAGCTCTTCTATCTTCTGGATAGGCAGATGACTCAGGTGCCTGTCGTAGAAGTCCCGGTATAGTAAGGTCACTTGTGCCCCGGTATCCAGGAGGCCCCTGGTGTAGACTCCCTCCACTTGAATGGGCACTATAGGGGATGGGCCTACCAGCTTCTCTGGATATGGTCCGGCAGGAGCCGCCTTCTTCTGACCTTTTCCCTTTGGACTCTCTCTTGTCCTATTCCCTTTGGACTTGAAGCTTTCTTGAGCCTGGTATGCACTGACTTCCCTCCTTTTAATGGGTGTAGGAACCCGCTGAGGGGTACTATTATTTTTCTTGGGTGGGCACCCCCTTTGGGGGGTGTCGTGCCTCTCCTGAGGGGTCTCCCCCCTTCTTCTTGGAGTATAGCTTTGTTGAGGGGTATTGCGTTTCCCCTTTGGTGTTCTATCTCTCTTTTTGTTTTTCTTCGCATTCAGCTTGGAGTTTACTGAAGATGGTGGGCACCCGGTTGACTCCTTCACCGGGGCCCTCTGAAGTTTCCCGCCGGCTTGCGGTTGTCTGGTCTCTTCTTCTTCGGACTAGAACATGTGGCTGCAATGTGGCCAACACCCCCACAGTTGAAGCAGACTATATCTCCCCATTCTTGTAAAGGTTCGGGTGCTGAGGCAATCGGGAACAATTCCTTCCTTGGACTTTCCTTCTTCTTGGGACACTCTGTGTCTTTTGCTATCAGAGAGGTCAATATCTCTAACACCTTGGACATCTGAGTTTTTAGGGTGTCTATCTCTGCCTCTCTTTCAGGGGTCATTACTGGATTGACCAGCACCTGTGCGGGCACAACATTTGTCTTATCCTTCTGCTGGTCCTGTTGCAGCGCCTCCTCATCTCTGATCATTTTTATTAAATCAGCATAAGTCAGCAACATTCCTCCTCCCAAGGTTTTCAGGTGCAGCCAGACTGGATCGGAGCGTAGCGCTCCCTTTAAGACTTGCTTCATTCTTGCCGCATCGGCATCTTGGGGCTTCATCCCTTTCTTTAACACAATCTTGCACAGCAGCCTGTTTAGCCTTCTGACATACTCGGAAAGTGTCTCCTCCGGTTTTTGGAAAGTGTGTTCAAACTGGTAGACCGTCTCTGTCACCTTGTCTAATTGACCAAACTCTTCCTGCAGCATAGCTAGACAATCCTGCGCCGTGCACCCTGCATTCCCAAACCGGAAACTTTTCACTGCTTCTGCTGCTGCACCTTTAAGGCTTTCTAACACTCGCTGCCTCTTCTGTGCCTCCGGCACCTCCCATGCCTCCACCGCCTGTAATGCCTGCTCCACCCAGGTATCAAAATCTTCTTCCCCTGCCGGGACAGGGAGCTTCCCTGAGAATATTTTTAGTCTCCGGTAGCTAGTTTCCACATGCACCGTACTTGTCTTCTGACATTTGGCTAGCAAATCCCCTATTGCATTTATCAGTTCTGGTGATATAGCAGTGGCCGGGGCAGGTGCCACCGGGGGTGTCGCCCTGTCTTCTCTTTCAGGTGGAGTTCGGGCCGCAGCCTGTGGCGATCCCGTAGGGGATGGTTCCCTTTCTACAGTTATTGCGTGCGCCAGCCTAAATGTTCTGTTGTCTGGCGTCCGCAGACACTTGTGCTTACAAGCCTCTGGCATCCCGTCCCAATATTCCACTAATGCGTATTGATATGAGATGTTTGGGTCTGTCTTCATGTCTATCACCCACGGTGTGTGATCTGGGGACACTGAACTCATCAGTTCCTCTACCGTCTCACTTGACCATTTCTCGCCAGGAAGGCTAATGGCTATCGACTGTTTTGGCTCTGTATTAGCGGCTTTGCACCACTCTTCTACCGCTCTTGGATCCATGGGGTCCATGCCGGCACTTCTGGCGTTCGCTTGCTGCATCAGGATCCCGGACGAGAACCCCACGTGTAGCGATACCTCCAACTAAGGAGGCCGCAGAATTCGATTTGGGCCCTGAGTGCAGCTCCGCCAACCCCCGGCAATAGGCTCTACCCCCTTCTGGCACAGCTAGTACTAACAATCAATGATATGTCCTATGCAATAGAATAACTAAGCAAGGACACAGTAATGAATTGTAATAGGTAAAGTGTTTTACTCATTTTTCTCAATATGGATAAAGGGGTAACAGTAATCACAGTTCAAGATAATCACTCCTAAGAGCAGCGTCCTGCCACTCTAACACACTATATAGTAACACACGCTACAGGTGCACCATATGGGCGACCGTGCCCTATGGCGCAGTAATCAAACACGCTAGAATCCCCACCAGGTCTGGTTCTAATATTTAGCTTAGTCCTTCTTTCTTCACCGGCAGGTCTGTAATGGTGGTGCACTTTAAACAGAGTATAACTTTGTAATCCAAGGGGTATGAAAATAACTTGTAGGCCACGGCAGTCTATAGGCCTATATACAGTAACAGTATCTTAGCTGGGCTTACGCCCTCTCACCCGCCGGACTACGGATCCAGTCCGGGAAACCTCCACCAGCCGTGTCGCACACACTCGATCTCTCCAACGATCAGGCCCCCGATCCGACAAGGCTGTAGCTCACAAAGTCAGATGCCACCCAGGCTCGCAGAGGGGAGGGTGGAAGGCTCTTTGGTGCAGAGCAAGGCCTCAGGCTTCAGGCCTTGCACTCCGACACATCCGCACAGGAGGATCCGTCTGTGAAGTCTCGTGTCCCCAAAGAGGCCGAGCCCGGCCTTGCCTCCTCCTTTTATAACCCCTCCCATGAGTCTCTGCGGTGGAACATCTAAAGAATGGGGTTATGGGTAATGTAGTTTCTTCCCAATATAGGGGAATACCCCGCTACATTTATGTTTTGGTTTGGGTTCTGTTCGGATTGCTGGGAATATATAAGGGTGATGGGAGATTCTCATGGGGATTGTCTTCTTGCAATTACAGGTCAAATGCAGGCGTTGGTCTGGATACTGGGCCATTCGTTTGTATTCTGGGGGGCTAAGAGAGCCGATGTTCGACATGAGGGTCGGCAGCTGGGGTTCCCAAGACTGGAGGCGTGTGTCCGCTGGCTGGGAGTTCCAGGAATGTTGTGGAGTAAGATGGTTCCGGAGGTGCACCGTTTTGCGCGTTTGGACAGGCCACCTGACATTCTGGTACTGCACGTAGGTGGCAACGACTTGGGTTTCAGGTCCATGCTAGAAGTGACTCGGGATATGAAGTCTGATTTCCTGAGGCTAAGGATGCCATTCCCGGACATGATTATCGTCTGGTCAGACATGGTGGCACGGGTAGAGTGGAGGGGGCTAGGTCCGTGGGAGGAAAATTAACCGGGACATGGGCAGGTTTGTGGTACTGAATGGTGGGTTGGTGGTCCGACATTTCGAATTGGAGGTGGATACATGGCGGTATCTACGGAGGGATGGGGTCCATCTGAACGATGTGGGGACTGATTTATGGTCTTTGGGTTTGCAGGATGGGATCCAACGAGCCCTTAGGGTTTGGAGGGGCACCAAAGGGTAAAGGTGTTTTCCCTTCGGTGCGTTGGCGGGTGTTTGGTCTTTGCGGGAGAAGGAAGTACCTCGAAAAAGCAAGTGGTCAGGAACCATCGGTGGTATGGGTTCTGAGGATGGATTCCAGCTAACAGGAGTTTAGCTGGATGAGTTGGATAATGGGGGCACTGCGGTCAGTGGTCGTCTCTGAGTAGCCGATCGGCTTGAGGCCTATGACCATTGGTAAGGTACCGCAGTGTCACGGGATAATAAGAATTTAATAGGATGAGGAATATCGGGTTAATATGATTATGGCGAATTTGAGGTTCCTGCAAAGACCAACACTAGGGGGCAATATTTCTGTTATGTTTCTGGGTTTATGTGTTTTGATGGTTAAAGTTTTTGATAACTGATGGAACAGTTATAAAAAATAAAGGAGGCTGCTACGGCCATGTTTTACTCCAAAACAGCAATGTGTGGTCTCTTTGATTAAGATAAGTAAGGTATGGGGTATAATGTGGTGGGCAGTACTGGAATACATTGGTTATACAATAGTCAAGGTTTTCATTGTACACCATTACATCCTTCTAGCTGCCAACCTACTAACGACCAATGACATCATGAGCTGATAAGGAGGATGTCAGTTGCCTGAATATCATCCTTGTGTGACCCTCCCCCGCCTCTCTCCATCAGCTTTAGGGTCTCATTAGCTGAGTGATGGAGAAAAACTGAGTGAGAAGAGAAACATTGGAATACTAGTCAGTACCAGTTTGCAAAAGTGCATTTGCTTTGGAAGAATAAATCACTTATAACGTTGGGTGTCCTACGTGTGTGGATGTTGTTGCATTATGTAAAACTATTAAAATCGTTTTTACATTTTAGATCGGGGCGCCTCAAGACTGTCCATCATTTTGGAGGGTGCCTCAAGACTGTCCATAATTTTGGAGGGTGCCTCAAGACTGTCCATAATTTTGGAGGGCGCCTCAAGACTGTCCATAATTTTGGAGGGTGCCTCAAGACTGTCCATAATTTTGGAGGGTGCCTCAAGACTGTCCATAATTTTGGAGGGTGCCTCAAGACTGTCCATAATTTTGGAGGGCGCCTCAAGACTGTCCATAATTTTGGAGGGCGCCTCAAGACTGTCCATAATTTTGGAGGGTGCCTCAAGACTGTCCCATAATTTTGGAGGGCGCCTCAAGACTGTCCATAATTTAGGAGGGCGTCGCAAGACTGTCCATAATTTTAGAGGGTGTCTTGACTGAAAAAAGGTTGAGAAACACTGACATAGAGGACAAAAAGTCCCCTATGTGATGATTTTTTGGTGACAGGTTCTCTTTAATGTGACACCCATGGTCTTAATGCCCCCCTCCCCCCCCCCCCGTGCTTCACTGAATGTAATGTAATACAGATCACACTGCATTATATTCTTTCCCGGTCTTTATATTTGGGGAAACGGTCACCAGGGACCCGGAAGTGATGTCATACATGTCACTTCCGGCTCTGGAACAAGATGGGGAGGAGAGCAGATGTGTGTTTTCTCTCCCCTCTACACATCATCACCCGCTATGCTGGTCCCGGGTCCCAGAAGGGTAAGAGGAGCCCGGGATACATAGCGGGTGTGTGTCGGGGTGGGGGCACTTTACTGGGGGGTGTGGAAACATTCGCTCAGCCACTCGAATGCTTCCATCTGACAAGTAAACCTGCTCCTTGCTTGCCCAGAGCAGGGCTAAATGTTAAAAAAAAAACGACCTGTCCCGCCCTCAGAACTGCATGTCCCGGGTGTCAGGCGATAGGAATTGTTCATCCCTGAGATCATAAGGAGATCAGAGATCACCAAAGACATGGATGAAGTGTTGTACCGTGTTGGCCATTGATAGCAGTATAAAAATAAAAATGGAGTCATTACCTTTCATTGGCTGAGTACATTTTGTGGTGTAAGATTTCACAAACACTTAGAGGTCTGTAATAAAATAAAATAGTTGAACAAATGTGAGCGGCATTCACCCAGCTGTGATGAATATTGAATGTATTTTATTTCATACACTGATTTCCTTGGCTCCATCTAGTGGCCATAATGCAGTATTGTTCTAGTTTTACTGATGGAGGTATGTCAGGAAAAATACCCCATTATGGTCACTAGATGGAGCTGATCATCATAGGAAATCACTTTGCTATATTATGGCCAGAATATGTAATGACTGGATGAGTGATTGTCACATTCATCCCATGAATTTTCTATAAGTAGACCCATAAGTTTCCTTCATCAGACATGTCTTCATACTAATACCTGAGATCATACTCATACACTTATAATTACCAAAACAGCACACAGACCCCCCGCGGTTCTTCTATGTATTTGGGGGACCTTTGGAGGGTCTGTGTACTGTTTAAAAAAAAAAAAAGAAGCCGACAATGAAATGTAATTTTTTGTCAATTTAAACTGATTCATTTTTTCTTTGTAAATGTCACTTTTTCTGTAGCCCGTCCTACAGCAAGAATGAGAAATGTATAGAGACTCCAAACACATATCAGACCCTCTGAGTGTAAGATGGTTATTAAGGGGGGGACCTCACACAAAACAAAGTGTGTGCCCCCCCAGAAAATCCATACCAGACCCTTAATCCAAACATGCAGCCTGGCTGACCAGGAAAGGGGGAGGGGCGAGTGTGTGCACTGTGGCAAAGCACCTTGTCCTCATGTTGATGAGGACAAGGGTCTCATCCCCACAACCCTGGCCTGGTGATTTTGGGGGTCTGGGGGGGCTTATCAGAATTTGGAATTGCCCAGATACCGCCCCTAAATGAATGAGTTTGGGGTACATAGGAGTACATAGCACCTCTACTGATTCACAAAAAGGAAGTTAAACAATAAAAACACTCAATGCCCTTTATTTAAAAAAAATCCTCCAAAAACATCTCGTAAATCCATCATCAATCCCGATGCCAACCTCCCGCTGACTCCCCAATAACCCCCAATGACCCGCCACACAGGAGCAATCTCCGATGGTAACACTCGCTGACTGATAGCGTCCTGAGCTGTCATCAGCTCTATTTAGAGGAAGTGGTGGGGATAGTGATGACATCATTGCCCAGATATGGTCATATTCAGTCAATGATGTCATGAGGTGAAGTCAGCGATTGCTAAGGACGCAGCTGTTGCTTCCCTAGAAACCAGTGACAGCCAGAAGCCGTCACATTCATCTGCACCAAATGCCGTAAACGTTGGATGTTCAGAAGAATGTGGGAGGAGCCAGTGTTCATTCAATCTTCTGTTCAGACACGAAGCTCCTCCCTAATGCAGATTATTGTCAGTGTGTGGAAGTGATTGTATCTGGCAGACAGGGATCTGTATGTGTGTGTATCACTACCCGTCACCCCACTCACATCACACACTTCATCCAATCTGCCCTAATTCATGTGTGTGGGGGTGGGGGGGAGTGGAAGAAGTCATCACACCAGGATTTTAGATTGAAAGAACGCTTGGGGGATCTTCTGAAGTGTGTGGGGATCACTTGTCGGCTCCACACTCCTTAGATTGCATCAGATTGTATGAAAGATTTGTATCTGCCTGTGTGTGTCCAGCCAGATAAATGTAGGAGAGTCTCCCTCCAGTGGTGGTCAGCAGTATTGCAGGCTGTGAGAACTGTATCATAGCTGGTTTTATCTTCCCAGAGAAAGCTCTGCCCTCATTCCTCCTCCACCAACCAAGGATCTCCCTCCAGTTTGCAAGTCACCAAGGGCATAATTTCCCCGACATCCATTGTTGGTGTCAGTGAGGTAAAAAATAAAACATTGTTGGCGTCAATATGATAAAATAAGTGCCTTCTTTGGTGTCCGTGGTATAAAATAAGTTCCATAATAGGTGTCAGTGAGATAAATAATATATAACATTCTCCACAATGCAGAGCAATCCCATCTAATAAAGTGACAGTCCTTCATTCAAAACAATATAATGGTCCTTCAATGTCCAATACATCGATGTTTCCTCCACCATGTGATGTGATTTATCTGTTCCTTCCCCTTCTATCACACTTGGTGACACATGAACACACCCAGTGATAATATGTGATCACCTTGTAAATGGACCTAAATACAGATCAAGGTCAGAACCCACCTGAGGCCCCCTGAGGAAGTTCTGGTACAGGAGGGTAATGCGCACAGGATTTGGAGACGCTCTGTGGGTTATCACTGGCTGTATTAATCACTATGACCCATGTTTATTCATGCTTTAGTACACTATATTATCAAAAGAATTGGGACACCTGCCTTTACACGCACATTAACTTTTTTGGCATCCCGGTCTTAGTCCATAGGGTCATTATTAAGTTGGCCCACCCTTTGCAGCTTCTACTCTTCAGGGAAGGCTGTCCACAAGGTTTAGTTGTGTGTCTATGGGAATGTTGGACCATTTCTCCAGAAGCGCATTTGTGAGGTCAGGCACTGATGTTGGACGAGAAGGCCTGGCTTGCAGTCTCCGCTCTAACTCATCCCAAAAGTGTTCTATCAGGTTGAGGTCAGGACTCTGTGCAGGTCAGTCAAGTTCCTCCACCCCAAACTCGGTGCACAATAATATTGGAACAGGAAGAGGCCATCCCCAAACTGTTCCCACAAAGTTGGGAGCATGAAATTGTCCAAAATGTCTTGGTTTGCTGACGCCTTCATTAGAACTAAGGGGCCAAGCCCAACCCCTGAAAAACAACCCCACACCATAACCCCCCTCCACTAAATGATTTGTACCAGTACACAAAGCAAGGTCCATAAAGACATGGATGAGCAAGTTTGGGATGGAGGAACTTGACTGGTCCTGACCTCAACCCGATCGAACACCTTTGGGATGAATTAGAGCAGAGACTGCGAACCAGGCCTTCTCATCCAACATCAGTGCCTGACCTCACAAAATGTGCTTCTGGAAGAATGGTCAAACAGTCCCATAAACACACTCCTAAACCTTGGGGACAGCCTTCCCAGAAGAGTTGAAGCTGTTATAGCTGCAAAGGGTGGGCCAACTCAATATTAAACCCTACGGACTAAGACTGGGATGCCATTAAAGTTCATGTGCGTGTAAAGGCAGACGTCCTTATACTTTTGGTAATATAGTGTATATCGGATCTCACAGCTTCTAGCTCTGTAACCCGCTATATCATTCTCAGTAAACGTCACACAGACAAGACAGACATTGTGAAGGTGATGTCCTTCATTTCAAGGATCTACTTACCTCTCTACACCCCAAAATGTACTCGGCCAATGAAAAGCCAACACGGTACAACACTTCATCCACGTCTTTGGTGTCTCTGATCTCCTTATGAACTGTTTCTTACATGATGAAGATCAGCCATGGAGTATATCTTTTTTTTATTTATTTTTTATTCTTTTTATTGAAGTTTTGACATTGCATAACAAGGCAACAGCTTACAAAAGATGTCATTAAACATACAAATTGAAAACAAACACGAAAAATTACTAGCAAACAGTAAAAAAGTAGCCTCGTCAACTTATGCCAATCTGAGGAAACCTCAAAGGTGAGAGACCCGTGACCAGTGAAGTAAGGGCACCCCACACAAAAAATGTACATAGATATCAACATTACCCCGCCCCACCCCCCACCAATCACATTAAGGAACATACAGTCAGTTAGCATGAAAAAAAAATTGGGGATGATATCAACCCCTCTGGAGAAGAGGGAATATATCATAAATGTACAGCAATGGACTTGGGTTTACTTACTCCTCAATCAGAAATGGTAACAACAAAAAAGAACCACCCACCCCACATATTGTCAAACTTAGTAAAAGCCCCCCTACTCTGTTAGAAAGTTTTTCTTTAATCTAATATTCATCTATTAACAAATGAATGAATGGATTGGGTCTTTGAGAATAATTAACTTATTATATATATCATTATATATTCTAAATATGGAAAAAGTGAAATATAATAGGATTTTTTGTACTCCTTTTCCTTTTCTCTGTCGTCCATGGACGGACACAGCTCCTTATTCTTGACCATTGGGTTATGTTCCTGTTCTATAGGAGAGGACAAGGCAGAACATGTTAGATATTTAAACACATGTTACTTTAACAGAGTTGAACAGCCCCGCCCAGGGGGCGGTCCCTCCAGACATAACCCTCCACCCTGCAGTCAGCAGCTCAGTTCGTAAAAAGCAGTACAAACCAAAAAAGGAGGAGTGGGTGCTGTATCCGTCCATGGACGACAGAGAAAAGTGTTTAACGGTGAGTACAAAAAATCCTATTTTCTCTTTTCATCCATAAACGGATACAGCTCCTTATTCTTGACCATTGGGACGTCCCAAAGCAGTGTCAAAAAACGAGGGGTGGGCACAGCAATCAAAAAAAAACAATTTCACCCCAAACAAGCAGAGCTCCTCAACGGAGGAGATGCAACCTCAAACAGCCGCCTGCAAAACTTTGCGGCCGAAGCTAGCATTCGAAGATGCACTCACATCAACCTTGTAAAATTTTGAGAAAGTGTGAACGGACGACCAGGTCGCCGCCTTACACACTTGTGATACAGACGCTTGATGTCGGAAGGCCCAAGAGGCACCAATAGCCCTGGTCGAATGCGCCGTGACAGGAAAGTGAGGCGTCCGCCCCTTAAGGGCATAGGCCTGGATGACGGTATGCCTGATCCACCGAGAAATGGTGGCCGACAAAACCGCCAGGCCCTTCTGCAGACCAGACACTGACACAAACAGTGAGTCGGACATCCGGAACGGAGCCGTAGCAGACAGGTACACCCACAAGGCACGTACCACGTCTAAAGAATGTAGCACAACCTCCTTGGAATGCGATGGCCGAGGACACAAGGATGGAAGTACATTGTCCGCATTCAGGTGAAAGGCCGAAACCACCTTCGGAAGAAAAGAAGGCTGTGGGCGTAGCACCGCTTTGTCCTTATGGAGGACCAAATATGGGGACTTGCAAGACAAGGCCGTCAATTCAGAAACCCTCCTGATGGATGTGATGGCTACCAGGAAGGCCACCTTCTGAGAGAGCGTCAAAAGAGGAATTTCCCATATGTACTCAAAGGGAGGTTTCTGAAGCGCGGAGAGCACCAGATTCAAATCCCACGGAGGTAGTGGTGGTCGCACCGGGGGAACCACATGTCAGACCCCTTGCACAAACGTACTTACCAGTGAATGAGCCGCCAGGGGTCGCTGGAAGAAAACAGCTAAGGCTGAAATCTGCCCCTTAATGGTGCTTAAGGCAAGTTTCTGATCTACTCCACGCTGTAAAAACAGCAGGATCCTGAAAACCGAGTAAGCCTGTGGACACCATTCCATCTCCTCACACATAGAGATGTAGGCTCTCCACGTGCGATGGTAGATCTTCCTAGAAGAAGATTTCCGTGCCCTCAACATGGTGGAAATGACCGAATCCGACAGGCCTCGGTCCCTTAGTACCTGGCTTTCAATAGCCATGCCGTTAAAGCCAGCGACTGTAAAGCAGGATGAAGAATGGGACCTTGCGATAAAAGGTCCTCCCTTATTAGCAGTCGCCAGGGCACATTCGCCACCAGCCACACGAGGTCGGCGTACCAGGGACGCCTGGGCCAATATGGGGCGATTAGAATCACCAGAATTCCCTCGGACTCTACTCTGCGGAGTAGACGAGGAAGCAACTTCAGTGGGGGAAAGGCATAAATCAGCCGATACTGACCCCACGGAGCCACCGACGCGTCTGCCCAGGGATCTCTGGACCTGGCCACGAACCTCGACACTTTGCGATTGAGTCAAGAGGCCAGGAGATCCACGTCTGCGGCAAAATGCCCCATCTCCGGCAAAGGAGTTGAAAAACCTCTGGATGTAACGACCATTCCCAGTGGTCCAGCATCTGGCGACTCAGATAGTCCACGCCAGGAATGTAAACTGCCAATAGGGCCGGCACGTTCCTTTCCACCCACCGTAGGATGTGAGCGACCTCCGACTCTGCAGCTGAGCTTCTTGTTCCTCCTTGATGGTCGACGTATGCCACAGCCGTGGCGTTGTCTGATTGTATCCTGACTGGACGCCCTCTTAGTCTCTGAGACCACTTGGAGAGACACAGCCTGATCGCCCGGAGTTCCAGAACATTGATCGGCAATTGGGATTTGGTCGGAGTCCAGCGGCCCTGGGCCGCCTGAACCCCCCAGACTCCCCCCCAACCGGTCAGGCTGGCGTCCATCGTCATCACAGTCCAATGAATGGGGAGGAACGACTTCTCGGACCGAAGAGCCGGGGATCTCAGCCACCAACTCAGCGAGGACCTGACAAGATGACTTATCTGAATCTGATGATCCAGAGACACCGGAGATTTGTTCCATTTGGAGAGAATCTCCTTCTGCAAGACCCGAGTGTGGAATTGGGCATACGGTACTGCTTCTAAAGAGGCTACCATGAGGCCCAGGACTTGCATGCAAAAACGGAGAGATGACCATTTGCAGGATGTCAACAACCTCACCGCAGTTTGGAGTGTCTGCAACTTCTCCAAGGGAAGAAAGACTCTGGCCTCCGAGGAGTCCAGAATCAACCCCAGGTACTCTAGGCGCTGGGTCGGTACCAACACCGAATTCTGGAGGTTCAGTATCCAACCAAACTCCCGGAGGGTCTGACTGGCTATAGACACGTCCTCCTCTAAATCTGAGCTTGAAGCAGCTCTCAGAAGAAGGTCGTCCAAATAACCTACGATAGCAATGCCGCGCTGTCACAGCAAAGCTAGAATCGGGGCGAGCACCTTGGTGAAAACTCTTGGTGCCGATGCTAGGCCAAAGGGAAGAGCCACAAATTGATAGTGTTCTTCACCGATCGCAAAGCGCAGGAACCTCTGATGCCTAACGCAGATGGGGACATGTAAGTATGCGTCCTTGATATCCAAGGATGCCAGGAAGTCCCCCGGATGGAGCGCAGCAACCACCAAACTAATCGATTCCATCCGTAATTTTTTCATCTTTATAAAGGCATTGAGGGCCTTGAGGTCCAAGATTGGACGGACTCCGTCCTTCTTTGGGACCACAAACAGATTTGAGTAGAAACCCTGAAACCTGTCCTGTGATGGTATGGGTATGATCACCCCAAACCTCAACAAGTCTTGCACTGCCCCCTGGAGGGCTGCCCGACGAACCGGAAGCAGAAGCAGATTTGAGGGAAAAAAATCTGTTTGGTGGACAAGAAAGGAACTCTATCTTCTACCCCAAGGTGACAACCTCGCAGACCCACTGGTCGGAGAGCAGGGAGGTCCACCGAGCTGCAAACCCGCAAAGCCATCTCCCCACCCTGGAGTCGGGCGGGGGCAAAACTTCATGCGGTAGCAGGCTTGTTGGGCTTGCACACCCAGGGACGCTTCTGTCCCCCAGCTGGACCTTTGTCCGCTTGAGAGGGTCTGCCGGCAGGTCCTGACTGACGAAAATACCGCTTCTGTGTGGAAAAGGAGGGCCCCGGCTTACGCCGCGGCTCCTTCCCTTCAGTGGACTGAGGGAGAAGTGTGCTCTTACCTCCAGCGACATCCTTAATGATGTCGTCCAGTGAGGCACCAAAAAGCCTCCCACCTTTGAAAGGCAAATCTGCCAGAGTTTTCTTAGAAGCTTGGTCAGCGGACCAGCATTTTAGCCATATTAGGCGGCGCAATACCACCGCAGATGCGGAGGCCCTGGAGATCAAAGGGGCTGCATCCAGGGTTGCATCACAGATGTACACAAGTCCCTGTACCAACTGTTCGGCCAGTGACACACATTCTGGAGGGAGCTGATGCTCCTCTACAGTCTGGTGCAATATTTTTGCCCATTCGGTGTGCGTCTGGGACACCAAGGTAGCAGCCAATATAGGCCGCAATATTCACAAATACTAAAAAATGCGCTACCAACAAATACGTGCAAAAATCAAAGTGCAGACTGAAATACAATTAATACAAAAAAAGCCCCAAGAAAAAATATCAATTGGTGTCCTAATAAACACAAAAAGAAAAAACTGTGAAGTGACTGTAAATAGGTTGTGAGGTGACTCGTTGCATTCAAAACTTCATAAAAAAGGAAATTGTAGCAGGGAAGGGTTGGAATCTTCCTCCAAAGGTTATCCAGCCAGATGAGACAAAATGGAAAGAGTGGGGGCTTACCGACTCCGGTGGATCTCTATTACGGAGATCATACAGGCTCAGCACATCAGAAGCATCCGTCCTGCAGCAGGTCCGCCCTCTCCCTTGGATCGTTCAGGGACACGATTTCCTTCAAGGCGCGGGTGGTCCTCCCAATGTACTGGAGCCCGCAGGGACAACTTAGGAGGTATATCACCCAGTGGTGTATTTAGGTTTTGTGCTGCCCTAGGCCTGGCCTCCTAAGTTGTCCCTGCGGGCTCCAGTACATTGGGAGGACCACCCGCGCCTTGAAGGAAATCGTGTCCCTGAACGATCCAAGGGAGAGAGCGGACCTGCTGCAGGACGGATGCTTCTGATGTGCTGAGCCTGTATGATCTCCGTAATAGAGATCCACCGGAGTCGGTAAGCCCCCACTCTTTCCATTTTCTGTCATCTGGCTGGATAACCTTTGGAGGAAGATTCCAACCCTTCCCTGCTACAATTTCCTTTTGTATGAAGTTTTGAATGCAACGAGTCACCTCACAACCTATTTACAGTCACTTCACAGTTTTTTCTTTTTGTGTTTATTAGGACACCAATTGATATTTTTTCTTGGGACTTTTTTTGTATTAATTGTATTTCAGTCTGCAATTTGATTTTTGCACGTATTTGTTGGTAGCGCATTTTTTAGTATTTGTGAATATTTCTGTATAGCTGTATATTCCAGCTATTTTTTTTAGATGCAGCACCCATCACTCATGTTTCATTAATATAGTTTCTTATAAGGATCATTACTTTGAAGTAGTTATTTATCTGCACTAGTTTTTTTTTCATTTTTTATTTTTTTGCAGCACAGGGGATGCGCAAATTTTTCCACGCTTTACAATATAGGCCGCAATGCTGACCCCAGCATGGTGAACATGGAGCGGCTCACCGCTTCGGCCCTCCTATCAGTAGGGTCCTTAAAAGCAGGGGTCCCCTCCACCGGGATAGTGGTTACTTTATTTAACCGAGAGACCGGGGGATCCACGACCGGAGAAGCCCATTTTTTCAAAAGGCTCTCTTCAAATGGGTAATGAACCGCCATGCGCTGAGGGACCGCAAAGGACCTCTGAAGCCGTTCCCATTCCTTATCTATGAACTTGTCAAAGAAATCAACATAAGGAAAACCCTTAACAGAGCGGGTCGGTTTGTGCGACCCAAAAGGGACTGACCCTGCTGTGGAAGTCCCAGCTGTATCTTCCAACTTGTGAGTGTCCCTCACAGCATTGATAAGCGCACTCACAAGTGCCCTGTCTTGAGCTGACCCGGACGAGGGGTCCTCCTCACAGGGAAGGTCCAGGTCCACCTCTTCTGACATACCAGAACCGGGGTCCTGAGCCGCAGCCAGGCCCGAGTCTGAGTCAGAACATCCCCAGGCGATGGCGGGGGAGGGGGCGCTTAGTACCCCCTTTACGCTTGCACGCCGCTTCCACCCTGGCAACAAATGACTCCAGGACTGCCGACAAAGCGTCCATAGGAACCGCAGGTGCAGGTGCACCGGTTGCTGCCTCTGGAATGTTTGGGGAAAAAATGCCAGCTTCTGACTCCATATTTGCCCACTGACAGCCCTTAGGGACTAAAGCCTAGTACACACGGCCGAGAATCCCATCAGGAAAAAAACTTTGTTTTTCCTGACGAGATTCCTGGCAAGCTTTTCTTGCCAAGCCATGCATACAGATGGCCTTTTGAATGGCAAGAACGCAGTGACGTCATCGACTACGACGAGAATGCGCTCGTCACATTCGATGCCGTCGCCGCCATCTTGCTTCACCCTACACTGCCCTTGTAAGCTACCGCGCATGCGTCAAAGTCTCATCGAGCATGCGCGGGCTTACCGGAGGACAGGTAAGCTTGTAGCCGCATACACGCACACAGTTTTCTCATCGGGAAACAGGGCGAGGAGAATCCCGACGAGAAAATAGAGAGCAGGTTCTCTATTTTTCTCGTCGAGATTCCCGTCAGTTTTCTCGACGAGAAAACATACACGACCGGTTTTCTCGGCAAAAAGCTCTGCCAGCAGTTTTCTTGATGCTTTCTTGCCGAGAAAACCGGTCGTGTGTACGAGGCCTTAGTCAAGACACCTGACACCCAAATTTGTCCACCCTCCTTGCTGCACTGACCGGGGGGGTTACCCAGGGGACTCACCGCCTAGCAAGAGACTGTCCAGCGCTGCTGCCCGCTCTCCATCCACACATAGCGTGTGACTGAGGAACTCTGTGAGGTGAATGGCGCCGTTCGCGCTGTTCAGGAAGCCAGTCAGCACTAGAGGCCAAAACCCACTCCAAAATGGCCGCCGGGTGCCTCAGAGAAAAGCGCGCGGTCCATAAGAAAATGGCCATCCGCAATGCAGACCTGTGTCATAGCGCGGCCACCAATGGGATTTGCAATGTGTTAGATTTTGAATTTATTACTATTTTAAGTGATAAAAGTTTCTGTACTCTTTATTGAAACATGTTCATTTTGAAGGTTGCTGAGGACAAGAGAAAGGTCATTTGACATCTATTCTAAGGAACTATGTCAGGACAATGGGTGAAGTTATGTTACTTAATATACACAAGTGGGTGTTACTTCTGTGAACAGTAGCGTCACCTTCTTTGGAGTGATGCTAAATCTAAATAATGCTGACATAACATTATTAAACTGTATAAGAACCCAAGGGTTTTGAACATGAGGTAGGAAGATCGGGGGAAGGGACCCCATACACTATGGAGGTAGTACCATCTGACACCTCATTTCTCCTTTGGAAGCAACCACCTTACCATGTGTAACCAGCTGTCATTATGTAAGCATTGACTTTTGCTTGTCTTTCTGAAGAATAAAACAACCTTTTTTGAAGTTAACCTGGCTCTATTGAATCTGGAACAAAACGCCTGGGAAGGGGACACTAATTGTTTTCACAAGTGTCTCCCCCATTCCCTTACCCTTTCTACACAATGCAATACACAGGCCCCAGAAAAATGGCGCCGGCGCTTCAAACAAAATGGCGCCGACACTTCAAAAAATGGCGCCCAGCAAGCGAGGTGGACGAGAAGGCCGCAGCGGAGGCTTCCAAGAATTTAACTACCCCCCACAGAGAGCGGGCCTGGACACCCCCACAGCCCCCCGCCGGGACCTGGAGCCCCCCTAAAGGTATTACCCGGTCGCAGCGAGTCCAGCAAGGGGAGGAGGAAAAAGGGTGACATAGGGAGAGAGGGGAGGGCAGGAGAACCCCTAATGACACCCTTAGAAATGCCCAGCTGTTCCATCCCACCGAAGCAGGAGGAACTGTACTTACCCGTCCTTGCGAGGACCTGCTGGTACGTTCCTGACAGACCTACAACCGAGCAGTACGGAGTAGCTGTCGGCCCGGTCCACTGTGACTGAGACAGCAAGCAGTCCAGTCATATGTGGACCCTGGAGCAAAGCTCTCCGGCCACCCCTGTGTGGCCGACCCCGCACGTAGCTAAGGCCTGCTCAAGCTCAATGGCCGGACTGGGGAGACTACAAGGATCTATAATATCCAGCCTGTCACCCGGCCGGCAGTTGATAAAAGATTTCTTAAAAGAAAATCATAAAGAAATTAAATAAAAATTTCTTACGGACCCTGGGTCCAAAGGGAGTCAGGTCCTTCTCCTCTACTAGGCAGAAAAAACTGAGCTGACTGCAGGGTGAAGGGTTATGTCCAGAGGGACCACCCCCTGGGCGGGGCTGTTCAACTCTGTTAAAGTAACATGTGTTTAAATATCTAACATGTTCTCCGTAGTCCTCTCCTATACAACAGGAACATAACCCAATGGTCAAGAATAAGGAGCTGTGTCCGTCCATGGACGAAAAGAGAAATATCGATTTTTATATATTTATGTAAAGGATTGTTTGAAGCTTCAAATACTAGTTTTCTAAAGAGCTCAAAACATATGTAAGTAATTAGGAAACTTTGAGTTAGTCTCACCTACCCCCATGGCAAATGAAAGAGATAAGGTTACATCCTTTTTGAAGATACAAAAGTTTTAGTTAAGGTTATAAGTTCTTAAATATTATAATACTTCTTGATTAAGATGTTAATACATAGTGTAATATTTAGCATTTGAATCAGATATTTAGTAATCTTATATTGAACAAGTTAAATGATTCTTATTTCAGATACTCACATAGTTCATAGCCCAACCCTCAGGAATTTAATGTATAGGGAGTAATCACCCCCACCCTTGTGAATGATGCTTGAAATTTGCGGGCTTTCTGTGGAACTACAAGGAACGTTAAATCACTTCTTTGAAAGCAAAGGTGACACGTGCAGACACGCGGAGACTCAAGGAAACTTCACGCACATGGACATTTGGCTGAGATAGCCACACACACACAAAGATATATTTATACAATCTTCATTTCAAGAATAAGAAACTTATTGATGCTATTTTTTATATTCTACATTTTGATGTTGTTCTTGTAATATTTTGTTATTTTATTATTAAATCAATTTTGGAGTTTTTACACGAGAACTGAACAGATTTTCTTAGAACTTTCCTATCAATATGAATTATTGAATATTGATTAATAATACAGTAATATATCGATTTATTTCATACTCCAATATGTAGCTTTATACAGAGGGACTGCTTTATTTACCAATGATTTCCATGCCTGTAAAGGGACCAACGGCTGGACAATCCCAAAAGACATGTAGGAAATCCACAGCCGATGTGGAACAAACAAAGGGAGGACTGATTTCTAAACAGCTTGGCTAGTCTAGCTGGTGTAAAATATACCCTATGCAAAAATGTTAAGTGTATTCAGGGGGTCTCTGGCGGAGACTAATCTAGTGATTGGGGCTTCCCAGACGTCTTCCCACTCCTCCAATTCTGGAGCCACTGTTTCCCAAATCATTCTACAGGGTCGTAGCAGCAAAGAAGTCTCTGTAAATAGTGGACAGTGGTTTGACTACTGAATCATCCCTCAGCAATGACTCCATGTCACTAGCTTCAAGGGTTATGTGACCGGTGCCAAATTAGGACTGAAAGGAGTGACGTAGTTGTAAAAACCTGAAGAAATGTGTTAAAGGGCCTCAGGAAGCCATTGACTACAATATGTTGCAACGTCTTGACACCATATTTTTCCCAGACTATTGGATCAGGGTGTGAGTAAAAATGGGGCAAGTTTGGGATTCTTCCACTGCTGTAAAAGGGGGGAAAACTTAGAGGGAGTCTTCGATGTACTGCCAGAGACCACACCCCACATCTTTAATACAGAACGCATAGAACTAGTGAGATCATGGGGAGATTTGGAACCCCTGTATAGTAAATGTGTCCTGGCTTCATAGGATCCCAAGCAAGCCGCTTCCCTGAACACGGCGGCATCATCAAAAGGGGGTTTTAACCAGCGATGCGCAAAAAACAATTGACCTGCCAGGAAGTACTTAAAAAACGTTGGAATTGCCAAACCTCCCTCCCTGGCTGTTGTAGCATAGCCTTCTTGAGACGGGAAGTCTTCAAAAAAATTAAGAAATAATACTATCAATGGACTTAAAATCTGCTTTTGGGATCCAAATTGGGGAATTTCTAAATATATATAATAATGAAGGCAAGATTTTCATCTTAATGAGGGTAATTGTACAGATTAATGACAGTGGGAGATTCTGCAAAGCATTTAGCCTAGAATATTAAGAAGTGGGGAAACATTTAGAGCAATAAAATCCATCAGCTAATTAGTGACAAACAAGTCTAGGTATTTAACCTGATAGACCCACTGGCGAGGGGTCATCAAGACCACCCCCGACGCCAGATGTGAGAGCAAGGGGAGAACTTGAGACTTAGACCAATTTACTTTCAGGCCGCACACTACAGAGAAGCTGTCCAAGGTAGACAACGCTGCTTGCAGTGATGGACCCATGTCCCCTAAAAGAGGGACTATGTCGTGTACATATAAGGCTGTGGTTTCATTAAGGCTGCCTATCCAAATTCCCTGGATGTGAGGGGAAGAGCGTAGGGCTATTGCCAATGGCTCCATCAGGAGGACAAATAGCCACAGGGAGAGGGGACATCCCTGCCTGGTTTAAAGGCCCCAGAGACCCGACCATAAATTCTGAGAGCTGCCACCAGATGGTCATAAAGTATGGAAATCAATTCAAAAAATACTGGACCAAACCCCATGCTGCCTAAAACCTGCAGCCATGGAGTATATCTGAGGTGTATATCTGGGTGTGATGTCCAGCAAAATTCATATAACAGACATTTCCCGCACTTAAGTCACTAATACACCTCAAGGGTTTTGTCGGATCCCTGATGTACAGGAAGACAGGACTTCAGTGAGTAACAATTCCTTCACTCAGGACAGCAAAGGGGCTTCTCCCCCGTGTGAGATCTCTGATGTCTGTAAAGATCGGACATTCGTGAAAAAACATTTCCTACACTCAGCACAGGAATACGGCTTCTCCCCCGTGTGAGATCTCTGATGTGTGTAAAGACTGGACTTCTGTGAAAAACATTTCCCACACTTGGAACAGGAATATGGCTTCTCCCCCGTGTGCAGTCGCTGATGTGTGTAAAGACTGGATTTCAGTGAAAAACATTTCCTGCACTCAGGACAGGAATATGGCTTCTCCCCTGTGTGAGATCTCTGATGTGTGTAAAGACTGGACTTCTGTGAAAAACATTTCCCGCACTCAGGACAGGAATGTGGCTTCTCCCCTGTGTGAGATCTCTGATGTTTCTGTAGATTGGATTTATCTGAAAAACATTTCCCGCACTCAGGACAGGAAAACGGCTTTTCCCCCGTGTGAGATCTCTGATGCTTGACAAGACCTGATTTTGTTAGAAAACTTTTTCCGCACACAGGACAGGAATACGGCTTTTCCCCTGTGTGAAATCTCTGATGTGTGTATAGATTGGATTTATCTGAAAAACATTTCCCACACTCAGAACAGAAATACGGCTTCTCCCCTGTGTGAGATCTTTTATGCACAATAAGACTGGATTTAGAATGGAAACCCTTCCCGCACTCAGTACAGAAAAACCTCTTCTCTGTTGGAAGGACGGCACCGTCCCTCACAGTCTGAGGTTCCTCATTATAAGAGGAATACGATGGTCCGGCACCGTCCCGCACAGTCTGAGGTTCCTCAGGATAAGAGGAATACGATGGTCCGGCACCGTCCCGCACAGTCTGAGGTTCCTCATTATAAGAGGAATACGATGGTCCGGCACCGTCCCGCACAGTCTGAGGTTCCTCAGGATAAGAGGAATACGATGGTCCGGCACCGTCCCGCACAGTCTGAGGTTCCTCAGGATAAGAGGAATACGATGGTCCGGCACCGTCCCGCACAGTCTGAGGTTCCTCAGGATAAGAGGAATACGATGGTCCGGCACCGTCCCGCACAGTCTGAGGTTCCTCAGGATAAGAGGAATACGATGGTCCGGCACCGTCCCGCACAGTCTGAGGTTCCTCAGGATAAGAGGAATACGATGGTCCGGCACCGTCCCTCACAGTCTGAGGTTCCTCAGGATAAGAGGAATACGATGGTCCGGCACCATCCCACACAGTCTGAGGTTCCTCAGGATAAGAGGAATACGATGGTCCGGCACCGTCCTGCACAGTCTGAGGTTCCTCAGGATAAGAAGAATACGATGGTCCGGCACCGTCCCGCACAGTCTGAGGTTCCTCAGGATAAGAGGAATACGATGGTCCGGCACCGTCCCGCACAGTCTGAGGTTCCTCAGGATAAGAAGAATACGATGGTCCGGCACCGTCCCGCACAGTCTGAGGTTCCTCAGGATAAGAGGAATACGATGGTCCGGCACCGTCCCGCACAGTCTGAGGTTCCTCAGGATAAGAGGAATACGATGGTCCGGCACCGTCCCGTACAGTCTGAGGTTCCTCAGGATAAGAGGAATACGATGGTCCGGCACCGTCCCGCACAGTCTGAGGCTCCTCAGGATAAGAGGAATACGATGGTCCGGCACCGTCCCGCACAGTCTGAGGTTCCTCATTATAAGAGGAATACGATGGTCCGGCACCGTCCCGCAGTCTGAGGTTCCTCAGGATAAGAGGAATACGATGGTCCGGCACCGTCCCGCACAGTCTGAGGTTCCTCAGGATAAGAGGAATACGATGGTCCGGCACCGTCCCGCACAGTCTGAGGTTCCTCAGGATAAGAGGAATACGATGGTCCGGCACCGTCCCGCACAGTCTGAGGTTCCTCAGGATAAGAGGAATACGATGGTCCGGCACCGTCCCGCACAGTCTGAGGTTCCTCAGGATAAGAGGAATACGATGGTCCGGCACCGTCCCGCACAGTCCGAGGTTCCTCAGGATAAGAGGAATACGATGGTCCGGCACCGTCCCGCACAGTCTGAGGTTCCTCAGGATAAGAGGAATACGATGGTCCGGCACCGTCCCGCACAGTCTGAGGTTCCTCAGGATAAGAGGAATACGATGGTCCGGCACCGTCCCGCACAGTCTGAGGTTCCTCAGGATAAGAGGAATACGATGGTCCGGCACCGTCCCGCACAGTCTGAGGTTCCTCAGGATAAGAGGAATACGATGGTCCGGCACCGTCCCGCACAGTCTGAGGTTCCTCAGGATAAGAGGAATACGATGGTCCGGCACCGTCCCGCACAGTCCGAGGTTCCTCAGGATAAGAGGAATACGATGGTCCGGCACCGTCCCGCACAGTCTGAGGTTCCTCAGGATAAGAGGAATACGATGGTCCGGCACCGTCCCGCACAGTCTGAGGTTCCTCAGGATAAGAGGAATACGATGGTCCGGCACCGTCCCGCACAGTCTGAGGTTCCTCAGGATAAGAGGAATACGATGGTCCGGCACCGTCCCGCACAGTCTGAGGTTCCTCAGGATAAGAGGAATACGATGGTCCGGCACCGTCCCGCACAGTCTGAGGTTCCTCAGGATAAGAGGAATACGATGGTCCGGCACCGTCCCGCACAGTCTGAGGTTCCTCAGGATAAGAGGAATACGATGGTCCGGCACCGTCCCTCACAGTCTGAGGTTCCTCAGGATAAGAGGAATACGATGGTCCGGCACCGTCCCGCACAGTCTGAGGTTCCTCAGGATAAGAGGAATACGATGGTCCGGCACCGTCCCGCACAGTCTGAGGTTCCTCAGGATAAGAGGAATACGATGGTCCGGCACCGTCCCGCACAGTCTGAGGTTCCTCAGGATAAGAGGAATACGATGGTCCGGCACCGTCCCGCACAGTCCGAGGTTCCTCAGGATAAGAGGAATACGATGGTCCGGCACCGTCCCGCACAGTCTGAGGTTCCTCAGGATAAGAGGAATACGATGGTCCGGCACCGTCCCGCACAGTCTGAGGTTCCTCAGGATAGGAGGAATACGATGGTCCGGCACCGTCCCGCACAGTCTGAGGTTTCTCAGGATAAGAGGAATACGATGGTCCATCTACACTGTGTGGTGCCGGATGGACATTTGAGGTAGTCGGGTTTTCTCCTGGACTATACTGTGTGATGTCCTCATCTTCTACTTTACAGTCTGGAGACAAAGTGAGACAATCCTCTGAGGTTTTCCTCATCTCCCGTCCATCTACTAAAATAGAAATACAAAGATTATTACTAGACATGAGCTGATTGGTTCCCCTAAACCAGGACTCCGCCCACATCAGGCAGCTTTGTCTCTGAGGATCTTACAATTCCCCCCTCAAGGTAACTAGTAAATGGGTCCTCTGATCTCCTACCAGATCATTTCTTTATTCATGGACCTTAGTCAGAGAATGAGGAAACAACGAGAACTGTCTTTTATAGGAGTGACAGTGATGAGGGGATTATAGGACGAGTGTCCCCACCCCCTCTATCACTACATATTCCCAACACAAGAAGTCCTGCACTTCCTTATTTAGTCCATGATTTAGTCATGAATAACAGTGGGGCTGAGCCCCACCAGAGGTCAGAGAGTGAGGATGGGGGGAGAACAACCAAGATGAAGACTGGACTGATCCTGAAGACCACCAACATTGGGTTATTGACTCCTCCTCCATTATCACTTTATGTTTAAGGTTCAAAAGTTTGAGGATGTTATCACATTATTATCACCATGTAAAAGTCTGTGCTCCAATCAAATCATCAGATATAAAATGTCCAGCTGGTAGGAAATGGGTGTAGCAAAAAAGAATACATGCAGTGCTTTGAAAAAGTATTCATACCCCTTGAAATTTCCCAAATTTTGTCATGTTACAACCAAACACGTAAATGTATTTATTGGGATTTTATGTGATAGACCCACACAAAGTGGCACATAATTGTGAAGTGGAAGGAAAATGATAAATGATACAAATAAATATGTGAAAAGTGTGAGGGGGCATTTGTATTCAGCCCCCTTTACTCTGATACCCCTAACTGAAATCTAGTGCAACCAATTGCCTTCAGAAGTCACCTAATTAGTAAATAGAGTCCACCTGTGAGTAATTTAATCTCAGTATAAATACCGCTGATCTGTGAAGCCCTCAGAGGTTTGTTAGAGAACCTTAGTGAACAAACAGCATCATGAAGGCCAAGGAATACATGAGATAGGTCAGGGATAAAGTTGTGGAGAAGTATACAGCAGGGTTAGGTTATAAAAAAATCTCACAAGCTTTGAACACCTCATGGAGCTCTGTTCAATCCATCATCGGAAAATGGAAAGAGTATGGCACAACTGCCAACCTACCAAGACATGGCCATCCACCTAAACTGACCGGGCCGGGCAAGGAGAACATTCATCAGAGAAGCAGCCAAGAGGTCCATGGTAACTCTGGAGGAGCTGCAGAGATCCACAGCTCAGGTGGGAGAATCTGTCCACAGGACAACTATTAGTCGTGCTCTCCACAAATCTGCACTTTATGGAAGAGTGACAAGAAGAAAGACATTGGTGAAAGAAAGACATAAGAAGTCCTGTTTGCAGTTTGTGAGAAGCCATGTGGGGGACACAGAAAACATGTGGAAGAAGGTGCTCTGGTCAGATGAGACCAAAATTGAACTTTTGGCCTAAAAGCAAAAAACGCTATGTGTGGTGGAAAACTAACACTGCACATCACCCTGAACACACCATCCCCACCGTGAAACATAGTGGTGGCAGTATCATGTGGTGGGGATGCTTTTCTTCAGCAGGGACAGGGAAGCTGGTCAGAGCTGATGGGAAGATGGATGGAGCCAAATACAGGGCAAACAGAGGAAAACCTGTTAAGAGTCTGCAAAAGATTTGAGACTGGGGCGGAGGTTCACCTTCCAGCAGGACAACGACCCTAAACATACAGCCAGAGCTACAATGGAATGGTTTGGATCAAAGCATATTCATGTGTTAGAATGGTCCAGTCACAGTCCAGACCTAAATCACATTGAGAATCTGTGGCAAGACTTGAAAATTGCTGTTCAGAGACGCTCTCCATCCAATCTGACAGAGCTTGAGATATTTTACAAAGAAGAATGGGCAAAAATGTCCTTCTCTAGATGTGCAAATCTGGTAGAGACATCCCCAAAAGGACTTGCAGCTGTAATTGCAGAGAAAGGGGGTTCTACAAAGTATTGACTCCGGGGGGCGCCATACAAATGCCCCCCCCCCCCCACACACACACACACAGTTTTCACATATTTATTTGTATGATTTTCCTTCCACTTCACAATTATGTGCCACTTTTTGTTGGTCTATCACATAAAATCCTAAAAAAATACATTTACGGTTTTGGTTGTAACATGACAAAATGTGGGAAATTTCAAGGTGTATAAATACTTTTTCAAGGCTCTGTATATATGTTTATATATAGCAGTGGGTAGAGGGGAGAGAGCAGAAGTCAGGACTATCAGTAATCAGTGGAATCTTAAACAATTACATGAGACAAGTTGCAGAGGTCCCACACCGCTGCCTCCCATCTCCTGAGACTGCACTCAGTGACTTGGGTCTGAGACTATACAGACATATCCCTCCACCCGGCACAGCCAGCAGACAACAGAACAAGTAATCCTGGGAGAATTGTTCTGTCAGAGATCTTACTAGACTCATGTATGGGAAGGAGGTCCAAGATACATGTCCCAGGTGCCTAGGTCTAGTAATATCTATGATGACAATCAACATTTTGCTGCCAGCTGAACCCCAGAATCTCCATAAATCCAGTCTAGAGACATAAATTGTGTCTGCAGCACAGAGAAGGAAGATTATCCGAGAGAAATACAGGAATACAGGACGGGGAACACAGCTCAGGAAAGTGACCAGGATTTTACAGGCTGATATCACCCAGTCCCCGTCCTACTCTGGACCAATCAGTGAGCAGTATGGGTGGAGGAATGTATTTAGTGTTAATGACCCACCTGTGCTGATCTCTGTAGGAGTGTCCTCCTCTATAAATGTCCCCGTTATTCCATCCTCCTCCATAGACTGCTGATCATCCCTCACATACCTCTCTTCTTCTTCTTCTGCTTTAACCTCAACTTTTATATCTATCAGATCTTCACCCTAATCCAAGAAAAATAAATAAAACTTCATTGGTAAAATATAAGCTCAGCATCCACACATCACCTTCACAAGTCCATGTTGTAGATTCTCTGTCCCACCGACCTTGTAACAGTGAGGGATGGTGTGACCTTCCTGTGTGGAATCCCGGGAATACAGAGGACGGGGACACCTCTCTGGTGGGTTCCTGGTATTAGGTGGTTCCATCATATCCTTGTGTCCTTCTGATAACTCCTCCATCACTCCATACTCCTCATCCTCCTCTTTATACTCTTCTTTAACAATAATAATATAATCCCCGAGATTTTTACTCTGAAAGATATAAAAAAAAATACATCAATGGTAATCATCAATGCAGATAATGTACAGATCCTAATGATACTATCAGTGATCGTTCCTCATCTACCTGATGATGGTGGGGGATGGTGTGACCTTCCTGTGTGGAATCCCGGGAATACAGAGGACGGGGACATCTCTCTGGTGGGTTTCTGTAGCTGGGTCCATCTGTAGGAAACACACACACTGACTGAATACATTGTTTCTATGTGTGTATCAGATGATGGGGGATCTAGGTGGAGCCTCCGTACTGCTCTCTCCTTTACAATAAAGTCTCCTCTTACCCGGTGATGTGAGGGGCGGCTGATTGTCCATCATGACGTCCTTGTAGAGATCCTTGTGTCCTTCTATATAGTCCCACTCCTCCATGGAGAAATAGACAGTGACATCCTGACACCTTATAGGAACCTGACACACACAATGATACAGTCACCATCCAGACACATCCCTTGTCTGTTACTGGATAATGTCCCAGAATTCCCGGCACCGCTCACCTCTCCTCCATCATCTCTCTGGTGACTTCTAGAATCTTCTTTGTATTTCTCTATTCTATCAGGGAGGGAGGTGGAGGCAATGTGATGGTCATATGATCTCCAGTAAATGTGTATATAGACCGCACTGCCAAAAATGAAAATCAAGATTATTAAACAGTTTGCCACAAGTAAAAATTTAAAAAATAAAGAAATGAATGAAAATACAAGTAATGTCCAATGTATCAAAAAGACCCCTTCAAATATTAGTTGCTTGAAAAACAATGGCTGGTGCCATTAGTAACAGATAAACACGTGACCACTTCCATGTGACCCCACATGGATGTACACTCACCACAATGGATGGAAATTCTATTACAAGATAGGTCTCACTGTGCATTTTTTGGTTGGACCCGCTGTGTATCTTGTCACCAATTTGACCATTCACATTGTTGTGGAAATTTAATGAAGATGTATTTAATATGTATTGTCATAGTTTCGCCCAGTGTTAGTACTCCCAAAACCCGCTCTAAAGAGCTGACTGACGCTGGTTGAGTCCCGTCTGGTAGTGGAAAACTTCCTGGGGTTGGAGAGAGGTGTTTGCAGAGTGGGGATATGTCCGCCAGCGAAAGGGCCCCTGTGCATTGCACAGACGATCGTCTGAGGGGATATGTTCACTCTGCAAGGACATTATCGGTTATAGGCGGATGTACGCTCTTGTCTCTGCTGTGTCTGATCAGCACATGTCAGGACGCGTAGTGTACACCTGCAGATAACCTCCCATCCCTAGAAACGGTAGTATAATCCAGGTATGCGTTGTTCTCTAGAACAACGCAGAATAAGGATTCATAACCAACGGTAAATACGGGAGTCTTTGAGTTGTTATGGCCAGAGACAGAGTTCATGTTTGTTTAGCCATGCCGCTTCCTTTGATTGGTTGAACAACATGGCTTCCAGGTAAGGCATACACTCTGTCTCTGCTCAGACACGCCCATAGGACTCCTTTAGCCATTATTCATTGGTTGTTTGTATTAACTCATCCTGTTGGAAGGATTTTCTGTTAGGTAATTTCCTGTGTGAAGGTCATTTCCTGTGATGTCACTTTAATGGAGGAAGCGATTGGCTGTTGTAGTCATCACTTCCTGTTTGTGATTTCTTTTGTGGTCTCTGAATAAAAAGCCAAGCACACTGCTCGCTGGGGCAGTCATACGATGGAGCTGAGAATGTAAGCTGTGGTGATGTCTGTTTACTTGGGGGATATACGGGAAATAGAATGATGGGTAAGATGCATTATATCATTAGACAAAATGTGTGCTTATTAGCGCAGGAGATATGGTTAGGGTTGCCACCTCATCCCTTTAAACCCAAACACATATGAATTACACGGGTTTTGAGGCTAATTTAATGCAGATAAGGCACCAAGTGAGTTGAATTACCACCTTAATCAGCCGCAGAACCTGTGTAATTAATATTAATGTGTTTAGTTTTAAAGGGATGAGGTGGCAACCCTAGATATGGTATGCACTCAGCGTACAGCCAAACTTCCCTGACAACATGTACCTGGATGTGATTTCTTCCAATGCAATACACTAATAAAAGTGGTATAAACCGTTTAGTATAGACAAGCGGTCTCCAAACTGTGGCCCGGGGGATGCATGCAGCCATTTGCTTGCCTTTATCTGGCCTTTGTGGCACTATTCCATCCACTGACACTAACAATGGGGTACTATTTATCCCACTGACATCAACGATGGGGCACCATTCCTTCTATTGATATCAACAAAGGGGCATTATTCATTTTATTGATACGAACGATGGGGCACAGTTCCTCCCACCGACACCAATGATGGGACACAGTTCCTCCTACTGACACCAACGATGGGGCATTGTTTATTTCCACTGGACATTTTCTACTCCCACTGGCCCCTCTAAAGTCTAAACTGGCCCTTTGTTTATAAAGTTTGGAGACCCCAGACTGATGAGGTGAGAAGGTGATTGGTGGGAAAGGTGACACATCTCCAAAATGGAGAGTGTTTTCCGGCCACGTAAGTGGAGAAATGTTCTGACCCTGAAGGGGTTAATTTAGGTTTCCACACTATTTATCTGCTGGAGATAAAAGACATCACAGTGACTATGGAGGAAGAGGAAGGACATGACGGGGTTACTGGGTGTAAATAGAAAATAAGATCTTATTACCTCCTCTGCTGCCACTTCCAGTAATGTCTTCTCTCTACTTCCTCCTGACACACCTCTCACCCGCAACTTCCTGTCTGTACCTGACATCACTTCCTGTCTGTATTCCTGATAGAAGGGAGATCACCATCTTGTGGAGCTCAGAGAAACTGCAGTCCTGAGAAATATATTGAAGTGATCTTGTGCTGTGTGTGTATGTACTGTAAGGTGACCAGATTTTTAAAATGAAATCCGGGGACATATTTTTTTTTTACTAGTAATGGCGGCAATCAGCGATTCTCTGCCCATCGCCGCCCGCCTCACAGCCTGTCAAGTCTTACTCTTCGGGCCCCGGCTACTACTGGGTGGGGAGCGGAGGAAGATCACTCCAGGGAAGGCAAAGAGATAGGCAGGCGGCTGGCTGGGACTTGAGCCAAGGCAGAAGAACATGCGAGCGGAGCTGGATGGGCATGCACCCGAAACTGAAGAAATATTCCCTCCACTCCGACTAGCACATGATCATCAGAAAGGGGCAGAGGTAATGGAAAGAAATACACCCCCCTAAGTTAGTAGGAGTGGCGGAGTTGGGGTGTGTAATTCAGATTTTATTTTTAATTCTGCACTGACTGTCTTTGAAATTGCCCCAGCCCCTGTTCAAATCCAATCCGGGGACAAAACCGGGGACAGACTTGGTCCGGGGACAGTGTCCTCAATCCGGGGACTGTCCCCTGAAACTGGGGATGTCTGGTCACCCTAATGTACTGTATATCCTTATAGATGGGTCATCTCCACTCCCACCAAGGGGGAAAGAAATATATTACTGCCTAGTCCAGCCTTTATCAGCCAGGGTTCCTCTAAAGGATTCTAGGGGTTCCCTCAGAATTGATTAATTTCCGTTTCTCAGTAACAACGATTTCATGATAATGTAAAAATGTCCTATCACTGATATGAGGGGATCCTTCTCTAATCGGTCACCAATAAGGGACCAATAAACTAGGGTGACCAGACATCCCCGGTTTCCGGGGACAGTCCCCGGATTGAGAACACTGTCCCCGGACCAAGTCTGTCCCCAGTTTTGTCCCCAGATTGGATTTGAACAGGGGCTGGGGTAATTTCAAAGACAGTCAGTGCAGAATAAAAAAAATAATTGAACTACACCCCCCCCCCCCGCTCTGCCGCACCTACTAGCTTAGAGGGGTGTATATTTTTCCATTATCTGTACCCCTTTCTGATGATCATGTGCTGGTCGGAGCGGAGGGAATATTTTCAGTTTCAGGTGCATGCCCATTCAGCTCCGCTCGCATGTTCTTCTGTCTTGGCTCAAGTCCTGGCCAACCGACTGCCTGCTTATCTCCTTGCCTTCCCTGGTGGAGTGACCTTCCTCCACTCCCCACCCAGTAGCAGCCTGGCCCGGAGGGTGAGACTTGACTGGCTGTGAAGCGGACGGCAGCGGCGACGGGCAGAGAGTCGCTGATTGCCGCCATTACTAGTAAAAAATAAAAATATGTCCCCGGATTTCATTCTAAAAATCTGGTCACCTTACAATAAACAGATCACTTGTTTTGTTTTGTTTGAGTTTTGACTGAATTTGCCATGTTTGGGGGGGAGATAACGGCTGCACTGAATGGGTATTCAGCCAAGATGAACCTTCAGTTGCAGTATGACTACCAATGCTAAATGTGGCAGCTTCCCACTTCAGTGAGTGCAGATTTTAGTATTTCCTTTAAATAAAAGGCATTACACGATGTGGGATTTCCCTTTCTCTCCTCCCTGAGTGTGTATGAAGAGGAGGAGCTCTGAGTGTGTATGAAGAGGAGGAGCTCTGAGTGTGTATGAAGAGGCGGAGCTCCTGCTGGAACAGAGGTCGGAGGAGGAAGCCGAGTCTAGGAGGGAGACTGACAGAAAGCGCAGCAGACTTGCAGGAGTGAGCGAGTAGGAACCAGTTCCTTTGCCATCGGAGGTGAGGAGAGTGTGAAGGATGTTGGTGACTCTGGTAGATGAAAAGCTGGGAGTCATATTGTTCTGGTGAGTGGAGAAGCACTACTAAGGGGGCGCCCTCACCATCACGTGTGTAAGAGGTGGAAGAAGGCCGTGGCTACACTACAGCTGGCACAGTTTGGAGCACGGAGAACTTTCACACCTTATCAGCTTTTCATTGATTGGTGGATATTTTTTTTAATAAGTTAATTGAAGTAGATGCAAAGTGGAAGCAGTGGACTTGCAGAGAACACAATATTGAGCACAAAATATTGTATGATAACATGAATTTGCACAGGTTTTAAAAATTTTTAATAAAGCAGCAAACATTATATATGTAGCGCCCACCCCATTTAGTGGTGCTATATACCCACATTTGGGGGGCTGATCTGAGATAGTAGTTAGGCTCAGACCATTCTCAACTTATAGGTGGTGCTGTTTATTTCCAGGATGGTATACTGGTGTGCAGTTCCCTGTGGCCTGTAGGTGGCACTGCCATAATGGGTCAGAGTTGAACCACTGGTAATAGTGCTGTGCCTTCGGTGTCCTCTCTCGGCAGCGGTATGGTGGGTGTGGTCGACCTGCTGTGCATGCCAGGGAGAGGATACATAAGGGGCAGACGCCGCCTGGGAGGGTCTTCGTTCCAGAGTCGGAGTCCTGGTGCGTGGCGCATGGCCCTCCAGGCCATGGGGCCACGTGTGCATCAGTCCCAGGCACCTTTAGTCCTGGGGCTGCATCTTCAACACTGGGCCCAGCACCTTTAGCTGGAGCCCGCTTCGAGGAGGAGATGTCCCAGGGTGTCTCTTGCGAGGGAGCCCGCTTCTAAGAGGAGGAGGCCGGGGGATGACCTTTCTGATGGACCGGTGAGAGTTCACGGTGAAGGAAGGGGCCCGGTACTTCTCTGGAGGGATTCTCCTATTCACCAAGTGCCTAGTAATGTGCTGCTGCTGGCACCTGTCCTTAAGTACCAGAAGATAAGAGGTTCAGGGTCTGATAGATTCTGTGGCAGAGAGTCTCCCAATCGCATCTAGGAAAGAACTTGATCAAACATCCGAGCATCACTTCGGCTGCTAGGATCCACTTGTAGGAGACTATCTGGGTGAGCTAAACCTACTCAGGGATAGAGTAGTGATTGTGAGTGAGTGAGTGAGTGAATAAATTATATAGCGCTGCAAATGCGAACTAAATCGCTTCAAGGCGCTTTGCATCCAGTGACGTTCTGATCCTTCAAAAGAGGTGGGTCTTACGTTTTTTCCTGAAGGCCCGATGGTTTTCTTGCCCGTGGGTAGAGTGTTCCATAGCCGTGTCCTTGGACTGTAAATTTTCGTTCTCCCTTCCATTTGTAGCCGGACTTGGGGATGTGGAGGAGGTTTTGATTGGTTGATCGGAGAATGTGTTTGGGGGTGTAGTGTTTTATCTTCTCGCATAAATATTGAGGAGCGTTTCCTTGTGTGCACTTGTGTTTGAGGCAAAGGGTCTTAAATGTGACCCGATCCGTTATGGTTAGCCAATGCAGGGTCCTCAGTGAAGGGGTGATTGATTCCCAAGGTTTTTTCCCTGTTACCAGCCTGGCTGCCGTGTTCTGGACGACTTGTAGGCGCGAAATCTGATATTTATGAAGTCCTATGTAGAGGGAGTTTGCGTAGTCGAGTCGGGAGTTGATGATTGTTCCAACTACTACTGCTATGTCGTCTTCCGGGATGAAGGGGATGAGTCTACGTGCTATCCATTGTGCCTGGACTGACCTCCCAAACCTTGCTGTCCTGTCTCTCTTCCACCCTTTACCTGTCTGCTGAAATTGAGAAAATAAACTCAACGTTGGAGTTTAAAGTGGTGTGGACATTGGAATTACTGGGGGGAATACAGAGACTTGTCCCTATATCCTAGGAGACGAGAACCAACTGATGGAAGAACCTAGCTGTGGGACCCAAATACATAACACCGCTTAACCTCCTCATCCAGGAGGGTACGGGCATATAGTACGGTGTGCCTTTTTCCTGCAATTGAGCCAAAGCAAGGGAAAAGGGTCCGTGTGCTACACGTGGGGGCTCGGGTCCGGGATTCTGCAGCTATACCCCCCCTGAAGTTGGGCTTTGTTTCCCCGTGTGGTTCCGAGGAGGTCGGCCATTTTGGTGAATCTGAACTGCGCCACTGATGTGAGTGATGGAGGTACAGGCCTAAACTGTATTTCTGGCTGCGTAGTTCGTGGGTGTGTCTCAGCAAGAAAAAGCCCGCAAGTTGAGTGCCACGGGAAGAAGAAAGGGGAGGAGCCCCGACATATCGTGAGTTGCACGTGGTGACCTTGGCGTTAAGTGGACAGTGTGTGCTGGAAAAGTGAGTGTTCAACATGTTTGCTGTTCCATGGAGTTCGGTGTCTGCTTCCACCATGAACGTTGCCTCACTGGCTGCCCCCTTGACAGATACGGGGATTCAGATGAAGCCTCGGGGCTGTTTCGCACTGTATACGTGCCGAGATGCTGAGATCTTGGGGATGATCTGTCCCATGTGCCAGGGACTGGTGGTGCACCTCCAACTTTTCGGGAGATGTACCAGATGTGGATAGTTTCTCTTCGAGGTGGAGCAGCCTATGGAAAAGCCCCGGGCCTATCGGGTGAATAACTTAACGGGTGTCACCACTCTAGAGGAGGAAACCTGCGTTTCCACAGCCACCCCTACGTGCACCACTGTGACCAAGAGGGAAGTCAAGCCTGAGGTTCCGGTTGCTGCGAGGCCAGAGATGGAGAAGCCGGCGGATGCTGCCTCTGTCGCTAACGAGACTTCCCTTCCACCTCCTAAGTGGAGAGTGGGCTATGTAAAGGTCTCCCGCGGCTGTGGTCGAGGTACACCCCAGCGCCTGCCTGAGCCGGAGCTCCAACCCAGAGGGACCTCCAGGTGATCCACGACAGGCCACGGTAAGGAGGCTGGGGCCATATCAGTAAAGAGTATGCCAGGGAAAGGGAAGAGGCTGAGGGTCTGTTCCATATGGGATGCTTGGGTGCCTGACCCACGGGAACTTTTTAAAAGAAAAAGAGTCAGTGTTGACCAGGAACTATCTGCTGGCAGAGGAGTACGATACCTCCGATTTGGAGTCGTCTTCTGATGTGGGAGATGACTTCGAGGTAGATGAACTTTTCGCCAGGAAGGGATGGGACAAAACAATGTTGTCCACACCCCGAAGCATAAAAGAGGGATCGCCCATGGATTCTGGGGAGACTGCACCCCGGTTGGAAACTCCTGTATGTGAGGAAGGAGATGTTCTTGCACCTGTATCTCCAGCGCCTGCTTCTGTGGCTGAGCGTGCGCCACTGCGGGCCCCTTTACTAAAACTTGAGGCAGTGAAAGTGCCCAGGTCCCCGGATGCCATTGTTTTACCAGGTGCAGGAGACCGTGCCACCCTTCCTCTCTTATCTAGACTGCAGCGTGTCTTTAACAAGAGAGTGGCTGTTGAGTACGGCTGGGAGTACCCCTATGTTCCCAGGGACTTGTTGTTTGAAGTTGAGGCCTACAGAGAAAGGTGGTATGCGGACTTTGTATGGAACCACCTAAAAGTGCCTAACGCCCGCAGATACTTTGAATGCTCCGCTAACATGACAGAACGATTCAAGGGATGCAAACAAGAGTGGAGCTATGGGCGGCACATCCATGCGGATCGGGTGGTCGTTTGTAACAAGGAGCGAGAAGATTCCGTGTACTCTATAGAAACTTTTGATGCAAAGTGGAAGCTCCTTGTTTTGCCCGATCCTCACTTCTATCTCTGAAAGACAAGGCTTTGTTTTGTGTGTCCTCCGGAAGTTGTTCCGTTCGGAACTTAAGAACTTTTACCTTTCACTGTTTGGGGTAATCTGCTCTGCCAAGAGTCAGGAGAGCTGCTATTTCTCTCCGCTTGCAGCTCCACAAGAGAACTGAACTTTTGGGGTAGAGATAGTTAGGTTCATCGGTGAGATCATCATGCTCAAGATGGAAAATGTATAGCAGTGTTACTTTACCATGTTAGGTAGTGTCAGTGCTATGACGGTTGCACCACCACCAGGTGGCGTTGATTTGCAGGACTTTTTTATTATGCATCTCCCTAGAGGAGCGTTATTTCTATATACTAGGCCTAGTGTATGCAATCTTAGTTGAAGGGAGTCATCTTTCTTCAGGAAGATGATTCGCTTCATGTACATGCAGATACTCGTAGGATGTTATTTTGTTTTGTGTGTTTTCTCTCCCTCTGCAGGTGGACTACTAGCAACTGCCGGAGATTGGGTGGAGTAGTTAGTCTAGAGGGGTTGGATTGAAAATTTATAATGCTATGTGAATGTGACATTGAGTATGGGATGTCCTGTTGTACTCTTGTTAACTTCTTTCACCTCTTCATTTCATGTCCCTTCCCCATTATGTTGGTTCCGGCACAAGGATTTAAAATTGTACATAGTTGGAGATAAATTTGCGCTGGCTCAGGCTTGAGGAGCGTGAGTTTATCCCAGACACTGGGGACAGTGTCTCTTTTAGAGGGGGGTGTATCTAGCGCCCACCCCATTTAGGGGTGCTATATACCCAAATTTAGGGGGCTGGTCTGAGATAATAGTTGGGCTCAGACCATTCTCAACTTATAGGTTGTGCTGTTTATTTCCAGGATGGTATACTGGTGTGCAGTTCCCTGTGACCTGTAGGTGGCACTGCCATAATGGGTCAGGGTTGAACCACTGGTATTAGTGCTGTGCCTTGGGTGTCCTCTCTCAGCAGCGGTACGGTGGGTGTGGTCGACCTGCTGTGCATGCCGGGAGAGGAAACAAGGGGCAGACGCTGCCTGGGAGGGTCTTCATTCCAGAGTAGGAGTCCTGGTGCGTGGCGCATGGCCCTCCAGGCCATGGGGCCACGTGTGCATCAGTCCCAGGCACCTTTAGTCCTGGGGCTGCATCTTCAACACTGGGCCCAGCACCTTTAGCTGGAGCCCGCTTCGAGGAGAAGTCCCCAGGGTTTCTCTCGCGAGGGAGCCCGCTTCTAAGAGGAGGAGGCCAGGGGAGGACCTTTCTGACGAACCGGTGAGATTTCACGGTAAAGGAAGGGGCCCAGGTAACTCTCTGGAGGGATTCTCCTATTCACCAAGGGCCTAGTAATGTGCTGCTGCTGGCACCTGTCCTTAAGTACCAGAAGATAAGAGGTTCGGGGTCTGATAGATTCTGTGGCAGAGAGTCTCCCGATCACATCTAGGAAAGTACTTGATCAAACGTCCGAGTATCACTTCGGCTGCTAGGATCCTCTTTGTAGGAGACTATCCGGGTGAGCTAAACCTACTCAGGGATAGAGTAGTGATAGTGATATCCATTGTGCCTGGACTAACCTCCCAAACCTTGCTGTCCTGTCTCTCTTCCACCCTTTACCTGTCTGCTGAACATTGAGAAAATAAACTCAACGTTGGAGTTTAAAGTGGTGTGGACATTGGAATTACTGGGGGGAATACAGAGACTTGTCCCTATATCCTAGGAGACGAGAACCAACTGACGGAAGAACCTAGCTGTGGGACCCAAATACATAACACCGCTTAACCTCCTCATCCAGAAGGGTACGGGCATATAGTACGGTGTGCCTTTTTCCTGCAATTGGGGGAAAAGGGTCCGTGTGCTACATAAGATTAAACTAGGTGTAAAGTGGAAGTTGTGGATCTGCAGAGAACAGCATCTTGAGCACAAAGTACTTTAGGTTGTATATGAATTTTCACATGGTTCTGTTTTATTGATAAACACCATAAGATCAACGAAGTAGGTGTAACGAGGAAGAAGTAGATCTGCAGAGAATATTATTTGAGCCCCTAGCACTTTATATATGAATGTCTCCACATATTTTAGTGTATTGGTGATAATTTATGCGCACACACAATAGGACAGCGCTGTGACACATAATGCTCTTCTAGGTGATAAAGGGAATACTTACCTTTGTTACAGCAGCAGTCCGGTAGAAGTTATTTCTGTAGGTATTTGAGTTGTTACACATAGCGCAGGTTTTTTTCTATTTATATTGGGGACATAATTGCCCAAATCTGGGGATCAGGAGCCATTTCCACCCTTTACTCTCGGCTGGGGTTCTTTGTATCCATATAACAGATGTTCTACATGACTAAATCTGACATCAATTTTACTGCAAAATCAAAGGGAACAAAATGTCTCCCCCCCTCCCCCGAGCAGTAATATATTTCTATCCCCCTTGGTGGGAGTGGAGATGACCCATCTATAAGGATATACAGTACATACACACACAGCACAAGGCCGTGTTCACACTGAGACGTTTCTCTGGGCTGTAGTTCCCCTGAGTTCCACAAGGTGGTGATCTCACTTATACACAGGACGTCTCTATGGAAGACAGGAAGTGATGTCAGGTACAGTCAGGAAGTTCCGGGTGAGAGGTGAGTCAGGAGGAAGTAGAGAGAAGACATTGCTGGAAGTGGCAGCAGATGAGGTAATAAGATCTTATTTTCTATTTACACCCAGTAACCCCCCCGTCATGTCCGTCCTCTTCCTCCATAGTCACTGTGACGTCTTTTATCCCCAGCAGATGATGATACACACATATATAGTGTGGAAATGTAGAATAACCCCGTATATTACAATGAGGGGATTTATGGTCTGTACCACGAGGGGAGTTATTGATGTCAGTAAATGTCGGTTCCAGACATTGTATGTGGGGGGAATGAAATGATAATTAAAGGTTGGGATTAGGGAAGATTTCTGTAAGATTTTACACAGGAATGATCAGCGCCCCTCCAGAGACACTATGATGAGTCTCACAATAGGAGTCTGAAAGGGACTGGAATTTGGGGGGATGAGATGTAAACCCGGAGTGGGGGGGGGGAAATTTATCAAAAAAGACGTCCAGATGGGAATCAAAATAGATTTTCCAGCTGAATATAATTGCTGGACTGAATATTGATATTGAGCGGTTTGCTTTTTGATTCATCTTTTTTATGCATATTTATAGTATTTTTATATAGTTTTACCAGTTATTGATTATAAATGTAGCGGGGTCCCCAAATTTAACCCCGCTAAACCAAATTTAGGGGTGACCAGAGCTATAGTTGGCTCGGGCCTCTTAATTATTTGGACTCTGCCTTACTGCTGTGTCACCTGGCGTGCAGTTCCCCTTTGGGCGTATAGATGGTGCTGTCACCTATACCCGGGGTTGAACCACAGGTGATGGAGTAGGTATTGGATGTCCTCTCTCAGCTGCCGTTGGTGGGCGGTTCTGGCCTGCTGTGCATGCTGGGAGAGGATATAAAAGGGGCAGACACCATTACACGAAAAGCCAAAGCCAATTCCTGGGGCCCATGCCCGGAGGGAGCTACCCCTCAGAGGGGTTCATCTTGATCGAGGAGTCTCGGGCACCTTCAGCCCGAGGCTACAGAGTTCCAGGTAGGCCCAGTACCTTTAGCTGGGTCTACAACTGAAGAGGACTCCCAGGGAACCCGCGTGAGGGTAACCGCTCTGACACAGAGGAAACCAGGGGAGGATCGATCCCATAACAAGAGGGCGAGTAATAAAGTATTGCTGACTGGAAAGGCCTGGTGACCTGTCGGAGGGAAGGATTCCTCACTTCGCAGACTGCCTCTGCGGAGTGTTGAAAGTTCAGGAGGGATCTCCTTGACTTGGTCCTTGGAGGGGACTGAGTCATTGTTCCAGCATCACACCGGCCGCTAGTGCTATTGAGTGACTATCCGGGTGAGCTGTACCCTCTCGGGACCGAGTGGCGACGAAGCCAAGAGTATGCCTGAATCCACTTCTATCTGCTAACCTTTTCTCACTTCAACTCTCTGGTTTCTGAAAGCAAGATAAAATAAACTCATGTTGGAGTTGATATGTTGTGTGGACATTGACCTCACTTGGGAAAGATAAAGACTCGCCTCTATAAACATAGAGGGGAGAACCAGAAGAAGGAAGCAACTCGCTGCAGGACCCAAGTATGTAACACCGCCTGACCTTTATAATCTAGAGGACACGGGCATGTGGCATGGCGTGTCTTATCCCCCTGCTTGAGAAGGTAAGAGGGGGAAAAGGATCCGTGTGCTACACGTGGGGGCTCGAGTATGGGATCCTGCAGCTGTTTCTGGGAGCTGGACTTTACTTTCCCGCATGGCTCTTTGGAGTTCGGCCATTTTTGAAAATTGGACTGCGCCACAAGTGAGAGAAAAGTACAGGCCTGGCTGTAATTTCCAGCTGCGTCGTTCGTAGGCGTGTCTCAAAGTCTGTAAAAGCCCGCGAGTTGCGTGCAGCAAGGAAGAAAAAGGGGAGGAGCCCCAGCCAAAGTGTCAGTGCTAACTGAACAATTGACGAGGCAACATGTTTTCTGCTCCATGGATGTCTACTTCACCGGGATCTCGTGTTCCTTTGCCCGGTTCAACCATGGACGTTGCCCCTGTTGTGGCCTCCCTGACAGATACAGGGATCCGGCTGAAGTCCAGAGGTCGCTTTACTTTCTACACATGCAGAGATGCAGAGGCCTTGGGCATGATTTGTGCGAAATGCCAGGGACTGGTCGTACAGCTTCGCCCTTTCGGGAGATGTACTCGCTGTGGGGAGTTCCTCTTTAAGGTAGAACAGCCAACGGAGGTGCCGAAAGTCTACCGCCTGGACTGTATCTCAAGTACTGTTGCTCCTGAGGAGGAAATGTGTGCTCCCACAGCCATGCCCACGCGCACTACAGCGGAGATAGCGGAACTAAAGACTGAAGCTCCAGCCATTAAGGAGCTTGAGGCCGCGAACACAGCGGATGCTGCCTCGGTTGCAACGGAGTCCTCCCTTCCGCCTTCTAAGAGGAAGGTGGGATATGTGAAGGCTTCCCGCGGCCATGGTCAAGGCCTAACCCAGCACCTACCTGAACCGGATCGTCCTGCCGGAGGGATCTCCAAGCGATCCACGGAGGGGGAAAGTAAGGAGGCTGGGAGAACTGTGTCATGTTTGCCGGGGAAAGGGAAGAAGCTCAGCGTCCGTTCAATTAGGGATGCTTGGGTACCTGACCCGCGGGAACTTCTAAAAACCAGTGACTCTACGTCCACCAGAGTTTATTTGCCAGCAGAAGAGTACAATACCTCAGATATAGACTCTTCCTCTGAAGTTGGCAATGATGTCCAAACAGATGAACTGTTTGCAAGGAAGGGATGGGACAAATTTTCGCTAACCTCTCCCCGTAGTGTAAAGGGATCGCCCATGGACTCTGGGGAAACTACACCCCGGGTGCAAACCCCTGTTCTTGCTGTAGAAGTTGTTCCTGTGTCCACCTTGCATGCTCCGGTGTCTTCCATGCCTACTGTACCGGAGGCCCGTTCCTCATTAAGGCCGCCTATGCCACATTTGGAGCCTGTGCGCCCCCACAGATCTCCAGATGCTATTGTCTTGCCAGGAGCTGGAGATCGGGCGACCATGCCACCTTTGGCCCGACTGCAACGACTATTAAATCAAAAGGTTGCTACGGCCTATGGATGGGAGTATCCGTACGTCCCAAGGAACTTGCTCTTTGAAATTGAGGCCTTTTGGGAACGATGGTACAGTGACTTTGTCTGGGATCGTTTGGAGGTAAAGAAAAGCCATAGGTATTTTACATGTTCGGCCGTAATGACTGAGCGATACAAAGGCTGCCGAAAAGATTGGACTCTGGGTCCGACGGCACATACATGCGGATTGGGTCGTGATCTGCAGCAAAAACAGAGACAATGTGATTTATTCCATAGAAACCTTGGATAAGGACTGGAAACCTCTTGATCTCCCTGATCCCCGTTTTTATCTTTGAAGTGGGACTTGTGTTTTTTTTTTCTATTTTACCACTTCAGGGACAATGCCTTGAACTTCTGTTTGACTCTATGCCCAGGGAATTTACTCTCTGGAGGTTTGAAGGACAAGTTTTTTTTTTTTTTTTTCTCCTTCCTTATTTTGAAAAAAAAAGAAAGAGAGCTGAACTTTGGGATAGAGTTAGTCAGGGCAAAGCTGGAAGCTGCCGTGATCAACCAAAGAGAACTTTGTGTTGTGGTGCGTCTGTACGCACTTAGGCTAGGTAATGATGTGTGCTGCCACTAGGTGGTAGTGGTTTGCCAGATTTTTTCTTTTATGCACTTATTTTAGGGAAATGTTATTTCATACACTAGGCTTAGTGTGTGCAGCTTCAGTAGAAGGGAGCTATCTTTCCTTGGAGAGATAGTTCACTTCTGAATATTAGCGTGTAGAATATTTAGCGCGTATAATATTTTTCTTTCCCTGCAGGAAGACCATCATGCAACTACACCGGAGAAAAGGTGGGATACAGTTGTGATAGGATGATGGGAGGGATTGTTACATAATGTGTATGTGTGTATGTACATTTGAAAACTGTTTTTCTGTCCTTCTCCCTCTTTTCTATACTTCAGGTCTTGATTCAGGCACCATCCTTGCATTGTACATAGTTCCAGGAATAAATTTGCGCTTGCTCAGGACTGAGTGTGTGAATTTATTCCAGACACTGGGGACAGTGTCTCATTTAGAGGGGGGTGTATGTAGCGGGGTCTCCAAATTTAACCCTGCTATACCTAAATTTAGGGGTGACCAGAGCAATAGTTGGCTCGGGTCTCTTAATTATTTGGACTCTGCCTTACTGCTGTGTCACCTGGCGTGCAGTTCCCCTTTGGGCATATAGGTGGTGCTGTCACCTATACCCGGGGTTGAACCACAGGTGATGGAGTAGGTATTGGATGTCCTCTCTCGGCTGCCGTTGGTGGGCGGTTCTGGCCTGCTGTGCATGCCGGGAGATGATATATAAGGGGCAGACGCCATTACACGAAAAGCCAATTCCTGGGGCCCATGCCCGGAGAGAGCTACCCCGCAGAGGGGGGTGTGCCCCATCTTGATCGAGGAGTCTCTGGCACCTTCAGCCGAGGCTACAGAGTTCCAGGTAGGCCCAGTATCTTTAGCTGGGTCTACAACCGAAGAAGAGTCCCAGGGAACCCGCGTGAGGGTAACCGCTCTGACACAGAGGAAACCAGGGGAAGATTGATCCCATAACAAGAGGGCGAGTAATAAAGTATTGCTGACTGGAAAGGCCTGGTGACCTGTCAGAGGGAGGGATTCCTCACTTCGCAGACTGCCTCTGGAAGGATCTCCTTGACTTGGTCCTTGGAGGGGACTGAGTCATTGTTCCAGCATCACGCCGGCTGCTAGTGCTATTGAGTGACTATCCGGGTGAGCTGTACCCTCTCGGGACCGAGTGGCGACGAAGCCAAGACTGTGCCTGAATCCACTTCTATCTGCTAACCTTTTCTCACTTCAACTCTCTGGTTCCTGAAAGCAAGATAAAATAAACTCACGTTGGAGTTTATATGTTGTGTGGACATTGACCTAATTTGGGAAAGATAAAGACTCACCTCTATAAACATAGAGGGGAGAACCAGAAGAAGGAAGCAACTCGCTGCAGGACCCAAGTATGTAACACCGCCTGACCTTTATAATCTAGAGGACACGGGCATGTGGCATGGTGTGTCTTATCCCCCTGCTTGAGAAGGTAAGAGGGGGGGAAAAGGATCCGTGTGCTACATAAAGTTTTGTATGAATTTAGTGATATATAGGAAGGCCAGTATGCTGGCCTGAAATTATGGGAGGAGTTCGAGGGGTACTTAAACAGACCATCCACGATGGTCAGTGTCGGCTCTAGTGCACGGTAATTCGACGTCACCAGCCTGACACTGCACAACTCACAACGTCCGTGTAGTTGCATTCGTACCCTCCAGTTCGCTCGCAGTTGATCGTGTCCTCGCTCGCTGTCGCAGGTAGGACTGGTCGTTACCATTCGAACGAATCGTAGCGCCGGTATACGTTTCCCTGTTTTACAAGTTACACGGCTCACAACCCCGTGTTTTTTCCATTTGCATCGTATGTCTACTGCCTAGTCCAGTTGTCTTTCGAACCCTGTCGCACGCAACGTTACCACCGTAATGGTCCGCCTAGACATTACGTCTCACAGAGCTGTTCTACGAATTACTCACACAGCTCGCAAGCCTCTTACTATAAGTCGCGCATACGATACCCGGGCGCCGGACTGGCATCCCACCCTTCATTTCCTCATCCCATCTACTGATGCCCTACACCTCCTACGATACTCTCCCTTCACCTAACTGATGCCCCACACCTCTTACTACATACGACAGACACCAACAGCCGGTCCGAATCTAGTCGCATAACATCGGCACTACAGTTCGGACCCTCGGCAATCACAAGCACCTTCAACTTCAAAACACTGATCAGTCGATCCGAGTCCAGTCGTATCTCCGGCGCTACGATTCGGATCCGGCACATCAAACCCCCTCGTCTCGCACCCATAATCAATCCGAATCCAGGCACAGCATCGGCTCAGAGATTCGGATCTCTGGCATTCACGATCGATCCGAGCACAGTCGCACCACCGGCTCTATCGGCTCGGATCTACAAACATCAAACTTTAACCGATCCGAATCCAGTCGTAGCATCGGTTCAAAGATTCGGATCTCTGGCATTCATGATTGATCCGAGTCCAGTCGCATCACCAGCTCAATCGACTTGAATCTCTAGCAACAAACCTCTCTATCCGATCCGAACCCAGTCGTAGCATCGGCTCAAAGATTCGGATCCTCCGCTAACACGACCGATCCGAGCACAGTCGCACCACCGGCTCAAACGGCTTGGATCCGCAGCATCAAACTTTCCAACCGATCCGAATCCAGTCGTAACGTCGGCTCTAAGATTAGGATCCTTTACAAACACTATCAATCCAAGTCCAGTCGCACCACCAGCTCAACGACTCGGCTTCCCAGCGCCACAGACCCCTCCTACCGGTCGAACTCAGTCGTAGCATCAGCTCAGACGTTCAGTTCATCGGCCATACGAAGTGCTAGTACATTACCGGTCGCATTAGCGGCGTCTTCACGTTCGAATCATTCCCCAAACTATAAAAAAATAATAATAAAAATGCTACTTTCTTCATGCATTACATACACACCTTACTTTAATTACTCCGGGTTCATCACTGACGGTCATCCCTACATACTCACAATTAGAGGTCGACCGATATATCGGCTGGCCGATATATCGGCCGATATTTGGCCATTTTTGATAAATCGGCATCGGGCCGATTATTATCAAAATTAGGCCGATATTTTACACTGGCCGTCCCTCCTGTCCTTCCTTCTCCACACTCAGCAGCTCTGGCAGCATCAAGTGCCGCGCTGAGTGTGTGAACAGAGAGGAGAGAGAGGAGCTGTCAGCTTGATGTCGGGAGTAGGGGGGAGGGGGCGGGCGGTGTAGCAGATCACTTCACTTCCTTGTTACTTTATGGTCACCCCCCCCCCCCCTATCTTATCTGCTGTCCTCTCCATAAATCTTCACTGCACATATCATGCTGCCTCCTGTCCTGTCTCAGCTTTGCATTCCACACACAGATCTTACACCCTTTCCATCCCAGTTTGCTTTTAGCTCTCATAGTTGTCCTGTCCCCACCATGCAGCCTAGCACATTCCCTGCATTCTGTCACTAATAAAGACATTAGCACTTACATTTACCACCCCAACCTCCTCACCATTCTCTCTTTTATAATATCTTAACCTCCCCCCCCTTCACATTGTAGCAATTTGACAAGTCACATCCTATTGCCGGCAAGGCACTGTTCAAATCAGTGCGACACTGACTTTGAGTTGCCGCATAAATTTGAAAAAGTAGTACATGCACTACTTTTGCGATTTAGGATGTGACTTCAATAGCCACGCAGATGTCTTTAAAGTCACAACCCAAAGTCGCACTGAGATGCAGCTCTGAAATTGTGCGATTTCAGGTTAAGTCGCACAATTTCAAAGCCACAGTCAATGAGAACGGGGGCTAATAGTAGGTTCACACTGGTGTGCTGTGGTCTGGCCACAGTGCGATTTTGTATATTCAGTTTACCCAGAGTTTTAGGTGCGCTCCCATTCAATTCTATTAGACTGTCTGTTTTTCACGAAAGCAAATTACAGTCTTGCGTGCTGCATATTTGATGCACAATCAGAAAACACACAGTCCACTAGAATTCATCAGGAGCACACCTAAAACTGCAAGTAAATCACACATACAATCGCACTGTGGTCAAACCAAAGCGCACCAGTGTGAAACCGCTATACAGCTAGGTTCACGCGCAGTCAGGATCATGCACAAAATTGTGGTTTTCTTAACAAACACAGAAGCGCACTGACCTTTAGTAGATACACAGTAGTGCCATTGATTGTTAAAGGCACCCCCACTCATCACACATGTGGTTTGGTACAGGACATTTTTAGAAAAGGGTCTTGGACTTCCTTTCCACATTTCCAAATTGGCACCACTGACCACTACCTCATATGTGTGCACCCATTACTCTCAGGTTGCTGCAGCGCAACACTTTAAGTACTATTATAGTGCATGTCACAAACATTACTCAGTGGGGGATCGTTCCTCTGATCTCCGCTGAGCAGGCGAATGACAGGTCCGTCTCCGCTCACTGTGCTGAGATGGACCTGTCAGAGACCCGCTCTCCTCTATGGGGAGATCGGATGAAAACTGATCGATAGGCTTTCCATCTGTCTGGATTTCACTGACAGGATCGGGTGTCAGCGGACATGTCACAGCTGACATCCGCCGCTCCATAGGAGTGAATGGAGGTTCCGATCAGGTCCGCCTGAAAAACTGACAGACAGACCTGATCGGAAAGCCTGTGTGAAAGGGGCCCAAGTCCGAACCCGAGGGGGCGCACTTTGCCCTGGGCGCTGGATGACCTTGTCCCAGCACTGGTTACAGTTACACTCGGCTTAGTGTGAAACCTGCCAGTGTCACCGCCAATCAGTGCCATCTCTCAGTGCCATCTGTCAGTGCCACCGCAAATCAGTGCCACCCGCCACTGCCACTTAGTTCCACCAGCCAGTGCCACCCGCCCCTGCCAGCCAGTGCCACCCGCCCCTGCCAGCCAGTTTCAATTGCCAGTGCCACTGCCAATCAGTGCCATCTGTCCCAAACTAGTGCCATCTGTCAGTTCCAAACCAGTGCCACCTGCTAGTGCCAATGCCATCTGACAGTTCCAAACCAGTGCCACCTGCCAGTGCCAATAGTGCCATCTGTCAGTTCCAAACCAGTGCCACCTGCCAATGCCAACCAGTGGCAGCCAGTGCCATCTGTCAGTTCCAAACCAGTGCCACCTGCCAGGTCCAACTAGTGCCATCTGTACTGAGGACATCAAGTGTGTGCTAGAGTGACAGGAGTAAGCAAGGAGTGGAGTGGGTGAGTTTTTTTTTTTTATCGGCCACAAAAATCGGCCATCGGCCGCCCCAATTTCTAAATATCGGCATCGGCCAGAGAAAAACCCATATCGGTCGACCTCTACTCACAATTCACAAACTTTCCTTCTTTCGCCTTCTCAGTAAGGCTGCTTTTTCCTCACAATCGCTGCGAGCATTCGACAAGTGGTTCAAAATCAGCCACTCATCATCTCCAGTAGCAACACGGCTACTCACCTTTTTCTCTGTCGCTTTCTCCACACAGGTCAGTTTGAGATTGAGCTCCAGTTGGTCCACCCTGCACCAGGTTTGGACACTATTCCCCTCAGGTAAAAAAAAAAAAAAAACACACCCACCCCTTGCAAAAAAAATAATAATATATACATGTCTCCATGTCACCCTTGTCACCCTTGTCACAGGTTTCCGGTCGACCCACGTCTCGACCTCAACCAGACTTCAACTACCGGCGCACCAGACAGGTGCGTAAAAGCGCAAGGCCCCTCCTTGCTTTCTTCTTGCACTCTTTCACGACATATGTTTCTTCACATACACAATTTGACTGCTTGCGAGGCGCTAGTGACTGTCACATACTTCTGTGCACTACACTCTGTTTTCGAAGAGCGATCCGAGATCCTTCACCACACAGACACCCTGCTGGCAGTGCGAGGGTTAGCAGACCGACCACACGTCAACCACTACAGATCGTAACATTCCTACTTAGCATACCAGACTTCAGCTGCCCGCCCCAGCACGCCCTGGGGGCTCTGGTTCATTAGTCTGTGCCGAGCACAGACGGCACCTGAGCTATCGGTTATCTAGCCAGTCACCTCCTGGCTCACCTCAGTTGCTACGCATTCTTTTGAGTTTTCCAAATTTCCCTCAACAGCGCTCGTACGCAAACTAAACTGTCATCTACGCCTATCACTCCTTGTCCTGTCCACCCTCCTTTCCTTCTTCCTCCCCGTTTCCTAATACTCTTCTATCCCCTCCAACCTGGCATCTTATTCTAAAACATATGCATTCCTCTTCTCCTAGCCGACAGCAAAGACTTCGCCTCCGCCCCACTATCACCCCTCGCGGGTACAGCGGATGGCTCTATGCAGTCTCTCAGGGCTTGGACTATCCCCAGGCTTACGGCCGAACTACGCCATAGGGACATCCCCTACCCTGCCACTGCCAGGAAAGCCGAGCTGTTTCGGCTGCTGTTCCCACCACCAGCAGCAGCTCCACCAGATTCCCAAGCGTCTCTGCAGTCTATATCTTCCGCCATCACCCAGCTCCACGACTTAGTGGCTTCGCTAGCTACCACAGTCACTGACGTCCAGGTTAGAGTAGGGGTCCTGGAAATACGCCAAATTCACCACCAGCAGCCCTAGTCTCCACGGCCGTCGCCGTACCCCCTATAACAGGTACGCCAGGCGGTAGCACCACCATCTTCCCTTCTCACCTTGTCCCAGCGGGCATCAGGAAGAACATCCTGGACGGCAAGGACGTGAACTTAGCGTCCTTGCTCATCTCCGTTCAGGACATGGCAGAGAATAAATCATACTCCTGGGGGAACGTCTCTGTTGTCCTGAAGGCCAAAGATCCCAGGCTCAACCGCAAGCTCTCGGTCACTGAGTTTGTATTAGCCTTCGGGATGTTCAGAGATGCGTTATGCTCAGCCAACCCCAACAGGAGGGAAGAACTTGATCTGTACCTCCACGCAGTAGTCGACCTAGGCCACAAATACGGTGGGTGCTCTTTTTACGACTACCACCGCTCCTTTTCAGCAAGAGCCGCAGCCAGGTTGTCTCAGTTCCAGCTCAACACTAACTGGAGCACCATAGACACTGAACTGTTCTGCCGCCACTTCGCTGGCCTTCGCTCCCCACTCTGCACCATCTGCCAATCTGCCTCCCACACGGCGAATTGGTGCTCCGAGTTGAGTGGCAGACGTCCCCCCAGCTTCCCTTCCACCTCCAATGCACCTCATACAACCACACAGTCGTCCCAGGCTGACAGGTTAGGACGTCCGGTTCGAGCATTGGGGGGCGCACCCATATGCAACAATTTTAATTTTAAGGGTTGCTTTTACCCCCACTGCAGACTTCTACACATCTGCCTCCTGTGCCAGAAGGCTCATCCAAAGAGTGCCTGCAGCATCAAGCAGCTGGGTCCATCCTGACTAGGCCGTGTGCACGTCGGGTGGCTCGGCTTCTACCTTTCCGCACACCCAACCCCGTCCCTTGCAGCCTTCCTAGTGCAAGGGTTCACTACAGGGTTCCATACCGGACTCATCGCCCTACCTGACTCCACCTACGAGTGCAAAAACCTGCTCTCGGCAGCCACAGACGAGGAAGCTATCTCCACCCTACTACAGGTCGAGTTGGGACGGGGGTATATGATTGGCCCCTTTTCTCGGTCACCTTTTACCATCTGGAGAGTCAGCCCTATTGGACTTGTCAAGGGCAAGTTCTCTAATAAACTGCGATTGATCTACGATTTGTCCGTGCCTCATTCCTCCAACATACCCAGTTTAAACTCCCTCATACCGTCAGAGGAGTTCTCCCTCAAATATTCCTCCGTTGATTTAGCCATCCAATCTATAATTAAAACAGGGGTTGGGGCCTGGCTATCTAAAGCTGACATCTCAGATGCCTTTAAGTTACTGCCCATTGAGCCATACCTATGGAGGTGGCACGGGATTAAATGGAAAGGTCTATACTATTTTGCAACCAAGCTGACCTTCGGCTCCAAAAGTAGTCCCTGGCTCTTCGACACCTTTGCACAATCCCTTTCCTGGATTCTTTCACACCATGCACACTGTCAGAAGGTAATCCACTACTTAGATGACTTTCTACTCATCGAGTCACCTAGCAGGCCTCCAGTAGACCTAGAAAGTCTAAGAGAGGTTTTTAAAAATCTCAACGTACCGATAGCCGAGAAGAAAGTTGAAGGCCCAGCACAGCTCATCACTTTCCTGTGAGTCAATCTAGATACTCGCACCATGCAGGCCAGCCTACCCCTTGATAAATTGACCCGCATCAGAACAGTCGTTCACACGTTTACCATCTCACGAGTGTGCACCAAGAGACAGCTGCAATCCCTGCTGGGCATGCTCAATTTTGCAATGAGGATCATCCCCCAAGGGCGTTCCTTCATCTCACGACTGTTAGTGTTTCTTTCCCAAGCACAAGACCCAGACCAAGTCGTCAAGCTAGACGCAGCCGCCGTAGCAGATCTGGACATGTGGGATCAGTTCCTCGAGAACTGGAATGGTAGATCCATGTTCATTCCTTCAGCGTCCCCGTCCTCTCCTCAAGTAGTCACTAACGCAGCAGCTTCCACAGGTTTCGCTGCAATTTTTGGCCATCATTGGTTCGCAGGGCCGTGGCTGTCGGAAATACTCGCTATTCCCGGGTTCAGTCAGTCCTCTTCCCTGTTCGAGATCTACCCAATAGTCGCTGCAGCTCGAGTATGGGGCAGCACCTGGGCGGGACAGACCGTCACCTTCTTTACAGATAATCAGGCCACAGCCGCTATCATCAATAAAGGCAGGTCCAAATCGTTGGCCATCATGTCCTTCCTGTGCAGGCTGGTGCTACTTTCCCTACAACACCAATTCAATATCCTCTGTCCACATCCCCGGTTATTGCAATTCCTCGGCCGACGCACTGTCGCGCTTTAATTATGCCACGTTCTTTTCGTAGGAGCCCGGAGCCGACCGGGCCATGTCGCACATCCCACATTGGTCGCAACTGACCCTGGATTGAGACAGCACCTCCAGGGCGCTACCTCCCTCATCAACGCATCCTTGTCTCCCAATACGCTAAAAGCCTATCGCTCCGCCTGGAAGATCTACAACAGATTCCTAGCCGCTAACCCCGGGGCGCTTTCAGGAAATCTCAGCCATATCTTGGCCTTCATTTCCCACTGTCACACCCAACTCAAGCTTTCGAGTAATACTATCAGGATGTACTTAGCCGGTATCCAGCATTTCACGTCCCTGCAAGATCCGACCACACCTTCCTTGTTCGCCACCCATGCGGTCAAAGCCATACTACGCGGCATCCACAGGCAGCAACCGCACACCGATATCAAGCGCCTACCAGTGACCAGCTCCATATTCCGGGGCATGTCCACAATCCTCTCACGCGCTCCCTTCGGTGTACGGCCTAGCCTGGTTATCCAGGCAGCCATATACCTAGCCTTCTATGGCTTCCTTCGGCCCAGTGAGTTTACTATCACCAGCCCTAACTGCCAGGTACTACGCAGGCACCACCTGACTCGCCACCAGGGTCACTTCGTCCTGCACCTAACGGTGTCAAAAACTCATCAAACCGGTCCCGGTGTTGACATCAAGCTTTTCCAGATGCACAATGCCTGGTGCCCCGTGGACGTCTTAGATCGTCTAGTAACCCTACTGTCCGACCTACCCGCGGACAGCCCGCTTCTGCCTTTCTCTTCTGAACCCCTGAGTGGGAACCAGTTCATTAGTCATGTCAGGACACTTCTAAACACCTTGGGCCTCGACCCTAGATGATACTCAGGACATTCCTTCCGTATAAAAGCAGCATCACGAAACGGAGTCCCGGACCATGTCATCAAGACGATGGGCCAATGGAAATCCATGTGTTTCGCCCGATACGTCCCCGATCCTCAGACGGAAATATCACGAGCCTTCAACAGTCTCGCTTTGTAGTCATTTACTTTACGTAATAAAACAATTCCTCCCTAACCTTGTGTGACTTTTGGCCCCTTCTTTGGCATACCGTACAGCAGGCCAGGCCACACTTCAGGTCTTATTTGTGTCGTTAGTCTTGTGACGTGTCTATGTGATCCATATCTCTTCAGACAGAGGGCTCCGACCATAAATGATGGTTACGGCATCTGAGAGGGGGTAGAGGCGCTTTTTTGGATCTCTTCACCTGCCATTAGCCCTTATGGACAAAGATTGTCATTTTCCAATCCAAACACATCAGAGTATCTGTAGCCAGGACTCCCCGTATTCCCCATATACTGCTAAAGAGGTGTCTATTGCTATTTAGGCACCACAAACTCTTGGGACTACAGAGCCCAGCACACCTAGTCATCTACAGCCGGGGGTTTTCTGAGTAAGTGCTGCCAGGTTACCCCAGGAGTTGTCAGACACTTTGTTATCAGAAAGTTTTATTGGAACTATCGTGATGTGGATTTAGATATTTTGTCCATAGTGCAAACGCTGCCCAAACATTTATTATTTGTAGATTAACCCCTTCAGGGTCAGAACATTTCCCCATTTATGGCCAGAATATTCTCTTCATTTTGGAACTACATTCTGGTAATATGTGTTATTGTGTCCCTGATCACCACCACACCAGTTATTGTGTCCCTGATCACCACCACACCAGTTATTGTGTCCCCGATCACCACCACACCAGTTATTGTGTCCCCGATCACCTCCACACCAGTTATTGTGTCCCCGATCACCTCCACACCAGTTATTGTGTCCCTGATCACCACCACACAAGTTATTGTGTCCCTGATCACCACCACACCAGTTATTGTGTCTCTGATCACCTCCACACCAGTTATTGTATCTCTGATCACCACCACACCAGTTATTGTGTCCCTGATCACCACCACACCAGTTATTGTGTCCCTGATAACCTCCACAACAGTTATTGTGTCCCCGATCACCTCCACACCAGTTATTGTATCACCGGTCACCTCCACGTCAATTATTGTATTTTCGATCACCTCCACACCAGTTATTGTATCCCTGATCATCGCCACACCAGTTACAGTGTTGCCCCTGCCTGCCACCTGTACTTACCCTGGCCTGTTTATTGACCATGAGTCTGCCTGTTGCCTGGACGGATCCTTTGCCTGTTTACTGACCGTGTCTCTGCCTGCGTGCTAAACAGACGCATCTGCACATCCCACTGACTACATACCCGCAAGACACCACACCAGTGAACATGGCATTCCTGGGGGCCCATAGGCTTGCTTTCTTATAGGAACTGGGATTTCTATAGATGACGCCACACTAAGCTATATCCCTGATCACTCATACAGAGGTGACCCTTACACTACATTGGTTTTTACACAATTGGTTGATTTGTGTCATACACAAGATACAATGGGCTCCATTCTCTAAAGCAGATCACATGCGGTATTTAGGTGATCTGACACATTTCCCAAATACCGCATGCGATGCTGAAAATGTAAATTCACTTTCCCTTTATGCTGTACAGTATTTATTTCCAAAAGGAAAAACATTCTGTAAATACTGCATAAAACAGTATTAAAGTCAATTCACAGCTGTAAAAAAATAAAATAAATGCATGTGACAATGAAGCAGCGATTGAGGCATGCAATATTTAAGGAATGTGCTTGATTTTAACCGAAGGTAATGAGTCGGCAGGTGCTGAAATCCTTAACAATCAGTAAACAACATAGTTGTTAAGAATCAGGCAGCCGCTGTGTCCTTAACAACCATGAGTCATCTGCTGAATGTAAACAAATGAATTGCCCACATTTAAAAATAAAAACATGCTAAATAAAAAAAAATGGTGTGGGGTCCCCACCAAAATCCATACCAGTCCCTAATCCTAGCATGCATCCCAGTAGGCCAGGAAGGGAGGGGACAAGTTAGTGCACCCCCTCCTGAATGATATCATAATAACGATGAACACCAGCCACCGACCCAAATGGAAAAAAAAACTGACACACACTGATGCTTGTCACCCACCAAATGACAGCTCCGCAGCCTCCCACTGCTAAATAAAGTAAGGGGTGGGGCATCCTAATGACATCACTGGGTGACTCCGCCCCCTTACAACGTCATCCACCCAGCATGCAACTGTCAATAGGGGTCTAGTATGGATTGGGGACCCCATGCTGTTTTTTTTTTTCTTCTTAATTTTCAAATGTTGGCAATTCTTTTGTTTACATTCTACTGTCAGTGGGGAATCTCACTGACAGCAGATGCCTCACAGTTGCTAAGGAAATGGCAGCTGCCCAATCATTAACAAACATGACAGTTACTTTTTGTTAAGGAGTGGGCAGCTGCTGGCATCCTTAACAACCAGCTCTTTACTGCTTTTTAAGGACGCTGGCTATAACCAGCTTAAATTGACCGCAAGCTTTAACTACTAAAATACTGCATCACTTAATAAAATAGCTCATGCGGTATTTTAGGAGCATTTTTTTGTGAATTGCAAAAAACATTAAAAACGCTAAGCGGTATTTTACCGCAGGTTTTAAAGCAGTAGATACTGCTTAGTGAATTGAGCCCAATGTCCGGTATATAATCAGTTCAGACAGTGAAAAAGTCTCACACATGTGGTATCATCATACTCAGAAGGAGTAGCAGAATGTGTTTTGGGGTGTAATTCTAGGTATGTCTATGCTGTGTGTGAGAAATATTTTATTAAACTGACATCTTTGTGTTAGATCAACCATCAATGCTTATGGGTCGTGGTGTGGTAATCCAAAGATACCGCAGCTAATAAAATATATATTTATATTCACCGTATTACCATGCCCTCACGTGCACGTGGGAGCAATGACCACACCGAGACAGATGTTAGTGCATAGCTCAAAGTGTATTCTCCTTTCCACTGCATATATATTCGGTACAAACAAATTATCATTAACTCAGCATATATGAACCAATCAGGATGAGACAACTCAATATCACATTGCACTGTATAATGATCTCATATTAATCACACTTAAAGTGGTTGTAAACCCACTTTTTTATTTTTTATTTTTTTTACAACCTGTAAAAGAAAGGCATAATGAGCTATTATGACTAGCATAATAGCTCATTATGTTCCACTTACCTTAGATCAGGGCCCCCGAAGCCGTCCTCGTCCCTCTGTTCAGCCGCAGACATCATTGCGGCAATAGCCGGAATGTTACTTCCGGGTATCGCCGCACCAGCCAATCACAGCGCCGCTCCGGCGCTGTGATTGGCCGGAGCGGCGGAGACGTCACTCTGCGCATGCGCGCAGGAGGCGTCCCACTCGGCTACGCCCAGCGATTGCTGGGAAGTAGCCGAGTTTGTGAATGGGATTAACCCCATGAATGCGCCGTTGTCTACGGCGCGCATGCGCCGTAGACAGCGGCGCTTGTCATTTTAGTAAATATCTCCTAAACCGTGTAGGTTTAGGAGATATTTCTTGCACCTACAGGTAAGCCTTAATCTAGGCTTACCTGTAGGTGCAAGTTGAAAAAGTGGGTTTACAACCACTTTATTCAAATCTTAATATCTTGTCGATCTAGGATTTTCAGGTACTTTCCACGAGACGCAGAACTCAAAGTTCGCCAGGTGCAGCTATGGTCATTTATGAGAAATAAAATTTTAATCACACAGTCAGCAGTTTATAAATCTAACAAACAAGCACTTTTTATATCTTGTATCTGAAATGGAAGCTGCCTAAACAAAATGGAGACTGAGAAGTCAATCAAATCCTCAAAAATAATAATTTTCATTTTCTTTCCACATTTTTCAAAAACTTGGGACAACAAAATTAATTCTTCAAAAGACTGACTGTGCCTCTTAAAGAAAACCTTGGGGTGTTTACTTTCCAAAATTGCATCATGTTGCTGAAGGTGCTCCTTGGATTTGTGTTGCCAGGTCATAAAAAAGTCTCACACATGTGGTATTACCATACTCTATAAAATGTAACAGAATGTGTTTTGGAGTGTAATTATAAGTATGTAAATGCTGTGTATTAGAAACATTTTATTATTTAACAACTTTGTGTAAGAAAAAAAAAAATTCCCTGCATTTTCAAAAACCTTGTGGTCAATATCGCCATTTTCAAAACACTCCCTATGCCTTTCAGAAAATATCTGGGAGTGTTTACTTTGCAAAATTTGGTCATTTTGTGGGTATTTCCACTGTTCTGGTGCTCCAGGGCCTTAAAAAATGTGATAGGTAGTCAGGAAATTAGATGCCTAATTTATGCTCCTTGAAAGCCCAAAGGTGCTCCTTGGATTTTGGGTTGCTCTATGCATCTAGGCTATGAAGAAGTCTCACATATGCGGCACCCTTATATTTGGGAGGCATAGCAATGTGTTTTGGGGTGTAATTCTAAGTATGCCTATGCTGTGTGTAAGAAATAACCTTCTTCTCACACTTTTTGAAAATAAAATTAGTTCCTCATTTAAAACCCCAAAAATTGTGACCAAAAAAATACAGCTTCAAAAAACTCACCATACCTCTTACTAAACACCTTGGACTGTCTACTTTCCAAAAATAGGGTCATTTTGGGGGGTATTTGTACCGTCCTGGCATTTTAGGGCCTCAAGAAATTAGATACATCAGGATTGATCAATGTTCATATACAGTATATGCCATAGTTTGTGGATGCTATAACTTTCCTACAGACCAAATAATAAAAACACTGATTTGGGTTATTTTTTACCAAATAAATGTATCAGAATACAGTTTGGCTTAAACTTATGAAGACAATTATTTATTTGAAAAATTTTATAACCGAAAAGTATTTTTTTGCTAAATTTGGATTTTTTTTAAATTTATATAGCAAAAAACTAAAGACCTAGTGGGGATTAAATACCACTAAAAGAACACGCTATCTGTCTGAAAAAAATAAATGCATTTCATTTGGGTACAGTGTTATATGAATGAGTGATTATCATTTAAAGCTAAAAATTGTCATGGGCAGGAAGGGGGTAAAAATGTCCGATATTGAGGTGGTTAAATGTACAGCAACACTCCTGCCGCCCCCCCCCCCCCCCCCCTCACATCCACATCCTATTATTGTGTGACCAATACCATCCAAATAATTCTTAAGCCCTGTACACACGATCGGTTTTACCGATGAAAGCAGTCCGATGGACTTTTTTCATCGGACAGACCGATCGTGTATGGGCCCCATCTGTCTTTTTTCCATCGTTGTTAAAAAAATAGAACATGGTTTAAATTTATCCGATGGGGAAAAAAAACGATAGCAAATTACTATCATCTGTGGGAAAAATCCATCGGATTAGAATCCATAGGAAATCCGATCGTGTGTACAGGGCTTTACTTTCATTTACCAAAGTTATCTTTCTACAAGGAGACCTGCATAGATCAAATGATGGCACCAATGAGGATGGAGGAGGATCGGAGTGACATGACTGAGAAGATACTAAACCTCACCCTGGAGATCATCTACCTGCTGACCGGAGAGGTGAGGAGGATTCTGGGAGGTCAAATGACATCACTCTTATCTCTATTAATAAAACACAGACCTGACCGGAGAGGTGAGGAGGATTCTGGGAGGTCACATGACATCACTCTTATCTCTATTAAAGCGGAGTTCCACCCTTTTTTTATGTTTATTAAAAGTCAGCAGCTACAAAAAGTGTAGCTGCTGGCTTTTAATAAACATACACTTACCTGCTCCACTGTCCAGCGACGCGCCGCCTGGAGCTCCGCTCCTCTCCCCCTTCCTCCGCCGGCGCCTCCATTCACAGTATGGGCACCCGGCCGTGACAGCTTTCGGCTTCACGGCCGGGCACTCACTGCGCATGCGCGAACGGCGCAGCGCTCTGTGAGTGGACAGGCGATCGCCTGGGACCTGTCACGTCCCAGGTGATCGCCTACAGGGAGGAGCCGCCACAAGGCGATATGACGTATCGCCTAGGCGGCTCCAGGGCGGAAGGAGGAAGTGGGACAGGAAGTCCCACTCCTACTGAAGCCCCCACTCCCCCCCCAAAAAAATTACATGCCAAATGTGGCATGTAAGGGGGTGAGGAGTGGAATAAAAAAAATTGGGTGGAACTCCACTTTAATAAAACACAGACCTGACCAGAGAGGTGAGGAGGATTCTGGGAGGTCACATGACATCACTGTTATCTCTATTAATAAAACACAGACCTGACCGGAGAGGTGAGGAGGATTCTGGGAGGTCACATGACATCACTCTTATCTCTATTAATAATACACAGACCTGACCGGAGAGGTGAGGAGGATTCTGGGAGGTCACATGACATCACTGTTATCTCTATTAATAAAACACAGACCTGAGCAGAGAGGTGAGGAGGATTCTGGGAGGTCACATGACATCACTCTTATCTCTATTAATAAAACACAGACCTGACCGGAGAGGTGAGGAGGATTCTGGGAGGTCACATGACATCACTCTTATCTCTATTAATAAAACACAGACCTGACTGGAGAGGTGAGGAGGATTCTGGGAGGTCACATGACATCACTCTTATCTCTATTAATAAAACACAGACCTGACCGGAGAGGTGAGGAGGATTCTGGGATTCTAACATGATATTCCTATTGGTTCCCCAATACAGAGATTTCCTCTGGTGAAGTCAGGTGATCATATGACCATCACAGTGCCTCCATGTGACTCCCTAAAACCTGAGAGACACAACATGGAGAAGATTCTAGAAGTCACCAAGAAGATGATGGAGCTGCTGACAGGAGAGGTGAGGGGTGCCGGGAATTCTGGGACATTATCCAGTAACAGACAAGGGATGTGTCTGGATGGTGACTGTATCATTGTGTGTGTCAGGTTCCTATAAGGTGTCAGGATGTCACTGTCTATTTCTCCAATCACTGAGAGTATCATTAGGATCTGTACATTATCTGCATTGTTACAATTGATGTCATTTTTATTATATATTCAGAATGGAAACCTGAGAGACTCTAAAGTGGATATCAAAGAAGAGATAAAAGAGGAGGATGATGAGGATGGGGTAATGGAGGAGTCAGAGTATCTAAAAGAACACAAAGATCTGTACCAGGACACCATGGTGGAGTCACCCAGCTACAGAAACCCACCAGAGAGATGTCCCCGTCCTCTGTATTCCCGGGATTCCACACAGGAAGGTCACACCATCCCTCACCATCATCAGGTAGATGAGTGACAATTATTGGTAGTTCTGATTTATACACAGCATGTTTGTTACAATGAATGTTTTATTATATATCCAGAGTGGAAACCTCGGGGATGATAATATTGATGTTAAAGAAGAGTATAAAGAGGAGGATGAGGAGTATGGAGTGATGGAGGAGTTTTCAGAAGGACACAAGGATATGATGGAGCCACCTAATACCAGGAACCCACCAGAGAGATGTCCCCGTCCTCTGTATTCCCGGGATTCCACACAGGAAGGTCACACCATCCCTCACTATCATCAGGTAGATGAGGAACAATCACTGAGTATCATTAGGATCTGTACATTATCTGCATTGTTACCATTGATGTCATTTTTATTCAGATTAGAAACCTGAGAGATTCTAAAGTTGAGATGAAAAAAGAAGAGAGGTGTGTGAGGGATGATCAGCAGTCTATGGAGGAGGATGGAATAACGGGGACATTTATAGAGGAGGACACTCCTACAGAGATCAGCACAGGTGGGTCATTAACACTAAATACATTCCTCCACCCATACTGCTCACTGATTAGTCCAGAGTAGGGCGGGGACTGAGTGATATCAGCCTGTAATCCCCTGGTCACTTTCCTGAGCTGTGTTCCCCGTCCTGTATTCCTGTATTCCTCTCGGATAATCTTCCTTCTCTGTGCTGCAGACACAATTTATGTATCTAGACTGGATTTATGGAGATTCCGGGGTTCAGCTGGAAGAAAAATGTTCATTTTCACCATAGACGTTACTAGACCTAGGCACCTGGGGTTTGTGTTTTGGGTCTTCTACCCCATACTCAGGTATGGCAAGATGTCTGATAGAACAATTCTCCTCCCAGGATTACTTGCTCTGTTGTCTGCTGGCTGTGCCGGGTGGAGGGATATGTCTGTATAGTCTCAGACCCAAGTCACTGAGTACAGTCTCAGGAGATGGGAGACAGCGGTGTGGGACCTCTGTAATTTGTCTCATGTAAACATTTAAGCTTCCACTGATTACTGAATACCAATATTATGAGTCCTGACCAATATACTGTATAATTTATATTGTACCTTACATACTCCTGACCCCTGCACTATATACTCTGTCACAGGTGTCAAACACAAGGCCTTCGGGCCAAATCCGGCCCTCCAGACCATTTCATGTGACCCTCAAACCTCTCCAGCCCTCCTCTGGTCCACCTCCAGACCCCTACTTTCTGCTTTCAAGCAATGCATCCAGCTTCTTCCCAGCAGCAGCATAAGGAAGAGGGGGGTGCACTGTGATGTAAGGGAGAGTGGGGGACTCAACTTGTGATGGTGGGGTGGCTCCTGACATCTAATGTAAGGGGAGGGGATGCGCTGGACATCTAATCTTACAGATACATCCGGCCCTTTTGAGAACAATCATAATGCTGATGCGGCCCACGATGAAATTGAGTTTGACACCCCTGCTCTATGTTGTACATTACATCATTCTGATACTATACAATCCTAACTTTTGTATTCTATATAAGAAGTTGTACATTACATAGGCCTTACTTCTTTTGCACCTATTTTCTACCAGCTGGACATTTTATATCTGATGATGTGATTGGAGCACAGACTTTTACATGGTGATAATAATGTGATAAGATCCTCAAACTTCGGAACCTTAAACAGAAAATGATAATGAGGGGGAGGAGTCAATAACCCAATGATGGTGGTCTTCAGGATCAGTCCAGTCTTCATCTTGGTTGTTCTCCCCCATCCTCACTCTCTGACCTCTGGTGGGGCTCAGCCCCGCTGTTATTCATGACTAAATCATGGACTAAATAAGGAAGTGCAGTACTTGTGTTGTGAAGATGGCAATGAGTGATAGAGGGGGTGGGGACACTTGTCCTATAATCCCCTCATCACTGTCACAGACAGTTCTTGTTGTTTCCTCACTCTCTGACTAAATGTCCATGAATAAAGAAATGAACTGGTAGGAGATTCAGAGATGTAGGGCTGAAAAAACTAATTGGTTATATAATCAATTATGAAAATAGTTGTCAACTATTTTCATAATCGATTAGTTGGTCAGTTGATTAATTGGCCTGCATACAGAATGCATTATTTATTTACATATCAGAAAATACAGCTCAGTACACCATCCATACATGTCAGTAAATGCCTGAGAACTTGAATGTGTGAGGAGAAATGCATCATGGGACATATAGTCCTGGGCAAGAGAAGGAAGTAAGTGATTCTAAAGGCAGAAGTTTTTGTACCTTCCTATAGGGGAACTCTATTCTATACTTTGCGGATTCCTATAGGGGAACTCTATACTATACTTTGTGGCTTCCTATAGGAGAACTCTATACTATATGGCTTCCTATAAGGGGAACTCTATACTATACTTTGTGGCTTCCTATACGGACACTCTGAAGCCAGGAGGAGCCAGAAGTGAGGGGGGGGGGGGTGTCCAGAAGAGGAGAATCAGGGCTTCTCTATGTAAAGCTATTACACAGAGCAGGTAGGTATGACAAATTTGTTTAAAAAAAAAAGCGACTGAAAAGCTCACGAAAACCTATTTCCATTAAAATCAATGAATGCTTTCACACTGGGGCAGTGCACTGGCAGGACGGTGAAAAAACACCCCTCTCCATTGAAATGAATGGAAAACTCTTCAAAAGCACTCAGTGTGAAAGGGGCCTTACAATGACTTTTAGGCTGCTTTCACACTGAGCAGCGCTAGGCACTTTACCGTCATTCTTGCAGCACTTCTCAGCCACTAGCGGGATGCTTATAACCCCCGCTAGCGTCAAAACAAGGGTTAAAACCGCCCATAAAACGCCACTTTGGGCAGGGGCGCTTTAAGAGCAGTGTATACATCGCTCCTACAGCGCTGCAAAGATGCTGCTTGCAGGACTTTTTTACCATCATGCCAGTGCTCCGCTCCAGTGTGGAAGCCCTTGGGCTTTCACACTGAAGTGAGAGAAGAGGCTCTTTCAGGGCGCTTTGCAGGCGCTATTTTTAGCACTGTATCACCTGCAAAGCACCTCAGTGTGAAAGCAGCCTAAAGGGTCTGTGCAGGGACGATCAGCATCTGACCCCAGAGAAGGTGGAGACTGATAGACTGGAGGTAATAGAAGGCATTACTATTACATAAAGTAAAAGTTTACTAGTATTGTGCATTATATATAAAATTATTATATCCATGAAAAAAGTCTCATCTTTCAGTATTACTTTAATATAAAAGTCCCCCCTCCCCCCTCTAACCTCCATATATCTTCATGTGTGACTCCCAGGTAAAATCCCCATATATCCTACTTCTGGGTATATTTATTATTATATATATATGATATAAGATATATTACTTTCACTATTTCACAGTATAAATGAATCCCTTATAGTAGTGATTATCTGATGTTTTTGTACTATAAAGGGATATTTTTTATCCCCATCATAACAGATGATAAATAAAATCATGCTGATGCTACTAAATGTCCTATGCTGGTCATACACTGATCTATTTTTGGACAAGAATATTCACACAAATATTTGTATGAAAATTATTTGTACATTCGATGAATGGACGAGTGTAGTTTGAAAATTCCACTTGCTTTTAACATTAAATTTTAAAATGAATGTAACTTCTGAGTAAAAACCACATACATGATGTGAGAATTTGTTTGATGGAGAAAAGATTTCTGTTCTGCTCCTTCGAATTTTCCCGTCACTGTGGTGGAAAATGAACGCCGATTTGACCCCAATAATGGTTAGAAAATTGGATGAATGTTTTTGTGAAAGAAAAATGAGTTTGTGTCCGGCCAGCATAAGTGACATCAGGTGCAGGGAGCTTGTACCCACCTACCTGTCTATGACAAGGGAGTCTGTCATCCATCATATTATATTACACTCCTGTCTGATCATCTGCAAAACAGCGTTTTACCTCTTTTTTTATATTTTATTAATGTTGATCTCTGATTGTGATATGTAGCAGATTCACCCTCTAATAATACATCTATCTGTCTGTTATTCTCAGAGTGGATTAAATATCCAACTATATATCTGGATATTTATATTTACCGCTGTATATAGATATTCAAGTATATTAACTCCATTATACACCAACCTTTTTTTGAGGTTTTTATCTAATTAGTCGATTAATCAAAACAATAATCGGCCAACTAATCAATTCTGAAAATAATCATTAGTTGCCGCCCTACAGAGGACCCATTTACTAGTTACCTTGAGGGGGGAATTGTAAGATCCTCAGAGACAAAGCTGCCTGATGTGGGCGGAGTCCTGGTTTAGGGGAACCAATCAGCTCATGTCTAGTAATAATCTTTGTATTTCTATTTTAGTAGATGGACGGGAGATGAGGAAAACCTCAGAGGATTGTCTCACTTTGTCTCCAGACTGTAAAGTAGAAGATGAGGACATCACACAGTATAGTCCAGGAGAAAACCCGACTACCTCAAATGTCCATCCGGCACCACAGAGTGTAGATGGACCATCGTATTCTTCTTATCCTGAGGAACCTCAGACTGTGCGGGACGGTGCCGGACCATCGTATTCCTCTTATCCTGAGGAACCTCAGACTGTGCGGGACGGTGCCGGACCATCGTATTCCTCTTATCCTGAGGAACCTCAGACTGTGCGGGACGGTGCCGGACCATCGTATTCCTCTTATCCTGAGGAACCTCAGACTGTGCGGGACGGTGCCGGACCATCGTATTCCTCTTATCCTGAGGAACCTCAGACTGTGCGGGACGGTGCCGGACCATCGTATTCCTCTTATCCTGAGGAACCTCAGACTGTGCGGGACGGTGCCGGACCATCGTATTCCTCTTATCCTGAGGAACCTCAGACTGTGCGGGACGGTGCCGTCCTTCCTGCAGATAAGAGGTTTTCCTGTACTGAGTGCGGGAAGTATTTCCAATTTGAATCCAAACTTAATAGGCATAAAAGATCTCACTCAGGGGAAAAGCCGTATTCCTGTCCTGATTGCGGGAAATGTTTTTCAATGAAGTCCAATCTTTTCACACATCAGAGATCTCATACGGGGGAGAAGCCGTATTCCTGTCCTGAGTGTGGGAAATGTTTTTCACAGAAGTGTAGTCTTTACACACATCAGAGATCTCACACGGGGGAGAAGCCGTATTCATGTCCTGAGTGTGGGAAATGTTTTTCAGTGAAGTCCCATCTTTACACACATCAGAGATCTCACACAGGGGAGAAGCCGTATTCCTGCCCTGAGTGTGGGAAATGTTTTTCAGTGAGGTCCTATCTTTACACACATCAGAGATCTCACACGGGGGAGAACCCATATTCCTGTCCTGAGTGTGGGAAATGTTTTTCCGTGAAATCCAATCTTTACAGACATCAGAGATCCCACACAGGAGAGAAACCATATTCCTGCCCTGAGTGCGGGAAATGTTTTTCTCAGAAGTCAGATCTTTCCACACATCAGAGATCTCACACAGGGGAGAAGCTGTATTCCTGTCCTGAGTGTGGGAAATGTTTTCCACAGAAGTCCAATCTTTCCATACATCAGAGATCTCATACAGGGGAGAGGCCGTATTCCTGTCCTGAGTGTGGGAAAAGTTTTTCACAGAAGTCCAATCTTTACACACATCAGAGATCTCATACAGGGAGCAGCTACTTTCCTGTCCTGAGTGAGGGAATTGTTCCTCACTGAAGTCCTGTCTTCTTGTACATCAGGGATCCCACACAACCCTCGAGAGATGTATTAATGCCTTCTATATGAATGTTGCTGGACATCACAGGTTTCATGTGAGGAAGAAGCACACCCTGATATACTCCATGGCTGATCTTCTTCATGTAAGAAACAGTTCCAGGGGTGTGGACATTTTTTGGAAAAACGACTTGTCCGAGGGACTAAATTGGGGTCCCAATCTCCTTGTCCCTCATCTACCAGAGAGCTCAGCAGCGGTGTGGGAGTTCATTGAAAACTACAAGCCGACATCGGCAAAGGACAGAACTCTGTGAATGAATGGCACGGCCGCACTCTTTTCATAAAGTGACAGCCGGTACGGGGAACTTCTCTCCGCAATGCTGTCACACAGAGGACTCGGATCGCTGAGCTGCTACAGGAACAGGAATGTGTAACATTTTCCCGAAGGTGAATGTTTCCTTTAACCCTTTCACTGCCAGAGCTGGTTTTGCTTCTTTTTTTTTTTCCTTTGCCCACATGTTTAACCCCTTCAATTCCGGACACTTTCACCCCCTTCCTGCCCAGGCCAATTTTCATCTTTCAGCGCTCACACTTTGAATGACAATTGCGCAGTCATGTAACACTGTACCCATAGGACATTTTTATCGTCTTTTTTCCCACAAATAGAGCTTTCTTTTGGTGGTATTTGATCATCACTGTTTTTTATTTTTTGTGCTACCAATAAAAAAAAAAACATGAAAAAATTTTTGGGTTTCTGTTATAACATTTTGTAAATAACTAAGTTTTCTCCTTCACTGATGCACACTAATATGCAGGGCTGATGGGTGGCACCGATGAGGAGGTACTGACAAGCATCCCTGGTGGGCACTGATTGGCATCCCTGGTAGGCACTGGTGGTCATCTGATGGACCTGTACTGATAATCAATGCTGTATATCAGTGCAGATCCTTTCTGTCAGGAGAGCCGCTCTCTTCTACTCGCGCCTTGTCAGCATGAATAAAGGAAAGCCGATAACCGGTACTTTCTGGTTACGATGTGATTAGCTTTGATTGGACACAGCTGATCACGTGGTAAAGAGCTTACATCATAGGCTCTTTACGGAGTTTGGAGATGCAGTGTGTCAAAGCGACACACCACACCACCGATCGCCACGTGCCCGAGCGGCTTATTCTTCTGTACGTCATATGGCGTCCACTCAGGATAATGGAACCCCGACCTGGCCATAATTCTGCTATAGGCTAGGGCGGCGAAGACACGGCGCTCGTGGATCCCTCAATAGAAACTTTCCGGCGGCCCTCCTGTGACACTGCATGTGGAAGTTCCCACCCGCTCTAGCACTCTGCAAGCGCTCCAACATTTTTCACGCAAGTTTTTAGTCTTGTTTTATACTTATATACTGAATAAATTCCTAAGCTGTTTAAAGGATTGGCTTGGCACTTTTCTCCTCCTTTTGCTTTCCTTTTGTTCACAGTGATCGGGTTCCCCAGCCTACGCCTAAAGCAGCCTCGCTCACTTTACAGCCTCCAATTAGAGACTTTTTAGAGACTAATTTTTAGGGGTTCATCCCCCAGAACTTTCAATCCACTCACCATTCACATGGTTGCACCGTCGTGTATCAGCATGCAGTTGCATGCCTTTTCATTAAAATTTTAAACTTTTATCTTTTTCATCTGATGGTTTAGCGCTGAACATTATAAAATATTGTGTATGTGTTTCCTCCTATTGTATTATTACATCCAATGTGATACAACAAGCGTACAATGCCTACTTAGATATGTTCCAGCAAAGAAGTAAAGTAAATGTGTCTCCTTTCTAAGGCTTTGGTGAATGAAGCAAAGTAAAGTTGTCTGCATGCAGTGTCTCTTGGGGTGCAAATAAGATGGGCTTCTGCTCGTTCACCAAACGATAACAGCTTGAAGAAATGGTGAAAAGATCCTGAGCAGGCTCCTGCAGGTGCTGGGATCAGGAAGAGGAGTACTCAATCGCACACCCTGCACACAGTGATTGGCTGGAATCCGTGGTGAGGACGATAGTGACCTCCTGACTGTCACCAAACGGGCCAGAACTGTCGATTGGGAATTGTGGTTTCACCCTCTCGCCGGAGGTTCTCCTGGTTGCCTAGGCAGCAGGACAGACTTAACTTCACCAACCATCCAGGTCACTGCTTCCAGAAAATAAATCTAGAAAAAACAACCAGCACAATAATAATAACCCTTTTTTAAGCTGCTGGTCGATCTTTCAAATCCAATGCAGTAAAAATATAATTAGACAGTGCAGCGCTGATGATAAGTCCATATATCACAAATACACCAATGTGTGATACCTTCAATGGTGCAAAAATATGGTAAACATGCAGGTGACTTTGTCGGTAAACCTCCACCAATGGAAAAAATAGCCGCTCACCTCCCAGGGTAGACCCTTGATTACAGAGGATCACACACTCTTTCCCTTATAGGGTGTATCAATGTATCAGTGGTCAGCCGAGGGAGATTACAGATCCTGATGGATACCTCTTTATAAGCAGAACCAATATCCAAAATACCAGGTGAAGAAAGCCAAACTCCAGAGCCACAATGAACATGTAAACAAAAACATATATTGTGCTCTCTGCAAGCATAGACTTTTTATTTCTTAAAAGACAGAATAAAGCTTACTTCCAGAAGGCCCTGGTTCCAAGAGCATGATCCCATCCCGCATAGGCTTTATATTACCTCTCCCAGCATTTTGTTCTCCTTCTCCAGCCGGCTGATAATTGTAGTCCATGGCAGTCCGATTTCAGTGTAAACCTGGCTTTTCGGACTACATGTCCCAAGATCCTTTGCTCCACTTCTGCATTCAGGACATGACAACATAGGGTTCAGCACTGTAACAAGCCCTGCAGAGTGTCCCCTGATAGCGCAGACAATCTTAGGTGGCTCCTGGCTACACCCAGATATGGCCATATTCAGACAATGATGTCATGATCTATGCCCCACCCATTTGCCTACGTGGTCATGTAAGGGATTGGGCGGGGTGCAGTCAGCGGTTGCTAAGGACGCAGCTGCTGCCGGCAGCCATGGCTTCCCAGTGACAGCCAGAAGCCATTACATTTGTCTGTACCAAATGCCTTAAACATTGGATGTTCAGAAGAATGTGGGAGGAGCCAGTGTTCATCCAATCTTCTGTTCAGACATGTAGCTCCTCCCTAATGCAGATTATTGTCAGTGTGTGGAAGTGAATGTATCTGGCAGACAAGGATGTGTATGTGTGTGTGTGTATCACTGCCCGGCACATCACTCACATCACACACTTCAGCCAATCTGCCCCTTGAGGGATCCTTTGAAGTGTGTGGGGATCACTTGTCTGCTCCACACTTCTTAGATTGTATATGATTGTATGAAATATTTGTATCTGCCTGTGTGTGTCCAGACAGATACAGTAAATGTGGGAGAGTCTCCTTCTAGTGGTGATCAGTAGTATTGCAGGCTGTGAGAACTGTATCATAGCTGGTTTTACCTTCCCAGAGAAAGCTCTCCCCCTCATTTCTCCTCCACAATCAAGAATCTCACTCCATTTAGCAAGTCACCAATCAGGCATGATTTCCCTGACATCCAACATTGGTGTCAGTGAGATAAAAAAAAAACCTCATTGGCATAAAATAATTTCCATCATTAGTGTCAGTAGGATAAAATATGACATATCCTTTGGTGTCAGTGATATTAACCACTTCCCGCCCGCCGACTGTCATATGACGTCCTTGACTTTGTGGGGGTAAATCTGAATGATGGGTGCAGCTACAGGCATCATTCAGATATCGTCTTTTTCAACCAGCGATTCCCTACCCCATAAGAATGATCATAGTGGCTGGTCAGCCGCTTGATCGTTCGTAAGATCGCCCCTCCCCTCTCACTGCCTTCCGGTGCTTCTACTGACTCATCGATTCCATCAGTGAGTCAGAGAACGGATCCGCCAGCCCCAGATGTTTATCATAGAGATTTCTGGTGGACCAGATGGTCACTGGAATCTCTATGGTTGTTCGGAGGCCGGGCGCGATGTTATGACATCAAGCCCGGCCTCTGAATTCAAACAAACCGCGCCTGCCTCGGCTTGGAAGCCGAGATCGTTTTTTTTTTATTTATTTCAGCTGTCCCAGCCTAGAGGTGAGATGTGTAAAGAGGTCCTGTCATGCCATATTCCTATTACAAGGTTTACATTCCTTGTAATAGAAATAAAAGTGATCAAAAATGTTAATTAACAATAAAAAAATAAAAAAAATAAAAATTAAAGTGCCCCTGTCCCCGTGTGCTCGCACGCAGAAGTGAATACATACGTAAGTCCCATCCACATATGAAAAAGGTGTTCAAACCACACGTGAGTTATTGCCGCGAACCTTAGAGCAAGAGAAATAGTTCTAGCCCTAGACCTCCTCTGTAACTCAAAACATGTAACCAGTAGGGATGAGCCGAACACCCCCCCCCCCCCCGGTTCGCACCAGAACCTGCGAACGGACCGAAAGTTTGCGCGAACTTTAGAACCCTATTAAATACAATGAACTCGAACGTTTGATATCAAAAGAGCTAATTATAAAGGCTAATATGCAAGTTATTGTCCTAAAAAGGGTTTGGGGGCCCGGGTTCTGCCCCAGGGGACATGTATCAATGCAAAAAAAAGTTTTAAAAATTGCCATTTTTTCGGGAGCAGTGATTTTAATGATGCAAAAAGTGAAAAAAAAGTGAAAAAAAAAATATCGTACCTGGGGGGTGTCTAAAGTATGCCTGTGAAGTGGCGCGTGTTTCCCGTGTTTAGAACTGTCCCTGCACAAAATGACATTTCTAAAGGAAAAAAAGTAATTTAAAACTGCTTGCGGCTTTAATGTAATGTCTGGTCCCGGCAATATGGATGAAAATCATTGAGAAAAATGGCATGGGTACCCCCAGCCCATTACCAGCCCCTTTGGGTCTTGTATGGATAGTAAGGGGAACCCCGCACCCAAATTAAAAAAAGGCCCTATATACTCTGAACAGCCGTATACAGGCGGTGCATACAAGACAGGGACTGTAGGTTTGTTCTTATGTAGAATCTGTTTGTAATTTGGAACAGGTACATTTTTTTAAGTGTAGCTCCAGCCAAAAAATCTATTTTTAAGCTTTTTGGAAAACATGGGGAAGGGTTATCACCCCTGTAACATTTGTTTTGCTGTCTGTGCCCCTGTTCAGAACATTTCACCTCACTTTCCGTCCCAATGACAAATGTTTTTTGAAAATTAGTTTTTTTATTGAAACAAGGATTGGTGATAAAGCATCAGTGGAGAGGAGACACCTTTTTCCCATATTAACTCTTACAGGAGAGAATTTCCCTTCCTAGGGGTAGATTTCCTCTCACTTCCTGTTGTCTCCTTCCGTTTGCAAGTACAGTAGGTGCCGCCGATTTTGTGTCAATCTCGCCTCTTCTAGCGGCGAGATTGACACAGTATGAGCCCCATCGCGAGAGCCAGCGCCGAGCTGTCTCGTCATCGGGAAAGGAAAAACGTTGTTTTTCCTTTCGCAATGAGCGACACGCATTGCCGGTAGAAGGAGATCCGACGTGGATTCCCGCCAATACCAGGCACTGTGTTTGGTATGAATCCTGAGCGGGAATTCCACGCCAATTTTTAAATAAAAAACCGGCATGGGTTCCCCCTCCAGGAGCATACCAGGCCCTTCGGTCTGGTATGGATTTGAAGGGGAATTCCCTAAGCCGAAAAATCGGCATGGGGGTCCCCTCAAAATCCAAACCAGACCCTTATCCGAGCACGCAACCTGGCAGGCCGCAGGAAAAGAGGGGGGCGAGAGAGCGGCCCCCCTCCCTCCTGAACCGTACCAGGCCGCATGCCCTCAACATGGGGGGTTTGGTGCTCTGGGGCAGGGGGGTGACCTGCAGCCACCCCACCCCAAAGCACCCTGTCCCCATGTTGATGGGGACAACGGCCTCTTCCCGACAACCCTGGCCATTGGTTGTCGGGGTCTGCGGGTGAGGGGCTGATCGGAATCCGGGAGCCCCCTTTAATAAGGGGGCCCCCAGATGCCGGCCCCCCCACCCTATGTGAATGAGTATGGGGTACCCCTACCCATTCACCTGGTGGAAAAAATTCAATAAAAGAACACACACAGCTTTTTAAAGTAATTTATTACACAGCTCCGGGAGTCTTCTTCCGACTCCGGGGGTCTCCGGTGTCGTCTCTGCGCTCTCCGGTTCTTTCTTCCTTCTGCCGGGCCTCCGCTATCTTCTTCCAGCTCTTTTGCTAGCGGGGCCTGGTCTTCTCCGTCGCCTTCTTGCCTCTATTCCTCTCCGGTTCTTTCTTCCTTCTGCCGGGCCTCCGCTATCTTCTTCCAGCTCTTTTGCTAGTGGAGAGGCCCGGTCTTCCCCGTCGTCTCGTCCGGCTCTCTGTTGTCCTTCTGCCGCCCCCTCCACTATCTTCTTCCAGCTCTTTTGCTAGTGGAGGGGCCCGGTCTTCCCATCGCCGTCTGCATCTTCTTTCCTCTTCTCCTCCTCGATGTTGACTTGTCGCTTCCTCCCGCTGTAATGCCTGGGCCTAAGGGCCAGTTCACACTATAGAAACGCAGTCTGGATGCGTTCCAGGTGCTTTTCTGCATGCGCGTTTTTGATGCGTTCCAGTGCATTTTTGATGCGTTTTTGGTGGGTTTTTGATGCAGTCCAGTGCTTTTCCCCCCTCTTTTCACTTAACCTTAAGGGCCAGTTCACACCAGATGCAGTTCAATTTCGTGCGCATTTTTTCTGCACTAAAAATGCATGCAAAGTGTTTTCCATGTATTCCAATGGCTCTTGTTGGCTCTAGTTCACACAGAAACTGAACGGAAACTGACTGCATGGTGTGAACTAGAGCAAACTAGAGCCATTGGAATACATGGAAAATACTGTGCATGCATTTTGTGCAGAAAAAAAGCACACGGAACTGCGTCTGGTGTGAACTGGCCCTAATAAGGACTTGCAGTGCGTCTTTGGTGCATTTAGGTGCGTTCCAGTGTGTTTTTGGTACGTTCTGGTGCGGTTTTGATGCGTTTTTTGCGGTTCAGTACAGTTCTGTACATAAAAAATGCAGCATGACCAATTTTTTTTTTCCTTTCTGAAATGCACTGGAATGGACTGCAGTGGTGTGAACTATGCCATTGGCATTAATGTGATCAACTTTCTTTGCGTTTTTCATGCATCAAAAAAACGCACTGCACTGCATCTGGTGTGAACTGGCCCTAAATATCATACCTGGGGGATGTCTATAGTATGTCTGTAAAGTAGCGCATGTTTTCCATGTTTATAACAGTCCGAGAGCAAAATTACATTTCTAAAGTAAAAAAATTGTCATTTTTTTGTTCTGCATGGTGCTATGCCTAATCTGGGGTTCTAGGGCCTCGGATACAGGTGGGGAGGGAGAGGTCTAGGGAGGGGGGAGGAGAAAATAATAGAGATTTACAGCAGTACACTACAGAATAATGGTTAAATAAGACCAACAAGAACGAAAAAGGAAAGTGAATTTAAAACTTTGAGGTGGTAGGTCAAAAAGAGTGATCAATGATAATATTACGAAGAGGTGAAGGAGAGATGGATTAGGATTGTTATATAAGATGTACTGTACAAAATGCTGTATCTCTGTATATGTGAAAGAAAAGATTAAAATAAAGAATTTATAAAAAAAAAAAAAAATAGTCATTTAAAAGTACCCGCGGCTATAATGAATTGCAGGTTCCCGTCAATACAGATAAAAGTAATTGAAAGTCTTTGAAAAAAAATTAGAAAATGTGTGGGGGTCCCCCAAAATTCCATTACCAGGCTTTTCAGGTATGGTATCGATATTAAAGGGAACTCTGTGCCAAATTAAAAAAAAATGGCTTGGGGGTCCCCCTCAAAATCCGTACCAGGCCTTTCAGGTCTGGCATGGATTTTAAAGGGAACCCCGTGCCAAACCTAAAAAAAATTGCCTGGGGTCCCCCTAAAAATCCACACCAGGCCCTTATCCGAGCACGAAACCTGGAGGCCGCAGGAAAGGAGGGGGGGTGAGAGAGCGCCCCCCCTCCTGAACCGTACCAGGCCACATGCCCTCAACATGGGGAGGATGCTTTGGGGTCTGGACCCCAAAGCACCATGTCCTCATGTTGATGGGGACAAGGGCCTCATCCCCACAACCCTTGCCCGGTGGTTGTGGGGGTCTGCGGGCGGGTTATCGGAATCTGGAAGCCCCCCTTTAACAAAGGGGACCCCCAGATCCCGCCCCCCTGTTTGAAATGGTAATGGGGTACAAATGTACCCCTACAATTTTACAAAAAAAAGTGTAAACATTTTTAAAAATTACAATAGCCGGTTTTTGACAATTCCTTTATTAATTCTCCTTTTTCCACCTCTTCTTCCATCTTCTTTTCTCCATTCGGGTTTCTTCCTCCATCTTGTTCTTCCTTCTTCCTTCGGTGTTCTCGTCCGCATCTTGCTCCGGCTTCTTGTTCCCTGCTTCGTTCTCCAGATGATCCGCTTGCATTGGAGGTTCCCGCTGTGTGACGCTTCTGTTCTTCTGACAGTTCTCCTCTGAGTCCGGGGCCACCCGGTGACCCCGCCCCCTCTGACGCACATGAACTTTACAGGGACTTTCCCCGTGGTGTCAGAGGGGGGCGGAGTCGCCGGGTGACCCCGGACTCCAGGAGAACTGTCAGAAGAACAGAAGCGTCACACAGCGGGAACCTCCAATGCAAGCGGATCGTCCGGAGAACGAAGCGGGGAACAAGAAGCCGGCGCAAGATGCGGACCAGAACACCGAAGGAAGAACAAAATGGAGGAAGAAACCCGAATGTAGAAAAGAAGAAGATGGAAGAAGAAGAAGCGGGGAAAGGAGAAGACATTAATAAAGGAATTGTCAAAAACCGTCTGTTGTCATTTTTAAAAAATTTTACACTTTTTTGTGAAATGGTAGGGGTACATTTGTAGCCCATTACCATTTCACACAGGGGGGGTGGGATCTGGGGGTCCCCTTTGTTAAAGGGGGCTTCCAGATTCCGATAAGCCCCCCCGCCCGCAGACCCCCACAACCACGGCAAAGGTTGTGAGGATGAGGCCCTTGTCCCCATCAACATGGGGACATGGTGCTTTGAGGGGTCACAGACCCCCAAAGCATCCTCCCCATGTTGAGGGCATGTGGCCTGGTATGGTTCAGGAGGGGGGGGCGCTCTCTCATCCCCCCTCTTTTCCTGCGGCCTGCCAGGTTGCGTGCTCAGATAAGGGTCTGGTGTGGATTTTTAGGGGGACCCCACGCCATTTTTTTTAAGTTTGGCGTGGGGGTCCCCTTAAAATCCATACCAGACCTGAAGGGCCTGGTATGGATTTTGAGGGGGACCCCCAAGCCATTTTTTTTTATTTGGCAAGGAGTTTCCCTTAATATCCTTAACAGACCTGAAGGCCCTGTTAATTGGATTTGGGGGGACCCCCACGCATTTTCTTTTTTTCTTTTCAAAGACTTTCAATGACTTTTCTCTGTATTGACGGGAATTCGTTTTTCCTTTTAGAAATGTCATTTTGTGCAGGGACTGTTATATAATGGCAAGTTTAGAGGTGCGCCTGTTCAACTTATGCAAATGCATTTACGTGACTTGACATTTACTAAGATTTGGCCGGCGCAGTGAAGCGGCGCATTTGAACGAGCGCAAATGCCGCGCAGTGCACAAATAGACCTCTCGCAGTTCTAAACGTACTTGCAGGCGCAGCAGACTGGTTCAGAAAACTTTACTTTCTCATTCTATTTTGACCATATTTGTTACTTGGGCAGTTGTCACTATACTTCCTCACATCATCCCATTATATTGGCACTTCCAGCTTCTTATAATTTTGATTTGAAGATGCCGTGCGCCAGGTCCATAATGGCGCACTGAGCGCCTCCTCCCGTGTGCTGAGAACACTATAGTAAATGACGAATAGCGCTGCGTTACCGGCGCAAATGTTTCATAAATACCAAAACTGCCGTTGCGCACGCCGATGCGCCGATACTCATGGCGCAAACGGTTCATAAATCAGCCCCTATGAGACGTTTCTCAGGGCTGCAGTTTCTCTGAGCTCCACAAGGTGGTGATCTCACTCCTACCCAGACAGGAAGTCTCTATGGAAGACAGGAAGTGATGTCAGGTACAGACAGGAAGTTCCGGGTGAGAGGTGAGTCGGGAAGAAGTAGAGAGGAGACATTGCTGGAAGTGGCAGCAGAGGAGGTAATAAGATCTTATTTTCTATTTACACCCAGTAACCCCGTCATGTCCGTCCTCTTCCTCCATAGTCACTGTGATGTCTTTTATCTCCAGCATGATGATGATAAACGTGTAGCGACCTCACCCCTCTCACCCCTTCTCATTCTCGGCTTGTCTGTCTTTGTCTAGGGGTGTTAGTACCGGGGGGAGGGATGAGGTACACCACGGCCCATGTCCTCCATAGTGAAGAGGTGAAGGCCAGAAAGATCGGGTTTTGTGTAGGTGTCCTAGAGTCAAGTCCTGTACTTCGTCCTTGACTCCCCCTTTGCTCCTAGTAACCAGAGTTCCACACAGTGAATAGGTCCAACACAGTTTTATTCTTCTCAGCGAATAAACATACAGCACAGTCAAGTTGGGACCTTTGCAACAGTTCAGTATCAGTGGGAGTAGATCGAGGCACAATCCTTCCAGATATAGCTAACCACTGAGGTGTCACCAGTGGCGAATAGTCACTGCCACTGACTATGTGAAGTAGAACGTGAATTACCTTCGCTAGCACGGCCCCTGTCAGGGGAAGGATATCCGTCCAAGGGAGATACCGGAGGCCTCTCTGTCACCAGTGATGCTGCGCCAGACTCTCCAGAGAAGTTCTGCTCACCGGTCCTCACGAACTCAGATACGGGCACCCAAGGAGTTAGGGCCCCCTCGGATTCCTTCACCCTCGCGGAACTCAGTCGAAGGTACTGAGCCCCAGGCATCCGCCATAGTACCTCACCCCAGGCTAAAGGTGCCTGAGATGGACTCCATCTCCTGCTCCGGCCAGGTCAAGGGCACCTGGGCCCGAAACACCGGCACCCAAGCTGAAGGTGCCTGGGTGCGGCCGCGTCCTCCAGATCCTGGACTCCGAACCCCGTGATCGGGGCGTCCGCCCCTTTTATCCCCTCTCCCTTTGCGCCACAGCGGGTTCCCCGCCCCGCTGTACCAGCGCCAGGGGAGGACAAAAAGGCACAGTCTTGCAGTGTGAGTTCAACTCCGGCCCCGGGCAACAACGCCACCTGTAGGCCGCAGGGAACCTCACACCACCAGAGTCCTCCAAGAACCATAAAAGGGTCTCAGATTCCCTAGCAATCAGTGCATCTGGGTTACACTACCACCCAGATGCTTCCCCTAAATTCAAATACCCGCTACACTTTCCCCCGGGTGATTTGACACTGGCCCCCAGTGTCTGGTGCAAACCCATGCTTCCTAAGAGTGGTAACATAAGTTCACCCCAGAGACAAATGTTCACATTCCTCTCAATTCAACAATTTCAAGTAAGAATTGTGCCAGGACCTAAAACAGGAAAGGGAAAACAGCAATATAAAACCATAAACTTTTGTAATAAAATACTTTAAATATCTCACACATTTACATTTCTCCCTCCCCCTGGCTATCTAAGGACCACCCCATTCTCAGCAGCCTTGATAGACGAGTCTCCTGCAGAGGGAAGGAAAAAAAAAAGAAATACACATCCTAACATAATATATGTGTTTGCTTGGAACGAATGGATCCCTCCAAGAAGAAACCCATTCAGTCCAATGAGTGTTGCATAGTGTACAAAAAAAAAATAAACAACAATCGTTGCGCAACATTGCCACCTGGTGGCAATGCCGCGGTAAAGACACTTATCAAAATCCAGATGAACTCTCCCTTTTTTTCTCTTGTTCTTTTCTCTGTGGCCCTACACTAACTAAAACCCCAAAGTCACTGATTTCTTTGAAGTGTAAGGAGAAGGAGGGAGAACAAAACAATAACAGCTCCAATTTCTCCAAAGAGTAAAATGCCCAAATACAAAAAAAACTAGGGCACAGTCCTTGTGTTCCGGCAAAGGCACTCCGGAAAGTTCAGCAATGAGCAGCAAGAAAGAACACACAGGAGTCTTTTTTTTTTTTTCTCCTAAAGGTAGAACTTTGGATGCGGCAGGAACACAGGCTTCAAATGCTTGTCAAAAGCCTCCATGTTATATTCAACATTTCCTCCCTCCTTGCGGCAAATCACCACTCTGTCCGCATGGATATGCCTTCCCAGCATCCACTTAGCCTTACAGTCCTGAAACTTTTTGGTGACCGTTGGTGAACAAGAAAAGTATCGGCGTGCTTGGGGTACTTTGAGTTTGTCCCAAACGAAAGTATTGTACCACCTCTGGCGAAAAACTTCCACCTCGTAGAGCAATTCTCGAGGCAGGTATGGGTACTCCCACCCATACTCTTGGGCAACCTTCTGGCCAAAGAGACGCTGCAGTCTTGATAAAGGTGGCATCGTGACACTGTCTTCTTCTCCAGGTAACACAATTGCCTTTGGATGGCGAGGTGCGTTCCCCACCTCGGTAGATTTGGGCATAGGGGCCCGCAGTGACTGGCGTTGCACTCCCACAACAGGAGCAGGTGAAATGGAAGTTTAATCCAGAAGAGGGATTTCAGACAGTGGACCAGATTCTTCCCTCGGCGCCAAGGCCTCCACGCGGGGTGTACTATCCTCAATGGACATAGGTGGGTCCCTTGTGACACGGGACAAGGGTAACTTCATCCTGTCCCATCCCTTCCGGTGGAAGATTTTGTCTATCTCCCCATCATCGCCATTGTCAGACAATGAATCCAGGTCGGAGGTGTCATAACACTCAGCGGGTAGATAATTCCCAGTTACAGAATCATCCTCCTTGACAGCCTCCACCGACAGTGGGCTGCCGACACCTCCAACCCCACCGACAGTCCCAACAACTGGCTCACCTGGGCCTTCAGAAGAACAGGGATGTCCAGGGCTCTTCCCTCCGGATCCATCCAGGCCAGGTAAGCAGCGGGGCGAAGCTCTTCCACGACCACAGGAGGCCATCAACAGGCCGACTTTCCTCTTCGGCGGTCGGAGCAGGGAGCTGCTGGTGACCGAGGCAGCATCCTCTGATTTTTCTCTTTTGATCTCCGCTTGGGCAGTCACTTCGCCCTGGTCAGCGCGTGCAGGAATACCCGCCATGGCATCGATCTCTCCCTCCGGAGTGGCAGTACCTGTGAGGTAGTTGAGGTGGAAGGCGCGAGGCCTTTCTGTGGATGGTTCCACCTCGAAGAGAAACTCCTTGCAGACCTCACATCGCCCGAATGGCTTCAGTTGAACCACCAGTCCCGAACAGCCGGGACAAATCACACCGAGGGCCTCTATGTCTCTGCAGGTGTAGAGAGCCAATTGCCCCCGGGGCCTTAGTCTCATTCCTGTGTCCATAATGGGAGCAGTAAAGGAAGTCATCTCCGTAAAAGAAGAAGCTGAAATCCACGGAGTGTTTGAAGTCATCTTCTCTGTTCGCTGCTCTAATGCGCACTGACCCACTCGCGCCGGAATCTCCACGTGCGTACGTCCACATGGCCAGACTCCTCCCACACTCTGCACTTGTTCGCAGGCTTTCCCTTTTCCCCGCCCACAAACTACGCAGCTATGGTTTGCCTCGTGGCGCGTTGGCCAATATGGCCGACCTACTCGGAACTCCTCCGGGCAGCAAAGTTCAAATTCAGACACCATACGCATCCCAGGCACGATGCCCCCACGTGTAGCGACCTCACCCCTCTCACCCCTTCTCATTCTCGGCTTGTCTGTCTTTGTCTAGGGGGTGTTAGTACAGGGGGAGGGATGAGATACACCACGGCCCATGTCCTCCATAGTGACGAGGTGAAGGCCAGAAAGATCGGGTTTTGTGTAGGTGTCCTAGAGTCAAGACCTGTCCTTCATCCTTGACTCCCCCTTTGCTCCTAGTAACCAGAGTTCCACACACTGAATAGGTCCAACACAGTTTTATTCTTCTCAGCGAATAACATACAGCACAGTCAAGTTGGGACCTTTGCAACTGTTCAGTATCAGTGGGAGTAGGTCGAGGCACAATCCTTCCAGATATAGCTAACCACTGAGGTGTCACCAGTGGCGAATAGTCACTGCCACTGACTATGTGAAATAGAACATGAAATACCTTCGCTAGCACGGCCCCTGTCAGGGGAAGGATATCCGTCCAAGGGAGATACCGGAGGCCTCTCTGTCACCAGCGATGCTGCGCCAGACTCTCCAGAGAAGTTCTGCTCACCAGTCCTCACGAACTCAGATACGGGCACCCAAGGAGTTAGGGCCCCCTCGGATTCCTCCACCCTCGCGGAACTCAGTCGAAGGTACTGAGCCCCAGGCATCCGCCATAGTACCTCACCCCAGGCTAAAGGTGCCTGAGATGGACTCCATCTCCTGCTCCGGCCAGGTCAAGGGCACCTGAGCCCGGAACGCCGGCACCCAAGCTGAAGGTGCCTGGGTACGGCCGCGTCCTCCAGATCCTGGACTCCGAACCCCGTGATCAGATTATCCCCTCTCCCTTTGCGCCACAGCGGGTTCCCGCCCTGCTGTACCAGCGCCAGGGGAGGACAAAAAGGCACAGTCTTGCAGTGTGAGTTCAACTCCGGCCCCGGGCAACAACGCCACTTGTAGGCCGCAGAGAACCTCACACCACCAGAGTCCTCCAAGAACCATAAAAGGGTCTCAGATTCCCTAGCAATCAGTGCATCTGGGCCACACTACCACCCAGATGCTTCGCCTAAATTCAAATACCCGCTACACACACATGTAGCACACAGACCCTTTTTCTCCTGCTTACCTCCACTTGCAGAGTAGGGCACACCATGCCACATGCCCATATCCTCCTGGTATAAGAGGTTGAGCAGTGTTCATATTATTTTTGGGTCCTTAACCACTTAACGACCGCTCACTGTATATATACGTCGGCAGAATGGCACCGACAGGCACAATCACGTAGAGCATACGTGATCGCCTTTGTACAGTTGGGGGGTCCGATCGGACCCCCCTCCTATACAGTGAGCGGCCGTTTATCGTTTGGTAGCGATCAGAGATGAGGGGGTGACCATTCGATTTCGGCCACCCCCTCGCGATCGCTCCCGGCCAATGAAAATGCTTCCTCCGCCATGTGATGTAAACACAGGCAGGAGGAAGTGATGTCATCTCCCTCGTGGCGGTCTTTTCGATTCCGGCGCCGAGGAGAGAGGAAGCAGGTTAGTGCACCAACAGTCCACTGACACTTAGGTACACATAGGCACACATTTCACACCCCAGTCACCCCCAGGTCACCCCCCAGCCCCCAATCACAGTGTCACTGATTGCAGTGATCATTTATTTTACTGATCACTGCATTTAGTGTCATCTGTGATAGTAAAAAGTTGCAGGGCAGTTAGGATTAGGCCCGGGTAGCCCCCTAACCCCCCCTAATAAAGGTTTAACCCCTTGATCGCCCCCCAGGTAACCCTTTCACCCCCTAACGCCAGCGTCACTAAGCGATCGTATTTTCGATCGCTGTATTTAGTGCCGGTGGTGCCCTAGATAGCCAGTTAATTATTTTTAGTTTCGCCGCAGGTTTTTAGAGCGTCAGGTACCCCCATATATTATTTTAACCCCCTGATTGCCCCTAGAGTTAACCCTTTCACCAGTGATCACCGTATAAGCGTCACTGGTGACACTGGTTACCCAGTTAGTTATTTAGTTATTTAGGTAACCCGTCAGGTTTTTATATAGCGTCGGGTACCCCCATATTTAACCTAATAAATGTTTTAACCCCCTGATTGCCCCTAGTTAACCCTTTCACCAGTGATCACCATATAAAGGTTACGGGTGACGCTGGTTGGTTAGTTTGCTTTTTATAGCATCAGGGCACCCGCCGTATATAACCCAATAAAGGTTTAACCCCCTGATCGCCCGGTGGGTGAGATCAATTAGGTTTTAGCGCCAGAGAGGGTCTGCGTCGCCCCAGGCAGCGTTAGGTTAGTGCCAGTAACGCTAACACCCACGCGCAAAGCATACACCTCCCTTAGTGGTATAGTATCTGATCAGATCTATACTAGCGTCCCCAGCGATTTAGGGTTCCCAAAAACGCAGTGTTAGCGGGATCAGCCCAGATACCTGCTAGCACCTGCGTTTAGCCCCTCCGCCCAGCCCAGCCCACCCAAGTGCAGTATCGATCGATCACTGTCACTTACCAAACACAAAACACATAACTGCAGCGTTCGCAGAGACAGTCCTGATCCCTGCGACCGCTAACAGTTTTTTTTGTAGCGTTTGATATATTTGCTGACGACAGTCAGGTGCTTTTTTTCCTGTGAATCTAACTAGTGTACCCCTAAATTTAGAGCCCAAAATGGCAAGTCGAAGGTACACTAGTAAAGAGGCCTACGAGATTCTGAGCATGACAGATAGTGAAGAGGAGGTCACGTATCTGTCAGATTCAGGCTCAGAATATCTTCCCGTAGAAGACAGTGACGTCAGCGGCCCCACGTCAGATAGCTCTGACGACGAAGTTGAGGTCCCTGCTAAGGTCAGGCGTACCCGATTCCGATCTGAGGTTGTTGAGGAGCAAGAACCGCAGGGCTCTCGTATCATGGAGCAGAGTAGTACTAGCGCCGCTATTCCTTCTGGTGAATTGGCAAGCACCAGCGGCCTAGTACAGCCTGGGCGTACATCCAGCACTGCAGTATCACGTGGTGACGTGGCGAGTCCCATAAGTGCAGTTCAAGCTGGCGAGGTGGCAAGCACAAGTAGTGTCCCGCTGCCACCAAGAAGACAAAGGCAGGCCCGTCGTGCCCTTCCTGCAGAATTTGCCTATCCTGATTGGGTCCCCACCACTTCTGCAGAACCCGTACTTCCCCCATTCACTGCCCAAACCGGTATTCAGGTGGAAACAGCTGATTTTATGCCAATTGATTATTATTCGCTGTTTTTCACGGAAGATCTCTATAGATCAATTGTGGACCAGAGTAATTTATATGCTGGTCAATTCATCGCCGCTAATCCCCAGTTGCCTTCCATTGCCAAAGATTGGAAACCAATTACGGTTTCCGAATTTAAGACCTTTCTGGGCCTTTCCCTCAACATGGGCACACATAAATTCCCGTCATTGCGTGCTTATTGGTCCACGCACCCAATTGACCACATGCCTGTGTTCTCTGCCTCCATGCCCAGGAAACGATACGAGCAGATTTTGCGGTTCATGCACTTCAACGACAATGAACTTTGTCGTCCACGTGGAGACCCTGAATACGACCGGCTCTATAAAATTCGGCCCCTCATAAACCACTTCAACGAACGTTTTGCAGCCTTGTTTATTCCCGATCAAGCTGTCTGCGTTGATGAGTCCCTGATTACATTTTCTGGCCGCTTGGCTTTCAAGCAGTACCTTCCCAGCAAGCGTGCCAGATACGGGGTCAAGCTCTATAAGTGCTGTGACAGGGCAACAGGCTATGTATGGAGCTTTATGGTTTATGAGGGAAAAGATAGTCAGGTTGAGCCGGTCAACTGCCCGGATTACATAGGGAGCGCTGGCAAGATAGTGTGGAACTTGGTGTCACCCTTATTCGGAAAGGGGTACCACTTATATGTGGACAATTATTACACGAGCGTGCCACTGTTTAGTCACTTGTTTGATCATCAGATTGGAGCATGTGGCACCGTGCGACCTAATCGCCGGGGCTTTCCCCAGCGGCTTGTAGATGCCCGTCTTAGGCTGGGGGGGAGAGCCTGCTTGAAGTGTAATAACTTGCTTGCTGTGAAGTGGAGGGATAATAAGAATGTTTTCCTTCTTACCTCCCTTCATGCAGACACGACAGTCCAAATTCGTACGGCGACTGGTGTTGTGGAGAAACCCCTCTGTGTCCACGAATAAAACAAAAATATGGGAGGGGTGGACCTCAACGACCAGTTGATGGCGCCGTATCTAATTGACCGTAAGGCGAGACGCTGGTACAAAAAAGTGTCTCTATCCTTATTCCAATTGGCTTTGCTGAACGCTCATGTGCTATACAGAGCTTCAGGCGGGACTTTATCTCTTCTAAAATTCCAGAATGAGATAGTCACAGAACTCCTGTATCCAGGCGGTTCTGCACCTCACCATCCCCAACCAAATGCAGTAAGCCGGCTGCATGAGAGGCATTATACGCATGTCCTCCCGAGTACCCCTACCCAACGAACCCCCCAAAAAAGATGTCGTGTCTGTAGCAAGCGCGGATATAGGCGTGACACCCGTTATTATTGTCCACTCTGTCCTGACAAACCTGGTCTTTGCCTTGGTGAATGTTTTGAACGCTACCACTCAAAAGTGAAGTTTTAGCGTAGGGTACAGCATTTCACAGACTAGGACACACTTACACAGGGTCTCCCAAGATGCCATTACATTTTGAGAGACCCGAACCATTACAGTTGTTAAAGTTTAAAAAAAAAGTGTAAAAAAGAAAAAAAAAAACGTAAAAAACAAAAACACAAAAAAAATATAAAATAAAAAAACCAAAAATAGTTGTCGTTTTATTGTTCTCTCTCTCTCTATTTTCTCTCTATTGTTCTGCTCTTTTTTACTGTATTCCATTCTGCAATGTTTTATCATGCTTGCTTTTCAGGTATGTAATTTTTTGTTTTCAGGTGCGCCATTCAACTGCAGCGCGGAATTATTTATCTTGACAGCAACAGCGTTTGCTCCCACGATACATAAAGCCGTGACTCCAGTGCTGTAGGAGGTGATTTCACCACCACAGTTAAAAAAAGAGCAAATATGCCGAAGCATGGGGGCAGCAGGGGCGGAGGAGCGATTTTGCTCCTAATGCCGCGTATATACGGTCGAAATTCCGACGGAGGCTTGCCCGTGGAAAAGTCCGACCGTGTGTACGCGGCATAACTTTTTTGCGGGAGGATGCCCCCATGCTTCGGCATATATATATTTTAGGCACAGGTTGCGTTAAAAAAAGTTTTATTTTTTACTAGGTTTTGTTTTGGTATTTGCTTTGCAGGTATGGCATGGTAAGGTCTTACTGTTGTACTGTAATGTTACTTTGTTTTAATGTTAACCATCATTTGCTTAGCAGGTACGCCATTCAGTTGCATCGCAGATTTATTTATCTTGACAGCAACAGCGTTTGCTCCCACGATACATAAAGCCGTGACTCCAACGCTGTAGGAGGTGATTTCACCACCACAGTTAAAAAAAGATCATATATGCCGAAACATGGGGGCAGCAGGGGCGGGGGAGCAATTTTGCTCCTAATGCCGCGTACATACGGTCGAAATTCCGACGGAGGCTTGCCCGTGGAAAATTTCGACCGTGTGTATGCGGCATAACCTTTTATGCCGCGTACATACGGTCGAAATTCCGACGAAGGCTTGACCGTGTGTACGCGGCATAACTTTTTTGCGGGAGGATGCCCCCATGCTTCGGCATATATGCCCATCATTAGAAGTGGGTGGATGAAGGGAGGTATTCTAATGGTGGGCATACCCACCGATCAATCTCTTTTTTTCGTTCAGCCAACAGGCTGCATGAAAAAAAAGATTACAATACATGTCCAACAAGGACCAGCAACAAACTGGTATGTTGCTGGACTTTGAATGTTTATACCAGAATGATGCCTGCGGGTTTAGGTATCATCTTGGTATCATTCTTTTCAGCCAGTGGCCGGCTTTCATGTAAAAGCAATTCTAGCGGCTAATTAGCCTCTGGACTGCTTTTACAAGCAGTGGGAGGGAATGCCCCCCCCCCCCACGGATATAAACAGCGCCATTGGGAAATTGGGAAAGCATTTTATCACACCGATCTTGGTGTGGTCAGATGCTTTGAGGGCAGAGGAAAGATCTAGGGTCTAACCCCCCATTTTTTTTCAAAAAAGAGTACCTGTCACTACCTATTGCTATCATAGGGGATATTTACATTCCCTGAGATAACAATAAAAATGATAAAAAAAAAAAAAAATATGGAAGGAACAGTTTAAAAATAAAATAAAAAAGCAAAATAAATAATAAAAAAAAAAAAAAAAACGCTGTCCCCCCCTGCTCTTGCGCAAAGGCGAACGCAAGCGTCGGTCTAGCGTCATATGTAAACAGCAATTGCATCATGCATGTGAGGTATCACCGCGAAGGTCAGATCGAGGGCAGTAATTTTAGCAGTAGACCTCCTCTGTAAATCTAACGTGGTAACCTGTAAAGGCTTTTAAATGCTTTTAAAAATGAATGTAGTTTCTCGCCGCTGCGCGTTTGTGCGCAATTTTAAAGCATGTCGTGTTTGGTATCCATGTACTCGGCCTAAGATCATCTTTTTTATTTCATCAAACATTTGGGCAATATAGTGTTTTTTAGTGCATTAAAAATAAAAAAAGTGTGTTTTTCCCCCCAAAAATGCGTTTGAAAAATCGCTGCGCAAATACTGTGTGGAAAAAAAATGCAACACCCACTATTTTAATCTGTAGGGCCTTTGCTTTAAAAATATATATAATGTTTGGGGGTTCAACATAATTTTCTTGCAAAAAAAAAAATTTTTTCATGTAAACAAAAAGTGTCAGAAAGGGCTTTGTCTTCAAGTGGTTAGAAGAGTGGATGATGTGTGACATAAGCTTCCTAATGTTGTGCATAAAATGCCAGGACAGTTCAAAACCCCCCCCAAATGACCCCATTTTGGAAAGTAGACACCTCAAGCTATTTGCTGAGAGGCATGTTGAGCCCATTGAATATTTTTTTTTTTTTTTTTTTTTTGTCCCAAGTGATTGAATAATGACAAAAAGAAAAAAAAAAAAAAAATTACAAAAAATTACAAAAAGTTGTCACTAAATTATATATTGCTCAAACATGCCATGGTTATATGTGGAATTGCACCCCAAAATACATTCTGTTGCTTCTCCTGAGTACGGGGATACCACATGTGTGAGGCATTTTGGGAGCCTAGCCGCGTACAGGACCCCGAAAACCAATCACCGCCTTCAGGCTTTCTATGGGTGGCCATGGAATGCCCAGATGGCACAAAACCCCCCCAAATGACCCCATTTTGGAAAGTAGACACCCCAAGCTATTTGCTGAGAGGTATGTTGAGTATTTTGCAGATCTCGCTTTTTGTCACAAAGTTTTAAAAATTTAAAAAAGAAAAAAAAAATATGTCTTTCTTCATTTTCAAAAACAAATGAGAGCTGTAAAATACTCACCATGCCTCTCGGCAAATAGCTTGGGGTGTCTACTTTCCAAAATGGGGTCATTTGTGGGAGTTTTGGGCTATCTTGGCATTTTATGGCCTTCAAAACTGTGATAGGTAGTGAGGAGTGAAATCAAAAATTTGTGCCCTTAGAAATCCTGAAGGCGGTGCTTGGTTTTCGGGGGCCCGTACGCGGCTAGGCTCTCAAAAAGTCCCACACATGTGGTATCCCCGTACTCAGGAGAAGCAGCCAAATGTATTTTGGGGTGCAATTCCACATATAACCATGGCATGTGTGAGCAATATATCATTTAGTGACAACTTTTTGTAAATTTTTTTTTTCTTTTTGTCATTATTCAATCACTTGGGACAAAAAAAAAAAATATTCAATGGGCTCAACATGCCTCTCAGCAATTTCCTTGGCGTGTCTACTTTCCAAAATGGGGTCATTTGGGGGGGTTTGTGCCATCTTGGCATTTTATGGCCTTCAAAACTGTGATAGGTAGTGATAGGTAGTGAGGAGTGAAATCAAAAATGTATGCCCTTAGAAACCTTGAAGGCGGTGCTTGGTTTTTGGGGTCCCGTACGCGACTAGGCTCCCAAAAAGTCCCACACATGTGGTATCCCCGTACTCAGGAGAAGCAGCAGAATGTATTTTGGGGTGTAATTTCACATATGCCCATGGCATGTGTGAGCAATATATCATTTAGTGACAACTTTGTGCAAAACAAATAAAGTTTGTCATATTCCCGCAACTTGTGGCAAAATATAAAATATTCCATGGACTAATCATGCCTCTCAGTAAATAGCTTGGGGTGTCTACTTTCCAAAATGGGGTCATTTGGGGGGGTTTTGTGCTATTTTGGCATTTTATGGCCTTCGAAACTGTGATAGGTAGTGAGGAGTGAAATCAAAAATTTGCGCCCTTAGAAATCCTGAAGGCGGTGCTTGGTTTCGGGGGCCCGTACCCGGCTAGGCTCCTAAAAAGTCCCACACATGTGGTATCCCCGTACTCAGGAGAAGCAGCAGAATGTATTTTGGGGTGCAATTCCACATATAACCATGGCATGTGTGAGCAATATATCATTTAGTGACAACTTTTTGTAAATTTTTTTTTTCTTTTTGTCATTATTCAATCACTTGGGACAAAAAAAAAAAAATATTCAATGGGCTCAACATGCCTCTCAGCAATTTCCTTGGGGTGTCTACTTTCCAAAATGGGGTCATTTGGGGGGTTTTGTACTGCCCTGCCATTTTAGCACCTCAAGAAATGAGATAGGCAGTCATAAATTTAAAGCTGTGTAAATTCCAGAAAATGTGCCCTAGTTTGTAGACGCTATAACTTTTGCGCAAACCAATAAATATACGCTTATTGACATTTTTTTTACTAAAGACATGTGGCTGAATACATTTTGGCCTAAATGTATGACTACAATTGAGTTTATTCGATTTTTCTTATAACAAAAAGTAGAAAATATCATTTTTTTTCAAAATTTTCGGTATATTTCCATTTATATCGCAAAAAATAAAAATCGCAGAGGCAATCAAATACCATTAAAAGAAAGCTCTATTTGTGGGAAGAAAAGGACGCAAATTTCGTTTGGGTACAACATTGCATATCCGCACAATTTACAGTTAAAGCAGCGCAGTGCAAAATTCTGAATTCACCTCTGGTCCTTTAGCTACCAAATGGTCCGGGGCTTAAGTGGTTAAGCGAGTTGCCTCCCTCCATTGGTTCTCGTCCCTAGAGTGTAGGGAAAAGTCTATTCTCTTACCTAAAAGAAGGCCAATGTCCAGACTGTTTTAAACTCCAACAGACAAGTTTATTTTTGTTGCTTGGAACTTAGTGGGAAAAGGGTTGAAGATAGAGTTGGGTAGGGAGGTAGGTTCAGGCACGCGGCACCCATTTACCCTATTCTCCACTCAATCCTGAGTGGGTATTGCTCACCCGGATAGATCCCTCTCACAGTTCTAGCAGCCGGAGTGAAGCACGAACAGTTACTTTAGATTTCGTCCCCTTCAAAGACAAGTTCAGGAGATCCTCTGCCACAGAATCCTTTAGTTCCCGAATCTAGAACTCTCTAGCGCCTGCAACTTTTAGAAACCATAAGTGCCAGTGGGGCACATCACAGGAGCTATTGTGCAACTCACGGAATCCTTCCCTCTGATAGGCAACCAGGCCTTTCCTGAGACAGTGGCTTACTTCACCAATCCTCCGGACAGGTCCTCCCCTGGTTTCCTCTCTTTCAGAGCGGGCCACCCTCCCTCGGGTACCCTGGGACGCCGATGGTTTGGTTGTAGACCCAGTTGAACGTACTGGGCCTACCTGGAACACTATAGCCTCGGGCTGAAGGTGCCCGAGACTTCTCGACCAATTCATGCACCCCTGGCCAGCAAGCCAAAGGGCGCGACTCTCGCCACCAGGGGTCCCCCTTAGAATCCCCCGGCCAATTTCCCCGCCTAATGGCGTCTGCCCCTTATGTACCCTCTCCCGGCATGCACAGCAGGTAGACCATGCCCACTGAATGGCTGCCGAGAGAGGACACCCAATCATGCTACAATGTCACCTGTGGTTCGACCCAAGACCTGTGCAACAGCGCCACCCACAGGTCAAGGGGAACTATACACCCAGGCAACACCACAGCAGAGCAGAGTCCAATCTAGAGAATCAGAAAACTTGAGCCAAACTATTGCCCAGGCCGCCCCTAAATTTAAGGCACAGTGACCCCAATTTTGGGGGTCTGCTACACATACCCCCCCTTGAAAAGTCGCTGTCCCCAGTGGCTGGAATAGATCAGCAAACCCCCCTCAATCCTGAGTGGGTTCTGATCTGTTCACAACTACGTACAGTACTATTATTTTATTTTAGAATGGTGCCTGAACCAACAATTTGGGAATAGCAGAGGAAGAAGAAAAGAAGGAGAGCATGTAAAAATACACATCACAGTTTGTATAAAAACACACAGTATATCACAAGTTACAATCCCACCCCTCCTAACATATCTACCCCGTCCATACTCCGGCAGAGTTTATAGCAGATCGCCTGCAGAGGGAGAAAGAAAAAAAACACACAGCACACAATAAACCATCCTACGTCTAAGATATACAGAAGAAACCCATCTCTCCGGAAAGAGATGATTACCCCCTGAAACTTGCCTTGCTAAGCCTAGCTTTACTGAACATTTCTGCAAAACACTACCACCTAGTGGCAGCACAAGTCATTACACTCCAATATTGCGCGTGGGCATGAATCTATTTTACATAAATTTTCCATCTTATCTACGACGGTTGCTCGCTTTGGCCCTGACTAACCTACCCCATTGTTCAGTGAGGAGAGGAAAAAAAATATTTCTTTCCCTCAGAATAGCTGAAGAGAGAGAAAGAAAAAACACAACAGTTCTCCGGTTCCTCAGTGAATGGGCATGAATCTATTTTACATAAATTTTCCATCTTGACTACGACGGTTGCTCGCTTTGGCCCTGACTAACCTACCCCATTGTTCAGTGAGGAGAGGAAAACAATATTTCTTTCCCTCGGAAGAGCTGAAGAGAGAGAAAGAAAAAACACAACAGTTCTCCGGTTCCTCAGTGAGTAGATCCCCCTTGGAGTAGAGGGCAAAGTCATGAGTTCAGGGCAGGCTGTTCCTGTGAAACGGAATAATAAAACAGCACGCAAGTTCCATTTTACAGGTAATATACTGAGGATCTGGGAGAACAACCAATGTTCCACCGACATCTCTGGAAATAACTGAATGTTCCACATCTGCTCCCCATTCCGTAGAAACGACCACTCGATCAGCGTAAATATGCTGACCATAGCTCCAACTCCTGTGGAGCATGAAGAATTCCTCTCTTGGGTCAAAGAGAGTCGGGTGATCTGACAGATTTACAAAGAGTCTCTTTCCTGGCTGTCAATGTCCACTTCGCATCACCTGGGGCCCTTACTCGTGCTGTTACTCTATCGGGATCCTTAGTGGTTAACTCTTTATAACGACACGTAAGGGTGGTAACTATACATTGACTTGGCAATAGTTTCTGGACTTTGGCTTCGTCCTCATTCTCTCCATCATGGGGAATGGGCTTCTTCCTTTCTCCAGCAAACTCACTATCACAGTCCCCTCCAGCCTCCTTACCGTCCCTTGACATGGATCTCCTGGAGGTCCCTCCGGCTTGAAGATCCGGTTCAGGCAGGCGCTGGGGCAGGCTTCAGCCGCGGGAGGCCTTAACATAGCCCTTTCGCTTGGCGAGCGGAATGGAGGTCTCGGTGGTGACGGAGGCAGCATCCACTACGGTATCCGCCGATGGCTCTGCAGCAGCTGAGACATCTTCATTGGCCACATCCGTGGCAGTCGATGCGGTGCGCGTGGGCTTGACTGTGGGAGTACAGGTTTCTTCCTCGGAAGTGACGGTACCTGTAAGGCAGTTGACCCGGTAGACCCGGGGTTTCTTGGTGGGCTGGTCCACTTCGAACAGAAACTCTCCACAGGATGCACACCTTCCAAATGGCCGTAATTGCACCGCCAGTCCTTGGCATCTAGGGAAGGGCATGCCCAGGGCCTCCGCATCTCGGCAGACATACAGAGCGAAGCGGCCCCTAAGCTTAAGCCGGATCCCTGTATCCGTCAGGGGGGCAGTGAGGGGAGCAATGTCTATGGTTGAGGTGGTTGGGAACATCTGAGGTCCAGGTGCAACAGAAGTCCATGGGGTATGTTAAATGTAGAAATAACGGTATACCGTTCTTGATGTATTCGTCTGAGACAAAATTCATGAATCAGCTTGAAATCAAACCGTGTAATTTATTATACACACTAAAAAGGAATTAATACAGTTACAGTATATTAATTCAATAGCTTCATAAAGGTTTCAAAATAATGTTCAAATATAAAATAATTCTTAAGACATGTGCTCTTCTAGAAAATCTTAAAATGTCCTTAAAATGGCCGATTAACCCTGTGTATGCTGAATAGTCTGTGGGCTGTAGAATAGATGTGTCAAGATGACTGGCTGTAGAAGAAGAGACCTCTCCTTCCTGCTCACTCAGCTTTTAACCACTTGCTTACTGGGCACATAACCCCCTTCCTGCCCAGGCGAAATTTCAGCTTTCGGCACTGCGTCGCTTTGAATGACAATTGCGCGGTCGTGCGACGTGGCTCCCAAACAAAATTGACGTCCTTTTTTTCCCACAAATAGAGCTTTTTTTTGGTGGTATTTGATCAACTCTGCGGTTTTTATTTTTTGCGCTATAAACAAAAAAAGAGCGACGATTTTGAAAAAAAAAACACAATATTTATTACTTTTTGCTATAATAAATATCCCAATTTTTTTTTTAAAAAGTTTTTTTTTCTCAGTTTAGTCCGATACGTATTCTTCTACATATTTTTGGTCAAAAAAAATCGCAATAAGCGTTTATTGATTGATTTGCGCAAAAGTTATAGCGTCTACAAAATAGGGGATAGTTTTATAGCATTTTTATTAATATTTTTTTTTTACTAGTAATGGTGGCGATCAGCAATTTTTATCGTGACTGCGACATTATGGCGGACACATCGGACACTTTTGACACCATTTTGGGACCATTTACATTTATACAGCGAACAGTGCTATAAAAATGCACTGATTACTGTATAAATGTGACTGGCAGGGAAGGGGTTAACACTAGGGGGCGGGGAAGGGGTTAACTATGTTCCCTATTTGTGATTCTTACTGTGGGGGGAGGGGACTGACTGGGGGAAGAGACCGATCTGTGTCCCTATGTACAAGGGACACAGCATCGGTCTCCTCTCTCCCTGACAGGACATGGATCTCTGTGTTTACACACAGAGATCCACGTCCTGCTTCTGTAACTGCCGATCGAATGTACGTGGCGGACATCGCGGCCGCCAGGCACGCTCCTCGGCATCACGTGATGCGCGCCGCACAGCTGTTCCCCGCCGCGCGCCCTCGGCGGCGCACGGCGGGATGTAAACAGAGAAGGACGTCCTGGGGACGTCCTCTCGGCACTTGAGAGCCGCGCTGCAGCCGTCTTTCGGCTATAGCGCGGGTCTCAAGTGGTTAAAGACAGTTCTTTCTTTGTTGAAATTTGCGCTCAAAAGTAACCACACCCACATCACCCCTTCCATTACCTCCCTCACTACTCACGATGGAGGGAGTCAAGAGGAGAAATATGACGACACAATCTCTATAGGAAGTATCTGAGCTTGACATCTGTTTCGACTTATCAGACTGCATAGGAAATGCCTTGGTGTAAATTACAGGATGTTCGGCTGGTTCCGTTGCTGGTGCTCTTCCGGCACACGACCTCTCCACCACCCATAGTCTCCGGTCCCTCAGACAACCGTATGGAAGTTGATAGATGGGTCGACTCTTGGATGCTCCGAGATGTCAGCAGGCTCTCTGGGTGGGATTCCTCTCCTTCAGACGAGCAGGCTTTCCGGATCCTGCAGGACCGGGGTCTCCGGCCTAGACGGACAACAGGCCTCAACACAGGCTCCGACTTGCTGGGCGGGCGATGTCCGAAGAGACCGTGTGTTGCTCCTCCTCCTCCTTAAATAACCATCCCCAGCAGACCTTGCGCCGGGCAATGCAATGTGGGCGTACAGCTGCACTGTGGGTACAGTAGTCTACTTAACATCCACGGCATTGGAGTCCATCTCTCCCTGTACCACAAGTCCCACCATGCACCTTTCTCAAGGTTAAACGGTAGTCAATCCATTGTCAAATAGAATTCCGGAGGGATCTGGGTTCACTTGCATAAAAAAGTAGTCTTTATAGCATACCATACAGTGACACCCCGCTACACACATATATAGTGTGGAAATGTAGACTAACCCTGTATATTACAATGAGGGAATTTATGGTCTGTACCACGAGGGGAGTTATTGATGTCAGTAAATGTCAGTTCCAGACATTGTATGTGGGGGGAATTAAATGATAATTAAAGGTTGGGATTAGGGAAGATTTCTGTAAGATTTTACACGGGAATGATCAGCGCCCCCTCCAGAGACACTATGATGAGTCTCACAAGGGATGGGATTTTGGGGATGAGATGGTGAACCCGGAATGTTGGGAGGGGGCAAGTTTACCAAAAAGAAGTCCCGCCATCCACCTTAGTATCTGTGACCGAGACTCTGGCGATGTATTAGCTCTTCTGCTCCATATGCCGGTATTCCCCATTTACTGCTATAGAGATGTCTATTGGTTCACAGGCAACATGATCTCTGTGGGACTACAGAGCCCAGCACACCTAATCATCTACAGCCAGGGTTTTCTAAGTAAGTGCTGCCAGGTTACCCCAGGAGTTGTCTGACACTTTATCAGAAAGTTTTATTGGAACTATCGTGTTGTGGATTCAGATATTTTGTGCATAGTGCAAGCGCTGCCCCAACATTTATTATTTGTAGATTAACCCCTTCAGGGTCAGAACATTTCCACATTTATGGGACTGGAACATTCTCTTTCTTTTGGAGTTAAGTTCCAGTAATATGTGTTACTGTGTCCTCGATCACCTCCACACCAGTTATTTTGTCCCCGATCACCTCCACACCATTTATTGTGTCCCTGATCACCACCTCAGCAGTTATTGTGTCCCTGATCACCTCCACACAAGTTATTGTGTCCCTGATCACCTCCACACCATTTATTGTGTCCCTGATCACCTCCACACCAGTTATTGTGCCCCTGATCACCACCACACCAGTAATTGTGTCCCTGATCACCACCACACCAGTTATTGTGTGTCTGATCACTGCCACACCAGTTATTGTGTCCCTGATCACCGCCACACCAGTTATTGTGTCCCTGATCACCGCCACACCAGTAATTGTGTCCCTGATCACCACCACACCAGTAATTGTGTCCCTGATCACCTCCACACCAGTTATTTTTCATTTTTTTCCTGCATTTTCAAAAACCTTGTGGCCAAAAATGATATTAAAAAAAAAAAAAACCCTATACCTTTCAGAAAATATCTGGGAGTGTTTACTTTCCAAAATTAGGTAACTTTGTTGGTGTTTCCACTGTCCTGGTGCTTCAGGGCCTCCAAAAACTTGATAGGTAGTCAGGAAATTAGATGCATAATTTATGCTCCTTGATAGCACAAAGGTGGTCCTTGGATTTTGGGTCCCTCTATGCATCTAGGCTGTGAAAAAGTCTCACATATGTCGTGCCCTTATATTTGGGAGGCATAGCAGAATGTGTTTTGGGGTGTAATTATAAGTATGCCTATGCTGTATATGAGAAATAACCTGCTTCTCACACTTTTTGAAAAAAAAAATCCTCATTTAAAACAAAAAAAAATGTGACAACAAATGACATCTTCATAAAACTCACCATACCTCTTGCTAAACACCCTGGATTGTCTACTTTCCAAAAAGGGGGTAACTTTGGCGGATATTTGTACCTTCCTGACATTTTAGGGCCTCAAAACTTTAGATAGTCAGTACATCAGAATTGATCAATTTTCATATATATCCCATAGTTTGTAGTTTGTATAACTTTCCTACAGACTAAATAATATACACTGATTTGGGTTATTTTTATTTGGGTAAAGAGTTGCATGAATAAGTAATTGTCATTCAAAGTGTGAGAGTGCTTAAAATTGGCCTGGGCAGGAAGGAGGTAAAAGTGTCCAGTATTGAAGATGTTAAATATACAGCGACCCTCCTATTACCCCCCTCACACCCACATCCTATTATTGTGTGACCAATACCATCCAAATAATTCTTACTTTCATTTCCCAAAGTTATCCGTCTACAAGGAGACCTGTATAGATCAAATGACGGCACCAATGAGGAGGGAGGAGGACCGGAGTCACATGACTGAGAAGATACTAAACTTCACCCTGGAGATCATCTACCTGCTGACCGGAGAGGTGAGGAGGATTCTGGGAGGTCACATGACATCACTCTTATCTCTATTAATAATACACAGACCTGATCGGAGAGGTGAAGGTAAATTGAGTATCTAGCGCTCCATGAGGCCCTTAGTTTGTAATAATGTATAGTCTTTAGGTAAAAACAAAGTTGAACCATGGTAAGGGGTGATTTAAAAAAGGTAGCCATCCTCAGAATGTGTCCAGCAACTCTGAAAAACATATAAAAGAAACAAGGGGGTAGGCACCTCTCTAAGTGTAGTATTAAAACAGTAACATTTATTGCACAAGATTAAAAACACTTACAAGATATAAGTGAGAGTCATGATCATCATAAGTATGTAGTCCTGGCAGTTATACTGCGTCCCACAGACTCCTTGCATGATCCGGGTAGCTGGGAAAGGTTCTGGTGTGATGTTGTGCTGAATAGCTGTACATTCAGGAAAACCAGGAATTAGTCAGCTCCATGCTGTCCAGCTTGAACTGGAAGTGGAAATGATGTCACCAGCAGGGGGCGGGAGGAAGGGGTCAGGACTGTCTCTCTGGAAAGGCTGACCGGAGAGGTGAGGAGGATTCTGGGAGGTCACATGACATCACTCTTATCTCTATTAATAAAACACAGACCGGAGAGGTGAGGCGGATTCTGGGAGGTCACATGACATCACTCTTATCTCTATTAATAAAACACAGACCTGACCGGAGAGGTGAGGAGGATTCTGGGAGGTCACATGATATCACTCTTATCTCTATTAATAAAACACAGACCTGACCGGAGTGGTGAGGAGGATTCTGGGATTCTAACATGATATTCCTATTGGTTCCCCAATACAGAGATTTCCTCTTGTGAAGTCAGGTGATCACATGACCATCACAGTGCCTCCATGTGACTCCCTAAAACCTGAGAGACACAACATGGAGAAGATTCTAGAAGTCACCAAGAAGATGATGGAGCTGCTGACAGGAGAGGTGAGGAGGATTCTGGGAATTCTGGGACATTATCCAGTAACAGACAAGGGATGTGTCTGGATGGTGACTGTATCATTGTGTGTGTCAGGTTCCTATAAGGTGTCAGGATGTCACTGTCTATTTCTCCATGGAGGAGTGGGAGTATTTAGAAGGACACAAGGATCTCTACAAGGACGTCATGATGGACAATCAGCCGCCCCTCACATCACCGGGTAAGAGGAGACTTTATTGTAAAGGAGAGATCAGTACGGAGGCTCCACCTAGATCCCCCATCATCTGATAAACACATAGAAACAATGTACAGTGGGACCTCGAATTGCGAGTGACGCGGTTACCGAGCGTTTCACAATACGAGCACTGTATTTTAAAAAATCGTGACTCGGTTTGCGAGTGTTGTCTCGCAAAACGAGCACGATTGAGGCCAAAGCGGTGTGCAGTACCGCTTTTGGCCTGAGGTGGGGGGAGCCGAGCAGAGCCGAACGAAGCCAATCTGCGCCGTTCGGAAATGCACGGAATGGCCCGAGGACAACACGGCTGACCTCGGCAAATCTCTGGTAAGAAGTTTTTCCGAGGTCAGCCGAAGTGTCCTCGGGCCTTTTCAGATGTTTCCGAAGGCTCTCCGTCGCCCCCCCCCCCCGTCTCTGGCCGCATGTGGTATTGCATCCCATTGAAGTCAATGCGGAACAAATTATTTTAGTTTCCATTGACTTCAATGGGGAAACTTGCTTTGATATGCGAGTACTTTGGATTAACAGCATTCTCCTGGAACGGATTATGCTCGTAATCCAAGGTTCCACTGTATTCAGTCAGTGTGTATGTTTCCTACAGATGGATCCAGTAATGGGAACCCACCAGAGAGATGTCCCCGTCCTCTGTATTCCCGGGATTCCACACAGGAAGGTCACACCATCCCCCACCACCATCAGGTAGATGAGGAACAATCACTGATAGTATCATTAGGATCTGTACATTATCTGCATTGTTACCATTGATGTATTTTTTTTAAAAATATCTTTTAGAGTGAAAATCTCGGGGATTATATTATTATTGTTAAAGAAGAGTATAAAGAGGAGGATGAGGAGTATGGAGTGATGGAGGAGTTTTCAGAAGGACACAAGGATATGATGGAGCCACCTAATACCAGGAACCAATCAGAGAGATGTCCCCATCCTCTGTATTCCCGGGATTCCACACAGGAAGGTCACACCATCCCTCACTGTTACAAGGTTGGTGGCATCTAGAACATGGACACATTGAGGTGATGTGATTTTAAATGTGATGCCACAATATTGAACACATTTTACAGATGACTCTTCTAATATTTTCCTGGTTTAGGGTGAAGATCTGATAGATATAGAATTTGAGGTGAAAGCAGAAGAAGAAGAGAGGTATGTGAGGGATGATCGGCAGTCTATGGATGGAATAACGGGGACATTTATAGAGGAGGACACTCCTACAGAGATCAGCACAGGTGAGTCATTAACACTAAATACATTCCTCCACCCATACTGCTCACTGATTGGTCCAGAGTAGGGTGGGGACTGGGTGATAGCCTGTAATCCCCTGGTCACTTTCCTGAGCTGTGTTCCTCATCCTGTATTCCTGTATTTCTCTTGGATAATCTTCCTTCTCTGTGCTGCAGACACAATTTATATATCGAGCAGTGTGGCAACCTCTGAATACCAATATTATGAGTCCTAACATTACACTATATACTCTATGTCGTACATTACATCATTCTGATACTATATAGTAATATCTGTTATCTTATACAATATAAAATGACGGTATAATAATAAAACAGTCCAGTCTCTGAAATATTAAAATACACAAAACAGCGCTAAAAATCAAATAGTAATAGACCCGTGGTTAAAACCTCTGATGGAAAAAGTCTTAGATGTAGTAAAGGTGATGTAAACAGTTCAAAGTATTGAATGGTGTATATGAGTGGTAATCCTAGCCTGCACCTTCCACCAGAGAGACCAGTAATCAAAATCCACCGCGTGACGCACACTCCCCCAGGGGGTTAAACTCACCAGAAGCCTATAATAAATGGGCCTTAAGTAAGATGTCTCATCAGTCACTTTGTAATGGATCATCACCATCCAGCGGGATCAACAGGTACAGGAGCTCCAAACCAGGTCATAAAAACAAGAACAGCAGCAAATAGTGTAATCCTGTTTATTGAACCAAAGTTGCCCATGCACTAGAAGACCCCTTAAACCTATCTACGTACATCAATAACAATCACAAGAGCATGTAAAGTAACCCAAGAGGGCGCTATCACCGTAATCTAGCCGTCCAAAGGAAAGCGAGCGTATCCCTGCAGACACTGCAACAGTTTCCTGGATGAGGAGCGGAGAATGGTGGAGCACACACGTCACTTCCGGGTTGCGGGATGTCGTGGGTCACGCGCTGACGCGTTTCGTCACCTGACTTCAACAGAGAGCGTGACCCCACGACGTCCTTAAATCACCCCGCCTTCACTGTGATGGCCAATCGGCATACACGGCAGCAAGTGACAGACGCTAGTCCCTGACGCCTGATTGGATGCTGACAATACATCACCAAATGGAAGAGAAAGAGGCTATGTATCAGAACATATACATTTGAATAGCCTTAAATATAGCAAACGGAATAAAAATAAAACATTGAGTTGCAAACCAATACAATGATACGCACGTGGGATATGTGCACTCAGAACTAAAATTAGGAATAAAAGCACGGCCATGATTCTGTCAGATACGGCTGCGGCTTAGCAGAAATGACAGCGCAATTCAACACAGCGCGAGTAAAAGTATATAGCAGAGACGCTGCATGGAGAAAATTATTAAGTCCACCATCATGCAAAAGCATATACTGGTAAGGTACAAAGAAAAAAACACCCTCCAATATTATGATAATAAAATGGACACACACAGATGATAAATAAATGAGTCTTTCTAAGAACAGGTGATGGCCAATCGGCATACACGGCAGCAAGTGACAGACGCTAGTCCCTGACGCCTGATTGGATGCTGACAATACATCACCAAATGGAAGAGAAAGAGGCTATGTATCAGAACATATACATTTGAATAGCCTTAAATATAGCAAACGGAATAAAAATAAAACATTGAGTTGCAAACCAATACAATGATACGCACGTGGGATATGTGCACTCAGAACTAAAATTAGGAATAAAAGCACGGCCATGATTCTGTCAGATACGGCTGCGGCTTAGCAGAAATGACAGCGCAATTCAACACAGCGCGAGTAAAAGTATATAGCAGAGACGCTGCATGGAGAAAATTATTAAGTCCACCATCATGCAAAAGCATATACTGGTAAGGTACAAAGAAAAAAACACCCTCCAATATTATGATAATAAAATGGACACACACAGATGATAAATAAATGAGTCTTTCTAAGAACAGGAGATATGCAGATAAATGAAAAAATATATAAAAATGCATAATCTGTAAAAAAAAAATATATAAATCTATATAAAGAAACCTGTGGTAAAACATATACTTAAAATATATATAGATGACTCATAAAAGACAGAGGAACCACTGAATAGAAGGAGATTTGACATCTGTATTAAAAATGTAAAAATATGAAAGAAAGTTGATTAATAATCACTGATAAAACAGTTTATATCTAAATCAACGTTTAACCCTTTAGGTGAAAGAGTGTCAACTAAAAATATCCACTGGGTTTCACGTTTGGAGAGTTCTCTTACTAAGTTTGATCCTCTCCAAAAGGGTTTTCAAATGATCAATACCCCAAAATGTTAATCATGAAGGGTCCTGGTTGTGATGGATCTTGAAATGCAACGATACATTGTGGTCCTTAAAACCTATTTTAATATTGGCAATGTGTTCGGCAATGCGAATCCTCAACAGTCTCTTAGTATGGCCAATGTAGATCAGTCCACATGGGCATTTTAAAGCGTATACCACATATGCAGTGTTACATGTGATAAATTCTTTAATCCTGAATTCTTTGTTGTTAGAAGTGGATAAGAATTTATCAAGAGCTCTTATCGGCTTTCTCACTTCCCTGCATGCCCGACATTTCCTGCAGGCATAAAACCCATCTTTATCCCAGAAGGAGGGGGGTCTGCATGGGGGGTCAATCACTTTCTTGACGATTTTGTCTGCATAGCTGGGTGCTCTTCTATAAATAAAACCAGGTCTAGTGGGTAATGCGAGTTTAAGTACCCTATCCATCAGTAAGACGTGCCAGTTTGTGGTAAAGATCTTCTCAACCTCCTTATACAGGGAGTGGAAGCCAGAAATGAAGCTCAATTCTTGGTTATTGGTGTTTAGGGGGTGTGTTGACTCCTTTAGGAGGTCCTCTCTTGGGACTGTGGCAATACTTTCAATAATGCGTTCCAGGGCCTCTTCCCCATAGCCTTTTTCCACAAATTTCTTCTTAATCACGGTAGCCTGTGAATGATAGTCATCATTTTCTGTACAATTTCTTCTTATCCTCGTTAATTGTCCCTTAGGGATGTTTCTTAACCACATCGGATTGTGTCCACTTTGGATTGGAAGATAACTATTGGAGTCTGTGGGCTTGAAGTATACCGAGGTCCCTAGTTTATCTCCTTGTCTATAAATATTCACATCGAGAAAATGAAGGTTCTTATCACTAATATCACTGCTAAGCCGCAGCCGCAGCCGCATCTGACAGAATCATGGCCCTGTTTTTATTCCTAATTTTAGTTCTGAGTGCACATATCCCACATGCGTATCGTTGTTTTGGTTTGCAACTCAATGTTTTATTATTATTCTGTTTGCTATATTTAAGGCTATTCAAATGTATATGTTCTGATTCATAGCCCCTTTCTCTTCCATTTGGTGATGTATTGTCAGTGTCCAATTTAGATGACGGACTAGCGCCTGTCACTTGTTGCTGTGTATGCTGATTGGCCATCACAGTGAAGGCGGGGTGATTTAAGGCCTGCAGGGACGTTGTGGGGTCACGCTCTCTGTTGAAGTCAGGTGACGAAACGCGTCGTAGCGTGACCCACGACATCCCGCAACCCTGAAGTGACATGTGTGTGCTCCACCATTCTCCGCTCCTCATCCAGGAAACTGTTGCAGTGTCTGCAGGGATACGCTCGCTTTCCTTTGGACGGCTGGATTACGGTGATAGCGTCCTCTTGGGTTACTTTACATGCTCTTGTGATTGTTATTGATGTACGTAGATAGGTTTAAGGGGTCTTCTAGTGTATGGGCAACTTTGGTTCAACAAACAGGATTACACTATTTGCTGCTGTTCTTGTTTTTATGACCTGGTTTGGAGCTCCTGTACCTGTTGATCCCGCTGGATGGTGATGATCCATTACAAAGTGGCTGATGAGACATCTTACTTAAGGCCCATTTATTATAGGCTTCTGGTGAGTTTAACCCCCTGGGGGAGTGTGCGTCATGCGGTGGATTTTGATTACTGGTCTTTCTGGTGGAAGGTGCACGCTAGGATTACCACTCATATACACCATTCAATACTTTGAACTGTTTACATCACCTTTACTACATCTAAGACTTTTTCCATCAGAGGTTTTAACCACGGGTCTATTACTATTTGATTTTTAGCGCTGTTTTGTGTATTTTAATATTTCAGAGACTGGACTGTTTTATTGTTATACCGTCATTTTATTTTTATCCCATTTTTTTAAATGGCTGCTTAGTGTTTTGAATATTTTGTAAATCCATATTTATTACAGTTTGTCTATGTGCATGCTGCTTAGGGAGCTGTGGGTTTGATTTGGCGCTGAGTGGGTGTTCTGTAGCCCTTTTGTACTCCCCTCTCTCTTCATCTTATACAATATGTTGTACATTACATAGCCCTGACTTCTGCTCTCTCCCCTCTACCCACTGCTATATATACACATAATATGTATGCTCTTTTGTTACACCCATTTCCTACCAGCTGGACATTTTATATCTGATGATTTGATTGGAGCACAGACTTTTACATGTTGATAATAATGTAATAACATCCTCAAACTTTGGAACCTTAAACAGAAAGTGATAATGAGGGAGGAGTCAATAACCCAATGATGGTGGTCTTCAGGATTAGTCCAGTCTTCATCTTGGTTGTTTTCCCCCATCCTCACTCTCTGACCTCTGGTGGGGCTCAGCCCCGCTGTTATTCATGACTAAATAAGGAAGTGCAGTACTTCTTGTGTTGGGAAGATGGCAGTGAGTGATGGAGGTGGTGGGGACACTCGTCCTATAATCCCCTCATCACTGTCACTCTTATAAAAGACAGTTCTCGTTGTTTCCTCGTGCTCTAAACCAGTAAAGCCTCAACGCTCACTCCGCCTCACATGCAACAGTACAAAAATAGTACAGGTAGTGCTGCTCTCCTTGAGTGGGGAAACTCCAAAGCAATAAGGAAATGAAGGAGAGTGCAAACCCCTAGTGCATTACTGTTAACACCATAGAATGTATTACGAAGCCTGAAGCATACTCACAAACATGAGGAAATCACAACTCTAACATAGTGGATACACGGTCGCTGTGTTAGGAAAGCTGGGGCCTGTCTCCCGAAATATGTCAGCTTTCCTAACACAGTGACCTGGTATCCAGCATCAGAGGCACCTCTTTAATTAGGCAAATTAGGCAGTCGCCTAAGGCCTCACACTCACAGGGGCCTCACGGCCGCCTAACTTACCCAATGCATTACCCCAGTTTTGAGGGGACCTTAAAGTTGCTGTGCTCAGGCAGCATTAAGAGCCCTGACTCAGGAGCAAGGCCTCCAGCATCCCTAACAACCAGTGAATATCGATGACACCACCCCTTGTGACGTCAATGACCCAGCATGCCCTCAGTCAATGACGTCACAAGGGGGGCGGGTTCAGCAGGTAACATCACTGGGTTGCCCCGCCCCTTAGGTATTAAAGAGCAGAATCTGGGGGCCACCTTATTAAAGGGGGCTTCCAGATTCCGATAAGCCCCCTGCCCGCAGACCCCCACAACCACCGGCCAGGGTTGTGGGCAAGAGGCTCTTGTCCTTGAATTATTTTTCCCATCATGGGTGTGAGTGGGGCCCCAAGTTTTGCCTAAGGCCTCACAAAGCCTAGAGCCGCCTCTGTCCAGCATGCTGGAGTTGTGATTTTATATGCTTGTGATTTCCTCATATTTGTGAGTATGCTTTTGGCTTTTTAATACATTCTATGGTGTTAAAGGTAATACACTAGGCGTTTGCACCCTCCTTTATTTTCTTATAATATTTTTTTTTTTTATATTAAACGTTTCTTATTGAACACTGTACATGTGAAACATTACAATGCAAGCAACATGGCAATACAGATTACAGAGGAGTCCAACATAGAAATTAAATAAAGGAAAAGAAAAGACGAAAAAAGAAAAAAAAAAAACACCATGCATCGACATACAAGATTCTGGTGTAGGGTCAGTTGAAGTACAACATACAGGTATTACTGGGTGAAAGGGGGGCACATAGTTGGAAACATATATAACCAACAATATCTAAGCAGAGGCAGAAACCAGTTATGTGATAGTTTGCAGGCATAGAGAAATTACGTGCAAGTGTTAGTAGAATTAAGCCATCTATCCCAGACTTTATTATACCTGTCAGGACAGCCTCTATTAACATATATGAATTTTTTGTAAGACAGGGTAGCATTTACATCTGCTTTCCACTCCTGGATGCCAGGGGGTGCAGATCTCATCCAATGTCGGGCTATTATCTTCTTAACTGAGAAGAGTGTCTCGTGAAGGAACATTTTGGTAAATTTATCTAGGTCAGAGTCAGGAAGAATGCCCAATAGACATCGTTAAGGGTCTAGGGATAGAGGGGAGCCCATGTCATCATGTAGGAAGTCTACAATCTGTTTCAATAGACCCTGAAGCAGAGGACAGGACCAAAGTAAATGGAAGAACGTGCCCGGCTCTTGCGTGCACATCCCACAAGTTGCGGTAGTCTAAAGCCCTGTACACACGATAGGTTTTACAGATGAAAACAGTCCGATGGACTTTTTTCATCGGACAAACCGATCGTGTATGGGCCCCATCGGTCTTTTTTCCATCGGTGTTTAAGAATAGAACATGTTTTTAAATTTATCCGATGGTTAAAAAACCGATGGCAAATTACTATCGTCTGTGGGGAACTCCATCGGATAAAAAACCCACGCATGCTCAGAATCAAGTCGACGCATGCTCAGAAGCATTGAACTTAATTTTTCTCGGCTCATCGGAGTGTTTTACGTCACCGCGTTTGGAACAGTCGGTTTTTTGACTGATGGTGTGTAGGCAAGACTGATGGAAGTCAGCTTCATCGGTTTTCCGATGGAAAAATCCATCGGTTAAAAAACCATAGGAAATCCGATTGTGTGTACAGGGCTTTAGGCATAAAGCGGGCAACTCTGAGTGGGGTAAGATAAGCTCGATGCAGGATGTATAATTGTGACAACCTATCGGAGAGCTTGGGAGAGACAGTTTTGCAGGCATCTAAAGCCTCGCTCCACTCCTCATCTTCCAGCGGCCCCACATCTCTCTCCCATCTCAGTTTGAGGTTATACGCCGATGTGGTGGCCGATGGAGTGAGGAGCATACTATAAAAATCTGAGATTTTCTTATAATACTTCCTCACTCTCTGACTAAGGTCCATGAATAAAGAAATGAACTGGTAGGAGAGCAGAGGACCCATTTACTAGTTACCTTGAGGGGGGAATTGTAAGATCCTCAGAGACAAAGCTGCCTGATGTGGGCGGAGTCCTGGTTTAGGGGAACCAATCTGCTCATGTCTAGTAATAATCTTTGTTTCTTGTTCATACATCACGGGACACAGAGCGGCATAGTCATTACTATGTGGGTTATATAGAATTACCTTCAGGTGCTGGCACTGGCAACTTCCAAAACAGGAAGTACCCTCCCCTATATAAACCCCTCCCATCCGGGAGCACCTCAGTTTTTTGCCAGTGTCTAAGGTGTTGGCCAAGGTTAACATGTATTCATCTGGGCTTGTGTACAGGTTCTCTGGGCCTTAGCAAGCTATTCCGGTTCCGACCAAAAAAGCTTCATAGCTAAACGGTCGGTACCCGGGCCTTGCAGAGAAGAGCAGGGTTTTGCCTGTAATGCCTCTCTTAGGAGGGCTGGACCCTGGGATCCAGAGCTCTGGTCATACCCAAAACCAAGAGGCTATCTGTGCAGGGTGCTATACAGGTCCAGGGGAGTGGAATCCTTGGGAACCCGGTCCCTGAAGGTCTAGTACAATGCCTGCCGTGAGAGGTGAAGTTTGGGCTTCTGTGGACCAAACAAAGTCCTGCGGCGGGGAAAAGGTAAGTGGGGGCCCCTCAGGAACTTGGTTCTATTGAGGGGACCCCCAAGCCTAATATGTCTTTCTGCCTGTTACCTAAAGGTATTCCCGCTAATAGCTGTATATGCCTAAGAAATCCTAGAAATGTCTTTTCATAAAGGAAGTTTTAAAAACTGTAAACCTAGAAATGTTTTTCATAAAGGAGGTTTTAAAAAAAAAAAAAAAAGACAAAAGTGCGGTACCTGTGTTTGTCCACTAGAGGCCGCTGTGGAACGTCTTTTTTTCTTGGGACTATTCCTTCCATGGTGAAAGTCCAGGCAGATGAGTGAGCTCTCTATCAGGGAAGCTGCATTCCTCTGTCATGCTGCCAAGTAGTTTCCTTCCATCCCCGAGTCCTGGTGAAACAGGGACCCTGGCTCCTCTCCCTACATGGCGCCAAGAGCGCACACGTGCACGCGCGCGCGCGCGCGCACACACGTTTTCTTTTCTTTATCGTACACCACGGGACACAGAGCTAGTCATTACATAATGGGTTAAGGGTCACCAGCGGTGATTGGACACTGGCACAACCAATGGAAGACAGTTCCCCTCCATATAACCCCTCCCATCAGGGAAGTACCTCAGTTTTTTCGCCAGTGTCGAAAGGTGTTGGACGCGTTAGGAGGTGCTAAAGGAAAGCTCTACCAAAGAGACCCTCTGGGGGTAAAAGAGCTATGCTTTCGGATCCATCCAAGATGCCTACAAATGAGCTGAATCTGGATGGGATCCGGGCCTCATCCATGAGGCGTCGCCTGTAATGTCTCTCTTCGGAGGACTGGGCTCTAAGATCCAGCACTTTCGCTATTTCGCTATAAAGTCCTGGTAAGAGTCTTGTACAAGGCCCAGGGGAGAGGTATCCTTTAAATAGGAACCCATATCCCTGAAGGTTGGCACACATAGCCCACCGTGAAGGGTGAAGTTTGGTATCTGTCTGAAATCTTTCAGCAGAAAAACCTGCGGCGTGGATAAGGTGAGATTAGAAGGTCCATAACTAGGTTGGGACCTTTTTCAAAAAGTGGATGTCTTCTTTTTTTCCACCACTGGGGGGAGTAAAGAGCTGAATATACTCACCTCACTCTGTTCAGTGTCGGCTTCGGCGAAGTACACTGCTCGTCACCTCCGCTGCTGAGCTTGCTGGGGCACCCCGATCCTCCTTTCGGTGGCCGACCAGACACCTGCAGATGCAGGTAAGTGGGAACAAGGGCTGATGAGAGTCCTCTCTCACTATGGCCACCGCCATAGCGCTAAGGGCCGCGCGCGCGCGCGGGAGCGCGCTTTATCGGAGGGGGGCGAAGGCGTGCGCGGGCACGTGGCGCGCGCAGGCACAGAAACGGCGCCAAATTTAAAAGACTGTCAGTGTGAGAAGCACTGCAGCAGCAAGCAAGCTCGTTAGTTCTCTTGTTCCTGGCAGAGAAACACAGCAGCTATACAGGGACGTAAGACTCCATGTGGTTGGATTGGGTACTTCCTAGAAGACATCCATGTTATGCATAGTTATGTGTTAAAAGTTGCATACTTAATGTATTTGCTAAACTGAACACGGTAGTATATGCATTTAGGTACCTTGTATTTTGTCTAAACAGTAAGCCTTCCAGGGGAAGTAATACGGACAAAAAGAGATAAGAAAGCACCACCGCCTGAGAGGAGGCTCTAACTGTGCTGACTCGGTACCTTTCTCTCCTGTGTTGCTAAATGCACCTGTTCAGGATGAGCCATTACCTCTGTCAGGTATGGCGGCTTCCCCAGTGAAGCCTGGGCCTGTATATGTCACTGAGGACACTTTATCAGCTGCCCTAAATAATCTGGAGGAAAAAATTGCTACCTTAATCGCTAAGTCCTCTAAAAAGGGACAATAAGCGAAGCAGGTCTCTTCCAGTATTGGACCTCCCTTCAGAAGTACCTGAGGGAGGAGGATGAGGAGGAGGAGGCTACATCAGCAGAGGATGAGGAGCCAGATTTTAAGGTCACAGGTACAATGCTATAGCAGTGCATTTAAGTTAACCTCTGCGGAGGTAACGGAATTACCTGTCTCCTCCCTAGGGTCATTAAGATCCCTGCAAGGTGCATGCTCCTTCCCGGTTCATCCGTTACTAGAGGATCTAATATACGCAAACTGACAACATCCAGATAAGCGTTTCTCACCTCCAAAAAGGTTTAACATTCTTTATCCTATGGGGGAATTTTTTTTTTAAAGAAATGGAGCCTGCCTGCGGTAGATGCGGCTATTTCTTGTGTAAATAAAAACCTGACATGTCCGGTGGATAATGTACAAGGGTTTAAAAGATCCTTCTGAGAGGAAGTTGAAATCCTCCTTCCTTTTGGCCGGCTCAATTACCCAACCTGCAGTAGCAGCAGTCGGTATGTGTCAGGTCATCAGCCAACAGGTAAAGCAGGGGCTGAAGGAACTGCCTTCAGAGCAGGCTAGAAATTGGGAAAATTTGCCTAAAGCCTTAGGATGCCATGAGAGATTCTATCATACAGGCATCACGCCTTACACTCCAGCTGGTACAGATGCGCAGAGTACTTTGGCTTAAGCATTGGTCAGCGGAGACCCCATGCAAAAAGCTGTTGGCAAGTTCCCGTTCCATGGCGAACGCCTATTTGGGGAAGATTTAGAAAAATATATACAGAAGATATCAAGTGGTAAAACGACTTTTACCTGAGAGAAAGAAAAACAAGAGATCTTGTTTTAAACGCTCTCTCTCCCCAGCTCCCGGGAAATCTGACTCCAACCAGTGGCGGCGGCCTGTTTTAGCCGCCCACAAAAGCCAAGGGGCAAGCTCAGAAGAACAAGAAGCCGTGGGGTGCAAGAGCTAATAAGCAAGCCCCCAAAGCCTCTCAGTGAAGGGGCGCCCCCGCTCGGCCGAGTGGGAGGAAGGCTTTGTCAGTTCTGAGCGACTTGGTGGTCAGAAATCCAGGACAATTGGGTAGTATCCACAATATCCTCAGGGTACAAACTGGAATTTCGAGAGATCCCACCTTCTCAGTTCCGAGGTTCAAGACTCTCCAAGGATCCACAAAAAAGAGAATCCTTCTTCAAAGGTTTGAATCACTTAATGGCTCAAGGGGTAGTTACAGACGTACCCCAAAAAGAGCGAGGTTCAGGTTTTTACTCAAACCTCTTTGTGATTCCAAAGCCAAATGGAGATGTCAGACCCATCCTGGATCTAAAATCCCTAAATCGGTTCCTGAACGATCGCCATTTTCGAATGGAAACGATCCGATCCGTGGCCGCCACTTTAAAGGGCGGAAAATTCATGGCGCCCATAGATATCAAGGACGCACATTTACACATACCCATCCTCCCCGCTCACCAAAGATTCCTAAGGTTTGCGGTAGAAGATCGCCACTTTCAATTTGTGGCTCTGCCGTTTGGTGTAGCCACCGCGCCCATAGTATTCACAAAGGTGCTAGCTCCTCTGTTAGCAAACCTAAGAACACGGGGCATTGCGGTAACAGCCTATCTGGACGATCTACTAGTAATAGATCAGTCAAAGGACGGATTGGGTCACGCTGTACACACTACAGTAGGATACCTGGAGCATTTAGGATGGATTATAAATTTACAAAAATCCTCTCTCCAGGCCCAAAGAAGGATAGTGTACCTGGGCATGATCATAGATACAGCCCAAAACGGGGTATACCTGCCAGAACCGAAGATACAGTCTCTGAAAGACCTGATCCACAAGGTCAAAGCAAACAAGAGGCCGTCTATTCGCCTTTGCATGAGACTATTGGGAAAGATGGTAGCCTCCTTCGAGGCGGTCCCTTACGCCCAGTTTCATTCGAGACTACTTCAAGGCAATATTTTAGCTTCCTGGAACAGGAAGAGCCAAGCTCTGGATATACCCATGCGCCTGTCCTCACAAGTACGCCACAGCTTCGATTGGTGGCTAGAAGCCAGGAATTTACGGAAGGGAAAGTCCTTCCTCCCAGTGGCCTGGAAGGTGGTATCTAGGGATGCCAGCCTATCGGGCTGGGGTGCAGTATTCGAGGAGGCTTCTACCCAGGGAACCTGGGACAAGACTCAGGGGATCCTGCCCATCAATGTGCTAGAGATCCGGGCGGTATATCTAGCCCTCAAAACCTGGACATACAGGTTACAGGGCTACCCAGTTCGGGTTCAATCCGACAATGCTACTGCAGTAGCTTACATCAATCACCAAGGAGGCACCCGCAGTCGGGCAGCCCAAAGAGAGGTGAACCGGATCCTGGCATGGGCAGAAGAGCATGTACCTTGCCTTTCTGCAATCTTCATTCCAGGGATAGAAAATTGGCAAGCAGACTACCTGAGTCGTCAGCAGCTGCTACCAGGAGAGTGGTCTCTTCACCCCGAGATCTTTCAGGCCATATGTCTGAGATGGGGAAACCCAGATGTAGACCTGCTAGCTGCCAGGTTCAACAAGAAATTGGACAACTTTGTGTCCAGAACGAGAGATCCTCTAGCCTACGGGACAGACGCTCTAATAATACAGACGCTCTAATTACTCCATAGAATCAGTTCTCACTGATCTATGCATTCCCTCCGATCCCTCTTCTACAAAGACTGCTTCGCAGGATCAAGGAGGAGGGAATACCAGTAATCCTAGTGGCCCCAAACTGGCCCAGGAGGCCTTGGTACGCCGAGATTGTAAAAATGGCGATAGGAAGGCCCTGGAAGTTTCCACTCCGACACGACCTGCTGTCACAGGGTCCAGTATTCCACCCTTCCTTACAAAGGCTAAAGTTGACGGCCTGGCTGCTGAGACCCACATTTTTAAAAAGAGAGGGGTCTCTGGTCCGGCTCTTTCTACGCTCATTAATGCTAGAAAGCCAGCCTCCAGACTCATCTATCAGAGAGTCTGGAGAGCATACGTTTCCTGGTGTGAATCCAGATGTTGGAATCCTCAGAAGTATGAAATAAGTAGGATTCTTGCTTTTTGCCAGTTAGGAGTGGATATGAATTTAGCCCTTAGCACCATCAAAGGGCAAATATCGGCTCTATCAGTCTTCTTTCAGAGACCATTGGCATCTCACTCCCTAGTTCGGACATTCATTAAGGGGGTACTGAGGATAAATCCTCCAGTTAGGACTCCCTTGTGTCCATGGGATTTGAATTTGGTATTGTCAGTGTTGCAAAAGCAACCTTTTGAACCTATTCGCCATATTCCTTTAATTATATTAAGTAGGAAGTTGGCCTTTCTGATTGCTATAGCTTCTGCTAGGAGAGTATCAGAGCTAGCAGCTCTTTCTTGTAAAGAGCCTTATCTAATTTGTCACAAGGACAAAATCGTACTACGACCCCATCCGGCTTTTCTACCTAAGATGGTGTCGGCTTTTCACTTGAATCAAGACATTGTTCTGCCTTCCTTTTTTCCAAACCCGCGGACGGCGGGGGAAAAATTATTACACTCTCTAGATCTACTGAGAGCGGTAAAGGTGTATCTGCAAGCAACCGCTCAGATACGTAAAACAGATGTTTTGTTTATTTTACCAGATGGGCCCAAGAAGGGCCAAGCGGTATCAAAATCCACCATTTCCAGGTGGATTAGACAAGTAATTATTCAAGCTTATGGTTTAAAGAACAGGACTCCTCCTTTTCCTGTTAAGGCGCACTCTATCAGGGCGATAGGTGCTTCATGGGCAGTGCACCACCAGGCTTCGATGGCTCAGATCTGTAAAGCTGCAACTTGGTCTTCAGTCCATACATTTTCCAAATTCTATCAAATAGATGTGAAAGGACATGAGGATTCCGCCTTTGGGCGAAGTGTGCTGCAGGCAGCAGTATAGGGCTTCTGGTCCGCAAGCGGCCTGTTTTGATCTGTGTCTCCCCCCCTTCATATGAGCATTGCTCTGGGACGTCCCATTATGTAATGACTAGCTCTGTGTCCCGTGGTGTACGATAAAGAAAATAGGATTTTTATAACAGCTTACCTGTAAAATCCTTTTCTTGGAGTACACCACGGGACACAGAGGTCCCCCCCTTCTTATGGGAACCTTACTGCTTTGCTACAAAACTGAGGTACTTCCCTGATGGGAGGGGTTATATGGAGGGGAACTGTCTTCCATTGGTTGTGCCAGTGTCCAATCACCGCTGGTGACCCTTAACCCATTATGTAATGACTAGCTCTGTGTCCCGTGGTGTACTCCAAGAAAAGGATTTTACAGGTAAGCTGTTATAAAAATCCTATTTTTATAAGATTTAGCTTCAAAAAAGGGGGCGGAGCCTGGCTCTGTGCGCCCAGCGCTTCTGCGCATGTGCGGGCATCCCAGCAAGTTAAAAGGACTCAGTCCACGCTGCTTGCTATGGACACAGAGCATGAAAAGGAGCTGGTAGCATGGTATAGGGGCTTACAGCGGGCGGTTGATACAGGCATCCCCAGAAAGACGCATTAGTAGACACCCACTGATGTACATAGCAGCAAATTGCATTAGACTATTTCAGTAAAGGGGTGTATTGCGGCTGGAATACCTCAGCTTTGAACTAAGGAATATGCCGCCTAAAAAACTCCGAGATATACCTCTCAGGAAGTGTAGGGGGTCTCCATCGGGCTCTGAGGATCTGGAGCAGTCATCTGCACCTTCCTCCCCTGAGAAATCAGAGGTTAATACCCATAAGGAACCCCCGGGAGTGCCAGGTACTGCGGCTGTCCTCAGTCCACCTGCTCCTGCATATATAACAGAGGAGGTTTTTGCCTCAACTCTGGAGGGATTGGAGCAGAGATTGGCAGCATTGATCGCTTCTTCTCTACAGGAAAGAAAGCGCGCCAGATCTCCATCCCCTCCATTAGAGTGCCTGTTGGCAGAGCAACAGTCCCAGGAAGGGACTGACCTTCCTGAAGGGGATCAGGAGGAGGTTAACTCTGTTTTTGAGGAATCGACAGTAGATGAACCATTTTCAGCATCACAGACTGAAAGATTGTGGGTCCAGACCCTAACTGACATGGTTCGATCTGCATTTAAAATGCCTCTTGTTGAACCATCAACTACTGCTGTCTCCTCGTTGGGGTCGCTAAAAGCTCCCCAGGTTAATTGCTCCTTTCCAATTCATCCATTATTGGAAGGACTTATATACCAGGACTGGGAACATCCTGATAAACTATTTGTTCCACCTAAGAAATTTCAGGTGATCTATCCCATGGAGGAAAAATTCACCCAGAGATGGAATGTTCCTACGGTGGACGCAGCCATTTCTTCTGTGAACAAATCACTGACATGTCCAGTAGATAATGTTCAAATGTTCAAAGATCCAGTAGATAAAAAATTGGAATCTTTATTAAAATCTGCTTTTTCCACAGCAGGGGCTGTTACACAGCCAGCAGTGGCAGCTATTGGGGTCTGCCAAGCTTGAAAGGATCAAATGAAAATGGTCCTGAGGGATTTGCCAGACCAGCAGGCCCAGGCTCTGGCTGATCTGCCTAGAGCATTATGCTTTGCGGTTGACGCCATCAAGGATTCTATCCATCAGGCCTCCCACCTCACGCTGTCTTTGGTACATATGCGTAGGCTTCTGTGGCTCAAGAACTGGTCTGCTGAGGCTCCCTGTAAGAAGCTCTTAGTTAGCTTCCCATTTCATGGAGAACGCCTTTTTTGGTGAAGACCTGGATAAATATATCCAGAAGATTTCCAGTGGTAAAAGTACTCTCTTACCAATTAAAAAGAGGTCTAGGGGTCCGTCTTTTAAGAGGACTACCTCTCCTATCCCTGGGACGTCTGCTACTAAGCAGTTCCGACGGCCTCCTCGGTCAAACTCAGGAGGTAAAAATCAGGGACAGTCACAGGGTAATAAAAAGCCCTGGATCCGAAGAGGTACTAAACCAGCCTCCAAGTCAAGCCTATGAAGGGCTGCCCCCACTCAAACGGGTGGGGGGAAGACTTCAGTTGTTCACAGAGACCTGGCGGGAGACGATCAAAGACAGATGGGTGCTCTCCGCAGTAACTCGGGGATACAAGTTGGAGTTAAAAGAGTCTCCTCCTTCCCATTTTATGTGGTCAGGCATGCCAAAAGACCCTCTGAAAAGAAGGTGTCTCCTAGTGGCGTTAGAACTACTATTGCTCCAAGGAGTAATTATGGAGGTTCCTATGGAAAAGTGGGGGTTGAGTTTCTACTCAAACCTTTTCACAGTCCCGAAACCAAACGGGGACATAAGACCCATATTGGACCTAAAGAGTCTAAACAAATTTCTAAACGTCCGGTCCTTCCGGATGGAGTCGATCCGATCGGTCACCGCTGCCCTACAGGGGGAGGAATGGTTAGCCTCGATCGACATCAAAGATGCTTACTTGCATGTTCCCATCTTTCCAGGTCATCAAAAATTTCTACGCTTTGCAGTAGAAGGGCGCCATTTTCAGTTCAGAGCCTTACCATTCGGTCTGGCCACAGCACCACGAGTGTTCACAAAAATTCTGGCCCCACTGTTGGCCGATCTAAGAACACGAGGTGTAACGATAATGGCATACCTAGACGACCTGTTGTTGATGGACCACTCAGTTGCCAAGCTAGAAGTGGTAATTGTCGATACAATCAAGTATCTAGAATCTCACGGTTGGGTCATCAACCTGGACAAGTCAGCCCTACAGCCAGTGAAAAACCTGGTATATCTAGGGCTACGGCTGGATTCAGACCAGAGGAAGATTTTCTTACCTCTAGACAAGGTATCCTCTTTGAGGGGCTTGGTCCGTCTGCTTTGTGCAAAAAGACAGCCGTCCATACGCCTGTGCATGAGGCTGCTAGGAAAGATGGTAGCATCATTCGAAGCTGTGCCATACGCCCAATTCCACTCAAGGAATTTACAGAGGGCCATATTGTCAGCCTGGAACGGAAAAATTCAGGCTCTAGACTTCCCGATGGCTTTGTCCCCTTCCGTTCGGAAGAGTCTCTGCTGGTGGTTGATCCCCCAGAATCTCCAGAAGGGAAAACCCTTCAGTCCGATATCCTGGAAGGTGGTCACTACAGATGCCAGCCTTATAGGCTGGGGGGCAGTACTGGAGCAATGGTCTCTCCAGGGCAGATGGTCAAATGTAGTAAAAACCCTGCCCATCAATCTCTTAGAGATACGAGCAGCCCGGTATGCCCTAGTAGCCTGGGCATCCAGACTCCAAGGGTCCCCTGTCAGAATTCAATCAGACAATGCCACAGCAGTGGCATATATCAATCATCAGGGAGGCACCAGGAGTCGTGCAGTCCAGAGGGAAGTAAGTCACATCCTGGAATGGGCAGAAAAGCATGTCCCATGTATATCAGCTGTCTTCATTCCAGGGGTGGAGAATTGGAAGGCGGACTTTCTAAGTCGCCAACAGTTATGCCCAGGGGAATGGTCCCTTCATCCCGAGGTCTTCCGAGCAATATGTCAGCGGTGGGGAACACCGGATGTAGATCTGCTAGCATCCAGATTCAACGCAAAGGTGGACAGATTTGTCTCCCGGACAAGGGATCCCCTCGCTTGCAGCTCGGATGCTCTGGTGTTCCCTTGGAATCCGTTCAGACTGATATATGCATTCCCTTCGCTACAATTGTTGCCTCGACTCCTTCGCAGAGTCAGGTTGGAAAAGAAGCCAGTGATCTTGGTGGCTCCAGCGTGGCCCCGAAGGGCCTGGTACGCGGAGATCATCAAAATGTCTGTGGGGAGTCCTTGGACCCTTCCACGTCGTCCGGACCTGCTTTCGCAAGGGCCGATATACCACCCTTCCTTACTAACTCTAAGTTTAACGGCCTGGCTATTGAATCCCACATCCTAAAGAAGAGAGGTCTCTCTAACTCTGTGGTATCAACTATAATCAATGCCAGGAAATACTCTGCAAATACCATCATCTTCATCCTTATCCTCATTCTCATGACAATACTCATTCTCAGCACCATCATCTTCACCCTCATCATCATCATCCTCATCGGTATCCTCATCAGCAGCATCTTCCTCATCATCATCCTCATTCACATCATCATCCTCATCTTCCTCTCAGCATCACCACCAGTTGTCCTGGCAAACCTGACAACTAGGTAAGTATACCGGGCTCCCCCATTAGCTAGCTGATCCAGGGCAGACCCGATCGCCTCTAGAGGGATCAGGAAGGAATTTTTTCCCCCGCTCTAGCACTATTGGCCCGTGCTTGGCTGGGGTTTTTCGCCTTCCTCTGGATCAACGGGGGGATTAGATAGTTGGGGAGAAGCGCCGTCTACACCAGGATCACCATCATCATCATCATCATCAGTCGTCCATCAAACCTGATAACCAGGTAAGTATATCGGACTCCTTCCATTAGCGGGAAGGTTAGGGTAGCTCCAACCGCCTCCAGGGATTAGGAAGAAATCATCATCACTTGGATCATCATCAGCATTGGATCATCATCAGCATTGGATCATCATCACTATCGGATCATCATCACTATCGGATCATCATCACTATCGGATCATCATCACTATCGGATCATCATCACTATCGGATCATCATCACCATCGGATCATCATCACCATCGGATCATCATCACCATCGGATCATCATCACCATCGGATCATCATCACCATCGGATCATCATCACCATCGGATCATCATCACCATCGGATCATTCATCACCATCGGATCATCATCACCATCGGATCATTCATCACTATCGGATCATCATCCTTGTCAACATCAAACACCAACTTCAAGCATTAGCACACCTCAGCAGCTCTCTCATCGCTCATCATCATCATCATCAACATCAGGATCAACATCATCTCATCGCCTCATCATTGTCAGCACTTTTTTAACATGGTTAACATTATATACTCAGCCGACACCATCCAAAGCCTAAAGAACTTTGCCACAACACTACCAACACCCATCCAAAAAAAATTACAAAAAGAACGAATCGTAAGAATCAGTCGACTATCAACAGGAAAAAACAGAGCACCATGGCATCTACAACATCTATCAAGTGCCCTAATCAACACCAGATCTGCAGTCAAACACAGACAGGAAATCCATGATTTCATAACCCAACACAACATAGACTGCCTCTTCATCACGGAAAGCTGGCTAACACCCGACTGCAATACCATCCTAGCAGAACTAGTGCCGGAGAACTACCGCATCCTAACAGAGCATAGAACAGGACAAAGAGGAGGGGGCCTAGCAGTAATTTACAAAGACCACCTTACGCTCATCAAACCAACTCTACAGAACTCATTGCCTTTCATGGAAACACTCACTCTGCAACTACAAACTACACCCCAGGATACCATCCACATACTGCTCTGCTACAGACCACCGGGACCCAAGACACACCTCCTCACACATTTAAATGAATTTTTCTCGACATACACCATGAAAACCAAAAATCTGCTGCTACTTGGAGACTTCAACCTTTGGGCCAACTCCCCCGAAGACCGTATCGCCACTGCCTGCATCGACCAACTAGAAAAACTAGGCTTGCAACAATTGATAAATACTCCTACTCATGTATCAGGTCACACTCTTGACCTAATCTTCAAACAAGATATGGACATCAACACACTGGACAACCAGCCTCTACCATGGACAGACCATCATGCCATCAAGTTTACTATAACGACCAACACGGCCCTCCAAAAATCAATACAATCAGCAACAACACACTGGACAAGATCACAGAAGAAACTATACTCTGAGCTTTTCAAAACCACGCTATTGAACAATATGGAAATGCTAAACCAAAACCACTCAACAGAAGAAACACTCAACTTCCTGAACAATGCTTTGCTACAGACAGCAGATACGGTTGCTCCAAGACGCAGAGCACTCATCCGCAAAAACAATGCAGGCTGGTTCAATGACGCTCTTACTTTACTGAAACAAGAACGCAGAAGAGCAGAAGGAGCCTGGAGAAGAAATGCAACAAAGGAGAACTACACAATCTACAAAGCACTCACTAGGAAATATCATAAAGCAATCTTCAAAGCAAAAAGAGACCATTTCGCAAACACCATCGCAAAAGCCCTAAACCGCCCCCGCGAACTCTTCAAACTAGTAGCTCAGACCATGAATCCCACCTGTTTGGAGTCTTCAGCAAACGAAACTCAGGAATTCTGCAATGAACTATCCAATTTTTTTATCGACAAAATTGATAACATTAGGAAAATAATTCAGCAGGAAAAATCAAACAACCCCACACAGCCAAAGGAAGAAAAGAACCAGATAAATATTCTGCAATCAAAGAAATTTACTCTGGTCCCAATTACAATCGACACTACTAAAAACATCATCAGAAGCCTCCGAGATAGCACTTCACCGAACGACATCATTTCGGCAAAACTGCTGAAAGAATGTACCGACATCTTGGCACCCCACATAACACACTTCATCAACCAATCGTTCAAAGAAGGTATTGTGCCGACTTCCCTTAAACAAGGAATAATCAAACCCCTCCTAAAGAAACCTAACCTTGACCCGAATGACCCAAATTTTAGAAGACCGGTAACAAGCCTGAACACCATCTCCAAGATTATCGAGAAAGTTGTAACACAACAGCTACAACTTCATTTGGATACCCACAATCTCCTGGACCCACTTCAATCTGGGTTCCGCCCAGGCCATGGGACGGAAACGGCACTTCTCAAAATATGGGACGACGTACTAGAAGCAGCAGATGACGGAGAATCATGTCTCCTGGTGCTGCTGGACCTCAGTGCAGCCTTTGACACAGTAGATCACAAAATCCTACTTACGCGTCTCACCGAAGTAGCAGGAGTCGCAGACACGGACCTACCATGGTTCGCATCCTTCTTAGAAAACCGATCCCAGACAGTGAAACTGGGAGCCTTTACCTCGGCACCACGCACAAATACATGCGGAGTACCTCAAGGATCACCCCTATCACCGGTACTCTTCAACATCTACCTTCGGCCACTCCTCAAAATCATCAGTGAACAGGACATGCGTTATCACTCCTATGCAGATGACACTCAACTATACTTTCGCATCAACAAAAAAAAAGATCAATATTACGGACTGGAAAAATGCCTTACATTGATCAACAATTGGATGACAGAGAGCTCCCTCAAGCTTAATGGATCCAAAACAGAACTGCTTATTTTCCACGCTAACCGAAAGAAAAACGCCAGGACCACATGGACGCCACCCACCATCCTGGGACAAAACATAACCCCAAGCACCAAAGTTAAAAGCCTGGGAGTTATCTTTGACTCAGACATGACTATGGACGCACAAATAGGATCAGTAGTCAGTGGATCCCACCACCTTCTCCGCCTGCTACGAAGACTCATCCCGTTCATCCCGGAAAAAGACAGAGCAGTAGTAGTCGGAACCATTATCAATTCACGGCTTGACTACGCTAACTCACTTTACCTAGGACTACCCAAATACCAAGTTGCACGTCTACAAGTCGTCCAAAACACAGCGGCCAGACTGGTAACAGGGAAAAAACCCTGGGAATCAATCGCACCATCCCTGAAAAGCCTCCATTGGCTAGCCGTAAAGGATCGGATCACATTCAAGACCCTCTGCCTCACCCACAAATGCGCACAAGGAAACGCTCCTGAATACTTATGCGAGAAAATAAAACACTACACCACTACTCGTGACCTTCGATCAACTAACCAAAACCTCCTCCACATCCCCAAGACCCGCTACAAAGCCAAGGGAGAACGAAGGTTTGCTGTCCAAGGACCAAGGCTATGGAATGCGCTACCCACGAATATCCGCATGGAAGAAAACCATCGGGCCTTCCGGAAAATACTAAAGACCCATCTCTTCTAACGATCTCAACGACACTGGATGCAAAGCGCCTTGAGGCGATTTAGTTCGCAATTGCAGCGCTATACAAGTTACTCACTCACTCACTCACTCACAGGAAGCCTGTATCCAGGCAGATCTACTATAGAGTTTGGAAGGCGTACATCACTTGGTGCGAGGCCAGAAAATGGCATCCACGTAAGTACGTTATAGGCAGAATTCTGGACTTCCTACAGTGGGCTGTAGACAGGAAGTTTGCCTTAAGTACTATCAGGGGTCAGGTTTCGGCCTTATCAATACTATTTCAAAGGCCCCTGGCTATGCATTCACTTGTCAAATCCTTTATGCAAGGTGTGACTCGTATTATTCCACCGATTAAGGCTCCCATATGCCCATGGGATCTAAATTTGGTTCTGTCGGTTCTGCAGAAGCAGCCATTTGAACCTTTGCGGCACATTTCCTTGGTTCTACTCACCAGGAAATTGATATTTTTAGTAGCCATATGCTCGGCTAGAAGAGTGTCGGAAATAGCCGCCATGTCCTGTAAAGAGCCATATCTGGTTATTCATGAGGACAGAGTAGTATTACGTCCTCACCCAGCCTTTCTTCCTAAGGTGGTATCGAGGTTTCACTTGAACCAGGATGTGGTTCTTCCTTCTTTTCCCCAAACCAAGCTCGGTAGAGGAAAAGTTATTGCATTCTTTGAATGTAGTAAGAGCAGTTAAAGCTTATCTAAAAGCCACTGCTCAGATTCGTAGAACGGATTCTTTGTTTGTTCTGCCGGAAGGCCCCAGAAAGGGTCAGGCAGCATCAAAATCTACTTTAGCCAAGTGGATTCGACAGGTCATAATACAAGCCTATGGCTTGAGAAGGAGACCGCCTCCGTTCAAAGTTAGGGCGCACTCCACGAGAGCAGTTGGAACTTCATGGGCAGTGCATCACCAGGCCTCCCTGGCTCAAATTTGTGGGGCCGCAGCATGGTCTTCAGTACACACGTTTACTGGGTTCTACCAGGTGGACGTTAGAAGTCAGGAGGATGTCGCCTTTGGGCGCAGTGTGTTGCAGGCCGCAAAAGATCCTCATGCCTGATGGCGCCCAGCTTATGTATGGTATATCCCCCCCCTCATTTGGCATTGCTTTGGGACGTCCCACATAGTAATGACTATGCCGCTCTGTGTTCCGTGATGTATGAACAAGAAAGTAGGATTTTTAAAACAGCTTACCTGTAAAATCCTTTTCTTGGAGTACATCACGGGACACAGAGCTCCCACCCCTCTTTTGGGGACACGTATTGCTTTGCTACAAAACTGAGGTGCTCCCGGATGGGAGGGGTTTATATAGGGGATGGTACTTCCTGTTTTGGAAGTTGCCAGTGCCAGCACCTGAAGGTAATTCTATATAACCCACATAGTAATGACTATGCCGCTCTGTGTCCCGTGATGTACTCCAAGAAAAGGATTTTACAGGTAAGCTGTTTTAAAAATCCTACTATTTCTATTTTAGTAGATGGACGGGAGATGAAGAAAACCTCAGAGGATTGTCTCACTTTGTCTCCAAACTGTAAAGTAGAAGATGAGGACATCACACAGTATAGTCCAGGAGAAAACCCGACTACCTCAAATGTCCATCCGGCACCACACAGTGTAGATGGACCATCGTATTCCTCTTATCCTGAGGAACCTCAGACTGTGCGGGACAGTGCCGGACCATCGTATTCCTCTTATCCTGAGGAACCTCGGACTGTGAGGGACGGTGTCGTCCTCCCAACAGATAAGAGGCTTTCCTGTACTGAGTGCGGGAAGTGTTTCCATTCTAAATACAATCTTAATGTGCATAAAAGATCTCACACAGGAGAGAAGCCGTATTCCTGTCCTGAGTGCGGGAAATGTTTTTCACAGAAGTCCCATCTTTACAAACATCAGAGATCGCACACGGGGGAGAAGCCATACTCCTGTCCTGAGTGTGGGAAATGTTTTTCAGAGAAGTCTAGTGTTTACAGACATCAGAGGTCTTATCACACAGGGAGAAGCCACTTCTATGTCCCGAGTGCGGGAAATGTCTTCTAAATGAATGTTGCTGGACATCACAGCTCTCATGTGGGGAAGAAGCACACCCTGATATACACCTCAGATATACTCCATGGCTGATCTTCATCATTTAAGAAACAGTTCATAAGGAGATCAGAGATCACCAAAGACATGGATGAAGTGTTGTACCGTGTTGGCCATTGATAGCAGTAGAAAAATAAAAATCATTACCTTTCATTGGAGTACATTTTGTAGTGTAAGATTTCACAAACACTTAGAGGTTTAAATAAAATAATTTCAACAATGTTACTAGAATGTGTCCATCTGTGAGGATTGTTGGCCGTATTTATTTCATATAGTGATTTCCTATGATTAGCAGCTCCATTCAACATCCATAATGTGGTATTACACATTTTTTCCTAATGGAGAAATCTGCGGCCAGATGTTGCATCGTTTGGAGAAATGCTTGTTGAAGGGGTGGACTGACCATTCAGGCTTTCGGGCACTGCCCGTGGGCCCGGGTCAGTAGAGGACACAAAGAAAACCCCGGAGCAAAAAGGTAAAACGACATAGGCGAAGGGCTGGGCATGACTGAGGAAACAGGGGACTGAAAGAGGGTAGCCATTGGCTGAGCAGGAGGGGGGTAGGATTGGCTGAGCTGGAGTGGGGGAGGGCCAGAGGGCAGATAAATAAGTGGGGACTCCTCACCCTGGCAACACAGCGGGGGTGAAAGTTCAAGAGCCATGTCGCATGTTCAGGACTTGCTGGCCCAACTGCGGGCTGAGGCAGCGACACATGGCCCAGGTTGGCTCCAGGAGACCTTGGGGCCAATGCTGGCGGTGGATGTGGCCACCAGGGGGAGGGAATCGGCGCGAGCTCGGCAATCCAGGCCGCCGGAGCGCTTCTCTCCCGATCCCTCCCCACGAGCTCAGCGCAGCTCTGGGAGTCCCTATACGAGGGCCCCCCCGTGAAGCGAACAGCCATGCCCGCGGGGGGGGGCGCCGGAAGGAATCCCCATCTTGGACGGCGCTCGGCGGGCGGTCGTTCCGGGAGCTCCGGAGCGGCCCGCGCGGCGTTTGGAGTCCGACACTACGGGCCCCGCCCCCGTGTGACGTCACCGGGGCGGGCGCCTCGGCGGGGGAGATCGGAGAGCACGGTAGTCGGGCCCACCACCGCCGCCTGCGACCTGGCACCTGTGAGGGGGTGCGGCTGAGTGCGGCAGGAGACAGAGCAGCGAACGGAGGGGCGGGACCTGGCATCGGTGGAAAATCGACGCGGAAATCGGCGAACGGGTCTGGTGGGCGGAGCCGGATGGTGTCAGGACCCGCGGCAGCCAGGGATCCTTCCCCTGGTGGGCCTTCTTCTGCACACAAAGATTTGGTGCAACGGTCAGAGGGAGAACTGGTGGACTCGGAGAACGATGGCGTTCCACAGGGACGGTCGGTTGCGGTGGAGACGGGACGATCGGCTGGTGGGTCACTTCCTGGGCAGCCTGGTAAGTCAGTTTCTCATTTGTTTTCCACTGGGTTGTCTGATGTGAGGCCTGCTAGGGATGGTTCGTCAGGGGGTAGGCAGGGGGTTCCCCTGGGAGTGGTTGCTGGGGCCAGTTGCTTGCAGGGATCTGTGGAGATGGATACAGGCTTTAAGGGGTTTTTGGCAGGGATTAAGGAGCTCGTGGGTAAGTTTGAGTACCAGGGCGGTGTCCCCGCTAGCCCGGCTGCTGCGTGGGTCCCACCGCCAAATGGGGACGGGGGTCTGGTGGTGGCTGCTGTGGCGCCAGCGGTTTCGATGGCGGCGGTGCAGACAACAACAGTGGAGGATGCGCAGCAGGCTGCGGTTGGCAAAGGGGATGCGGGCAGACAGGACCTGGTTAGGTTGGCGGATTCAGCTAGGTGCGAGATGTACATTTGTTTTGAGGGGCCGCTTAGGGCGCGTCGGAAGTTCGGGACAAGATTTGGAAGGGTGAGTACGTTGAGATTTTCTCGCTGCTTCCGCTGGAGAAGTTTAATTTGGACAGGGTCAAGCCGGACAATTCCAAGAAGGAGGATGAAGAAAAACGTAGGTATCGCCTGATCCCGCGGACGTTAATGAATTGGCTGCAAGCCTTTGCCATCCTAGCTAGCGTAATTGGGCAAAAGAAGCCTGAACATTGTTCGGGTCTTTTTTGCTATCAGGATGCTTTTGGAGAGGCCTATAGGGTGTATGGGGGCTCGGCCTGGTTGAGGTATGACGAGCAGTTCAGACAAAGGATGGCAGTGCGTCCGGAGTTGAGGTGGGACCACAAGGACATTAGTCTGTGGATGCGGTTGATGAACGCGGCGAGGGCTCCGAATCCGTTTTTTCAGGGGGGGGGGGGGGCGGTGGATCATCATCCCCAGGACAACTGGCCGGTAAGGCAAAAGGGGTCTGTTGGCAATACAATTCGGGATCCTGCAAGTTTGGAGGGTCGTGCAGATACAAGCATGAGTGTTCCGGTTGTGGGGGTTCCCATACCCTGTCCAGATGTTTTAGCTAGGGGAAGGGGCGATCTGGGGAGTCTGCGAACAAGAGGGAGGACTCCAGTGATGGTGGCAAGGATGCGGCCGTTTCTCGGTAGGTATCCGGATAGACAGGCCGCTCAGTTGTTGGAAAAGGGTTTTGCTGAAGGGTTTGAGATTCCGTGTGCTTTGAGGGTGGTTCCACCGGTGGCTCGTAACCTGCGTTCAGCTTTGCAACACCCGGAGGTGGTTTCGGAGAAACTGCGGAAGGAAGTTGCGTTGGGCCGCATGTGTGGCCCTTTTGCGTTTGCTCCACTTGCAGATTTGGTGGTGTCCCCACTGGAAGTGGTGCCTAAAAAGGAGCCCAACAAGTTCCGGCTCATTCACCACCTTTCTTTTCCAAAAGGGGGGTCGGTCAATGATGCTATCGATCCTGACGCTTGCACGGTGGGGTATACGTCTTTTGATGCAGCGGTGTTTTGGGTTAGACATTATGGGCGGGGGCATTGATGGCAAAATCGGATGTGGAGGCGGCGTTCCGCCTGCTGCCAGTTCACCCCGATTAGTTTCCGTTTTTTGGGTTGCACATGGAACAGGGAATTCTATGTGGATCGATGCTTACCAATGGGATGCTCCGTATCCTGCGCGCTGTTTGAGAAGTTTAGTTCCTTTCTGGAATGGGTGGTCAGGGACGTGTCGGGTGTAAGTTCGATCATACACTATCTGGATGACTTCCTCTGCGTGGGCCCAGCTTCATCTAAGATTTGCGCAGTGCTCCTGGCAACGCCGAAACACATCGCTGAACGCTTCAACAAAACGGAGGGGCCAAGTACGGTCATTACGTTCCTAGGGATTACGTTGGATTCGGATGCAATGGAATGCCGATTGCCGGTGGAAAAATTGGTGGCGTTGAAGGAGGAGATCAGAGGTATGTTGGGTTTGCGTAAGGTTCAGCTGAGGGCGTTGCAGTCATTGCTGGGAAAGCTCAACTTCGCTTGTCGCATTCTGCCAATGGGCAGGGTATTTTGCCGATGGCTGTCGGCAAGTACAGCCGGGGTGAAGTCACCAAGGCATTTTGTGCGTCTGGTGAAGGCGCACAGGGAGGATCTACAGGTATGGCATACGTTCTTTGAATCTTTTAATGGCAGAGCGTTGTGGATGTCAGGCCCTGTTAGTAATTTTGATCTGGAACTTTTTACGGACGCGGCTGGCTCCACTGGTTTTGGAGCATTTTTTCAAGGCAGGTGGAGTGCTGGTGTTGCTGGAATTGTTCCCGGTGGTATTAGCGGTGGAACTGTGGGGCGAGGCTTTCAGGGATCTGAAAGTACGTTTCCACGGTGACAACCTTGGGGTGGTGCAGGTGATCAACAGGGTGTCGGTCTCTTCACCTCCGGTAGTTAGGCTGCTGCGGCATTTGGTGCTGCGATGCCTGCAGTTGAATGTTTTTGTATATGCGGTTCATCTTCCCGAGGGGGAGAACGTTATTGCTGATGCTTTGTCTCGCTTTCAGTTGGACAGGTTCCGAGAGTTGGCGCCGGACGCGGAGCAACTGGGGGCGCCTTGTCCCGACTGGCTGTGGAGGATTGCGTTGGAGTAGTCTCCGGATGGGTCAGAAGGTCGGTGAGTGAGACGACGTGAGTTGCTTATAACAAGGTATGGCAGGAATGGGTGGCTATGGGTCGGATGACGGGTGTGGATACAACAGGACCTGAAGTGAGGTGGTTGTTGTTGTATTTTATATCCAGGCAGATGGAGGAGGGGGTGTCCGTCTCGTTGTTGGGTAGGAAGTTGGCTGGGTTGGCCTTTTTGTTTAAGTGACAGGGTGGGCCGGACTTTACTAAGGACTTTTGGGTGCGCCAGGCGCTTAAAGGTTATAGACGGTCCAGGCCGGACAGGGACTCCAGGCGACCAGTGTCGTTTGAGGTTCTGCAAGGAATTTTGGCTTGGTTATCGGAGGTCTGCGCCTTGGTATACGAGGTTTCCTTGTTTAGAGCTGCTTTTGCGTTAGCGTTTTTTGGGGCATTTAGGATCAGCGAGCTGGTCAGCCCTTCCAAGAAGGTTCATGGGGGTATTTGGGGTACGGAGGTGCGCTGCCAAGGAGAGAGTGTTGCTGTATGGTTGCGGAGGTCCAAAACGGACCAAAAGGGGAAGGGTAAGTCGGTGCAGGTCTTCTCGCTGCCAGGCTCTCCGCTTTGTCCAGTGGGGGCCGTGCAAGGGTTTATGGGGGTGCGACCTCCAGCTGAAGGGTAATTTTTGATCCATGCCGACGGGTCCCCGTTATCAAAATTTCAATTTGTGTCTGTGTTCAAAAAATGTTTGAAGGTTCTGGGGTTAGACGATAGGGAGTTTGCGTCGCACTCCTTTTAGGATAGGGGCCGCTACTGAGGCGGCTCGGTGGGGGTTGGATTCGGAGTCAGTAAAGCGCATTGGTAGATGGGAGTCCAGTAGATTTCGCCTATACATACGTCCCCAGCTATTAGTGGGGGTGTGAGGGTTGGGGGCGGGGGCCTGTTTGTCGAGCATTTGGGGGGGTTATCTGCTGGTTTTTTGGGTCTGCTGTTGGTTACGGTGGTATGCTTGTTCTTTTCTTTCAGGTGCGGTGCCGGCCCTGGTCTGGATTTTGGGCCATTCATATGTGTTCTGGGGGGCAAAAAGGGCGGATGTTAGGCCGGAAGGCCAGCAATTGGGGTTTCCTAGACAGGAAGCCTGTGTTCGCTGGCCGGGAGTGCCGGGAATGCTATGGAGTAGAATGGTCCCGGAAGTTAATCGGTTTGCACGTCTTGACCGGCCGCCTGACGTTATAGTCCTGCACGTAGGCGGCAATGATCTAGGAGCCAGATCTATGTTGGATGTGACGAAGGATATCAAGTTTCATATACTTCGTCTGCGCATGGCATTCCCAGACATGGTGATTGTGTGGTCCGACATGGTGGCTAGGACATCATGGAGGATGGCTAGGTCTTTGGAGGGTATTAATAGGGCCCGGAGAAAGATCAATCGTGATGTGGCTAGGTTTGTGGTGAAGAATGGGGGGCTGGTGATACGGCATATGGAGTTGGAGGTGGATACATGGCGCTACCTTCGGGGCGACGGGGTGCACCTGAATGATGTGGGTATGGACATGTGGACATTGGGGATACAAGATGGCATCCAAAGGGCTCTTAGGGTGTGGAGGAGCACCCAATCGTAAAGGTTTTTTCAATTGGGTGCTGTGGCGGGTGTCTGGTCTTTGCAGGGGAAGGAGGATACCTTGGGAAGAAGAGTTCAGGACCTGTCGTTGGTATGGGTCCTGATTGTGGGCTTCCAGTTAACGGAGGTTTAGCTGGAAGCATGGGTAAAGAGGGCACTGCGGTCATGGTTGTCTCTGAGCCAGCATGTCGGCTTGAGGCCTATTAACAGATTTGAGAGGTACCGCAGTGCAATAGTTACACAGATGGTAATCGAGGTTCCTGCAAAGATCGACACTGGGATTTTGACTGATGGGTTTTCATAACAGATGTTTATGTTATTGTTAATTGAAATATTATTTTAATAAATAAGGCTGCTACGGCCTATGTTTTCCCCAACACCAGTGTGGTCTCATTTACTTAGGTAAGGGGATTAATGTGGGGATTGTGAAAGGTTTAAGTTAATGGAAGGTACATCTGTTATACTATAGTCATGAGAGGCCATCTAAATAATGCGTCTGCCAGAATGTGGGGAGCCCGAAATAAGAGTGGTTGAGGAAGCAGAATAATCAGGTTGTCAGAATGTTTATACTGAAATAATAAAATAGTATTGTAATTATGAAAATATGCAAATCTTTGAATTGGGAGATTTATATTTTTCCAACAATACAAACGAGAAATTCAAGTTCGTTTATCCGTGCTATTTTGAAGACAAGTGACACAAATGATATTGCTAAAAAATATATATTTATTTACTAAAAATACAGTGCAAATTAAATATCAGGTATATTTCATGATGATACAAATAAATGTATATACTTCTACATATCAGAGATAAATGGTGATTAATGTTCAGATAATATTATTTACATTTCTATTATTCAAGTTCTTATAACAAAAACCCAGTTATTCAAGAATTGAAATGTGGTCATGTTTCAGACTTGGTAACTCGTGAATATCCTTCCGTGTTTTCACGGACTGTGTAAACAAATTTTGTTTACCTGAACTACGGCGTGATCTCTTCTCAAAAGAAACAGACCTTCTCACTTACACGCTTAAGCGTGCGTAGACCAAGTGTCATATTGCACACAGCTTGACAATACAATCACGGCTTCTGTTAAATTTAGAGTGAATATATTTTACATAGGCATCACCATAAAACTATTGTACAAATGTTGGCATTTAGCTTTTTAAAGACAAACAAAACTGTGTATGTCCCTTTTAATATTTGGAATATAATTATTTCATACTGCAGTTAAAAATAATATAACTCCAATTTGCTTTGTCATATATATTTAAATGGTTTTAGTATTGGATATGCAAAAACAATTCAGTTACCAAAAAGGTATACCGTATATACTCGAGTATAAGCCAAGATTTTCAGCCCTTTTTTTTGGGCTGAAAGTGCCCCCCTCGGAAATATTGAGAGGCTGCGGGCGTCCATCATTTAAAACTCGCGGTCTCCTGTCTCTTCTGTGATAGGTGGAACTCTTTCTGCTGAGAATCGCCTATCACGAACGTTCTCTCATCCGCACCCATCCCAGCAGACACTGTGTTCAGTGTTCCGCCAATCACGGATGCCTTTTCATCCTCGGACAAGCGGACGTCCGTGATTGGCAGAACACTGATCACACTGTCTGCTGGTAAAATGAGTCAGAGGTTACGAGAACGTCCGTGATAGGCTGAACTGTGTCAGCTGAGAAACGCCTATCACGGAAGGGACCAGGAGGAGACCGCGAGTTTTAAACAATGAATGGACACCCGCAGCCTCTCAATTTCAAGGTACAGTGACGACGGGCACATTAACAATGGGCACAGTGACGACGGGCACAGTTAGTATGGGCACAGTGAGGTTGCAAATGGGCATTGTTGACCCTCTGCATTCTCACCCTTGGCTTATACTTGAGTCAATACATTTTCCCAGTTTTTTGGGGTAAAATTAGGTCCTCGGCTTATACTCGGGTCGGCTTATACTCAAGTATATACGGTACATTAAAAGATTTATACTTTACCAGGTGTTTAAGAGTTCTGTCTTTTTGAGAAGCAAAGTCCCAAAAGGAACTTCTTTTAACCCCCCACATCTTTGCGTTTGAAGATCTCCTCTTTCAGCCCGAGAGATAGCGAGAGATCAAGAGATCTTTTTCCTTCAGCCTGGCATCTCTTCCTCCTCAGATCTTGGAGCCCCCGAGAGAGATCCCCCCTGCTATATCAGTTGCTACTTTTATCTTACTCCCAAAAGTGGGTGTGTGTCTCATTACTATGTAATTGATGACGTCAAATGATGATATGTTATTATATGTTGTATTGACAACCAAGTCCAACGTCATCTAACCCCTAGAGGCAGTGTTGTATAAGAAATGACTTCTAATGTGATTGACATGACCCTCTGCCCTCGGCCTGGTGAAATACCATTAATTGTGTGAGGGTTGACATTTACATGTCAATATCTTCCAGACATCCTTGCGCTTCTTAGATATATGTGTTGTGATCATTTATCCCACATAATTAGATAATGGTTTGTTGCATTCTTTGTCACTGAGATCACTAGAATGTTACTTTGAGTCTAAAAGTTTCATGTCAATACAGCTAATATCTTACATTTGTAACTTTTACTATAATATATATACAGTATGTACTTAATGGGTTATTATGAATAACTAATACATTGTAAAGATATATAAAAGAAACATTATTATTTAAAATACATAATACAATAGGATTAAGTCCTATGGCTTTGTGGCTTATTCTGAAATACTATTTAGGTTCCGCATACTGTGTAAGTCTGTACCAACTCCCCTTATCTTATTTATTTTACTAAGTGTTCAAATCTTTGAATTGATGGTCTGGGGAGTTTGTTATAACCAGACCTGCTAGGGGGTAATTTACTATAGCACTGAAAAATTATCCTGCAGTGCCAAAAAATAGGGCTCAAATAAGGCCAACTAAGACTTCAACTCTCAGAAACTCTGCGCTAATGCAAATGGAAAGCAGCACTATTGCCGGCAATAATGCCTGTCAGATCACATATGCGGGAATAGTGGAAGTCAATAGGGCTCAAACCTGCAAAATCCAAAGTTCTCACTGAAGACTTATATGCAAGTTCTTTACCATAAAAAGTGTTTGGGGACCTGGGTCCTGCCCCAGGGGACATGTATAAATGCAAAAAAAGTTTTAAAAACTGACGTTTTTTTCAGGAGCAGTGATTTAAATAATGCTTAAAGTGAAACAATAAAAATTAAAAAATCCTTTGAATATCGTGCCCGGGGGATGTCTATATTATGCCTGTAAAGCAGCGCACCTTTCCCGTGTTTTTTACTGTACTGCAGCAAAATGGCATTTCTAAAGGAAAAATTGTCATTTAAAATTGCTTGCAGCTGTAATTAATTGCCGGTTCCCGGCAATATAGCGTAAAAATCTAATAAAAAAATGCCGTAGGTTCCCCCCACCAGTCCATACCAGGTCCTTCGAGTCTGGTATGGATAATAAGGGGAACTCCACACCAAAATTTAAGAAAAAAATGGCGTGGGGTCCCCCCAAAATCCATACAAGACCCTTATCCGAGCACGCAACAAAAAAGATTTGCCCTTTGGGACTTTAAATGAGGTGGACACCATTGGGCCAATAAACATAGTAGCAGTAAATGCAGTATAAAGTAGATGCGTTTATTCAGATAAAAGTAATGCAATGCAATGCAGGCATAGATATCATCAACAGTGGCCAATTATAAAACGACATACATATAAATAGACAATTGCTACATGTATAGTAAAAGACATGTGATACACAGGCATCTAATGTACCCGACATGACATGTTTCTCGAGACCCAGCTCGCTCTTCAGGGGTGGATGCGTGTACAACTGTACCTAGGGTGGAAAAATAAAGGTAGGTATGTGGTATAATGTTGGTGGAATGAGCATAAGATATAGGGAGCCATGGCATAGGATCCCATACTCACCACTAAATAGGGCCAAAACAGCAGGTGTGTGGTTCCCAGGGGCAGCAGCAGGTGTCTCAACCAGGAGCTGAGGAGGCGGAGCCAAACAGGACCCCAGTAGGGCAAAATAGAGGACAGACACGGTGTGGATGTGAGGAAGTGTCCCCAGAGGTCTCATTATATCCATGTGTGGTAAAAGCTGTAGGCGTAAATGGGTTTATCAGAAAGTATGCAATGGTAAATTAAGTAATAATGGTATGTATTTATCTCTGTATAAGTAAAAAAGCCTAAGCCAAGAATGGTAAGGACATGGAGACTAAAGGAGGAATGGAAAAGGCGGAGAGATGCCATTGAGTGATAAGGGTCAAGAAAATAGGCAAGAGGAAAAAGAGAAAGAGTGAAAGAAATGAAACAAAATGGTATGTGTTAAGGTCTGTGAAAACGAAAAGTCAAAGAAATGCAAGAAAATCAAACACAAGTGAATACTAGGTGGAAGGTTCTGGTTCTGTTTGGTTCTGTTGGACCTTCTTGGCTCGAGCTGGACTCATGGATCTGTGGAATTGACTCTCTGACCGGTCGGATATTCAAGACACCAATAAACAGTGAATGGGTATACAAGAATATATCATATATTGGCAAAAACATCATGAGTTAACCAAAAATAGATTCTAACAGGTTTAAGGCCTTTGCAGAAGTGGTCAGTTAACATACGTCAATTGCGGTCAAACGAAACATGTCCTGACATTTGGAACAGGAAGATAAGAAACACCATATGTCAGTGCGGTTCAACCTGGCAGTTTAAAGCAGAAGAGAGATAAGCTTTTTCCCGGAAAAAGCTTAACCACAAAGTCACATTTCAACCTAAATATACATGCCTGTCAGTTAAAACAGAAGATAGGCTTAACCACAAAGTCACATCCTGCTTTACACTTCAGAAAAACATATTCGGTACTAATACATATATTTCAACATATATATTTTAAGTAGAACTCTAATCATGAATATTAGTTCATATTGGTTCATACCTTACAACCCCTCCTTATGATCATGGCTTCAAGAATTGAAGCCCATAGATCATTAGATTTATTCATTATACCATTTTTGTTTAGTATGTATCGTGGACATCATCAAGATTGTTTCCTTAAAACCCTGTCTCTTTTTACTAGAGATCTTTCCTATTACCCAGACAATTAATTTAAATACTAAATATAACAGTAGAATGAAGATTAACACCATTACTACTGTTATAGCCATTTGTCTGAGAAATGAGAAAATACCTGTGCCCCCGAATCCTCCCTCTCCAAAGGGGCTCCATGTTTTCGCGATATCCCTCGCCTCCTGTTGCAATTGATTTACCTCTTTCCTATGTTGGGCTATTACATCATAGTAATCAGGAATCTCAACAGATGTGTTGTGGATCCAAGTGCAGCACTCATAATCCTCCGTAACTTCACACAGGCCAGTGAGTGCAGCACTCATGCTTTCAATAGCAAGATCATGAAGTTCTAATTGTTTTCTGATTGCTCTAGTTTCAATGTTTAAACTAGTAATATCATCAGAATTCTTTACCAATACATCATCTATAATATTTGTATAATTATTAAGCCTTTTCATTAAATCTATCCCCCAACCTGTCCAGGAAGGGAACCAGGCCCAAGCCATATCTTTTTCGAAAAATAACTCCCTTTTATTTCGGTGTTTGAGGGGGTACCTAGGATGCATGCTAGCTTCAAGGAGGTGTGTTCCCTTGCTATCTCCTACTATGTCCATAATGGGGACTAGGGATGCAAGATAACACCATCCTTGGGGTTCAGTGGGGATCCAAGGGTGACAACTTTTTCCACAACAAATATAAATACTGTCTCCTAGAGCTAAAGGTCGTTTGTTGAATATTATCATCATTTCATCAGAAAAAACAGAAAAGGTTAAACTTGACAATAATTTTCCTACTGTGGAATTGGAACTGGAGTTAAGAAAGTTTATTAGAGTGGTGTTTAGGGCAGGTTCTGAAGTGTGAAAGAAAGGGCTTTCAATTGAAGTCATTGAAAAGTTAATTGTAGCTTGTTGGCATACTTCAGCTCCCTTTGTGGAGTTTCCCAACCTAAAACACCAGTCTGGGGAATGACTTCTACCAATAATTTGGAAAGTAAGGTTATTATCTGAAAACATTCTCGTGACATTTGTAAGGACGACAGGTGGTGTGCCGTTTAGGAGAGGGGTGAAGTTTAGAGGTACTGCCATTAGGGGGATCCTAGCAGTGCTAGGATGGAGTTTACTACATATCCAACATTTTTCATATCCTAATTTTTGAGCATAAGCATATTTAAATTTAAGCAGCAGCATTTTACCACTAAAATTGTCTTCCATACTTCTTTTTGGTCTGTTAGAATTATCTGACCAACAGTGTCCTATGATTATGAGCATTAAAATAAACAATGTGGTCTTTAAGGAAAAACGAAAAAGTTTCCCCGAAGTGATCCCTCCTTTTGGACCATTAGTGTCTATGGGTATGGAACTCTGAGTTTCTTGTTTTTTATAGTCCACTAGGGAGTATTTTCCGGATCCTTTTCTGGAATACTCTCCAGAACAGAGGTCTTTGTCTTCTCCTTCACCTTCTTCCAGTTTCCCTTCGGAAATGTCTTTAGTCTGGATGCATGGATCCATTGTGGTCTTTGATCTGTAAGAACGGCTGTTCTGGCAACCTTCAGAATTTCAAATGGTCCTTGAAAGATAGGGCCTGGTTGTTTCCGGACAGCAAGTTGTTTTATCAGTACTTTGTCTCCTGGGATATACGGATGTGTAGGCTCTGTGGAGAGAGGAGGGAAAGTGACAGCAACCTTGGCCTCTGTTTCACTAAGGCTACTTACCAGATGTTTCACGTACTTTTCCTGTAAAGAATAAAGATTAACCTCCTCTCCCTCATCAGGTTTCCTCTGTGCTGGCCTACCCATAAGTATTTCAAATGGTGACAATCCTGTTCTAGAATTAGGGGCTGTCCTAATTTGAAACAAAACTGCTGGGAGGTAATCAATCCACCCTTTCATGGTTCCTCCTGTTGCCTTTTTAAGTTTATCCTTTATATTTCTGTTCATTCTTTCCACTATTCCTGCGCTTTGTGGATGATATGGAATATGTAATTTCCATTGAATGCCCAGGAGTTTTGCAAGATCCTGGGTAAGAGCAGCTGTAAAAGCTGGACCTTGGTCTGACCAGATTTTGGCTGGTAACCCATACCTCGAATTCCAGTGATTTATTAGTGCTCTTGATGCTATTTTGGCTGTCTCTCCTGTAGTTGGGATAGCCTCGACCCAAGAACTAAACTTGTCCACTATAACTAAAAGATATTTTATATTTCCTTTCTGTTTTGGCATATGTGTAAAGTCTATGTGTAGATCTTGGAGGGGGCCTATAGGGGGGGCAACTTTCCATGTATACCCTGCTTCTTGCACTGTACATTGTTTTGTGCACAAGTAAGACATGAATCTATCAACTGGGCAACGAGGTGTGTATCATTGACTGTGCTGAAAGACTGTCTGTACATTGTCAAAACTGTTTTTCTTCCTAGGTGACCTGGACCATGTAAGTAAGAAATTAAAAGAGGGGCAGCTGACTCTGGTATACCTATTACTCCCTCCTTGCTTGACCAGATGCCACTTGGCACGCTGGTCAAGTTCTGACCTTCCCAGAAAGCTATGTCCTCTCTTGATGCTTTGTCTTGTAGCATTCTTACAGTATTTGGGAATTCTGGTGAACTGAAATCTGTAGCAAACAGTGTTAGATTGGGCTAGGCCCAGTGTGCCGAATTGGCTGCTGTTTTAGCAACTCTGTCTGCCAAGGCATTGCCCTGAGCTTCTTTGGACTTGTCAAATGAATGTCCCTTTACTTTTATAACATTGATTTTTCTGGGCATCTGTAGGGCTGCGAGTAGGGTAAGAACAAATTCCTTATTGGCAATTTGTTTGTTGTCTGCAGTTTTAAATCCTCGTTTTTCCCAAATGAGTTCAAAATCGAAAATTACGCCATAGGCATATCTGCTGTCAGTATATATATTTACATCTTTATCTTTAAATAGTTGACATGCTCTGGTGAGTGCATGGAGCTCAGCTTGTTGTGCTGAATTGGCCCCTAAAGGAGAAGCCTCAATCACAACATCAGGTAGCATCACTACTGCATAGCCTGTCTTATATGTGTTATCATTAGGCCTGGAACAACTGCCATCCACAAATACATCCAGGAAATCTGGGTTTGGTTTATCAGTTAAATCCACCCTTTGCAATGTTTGTTGAAGAAAATTGTCATTACAATTATGGTTTACTTCTGGTTCAGCATATGGAAGCTGCAATAGTGCGTGTAGCAATCGTATTGCGGGAGTGGTTTCTGAACAGGATTTTACTTCCAAATGTGTTGTATTCAGAAGTAAAATTTCATACCCACTGGACCTTTGGGCTGTCACTTGCTGGGTATGCATATTTTGTAACAATTGTGCTACTGAATGTGTGGTATAGAGAATAGTGGGTGTGCCCAGAGTGATTTTAGAAGCTTCCTTAACTGCCATTGCATTTGCTGCAAGAGTTTGCAGGCATCCTGGCATTCCCTGTACCTGGAGTGGCAGTTTCTTTGATAGGTATGCCACTGGTCTTAAGTTTGTCCCATGGGGTTGGGCCAATACTGCTGCAAACGTAGGCCCTCGCACCACACAGTAAAGTGAGAACGGTTTGTCATAGGAAGGGAGTCCTAAAGCAGGAGCCCGCGAGAGGGAAGTCAGAAGGGCGAGGAAGGCCTCTTTCATATCCTCTGTATATTCAATTGTTTTAGGGGCACCCGCAGCTGTAGCTGGACGTAAAATGGAATCCCATAAAGAGCAGTCAGGTATCCACTGTCGACAGCAGACGATTGAGCCTAAAAAGGAAAGCAATGCAGCTTTGTCCTTTGGTGGGCCGAGACAGCGGAGAGCTTAGACTCGTGCCGGGGATATCAATCTGGTCCCATCTGTGATAATACAGCCAAGATATTCAACTCTGTCCCTACACCACTGGATCTTTTTCCTAGACGCCAAGTGACCTTTTAGGGCGAGGTGATTCATCAGGCTTACTGTGTCCTTCTCACACTGTGCCCTGCTCTCACTACAAACAAGTAGGTCATCTACGTACAACAGGATTGTGGAGCCTTCAGAGGGCGTCCAATCGTCCTTAGTTTTTTTTAAAACTATGCTAAAAGCCGCAGGGCTATCAATAAACCCTTGAAGGAGGCGTATCCAGGTCAGCTGACCCCCTCCCCAGACAAATGCAAATAGGTGTTGGAATTGTGGATCAACATCAATACTAAAAAATGCATTTGAAAGATCCAATACGGTGTAGCACTTGGAGTTTGCAGGTATATTGGTAAAAATTTAGGTAATATCAGATACCAATGGGGGCAGAGGAATCACACGCTTGTTTACCCCTCTCAGATCCTGAACCAACCTCCAGGTACCATCCGCTTTCCTAACTGGATTAATGGGAGTATTCCAGGGACTGACAATTTCGCTGAGGATTCCCAACTTTTTATATTCCTCTATTTGGGGCTGTATTCCTGATACCTTTTCAGTAGACAATGGGTATTGTTTCTGATAATAGGGGAGTGTATTAGGCCGCATAGTGGGCACATAAGGTGTACAGGGTATGTGTCCTACTTCCGTTTTAGTTCCTGCCCAGATGTCATGGTTTTCTAATGTGGCTGGCAGTGACATAAAGTAACCCAAAAGGTCTTTCCTTTTTGGCATAGTGAGGTCACATTTAGCCGATTTGGCTATGATGCCCCCTTGTTGGTCAAATTTTACAATAATTTGTAATGCAGACATTAAATCCCTTCCCATGAGGGACAGGGGACAGTCTGGTAGAACTGCAAAGGACATTTCAGTAAGGTAATTATCTTGCATGTCCGTTATTAGCAGTGGCGGTGTGATTTTGTGGTTGACGCTTGTCCCATTTATTCCCATAGAGCATCCCTCGGTGCATTCTTTACTTTCAAAGTGGGGGTCCTTAAGACACGAGGTTGATGCCCCTGTGTCTAGCAATAGTTTGACCACCCTGCCTTCTACTTTTAAAACCACTTGAGGCAGGGTTTTCCAGTGTGAGGAGAAAAAATGCATCACCAAGGATGGGTACTGCCCCGGGCATCCCTATTGGGGGTTTTCGTCCTGATATCCTGGCCAATGTACCTGTATCTCTTCTGTGGTGTTTCTGGGTGATCTTGTTTGGTATGGCTGCTGTTGTTGCCTATATTGGGGGTGTACTGGAACTAACTGGGATCTCTGTTGTGGCTGCTGTTGTTGTGTGTCATATCTTGGTCGGGGCGGATACTGAGATCTTGGTTGTGATCTCACTCTGTAGCCTCCCCTACCTCCCCTAGGGAAGTTATCCCTGGCTCCCTTTCTTTGGGGACATTCTGATTTCCAGTGGTTTGGATCCCCACAATTAAAACAACCCTGATCCTGATTATGGGGAGGATAATTCCTTCTAGGTATGGCTCCTGAACTTGGTCCACTAACCATAGCTATGTTTGGATTTTCTTCTGTAATAGAGGTGAACAATCCTCCTTTGGTGTTAAATACCCCTGAGGATGCCCTCTCCTTTATGTCAGCTATGAATCTATCTGAGGTCATTACCACCCATTTTGTGTTTATCAGTTTGATTATTTGGGTGGCCCTTGGATCTCCATTATTTATGGCTGTGCTCACGAATAGTTGATCATTGTCTATTCCACAACTTTTATATAATTTATGTAATCTAGTGACAAAGGTGTAGAAATCCTCTCCTGACTGTTGTTTGCAAGATATCAAATCATGCAACATAGTGGGGTTTTTATATGCCTTGAGCCAAGCCTGTAACAATGAGTTCCAAAAAATATTCCAATCCTCCCCATCCTCATATAACTTTGCGTCCTTGGCCCATTGACCTATATTTATGTCAGCTTGGGAATCGGGGTCTACATTTTGAATTATGGTATTAAGATCTTCAGGAGACATTCTTGTTCCTGAACAGTATCTTTGCAGAAAGGTCACCGCCTGTCTGGGGTCCTTTCTTGGTTTGGGACATGTGTCTCTAATTTCCTTGACCGTACCCAATGGTAATGGTATTTGTACCTGTGTATCTCCCATTGTAATGAAAGGAAAAGCCCGACTAATTGGAGCTGTCAGATCATTTTCATCATCTGATGATGTGGGTGCCTGGTGTTGAGGGGTCATACTGAAGCTACTCTGAAAATCCTTACTTAACCCATCTCCAGATATATATTCAGCCTTCTTTACTAGATTGGTTTCTGGGTAGCCCGAGTTTCTAAATCCATGTATTATCCCCTTTATCTCTTCTAATCTATCTCTACGTTCCTGTAACTCTCTTCTATCTCCTTCTATCACTTTTTCTTCATCTTCCTCTTTTTTAATACACTGTTCTTCCTCCTTTACTAATTGACTTAAATGTTCCTGTATCTGTCTTCTATCTTCCCCCTCCTGTAACCAATTAGTTCCCTTTTGTTTAGCTATGGTTAATACTCCTGCTATAACATTTGGATCTAACGAGGGGTATATTTTCTTTGGGACAAGGGATTCATCTTTTACCATAGCATATGGAGGGGGTTTTTCTTGATAAAAATTAGGGGGAGCTGATGGACTTCCTATTGCGTCTTCTAATTGCTCTTTCTTTTCCATTTTTACACTTGTATATTTCTTTCTATATTCTTTCATACCTTTTGCCAAAATCTTACAACATTTAGTCATGTAATCTTTGTCAAGGTCTTTTATGGGATAATTATACTGTTTATGTTGGCCACATATTCTGGTCACTTCCTCCCACTCTTCCTCGGAACATGGTCCGTATTCCCCCAAACATGGCACTTCTAACTGATGTGCTCTTTTTAGAACTAGTGACCAAAAAGGATCAGTATAATTTTTCCCATAATTGACTTTAATGTAATCAATCGGAGAGGGTTGGTGCTGCTTACCTTCAGCTTCCTTTCCTGCTTGATTACCCATTTTAACAAACAATAATTTTTTTATTCTTATACTTTAAAATTAAAAATCTTCTGTCTTGCTTTCTCTATTTCGTTCCAGGGGCAGAAAATGTCCTTAAACTTATGACAATTTATAGATTTATGACAAGGAACCCAGTGTTCTCCTTTTTTTAAATACAACCAGACACTGTATTTCTGCTACACTTAGTCCCTCGAACACCGGACTGGGGGGTAGTATGTTGTGTATATTAAACCTTAACATATGTTGTTTTGATCCCTGGAACATAGGACCCTTGCCAATTTTGACATGATACCCCCCTGGAACAATTGCCACTAATGACGTGGTCTTCCCTTTGTAAGCAAACAATAAACCAGTTTTACATTCAGGACAACAATATACAGTTGACATTTAAAAAAGTAACCCTTTTTGTGTACACCTTTAGATATAGAGTTTCCACAGATCCGTCCTATGTAGAGAAGAATTTAAGATTCTTTCTCAATCTAATAACCTGGTCTGGCCAACCTAGCGAGACCCTCTGTATCTATTCTAAATCTACCTTTCAATCTTAACAGAGTCCTAGAAAACGTGTAGTTTTCTCGAGAGTCTACTTTATGGTGAACCAATTGACAAGGCAAGACTATTGTTCCCAATAATAATTAAAGGGGGTCTTACCTGTTCAATTGGATCAATCCCACTTTTTTTTTTTTTTTTCATATATAACACACATTACAATACATGAAACACATTTACAGTCTCAATATTTCCCATTACAAAATAAAAAAAAAAAAAAGAAGGGGGGGGGGAAAGAGGGAGAATAGGGAAATGGAGAGAGAGAGAGAGAGAGAAAAAAAAAGGGGGGGGAAGGGAGTGGGGATAATTTTGGAAGGGGGGGGGGATGGGGGAATACAGTCCCCCATACTCTCCCCCAAATATATTATGTGCTATCACTCTAGTGTTGATGTCTTCTAAAGTGGAATTAAATAATAAAGGGAGACAGAAAGTGGTTTCAAAAAACTACTACGAACTAAAAAACAAGTGTTAAAATCTAAGAGTAGACAGTATAAAGGACTAGGGGATGAATTTATGAGTAACTATACTGATAAAGTGACAGAACATGTATATAAAGAGAAAAGTGAGAGGTAAAGGTATCGTCACCTGTGCCTAAAAAAAAAAAAAAAAAGGGGGGGAGGGGGGGGGAGAGTGGGGATGATTTTAGAAGGGGGGGCTGGGGGGTGCTATCCCTCTAGTGTTGATGTCTTCTAACTTAAAATTAGTTATTAAAGAGTGAAAAAAAAAGATGATTTCAAAAACTACTACAAACTGAAAAACAAGTGTTAAAATCTAAAAGTGAACTGTATAGAGAACAAAGAGATGAATTTACAAGTGACTACACTGATGAAGTGACAAAACATATATGTAAAGAGAAAAATAACAAGTAGAATTATCGTCGCCTGTGCCAAAAAAAAAAAAAAGGGGGGGGGGGGAGAGGGGGAAGCCTCAGGGGAGAACAAATCTAATCCCCCTCCCTCACTCTCTCCAAGAAAAAGAAGAAAACAAAAATAGGGGTGTAAAAAAAGGAAAGAAAAGGGAGGAAAGGGAAGGGAAGGCCGGCATGCATGGTATCCAATAAAATGTTTGTCACATTACATTTTAGTCTCTTAAGGGATAGGCCAAAGAATAACCACAGGGAATCCTCCTTAAGATATAGATAGCTTATTCAAAAGATGTAAACGGGTCTCAGTGGGTTTGTGCAAGTATCTCTCTATAGGTTGTGGTGTCCTTGAACTCCATCCACGGAGTCCAAGTTAAAGTGTGTCGTTGAAAAGTGTCCTTGTTACAATGAGTGATATCTTCCATAAGATGGACCTCTGAAATTTTTTGAAACCACTTTTTCACGGATGGAGTCTCAGGCTGACCCCAAAGGGTAGGTATAAGTGCTTTAGCCGTATTAAGCAAATGTGGAACTAAAGAACATTTGTATTTTCTGACAGGTTCCTTAGTAGCATGGAAAAGAATGGTCCATGCATCAGCAGGAAGATTAATATTAGATATTTGTTGGATAATTTGAATAATGCTAGACCAGAAGGGGCGGATGAGTGGGCACGACCACCATATATGAGCGTGGGTTGCTCTGTTCCCACAATTCCTCCAACACAACGGGGAGTTGTCGGGGAACATCTGATGAAGCTTTAATGGGGTGTAGTGCCATCTGGTTAGTAGTTTGTAATTTACCTCAGCCATCCTTGATGCAATTGAAGAGATATGAGTCAGCTGTAGGACTTTATCTTTTTGGCTGTCTGAGAGGCAAGATTCCAAGTCTGCCTCCCACTTAGCGAGAAAGGGAGGATAAGTATCACCTTGGAGCTTGATGAGTAATTTGTAGAATACCGAGATACAATGTTCAGGTGGGTCCGTTGAATTAAAAACTTCCTCAATGCTGTTTAAGTCCTGTATCCCTCTAAGCGGCTGAGGCAGAGTTCTAAGGAAACCTTGCAATTGATTATATCTCCATTTATCAAGAAACATAATGGGCTTGAGGCCGAGAATTTCCTTAAGAGGCTTAAGCGCATTTGCTCGAAGAACATGATGTAGTAGAAGAGGTTCTTCTGGCAACCACGTCCTATAGCCAGGATCTAGTAGGCCAGGTAAGAAGAAAATCGTGGTCCAAAAGCGGTAACAGAGGAGAAGCATATGACCACGAGAACTTCCTATGTAAGGCATCCCATACATCAAGGGTGGAAGTGGTTAAAGTGGAGGTACTTGGAGCAAGATGTCTATGTAAGCGTGGCAACCAGGGTATAGTTGCTAGGTCTGTGTTACTAAGAGCATGTTCCAAACTCACCCAAAGTTTGGACTTAGCAGCATATTTCCATTCGGATATTCTAGACAGAATCACAGCATTATAATAAGCCTTAAAATTTGGAAGGGCCAGTCCCCCAGCTTCCTTGGAGCGAAATAATACTTCCTTAGATACTCTGGGGTGACTGTTCCTCCAAGTAAAGCGGGAGACCATGGTCTGTAATAGGGAAAAAAATCCTATAGGCACACCCAATGGGATCATTTGAAAGAAAAAAAGAACTCTAGGCAGAATGTTCATTTTAATTATACTCACTTTACCCAACCATGAGTGTGACAGCGTGTTCCACTTTTGTAAATCCCTTCTAATATTATTCAATAATGGGATGTAATTATATTTAAAGAGGGACTGAATGTGAGGCACAAGATTCACTCCCAGATATTTCATACTTCGTTGTACCCATCTAAAAGGGAAGAGGGGTTTTACATTTTCCACCTCCCTTCCAGGTAGATTAATATTTAGAATTTCAGACTTAGATAGGTTAATTTTAAAGTTGGAGAGTGTCTGAAAAGTAGAAAATGCTGACATTAAATTGGGAAGCGAGATACAAGGCTGTTGGATAAAAAATAAAATATCGTCCGCATATGCCGCATATTTGTGCGTTTTATTACCTACTTGAATCCCATGTATATTTAAATTACATCTTATGGTTGCCAAAAAGGGTTCGAGGGTAAGGGCAAATAAAAGGGGAGAAAGAGGGCAGCCCTGTCTGGTCCCATTAAATAGTTGGAATGAGTCACTCAAAGTGCCATTTATGCGAATTTGAGCCGTGGGGTTAGAATAGAGGGAAGTAATGCGGTAGAACATCTTGGGTCCCAGCCCAAAATGTCACAGGGTCAGTTTTAAATAATCCCAGTCCACCCTATCAAACGCTTTTTCAGCATCTGTAGATACTAGTAGGGTGGACTGGGAAGACCTTTGAGCGTATTGTATAAGAGATATCGCCCGGAGAGAGTTATCCTTGGCTTCTCTGTGTGGCATAAAGCCCGTCTGATCCGTGGAAACCCAACTAGATATAAGAGGGAGTAGTCTGTTGGCCATTACCTTAGAATATAATTTGATATCAACATTTAATAGGGAAATTGGCCTATAGCTACTGCATTGAGTAAAGTCCTTATCTGCTTTAAGGATAACTGAAATATGGGCTGTAAGAGATTCCGGGCGTAGTCCCGAGGTCTGTGAGATTGAATTGGCATAAGCCGTAAGGCGGGGCAGAAGGATATCACTGAATGTTTTATAGTACCGGATAGTATAACCATCCGGTCCCGGGGCTTTACCTGTCGGTGAAGATTTCAGAGCCGCCTGAAATTCCTCAACCGAAAGTTCAGATTCAAGTTCCCTGAGAGTCAAATTTGAAAGTTTGGGCAAATTTGCTTCTTTTAGATATGTAAGCATAAGGTTACGTCTCTCCTTCACAGTCAGAGACGGGGAGTCACACTGCACTTTGTACAAATCTGCATAATAGTCCCTGAAAGCTTTAGCAATGTGAGGAGTCGCATGGACTAAATTTCCGTTTGATAACTTTATTTTAGGAATAAACGATCTAGTCTGTTTTTCTTTGAGGGATCTTGCTAATTGTCTGCTAGGTTTGTCCCCCCACTCATAGAATTTTTGCGAATATCGTTGGAATTTCCGAGCTGTATCGAGGTTAAGAAGATTTTTTAATTCCTCTCGTTTCAATGTGAGAGCTTCTAGCTGGGATGTGTGCAGAGTGAATTTATGTTGTTTATCAAGTTCTGTTATTTGGTGCAGGACCTGTTCAAGTTGTTGACCACGCTCTCTTTTCTTCCTTGCCCCAAGTTCTATGAATCGGCCTCTCATAGTTGCCTTGTGAGCTTCCCATACAATAGCAGGGGATGTCTCAGAAGGTTTATTATCTTTAAAATATTGCGATATATGAGAGGCAAACACAGAAACTTCTGTTGGGTCAGAAAGAAGAGAATCATTGAGTCTCCAATTATTGGAGCGCTGAGTCAAAGTGGGCATAGTCATACTCATCGACACAGGTGCATGATCTGACAGTGTCGCAGTACCTATATTCGCCGATTGTAATAATGGAAGGTGATAATGGTCTAAAAAGATATTATCTATTCGGGAATAAGACTGATGGGTCTTCGAAAAATGGGAAAAATCTTTTTCTTTTGGATGTAAAATACGCCATACGTCTATCAATTGTCGGTCTATTAGTCTCTTTTTAACAAAGGACAGGCGCTTAAAAGAGATGTTAGAGCGACCGTAGGATGTATCCAAAACAGGATCTAGAGACATATTTATGTCTCCTGCCAGTATGATTAGACCCTCAGCAAATTGTGATAAATCAGTGAGAATTTGAGAAAAAAAGGTAGGTTGATTTTGATTCGGGCAGTATATGTTTGCTAGAGTACATTGGATAGTACCTAAATAGCCCTTTAAAAAAAGAAAACGACCATGGTCATCCGCTTGCATATCTAAAAAACGGAAGGGTACGCTATTACTAAAACCAATAGCCACCCCCTTAGCTTTATTCGTATCTGAGAGGCTATAATACCACTGGGGAAAATAAAGCGAGGTCAATTTGACCTGCGTAGTATGGGTTAAATGTGTTTCCTGAAGAAACACAATAGAAGAGGCAAGTTTCCGTAATTCACGGATAACCTGATGCCGTTTTGCCGCAGCATTTAAACCCCTAACATTATAAGAAATAACTTTAAGTGTGGCCATTTATCACAGCAGAGCATAACCCTTAAACCTACTTAGCCATGCATGCCAGCCTTGATAGGGAAAGTAAAACAAAAAAGAAACGGGTAAGTATTGAGAAAAACAGAAAGACAAATTTACATAAACAACAAAAACGTCCATCTGGACGCATGTGGGAAACCTTAATTTATCACGCAGATTTCTGCGGTGGTCCCTATGGGGGGAGAGAGCACGGGCAGCCGTCCAGAACTCCCGTAGGAGAACGGATAAGAGTACTCTAAGGCTACCCGCTCTCCACAACCCCAAAAGGAGAGAAGGGGAGGGGAACGTGTCGTATAAAAGACACATAGGAGCATTGTGCTCCACCCGCATTCAGCTTGCGTCAGATAATGTGCAGGGGAATACTTTTTGCTCCAACAGTAAACAATAAACCTTTTTATAACAAATATACTTTAGCGGCCAAGTCACATCTCATTAGATATAATAACTTACAGGCATACTCAACCAAAGAAAAAAGGAAAGTACATAGGCGTAATCACCCTTTACTCGTCTATGTTATTATACAGGACCTGACGCTGAAGAGCGCCCTTTTTTAGTAGTAGGAGATTTTTGCCAATGGGAGTCCTGAATATGCGAAAACTTAGGGACCGGGTCATGCCAGCCCGGGAGGTCCACTGAGGGCAGATTAAGGTCCTTTAAAAATTGTAACAATTCCTCTGGGAACCGGAGGGTGTGGGAGCGACTATTTTTGGTAGCAATAAGGCACGCCGGGAAACCCCATCTATAGGTAATCTCCTTAGAACGTAAATGTTCCAAAAGTGGTTTAAGGGCTCTGCGGCGGTCTAAGGTTTCTTTAGATAAATCCGAGAAAATATTGAGAGTTGATCCCTCAAAGTCAATGTTGGGAATGCTCCTCAACTTGACCATAATGGCGTTCTTATCTGTGAAATAATGTAGACGGCATATTACGTCTCTAGGTTGCTCAAGAGCAACAGTACGAGACCTAAGAGCCCGATGAACCCGATCACAACGGATCAGTGGGTTCATTTCCCAACACTGAATCAATCCCACTTCTGACACCACTGAAAGGTTCTGGTTCTGTTGGACCTTCTTGGCTCGAGCTGGACTCGGGGATCTGTGGAATTTACTCTCTGACCGGTCGGATATTCAAGACACCAATAAACAGTGAATGGGTATACAAGAATATATCATATATTGGCAATATGTCCTTTTTATGCACAGCAAGAAGCGTTGCCTCCCTCGTGTGAACCAATCAGCAATAAGCAAAAACATCATGAGTTAACCAAAAATAGATTCTAACAGGTTTAAGGCCTTTGCAGAAGTGGTCAGTTAACATACGTCAATTGCGGTCAAACGAAACATGTCCTGACATTTGGAACAGGAAGATAAGAAACACCATATGTCAGTGCGGTTCAACCTGGCAGTTTAAAGCAGAAGAGAGATAAGCTTTTTCCCGGAAAAAGCTTAACCACAAAGTCACATTTCAACCTAAATATACATGCCTGTCAGTTAAAACAGAAGATAGGCTTAACCACAAAGTCAATGTCAAGGTCACCTGTGGCCAGGTGACAGATGCACACCGTAGGGGGACAGAAGTGCACCGCGAGGTAGTGAACCCTATGGCTGGCTTCTGCGGATAGGAAACTGGGTGGTTGTGGAAAGCGGGACCAGAGGAGCACAACCGGGATCCTAACGGAAGCTAGAGCCAAGATTCCCAAGGGCGCGGAGTCTAAGACCCAGCAGGTCTTCTCCAGGGCCTCTAGTGGTGAGGATGTTATGCTGCAGGCTGGGACCAGGTCGCGGCCCCTGGAGTTTCCTAGCTCACGCCCCGTAGGATAAGGGGAAAAGAGGGGAAGCAGCAGCACAAGATATGAGAGAACCGAATAACAAGCTGAAGGTCAGGGGCCACAAGCAGACAAGGATAACGAAAGAATGAGCCGAAGGTCAAGGGTCACGAGCAGACAGGGATAGTCGGGGACAAGCCAATAACGTAACAGAGAGACAGACGTAGCACACGGCAGGCAGGAACCCAAACACACAATGCCTAACAAACACGTTGATCAGCAAAGCAGGCTTGCAATGCACAGGTTAATATAGTGTTCTGTGATAGGGCCTGGGGTGGAGTCAGGCTGGGAGGAGATTATAAAGGAAGCCAGGTGAAAGGGTTCTGGCCTCTAAGATGAACACATGGGAAGGAAGGTAAGCTGACAAACAAACTACTGCATATCCATGACAGTCAAATCCTGCTTTACACTTCAGAAAAACATATTCGGTACTAATACATATATTTCAACATATATATTTAAGTAGAACTCTAATCATGAATATTAGTTCATATTGGTTCATACCTTACAACAGGAATGAGTCAAGAGCAGATGGTGAGGTGTACCTGAAGTTGATGAGAGTATACGACTATGGTGAGTCTGAGCAGGTGAATCCCACAGGTGTGTGTGTGTGATCTGAGATGCAAACACTAAAATCCACACCATGTCAGCCCTCCAATATATACCCCCAGCAAGCCCTGCGAAGCTCCGCCCCCAACGCCATGAATGGATGGTTGGCATGCACCACAAGTTCCTCCCTAACACATCCAGATGACACAATGCGTCCAGCCAAAATGGCATCTCATGGTCAAAGATGCCACACGGCCGGCGCATGTTCATGATGCCGAGGTGTAGGTGTCCCCAGATCACCCGGAGGAAACCGGGTGAAAGCAGGGTGGGGACAGCTGTAGACAAGAAATCTCCCTGAATACACCTCGCCAGGTAAAACAAAGAACTTCTGCTACCACAGAAGGACAGGTGTATGGTCCTTCTGTGGTAGTGGCAGTTCTTTCCCCTCCTGCCCTAGGGCCCGCTGCAACCGGGGTGTACCTGTGGGGGGGCTCCGAGTCCCTGTGGGGGACCGTGCGGCGCCAGGGTCTGCTTTCTGTGAGGGGGGTCTGTCTCCTGGGAAGTCTCTGCAGGCCTTTCTATCCACATCCCTGGCCTCGGGCGCCATTTTTAGTGGGGTTTTTTTCTGTGTTAAAACTTCCATTGGCGGCCATTTTGTTGAAGCCGCGCTGTTCCGCAGGTCGGTATTGCGGGCAGCCATTTTCTTGTGGTCCGCGCCCTTTTTATCTGAGGCATCTGGCAGCCATTTTGGAGTGGGTTTAGCCTCTAGCACTGGCTTTCTGAACCGCGCAGTTCATTCTCCTCACAGCTTTTTCATCACACACGCGCTGTGTATACAAGGCGGGCAGCGGTGCTGAGCGATCTCCTTCTGGGTGGTGAGTCCCCTCGGTTACCCCCCCGGTCAGTGCAGCATTAAGGGTGGACTCTTATGTGTTTTTCTCTTGGTTCCTGAGGGCTGTCAGTGGGTGTTTATGGAGTGAGTACGTGACCTTTCTTCCCCATACATTGCCAGAGGCAGCAAATGGTGCCCCTGCACCTGCGGTTTCCATGGATACGTTATAGATAGTCCTGGAAACCTTTTGTTGCCAAGGTAGAAACGGATTGCAGGCGTATGGGGGGTAAGGAAGCGCCCCCTCCCCCCGCCATCTTCTGGGGAATGTTTGTCAGGGCACTTCTGAGTGCACTTCTGATGCTGTGAGGGACACTCTCCAGCTGGGACTTCCACAGAGTAGTCTGTCTCCCTTAAGGTCACACAAATCTGCCCGCTTTGTGACGGTTTTCCTTATGTTACTTTCTTTGATAAGTTCATAAATAAGGAATGTGAATGGCCGCAGAGGTCCTTGTGGTCCCCCAGCACATGGCTGCCCGTTATCCTGCAGGACCCTTCTGATAGGTGGTCCGAGGCGGTGATGCTGAGGTCAGTGTTGCGACCTATATATGGCTGTGACATTCCATGAATGGAGCACCCAGTCGCTGTTTGCTTGGGGTTTGCACGTTTGACCTGTGTCTGCGTGGGTTTCCTCCGGGTGATCCGGTTTCCTTCCACACTCCAAAGACACGCGCGCCTTCGGCGCCACGGTAAAAACATATACACTAATACATACTCGGTGTGTGTGTATGTAAATGATTTCCAAAACCTCTGTATCTGCGGTGGTACTGCGCCGCCTGATTGGCTGGAATGCTGGTCCGCTGGCTAAGCTCCCAAGTGAGCTATGACAGATTGCCTTTTTGAGGTTTTTTGGTACCTCGCTGGACGACATTGTTAAGATGTCACTGGAGGTAAGAGCACTCTTCTCTCACAGTCCTCTGAGGGGAAGGAGCCACGCCATTGGCCGGGGCCCTCCGATTCCGCGCAGAAGCGGTATTTTCGTCAGTAGATCCTCCTGGGCTGACAAGGCTCTAGCTGGGGGACAGAAGCGTCCCTGGGTGTGTACACGAATGTGCCGGCTAACATACCATGCTACCGCATGATATTTTGTCCGCGCCCGACTCAAGGGTGGGGGGGATGATTTTGCTAGTTTGCAGCTTGGTGGACCTCCCTGCTCTCTGACCAGTGGGTCTGCTAGGTTTTCACTTAGGGGTACAAGATAGTTTCTTCTTGTCCACCAAACAGATTTTTCCCTCGAATTCTTCCTCTCCTTCCGGCTCGTCGGTCTGCTTTGATGGGAGCAGTACAAGACTTGCTCTGGTGCAGAATAATTTTACCTGTGCCCCTGGTGGAAGGAGTTGGTAGTCCCACGGAAGGATGGTGTCCGGCTTATTTTGGACCTCAGGGCCCTCAATACCTTGTGGGGCAGCACAGTGGTGTGGGAGTTAACTCCCTCACGCTGGCTGCCAGGTGGTTCGAACCCGGACCCGACACCATGTACCCCTTACCAATTCACATGGGGGGGCTGGGATCTGGGGGCCCCCCTTGTTAAAGGCGGCTTCCAGATTCCGATAAGCCCCCCGCCCGCAGACCCCCACAACCACCGGGCAAGGGTTGTGGGGATGAGGCCCTTGTCCCCATCAACATGGGGACAAGGTGCTTTGGGGGGACCCCAAAGCACCCTCCCCATGTTGAGGGCATGTTGCCTGGTACGGTTCAGGAGGGGGGCGCTCTCTCTTCCCCCCCTCTTTTCCTGCGGCCTGCCAGGTTGTGTGCTCGGATGAGGGTCTGGTATGGATTTTGGGGGGGACCCCCATCTAATTTTTCACCTTTTGGCGAAGGGTTCCCCTTAATATCCATACCAGACCTGAAGGGCCTAGTATGGATCCTGGGGGGGACCCCCATGTAATTTTTTTTTACATTTTGGCATGGAGTTCCCCTTAAAGTCCATACCAGCTCCAAAGGGCCTGGTATGCACTGGGGGGGGGGGGGAACCTTACGCCATTTTTTTCCTTGATTTTTGAATAGCTGGATTTTTGGAATTCAACACCATAATGTTATTGAATAATTACATACCATTGTATGCATTTGAAGAATTAAAATGATGGAATAAACCAAACTGATGTGCATTAGCCCCCTTTCACACTAAGGCCGGGTTCACACTGGTGCGACAAACGCTCCGACATTGGGAGCTCATGTCGCATGACGTGTGAAAATCAATGTTTCCCTATGGGAGCCGTCTTAACTGGTCTGACACATGTCGGTCCGACTTTTAAAATGCTCCTTGTACTACATTGGTCCGACTTTGATCCTACTTCAGCCTATTGAATATCATTGAAGTTGGATCAAAGTCGGAACGCCGTCTTGCATGCTCCGACTTTGGCATGCGACTTGTGCTCTGCTGTTCTTGAGGGGGAACTCCATGCCAAATTTTAAATTAAAAACCAGCATGGGTTCCCCCTCCAGGAGCATAGCAGGCCCTTCGATCTGATATGGATTTAAAGGGGAACCCCCTACGCTGGAAAAACAGTGTGGGGGTCCCCCCAAAATCCATTCCAGACCCTTATCCGAACCCGCAGCCCGGACGGTCAGGAAAGGGGGTGGGGATGAGCGAGCGCCCCCCCTCCTGAACCATACCAGGCCACATGCCTTCAACATTGGGGGGTGGGTGCTTTGGAGCAGGGGGGCACCCTGCGGCCCCCTCCACCCCAAAGCACCCTGTCCCCATGTTGATGAGGACAAGGGCCTCTTCCCGACAACCCTGGCCGTTGGTTTCGGGGTCTGCGGGCGGGGGGCTTATCAGAATCCGGGAGCCCCCTGTAATAAGGGGGCCCCCAGATCCCGGCCCCCCACCCTATGTGAATGAGTAAGGGGTACATCGTACCCCTACCCATTCACCTGGGGGAAAAAAATGTAAAGAAAAAAAACCACTAGACAGGTTTTTAAAGTCATTTATTAGGCAGCTCCGGAGACCGGAGAGTCGCAAGAGACCCCTGAAGTCGGAAAAAGACCCCTAAAGTCGGAAGAAGACCCCCGGAGCTGCCTAATAAATTACTTTAACCACTTGTCCACCGCCCGTTGTCATTTGACGGCGGGTGGAAGACCCTGTTGTTCTGGGCGGATGTCATATGACGTTGCGCCTTCCAAAGCCACTAGGGGGCTCGCATGCCCGCTGCGTCACTGGGGACTCGATGCGCGTGCCCGGCGGCTGCCAGGCACCGGCGATTACCCGCTAACTGAGCAGGACCATGGATCTGTGCGTGTAAACACACAGATCCACGTCCTGTCAGGGAGAGGTGGCCGATGGTGTGTCCCTTGTACAAAGGGACAACCATCGGTCACCTCCCCCAGTCAGTCCCCTCCCCCCACAGTAAGAATCACTCCCAGAGAACACATTTAACTTCTTGCTCGCCCCCTAGTGTTAACCCCTTCCCTGCCAGTGATTGGCCGGAGCGGCGATGACGTCACACGCATGCGCGCGGGGCCGGCTTTCTCCATTGAGACAACCGGCAGTCTGCATTGAGAAAACCGGCAACGCGCAGTGCACCTGCGCCGTTGTCTACGGCGTGCATGTGCCTGTCAGGAAAGGCTTCACCCGCTGGTGGTGCTGTTGGTCCTTTGGACTGCAGTGCTAGTGTCCGCCAGCAGGTGTCCTCTTGCAGCCAATATCTCTGTTGGAGAATCTCACCTGCTGGTGGTAACACATGATACTGTAGTACCGGCATCCACCAGTGGGTGTATTCTGGCAGTATGGGACAGGCAGCACTTCCTGTGGTCAGCTGTGACCTGAAGCTTAATCACTGGACTTCCTTTAATACCCGGCAAGTGCAAACACTCCTTGCCCTGGTATCTCTCTTCCTGACCTAGGACCTGTGACCCGGACTTAAGCCTGTATCTTATCCCAACCTGCACCCTTTTTTGAAGAACGACTAAAGGTTGGGACTTTAAATGAAGCAGGCAGGTGTAGGTAATTGAATTTATTGGAAATCAATGAAAGGTTGCATGAAGGTAATCATGAAAACAAGTAAACCAATGATTCAATGGATATACATACAGCAATAACAATTGGCCACACACTGATAAAATTTCACAAATCACATGGTACAGGTGATCTTAAGGTAAAACATGTAGTGGGCATGAAAACATGGCATATAGTAGCTCTATGCATTTCGTGGATTCATCCACTCTTCAGGAGCATGCGCATGGAAAACTGACAGCTGTTGTATAATGGTAATAGAAATATCTGTAAGGTCTGACCCTGTCACGGAACAATTAACCTGCACCTTGCCTGACCCGATCCCTACCTTGAACCTGCACCCTGTTTAACCTGATCCCTACCTTGAGCTTATCCTGTGTTTGTCTCCCTGGTCACCCAGATCCCTGCTCTGCAGCCAAACCCATCCGTCCCCTCTTTGCTCCTGCTTCCTCCCATCCTTACCCATCTGCTGGATCCCCTTGTGTATGACCTCGGCCTGGCTTTTACTACGATTCCGGTATTCCCCTTTTACTGTATATATCTCCTTTTGTCACTGTGATTTGGTTTGGTTATTTGCACTGTGTTCCGTTTGAGGTGTTTATTGGTCTGTTTACTTCACTTAATAAATTATTATACTTTTACCTACACCTGTTTGGTCTCCTCTGTGCTGTCACACAGTCTGGTTTGCTAACATTCTCTGACAGCGCCGTACACATCGGTGCAGGGTTTTCTCAAAATATCTCCTTAACCGTGTAGGTTAAGGAGATATTTCTTGCACCTAGAGGTAAGCCTAAATCTAGGCTTACCTCTAGGTGCAAGTTGTGTGGTTGGGTTTACAACCACTTTAAAACACCTGTGCAAGATAAAGGAAAACCTGAAAACATGGCCTGTTGGGGGTACTTGAGGACAGGGTTGAGAACCACTGCATTATGCCATTGCCTTGCTGGTGTTTTTTTTTTTTTTTACAACCGCTTTTAGTAATTGAAAAATATTCAACCAGCACAATGAATAGCCCCATTCTTTACCCCCATTCACACAGAAGGGAATGTACATGCACTTTCACTGGATTTATTGCTATTAAAAAAAACTCATGAATAGACCCCTAAATGTCAGGAGAAGTTTATATAAAGATGGGAAGTATGTAGCAGATAAATGAATAGACCTCCTAGCAATGTTATTACCAGGCTGCAGCTAGGGGGAGCTCTAATGATTAGAGTGTGACCACAGCAGAGTGATCCCATCTAGCTCACATTAACCCTTTCACTGCCAGGGCTGGTTTTCCATTATTTTTGCACACATGGTAAAATGCAGATTTTGGGCCTGAAGATTAGATAAAACCCCCAAACATATATTTTCTGAAAGCAGAGGCCCTGGAGAATAAAATGGTGGTAGTTGTTAAGGTGTTCCTCGTACACAAATGTCACCTTCATATCCGGGTTTATTTTCTCCTTTCCCCCATTTTCTATGGTGTGATCTTTTCTACAATACATTGTTATAATAATGTAACACATTGTGTATTGTATTGTACACAAATTAAAAATGACTCCGCCTCCACATTCCAGACACGTCATTTTCCTGACCAATTGGATTTCTTCCTTTACTATTTCCTGATTCTATGACTGCAATCTTGTTAAAAGTAAAATTATAATAAAAAATGTATTGAACGGAAGAAAATTGTGTTTGTTGGTGTAATGATGACAAACTTCCATATCCAGAAATGACTGGTAGGTGACACTTCCATACACAGACCAATGAATTGACAAGGAGCCCCCACGAATCCTGGCTGTGAAAGGCTGGACTAGGCAGTCATATATTTATATCCTCTTTGCAGGGTTCCTAACCCTCAGTGACTTAGTTTTACTGACAAAACATGAACATTTACTGATAGATGACCTTTTTTTACTGACATCCTGAAAAATTACAGAACTGCTATTACAATCTAAGACAATTGATATTTAATCTGGATAAACATGATATGTGATCACAGAACAATTCATCTGCCCGGTTTCCATCTAAAACGTCAATACATGGTGACCAAATCTCATCCTCCCAGGATAAAGATGAAAACCAACTTCTGCTCGGCCTGCCATGGAGAGCAATGGGCATGACCAGATTGCATCCAACAGTAGGGGGGCCCTAAAAGATGATGATTTAACAGACCGCCCCCTGACCATCTACCTCTGAATGAACATAGTGGCTTCTCAGGTAAGTACACATTGCTGTGACCTCCATGCTTAGCTTCACAGTGTTGAAATTTTACCTCCACATGCCAAGTCTCACAGGTGGCACCGCCTGTCATACCTGTCCATTGAAGTCAATGAGACTGAGCCACATCCAAACGCTGGGCTTATCATAGTGACACAGAACTTCAATGTAAAATTCTCAATTAAATGGAGGCAAAAAAAACATTCCTGAGCCAGCAGCATCACTTCCTGAATGTCAAAACACTGCCTCTGAAAAGAGGGGAGGAAGGGACTGCAAAACATGTAAAAGAAACCTTTGTGGTGACAGGTCCACTTTAAGTCACAAAGGACTTGTTCTGACTCTCATACACTCCATTTATTGTATGCACATAGAGCTTGGTGTGAGATGGCATCCCAGTGATGGTCAACTGGGGAGAAACCGAGGACCTCAACTGTCACCCCGACACACCAAATGATTGTGCTTATTTTTTAATGCAACACATAGTACAGAAAATGGTCAGAGACTAAAGGCATACCAAAGGAGACGGTCAGAGACTGCAGACAATGTACAGGAGATGGTCAGAGACGGAAGACATAGTACAGGAGATGAGCAGAGACTGCAGACATAGCACATGAGATGATCAGAGACTGCAGACATAGTACAGGAGATGATCAGAGACTGCAGACATAGTATTTATGTATTTACATTATTATTAGTATTTACATACCTCTGACCCACACCTGCAGCAGTTCTGGAGGCCCAGGTTGAGAAGATGGTAGTCACTCCCGAGCAGCAGATCAGGACCCAAGGAGAGAATGCAATTGGCACCTCACAACTGCAGCTTGATCTGGTGTCAGGGGTTGGGCCTGCGGTCTCCACTATAAACCCAGCAGAAGTGCTGGCAACCGGGCAGAAATTCTACCAACCTGTGCCCAGCACCGGCAACAACTACAGAGTCCCAGGGAGCTGGGGCAGTTGGCCTCCCTCCCCAACAGTTAGCCGGAGTGGATGATGTGGGGTCCTCCGCTGAAGTGCTAACAGGGCAGAATGCTACCGGCCTCTGCACACAACTGCAACTAAAAGAAGAGGGAGTTCCTGTGGTAGTGGATGGGACTTCGGTCTCCACTGACACAACCCCAGAAAATGGTGTGACACTGAGACAGGAGGATGTCAGCCATGCTTTGCAAGCACGGGGGGATTTTCACCTACCAAAAATGGATGGGACTTCAGTCTCCACGTGTATACCCCAGGGATGCTGGGCAGTCGGCCCAGATCCCCAACAGCATGACGGAGTGAGCCCAGTCACCTTGTCTTCTCTCCAGTGGCTTAAAAGACTCCAGGGAGAAGGGCCAGTCCACGCCTCTCCCCAGCGGCGGGCATGTTCTCTGAGAAAGTGAGAGGTTGGCTGGGTAAGTAATGCTCTGTTTAGGACAATTTATTTGGGGTACTGTGTGGATACCGGCATTGGGGGACTAAAACTACCGACTAACTTCGGAGTCAACCCGTCTGGGGTCTCCTGCGTTAGTCTTCTGCCGAAAGGGGAGATGGGTGACAGAAGTCACTTTGGGTGGGAGGTTTGTGCAACTGAGCTTACCTTGGAGAGCTCTGGAAACCTTGTGTCCAGCTTCCCTGGACCCTCTTATGTGTAAATCACCCTGTGTCTCTTAGAGGCACAGGGTGAATGAGAACAATGATGGACAGCTGTTTAATGGACAATGAAAAGGTGGAAACATAAATATAACAGTAATATTTATCCACACTATCTCCCAGGATATATATAAAGAGCTGATTACAGGCCTCTAGAATTGGGTAGGAGCCGGACAGTCTACGCCTACTATAGTTTGTTGCCTATTAGGCTGAGGAGGGGGAGATCACTGTTTGTATTGTTAATTGTAATTAGCTCCTGCTATTGGGAGAAGGTTTTCTATGTTTCTATATATGATAATTTTGATTGTGTCTTCTGAGCAAAAAAAGACAGCAAGTCTGTCTTAAAGGTCATGTCTTTGAGTCACCTAGGCTGTCTAAAGGATTAGTAATTAGCTCATGTTAATTAGGTTTCTGGTTACAGTTTGTATTGTCATCCTTGTGTATGTATTTGTGTGAGATCTAAAATAAAAGGCTATTACTGATGTACTCCAAGACTGGTGTTGTCTGGTGACTAGGTGGGTTAAAGAGTCTTGGATAGAGCTCATTATGGACAAAGGAAGCATTTACGGCGGACAAAGTTCTGCTGAGGACAAGGGTTCATCACAATGACCATATCTGGAGCAATGATGTCACCACTATCCCCCCCTTCCTTTATATAGCTGATGACAGCTCAGGACGCTATCAGTCAGTGAGTGTTACCATCAGAGATTGCTCCTGTGTGGTGGGTTATTGGTGAGTTAGTGGGGGTTGGCATCGGGATTAACGATGGATTTACAATCAGAGACTTTTGGAGGATTTTATTTAAAAAAAATACATTGAGTGTCTTTATTATTTTATTTCCTTTTTTGTGAATGAGTAGGAGTGGTATGTATTATGTACCCCAAACTTATATATGTAGCACTCACCACCCCTTCTCCCTTTGGCTCACTCGTGGGAGAAAGGGGTACACCTATGCCACATGCCCGTACCCTGCTGTGTGAAGAGGTTGAGCGGTGTAATGTACCTGGGTCTCTGTGGTTGAGTTTCCCCCATAGAATGGCTTCTGTCTTCACTGCTCAAAGACAAGTCTCTATTCCCCAATAACTTCAAGGTCCACACCAATTGCAACTCCAACGTAGAGTTTATTTTCTCTCTTAAATACGATCAATAGACAGGAAAAGGTTGGAGGAAGATCAGGACAGCAAGAGGTGTGGGAATAGGTCCAGGCACAAACAAATTCCTATTCACTACCCATATCTTCAGGTAGACTCTGCTCATCCGGATAGTCTACCAATGGAGTTGATCCCAGCAGCCGGAATGATGCTCGAATCAGAGTACACGCACAGTATCTGCCACAGACCTGGTAAACGTTGGTTCTGGCTTTAGGCCTCTAACGGGAAATTGACATCCCTCCAGAGAGTTACCAGGCCCCTTCCTTCACTGTGATCTCTAACCGGTCCTTCGGAACGGTCCTCCCCCGACCTCCTCATCTAGATGCGGGCCTCCTCGCAAGGCAGCACCCTGGGAATCCTTTTCCATCCGTGGCTCCAGCCAAAGGCGCTAGACCCGAAGCCTAAGTTGCAGCCCCAAGGCTAAAGGTGCCTGAGACTGATCCGCCAGTGTACCGAACCAGGAACTTCGCCCCAGGGCTAAAGGTGCCTGGGGTGGCCACAAACAGAATCACACGCTCCCGGGGTCAGACCCCCGGGAACTCACTCCCGACAGACAGGGTCTAGCCCTTTTATATCCCCTCCTGGGATGCACCACAGGCCAACACGCCCACCATACCACCGCCGAAAGGGGCCATCCAAGGCACAGCACTGTACCAGCGGTTCAACCCTGGCCTCCGATGGCAGCGCCACCAACAGGCCACGGGGAACTACGCATCAGTATCCCATCTGCAGCTCAAAATGGGTTTTACTGAACCCTATCAAATAGTGTGTTTGAGTACAACTACCACTAAATTTCATTCCCCTAAATTTCAAAGCCCCGCTACACACTCCCCCGAGACAGATAGACACTGTCCCCAGTGTCTGGGGTAAACCCACGTACCTCAAGCCTGAGTCTACGCATGTTTATCTCAGAACTATATGCAAAAAAAAAAACACGATAATAGAAAAAAAAAATGGTTTGTTTGTGCCAGAACCTAATTGTGGGGAAAGGGGTTGAATAAAGAAATGAAGGAAGATCAACAAGAGAAAACAAAATGTGTACATCCCATTCTCAATGTCACATATATAACATAAAACACATCATCTTATACACCTACATCTCCCTCCCCTCCTCATCTAGCTAACCCACCCATGCTCAGTGGCTGCCAGACGTTCACCTGCAAAGGGAGAAAACACATACAAAACCAACGTGATCATATCCTACACCATTATTTAGAAAAGAAGGGAACTACCCTCCCCTAGGGGAGAATATTTTCCTTCTACTGAAGTACTCATTACACTAGTCCTAGTGTAAATAGAAACTATTAATATACATCAATTATATATATTTTCTCTTTGAGTGCACAGAAACCCTTCGTAACACCGCCACCTAGTGGAAGTGCCACCGTCATAACATTGTCTCAAGATTTGAAAATATCTTCCATTTCTTCTTCTGTGGCCCTAACTGCACCTACTCCCCAAAGTCTCTGTCTTTGTAACGCTGTGAGCGGAGAGCAACAGCAAAAGCTCACCTGGCTCCACAGCGGAGTAGATTACCCCAGTTCACAAGGGCAAAGTCCCTGGACTCCAGGAGAGTACACTCCGGAAACAATAGGACACGTAGAGCCCAGTCTCTTAAAGATAAAATTTGGGAATCGGGTAAAATAAGGAGCTTCCAATTCTTGTCAAAAGTTTCAATGGAATACACAGCATTCTCCCGCTCCTTCCGACACACAACCACCCAATCCGCGTGTATGTGCCGACCAAGTACCCAGTCCAACTTGCACCCTTTGTACCTCTCCGCAACAGCTGCAGAACAGAAGAGATACCTGCGGGCGTTAGGCACTCTCAAATAATCCCACAGAAAGTCAGCATACCATCTCTCTCTGTAGGCCTCCACCTCAAAAAGTAAGTCTTTTGAGAGATACGGGTACTCCCATCCGTAGCCAGCAGCCACCCGTTGGTTGAACAGCCGTTGCATCCGGGAAAGCGGAGGAAGGGTAGCGCGGTCTCCCGCACCCGGTAGGACAATGGCATCCGGATGCCCAGGCACTTTCACTGCCTTGAGACCCAACATAGCCCGCAATGGCGCATACTCAGCCACGGCAGCAGGCACAGGCAACGTAGGTCTGGGTGATGCAGGCCTGGGGTCAGGTATCGCCTCTAACACAGGGGCCTCCGCCAGGGGTACAACAGCCCCAGGAACTTTGGGTACATTTCTTCTACTTCTTGCAGAGGATAGAGGTATCTTATCCCAGCCTTTCTTGACGAACAGCTTGTCTATTTCAGCATCATCTCCCACCTCAGAGGATGACTCTAGGTCAGAGGTATCGTACTCCTCTGCTGGCAAATAATTTTTGGTGGTGGAGGCATCACTGTCCTTAGCAAGTTCCTTAAGGTCGGGAACCCAAACATCCCCGATACTTCGGACACTAGCTTTTGTCCCTTTCCCCGGCTTACCTCGGCCTGTAGCTGTCGCGGATCGTCTAGAGGTCCCTCCGACTGCACAATCCCTTTCAGGCAAGCGCTGGGGTGTAGCTCGACCACGGCCGCAGGAGGCTTTAACATAGCCCACCTTTCGCTTCGGCGGTGGGAGCGACGACTCTGCAGTGACAGAGGCAACATCCTCCGGTTTCTCCGTCTCCGGTTTCTCTTCCACCGGAACATACGTAACGACTTCCTCCGAAGTCACGACAGTGCGCGTGGGGGTGGCTGCAGAAGCACTGGTTTCCTCCTCAAGAGTAGTAGCGCACGTAAGGCAATTCAAACGGTATGTCCGAGGTTTTTCTGTAGGTTTCTCCACCTCGAAGATGAATTCCTTGCACTTTTCACATCTTCCAAAGGGCCGAAGGTGCACCAACAGTCCCTGGCATCCGGGACAAACCACTCCAAGGGCCTCCGCATCTCTGCAGACGTAGAGAGCGAAGCAACCCCGAGGCTGCAGCTGAATCCCCGTATCCATCAAGGGAGCAGCGAAAGAGGCAACGTTCATGGTAGAAGAACTTGGAATCCATGGGGCATTAGTCACTGTAACGACACCCCCCAATATGAAAGGGGTTAACGCCGTTTAGAATATTCCCTCTCTGAACACACAACCACTATCGACCCTCCACAGCCAGGCGATGCATAATCCCTAGGATTAATCCTTCCAGAGATACGAGACAACGCTCTGTATTTCAAGTTCCAAAACAGGGAATGCCTTTATTTTCAAAACACATGGTAACACATTTCTCTTCAAAACCCTCCCCTCCCATCCTTTGGGGAACAGGGCGGGTTAAACTGTCCAATGACAATGGTGATACAGGTCAGGTGTGTTCAAACTTCTCCTCTGATAAACAGTCTTAGGCAGGAGGGTTGATTCCCCCCCCCCTCTTCACAGAAGACACTTCCACATCCCATAATATGGAGCCAGACGGTTTACCAAGCTCCAATCCACATCGTCACAGTAGCAGACTTAATTCATAATAGACAATAGAATGCAAATCACCTTAACTCCTCACAGCAATGATTACACAACCCCCCCCCCCCCTCACAGTACACATCCAATCTAGATACAATGTATGTGCAGCATTGAATATGGCTATCATAGGCCATATTGGGGTTTTCATCCACCCTGTGCCCCTAATAGAGACACAGGGTGGTTGACACATAAGAGACATTGGGTAGCTGAAGCAAGGGTATCTCATACTTTCTAAGCGATTCTGAGTTCCCCGGGCCTTCCCGTTACATCTCTCCCCTTTCGGCAGGAGACTAACAGAGGAGGGGACCCCAGACGGGTTGACTCCGAAGTTAGTCCATAGGTCCCTTCTTCTAATGCCGGTATCCACACAGTACCCCAAATCAATTGCTCCAAACAGAGCATTACTTACCCAGCCAACCTCTGCCTCTCTCAGAGAATATACCCGCCGCTGGGGAGAGGCCTGGACTGGCCCTTCTCCCTGGAGTCCTTTCAGCCGCTGGAGAGAAGACAGGGTGACTGGGCTCAGTCCGTCATGCTGTTGGGGATCTGGGTCAATTGCCCGGCATCCCTGGGGTATACAAGTGGAGACCGAAGTCCCCTCCACTTGTGGTAGGTGAAAATCCCCAGTGCTTGCCAAGCAAGGCTGACATCCTCCTGTCTCAGTGTCACACCATTTTCTGGGGTTGTGTCAGTGAAGACCGAAGTCCCATCCAATACCACAGGAACTCCCTCTTCTGTTAGTTGAGAGCAGAGGCCTGTGGCACTCTGCTCTGTTGCCAGCTCTTCTGCTGGGTTGCTGTGAGTGGAGACCGCAGTCCCATCCACCGATATCCGCTCAAGCTGCAGTTGTGTGCAGAAGCCAGTAGCATTCTGCCCTGCTGCCAGTGATTCAGCTGGGGGTAAAAGCTTTACCACCTCAGCTTGTTGCTGGAGAGAGGGGCCAACTGCCCCGACTCCCTGAAACTCCACAGTTGTTTCTGGTGCTGGGCAGAGGTTGCCATCACTCTGCCCTGTTGCCAGCACTTCTGCTGGGGACTCCACACCATCTGCTCTGGTTAACTGTTGGGGGGGGGGAAATGGCCTGCTTCTCCCTGCATCTCTGAAATCCTCATCTAGATGCGGGCCTCCTCGCAAGGCAGCACCCTGGGAATCCTTTTCCCTCCGCGGCTCCAGCCAAAGGCGCTAGACCCGAAGCCTCCAGTTGCAGCCCCAGGGCTAAAGGTGCCTGGGACTGATCCGCCAGTGTACCGAACCAGGAACTCCACCCCAGGGCTAAAGGTGAAAAAAAGAGAAAAAAAGAAGAAAAAACAATGCGCCTACTAAGTGCAGTATGTTAGAAATTTATTTAAGAAAAGGTAAAATAACAGCCAAATGGCTACTCACAGGATGGAAGTGGAGTGAAAGCATAAATAGATTTCTCTCTATAGGTAGTCTGCGGAGGGCATGAGTCAATCCGTGCATCTGTAGTCTCCCAGTAATGGAATGCTGCCAAGATGTGAAAGTGCACTGTAGTGTTGCTGCAGCGATGGGGAGATAGCAGTAAAGCGGTAGATGTAAAAGGAGCTGTCCCTCTGTACCGGTGTGGACATCAGTTCCCCACGGCATACGGCGTGCGGTTCACGCTGGAGCGCAGTCAGCTTCGGCAACCGGACGTGACGTCAATAGCAGGCGATGACTGATGACGCGTTTCAATGCTTCCGCATTTTCCTCGGATCTGATAACTATTTTCCAGGAATCTTCCAGGATGGCTTAGAGAGATAGGCTCCTCCCACCCTGTGCAGGCGCACCACAACAGTAACCAGCGTACGGCAGGCAGCAATCGCTAAAGGTGCCTGGGGTGGCCATGAACAGAATCACACGCTCCCGGGGTCGGACCCCCGGGATCTCACCCCCTACAGACAGGGTCTGCCCCTTTTATATCCCCTCCCGGGATGCACAACAGGCAGACACGCCCACCATACCACCGCCGAAAGGGGACATCCAAGGCACAGCACTGTACCAGTGGTTCAACCCTGGCCTCCGATGGCAGCGCCACCAACAGGCCACGGGGAACTACGCACCAGTATCCCACCTGCAGCTCAAAATGGGTTTTACTGAACCTTATTAAATAGTGTGTTTGAGTACAACTACCACTCAAACATTCCCCTAAATTTCAAAGCCCCGCTACATATATATATATACACATCCCACCTTTGTGCAGCTACATCTCACTGCAGGCCATTAGTATGTCTGGAAGGCAAACAAGGAGAGGCAGACAGTCACAAGGCAATAAAAGAGGGCAAGCAGGCTCTGTGTCTAGAGGCAACAGTGCTGGTCGTGGACACAGTGCATCCTCATCAGCACGTGGCCGTGGGACAAGCTTGTCCTTCTTTTCGGCAGCTGGCCATGTTCAGCCGCAACATCCCCAAGACTTGGTAGAGTGGATGACCAAGCCGTCCTCATCCTCATCCTCTCTCACCCAGGCTCAGGGTACTTTGTCTGGCAAAGCAGCTGCCAAAGCAGCCTCTTCCCTCGGCTCAATGGCATCAGTCACTCCTTCCCTAGCCCCACCATGTCCTCCTGAGGAGTCCCCCGAACTGTTTGACCACAGTGTTGGGTACATGCTCCAGGAGGATGCCCAGCGTTTTGAAGGCTCCGGTGATGGAACCCAGCTAGAGGAAGGCAGTAACGTGAGCCCAGAGAGAGGGGGTAGTAACGTGAGCCCAGAGAGAGGTGGTGCCCAACAAGGTCAGCTATCTGGCAGTCATGTTCCCCCAGCTGCAGCATACTGCCAGATTTGCTCCAGTGATGAGGAGGGAGGGGATGATGAGGTCACTGACTCCACATGGGTGCCTGATAGGAGAGAGGAGGAGGAGGCACATCTCCAATGAGGCAGGATGCCCTCCAGGGGCTATCTTAAGGGCATCACACCGCAGAGCCCCGCATGTGCAGGGCGCTGCTGTCTCTGCGCGTTATTCCAAAAGTTCTTTGGTGTGGGCCTTTTTTCAGACGTGTCCAGCAGATCGCACAGTTGCCATTTGCAACATATGTCTAAAGCGTATCTCGCGTGGCCAAAACATCAGCCGCGTGGGCACCATGTGCTTGACCAGACATATGTCGGCCTGCCATGCAGTTCGTTGGCAAGCACACCTAAAAGGCCCACACCAAAGAACAAAGCGGACCTCTCCTTGCTCCTCATCAGCTGGGATCTCCAACCCCGCTATACCTTCAGTCCTCTCTAAAACCTGCACTGAGAGGAATGAAGGTGTAGAATTAGGTGTGTCACAGCCAAGTACTTGCGGGCAATCTGTTATTGGTACACTGACGTCCGATTGTACCAGGCAAATTTCCCTGCCCCAGCTGCTGCACCGCCAAAAGAAGTTCGCTCCCAGCCATCCACATGCCCAGCGGTTGAATGCTAACTTGGCTAAATTGCTAGCACTTCAACTGCTGCCTTTTCAGTTGGTAGACTCTGCCCCCTTCCCTGAGTTTGTTAAATGTGCGGTTCCTCAGTGGCAGGTTCCCAAACGCCACTTTTTCTAACGGAAGGCGATTCCGGCTCTCTACTGGCATGTGGAAGGCAATGTCTTGGCCTCGCTGGACAGGGCGGTCAGCGGTAAGGTGCATATTACCGCTGACTCATGGTCCAGCAGGCATGGGCAGGAGCGTTACCTATCTTTTACGGCGCATTGGGTGACTCTGCTGGCAGCTGGGAATAATGCAGGACAAGGTGCAGTAGTGTTGGAGGTTGTTCCGTCACCACGCCTCCAAAATGTTACTACTGGTGATTCTGACACACCTCTCTCCTCCACCCCCTCCTCTTCTTCCTCCATGGCCTCTACCTGTGCTTTGTCCTTGGAACCAGCGGTGTTCCGTAGGCGTTTAAAGGGCTACGCAAGTGCGCAGGTGTAATGGGAGTCGCTTTGGGCATAGGGTGACTGAGGAAATATACCTTGGACTACCTAAAATGGGATTGTAATAATTATCCACAATATCTCCCAGGATATAAGTAAAAGAACTATTTAATGGTTGTTGATTCTGAAATCAACAGGTTAATTGAAAGATGTTAATGTCATCACCTCCAACCACCTGGCTACCTGTGTGATGTAAATTGAATCCAGGCTAACTTCTAAAGATCTTTTCATTGTGGATTGTGATAATTAACTCTGTAATTGTATAAAGGAATTAGGTAATTAGCTCATGTAAATTAGGTCTGGTCAAAGGTGTATTTATGATATTGTAAGTTAGCCGACAGCCAGTCTGGGAAACGTAAAGGTCATGCATATTAGGCATTTAGGCTGTAAAGGGATTAGTTAATGAATTCACCTGTTGTCTGCTAAGGGATGTCAGAATAATGTGTATTGGGGGCTCGTTATGTAACCATTGTGTGATGTTGTGGGTGGAGTTGGGTCATTGTTCATTTGGACTACAGTATTCTTTTAGTGTATATAAGAGCCTGCTTTCTCAATAAAGATTGTCAGACCTGCTGGAAATCTCAAGACAGAGCGTTTGTCTCGTTATTAAGGGAGAATTATTCTTATGGATCTGGTTCGCCTCACTGGAGTGTCGGTAGCTGCCTTGGTGTTCGGGAATGGCATATCATAAACGGCTTTAACCCCCTTGCATACTTTGGGTGTCGTTACAGCAGGCAAATAGATGCAATTCGGTGCTTGGGAGACAGGAGCCACACTGGGGCAGAGATTCTGTCAGCTCTGCAGGGGCAGGCTCAGAGGTGGTTGATGCCACGCCAGCTCAAGCCAGGAATTGTTTCCGACAATGGCACCAACCTCCTCTCCGCCCTCCGACAGGGACACCTGACCCATGTGCCCTGTTTGGCTCACGTCTTTAACTTGGTGGTGCAGCGGTTCTTGGGCAGGTACCCGGGCTTACAGGAGGTCCTGAAGCAGGTCAGGAAACTCTGGGCATTTCCGCCGGTCATATAATGCCAGCTGGCTGAGCTGCAAAAGGATTACAACCTGCCCAAGAACCGCCTAATCTGTGACATGCCCACCAGGTGGAACTCTACGTTGGCCATGCTGCAGCAGCTGCACATGCAGCAGAGGGCCAGAAATGAGTATCTGTTGCAATATGGCACCAGGACAGGGTCAGGGGAGCTTGGATTTTTTTCCCCACGCCAGTGGGCCATGATCAGGGATTAATGCACTGTACTGGCACCATTTGAGGAGGCCACGACGATGGTGAGCTTGACAGTGCATGCATAAGTGACACTGTCCTTCTTGTCCACCTGTTGGAGCACACGCTGCATGGAATAATGGACAGGGCACTTGAGGCAGAACAGAGGCAGGAAGAGGAGGACTTCCTTACTTCTCAAGGCCCCCTTTATCCAGACAGTGGTTCCTGCTGGCCCGGCTATCACACAGGAAGAGGACGAGGAGGATTGTGTCAGCATGGAGGTGGAGCCTAGCACTCAGCATCAGCAGCAGACTTCAAGGGATCAATTACAGTCCCAAGACACCCATGGACTTGTACGTTGCTGGGAGGAGGTGGCTCCGGATCATGTCATCCTCAGTGACCCAGAGGACTCCGCACCAAATGCCTCAGCAAACCTACGCTGCATGGCCTCCGTGATCCTGCAAAGCCTGCAGAAGGATCCTCGTATTCATGCGATCAAGGAGAGGGATTGATACTGGCTGGCAACCCTCCTTGATCCACGTTACAAGGGTAAGGTTGCGGACCTTATCTTGCCGTCGCAGAGGGAGCAGAGGATGAAGCATCTTCGGGAGGCCTTGCAGAAAGGTCTGTGCAATGCGTTCCCAGAGACTGGGAGGTTACAAATTCCTGGTCCTGGACAGCGTGTTGCTGAGGCTTCGGTCAGTCAAAGAAGGAGCGGTGGAGAAGGTGGCCGTCTGACCGATGCGTTCAGACAATTTTTTAGTATGCAGCCCCAAGGTATGATCGCTTCCAGCAACCATCGCCAGCGTCTGGTTTACATGGTGCAGGAATACCTAGGGGTAACATCAGACTTGGACACCTTTCCCATGGAAAATCCTCTGGGTTACTGGGTCTTGAGGATGGATCACTGGCCAGAGCTTGCACAGTATGCAATTGAGCTACTGGCCTGTCCTGCATCCAGCGTTCTTTCGGAACGCACATTCAGTGCTGCTGGAGGCTTTGTAACTGATCACAGGGTGCGCCTGTCCACCGACTCAGTCGATCGACTGACCTTCATAAAAATGAATCAGTCTTGGATCACCACCAGCTACCAAGCACCTGATGCTGATGTAACAGACTAATTTTCTTTGAAATGTCAGATCCCTTCAAGACTGCCTATGCTGATGCAGAGTGACTATCCTGTTATGCTGAATGACTATCTTCTTCCTCCTCAATGATCATGCTGACAGCATGTAAGAACATTTTTGTTTCTGGGCACCGCCACCAGTGGCTAAGGCCCAATTTTTCAGCCCCTGTTTAACAGGGGCGTGTAATTACAATTTTTGATGCAATACTTTGCAGCAGGGCTCATTTCTGAGCTCCAAGTACAGTATCTGTGAGGGGTTGCAGTGTTGTGGCCCCAGCACCAGTGCCTAAGGCCCAATTTTTCTGCCCCTGTTCAACAGGGGCATGTAATTACAATTCTTGATCTAATAATTCACAGCAGGGCCCATTCGTGCACCCACCAAGAGTAACTGTAAGGGCTTACAGTGTTGTGGCAACACCACCACCACCACCACCACCAAAGGCCCAATTTGTCTGCCCCTGTTCAGCAGGGGCATGTAATTACAATTATTGATCTAATAATTCACAGCAGGGCCCATTCCTGTGCCCACCAAGAGTAACTGTGAGGACTTACAGTGTTGTGGCACCAGCACCACCACCACCACCAAAGGCCCAATTTTCCTTTGGACGAGAAAAACGATCGTCTGTGGGCTTTTTGTCGTTTTTCTCGACGGGAAAAACGGCATTAATCACGACGGGAAAAATTAGAACATGCTCTAATTTTTCTCGTCGTGATTCCCGTCGTTTTTTGCCGCGGCAGTTTTCCCATAAGGGGAGCCCACACACGGTCATTTTTTTCGACCAAAAAAAAAATGTCATTTAAAACGACCGTGTGTGGGGAACAAGCTGTTCCTCGTTTTTCACGTCGATTTTCTCGACGGTGTTTTCACCGTCGAAAAAATCGATCGTGTGTACACGGCATTAAGGGACAAATTTCTTCAGAGTATATATGGCAGGCCCCTACTTTCAAACATCCAACTTACAAACGACTCCTACTTTCAAACGGAAGGAGACAACAGGAAGTGAGAGGAAATCTACCCCTAGGAAGGGAAATTCTCTCCTGTAAGAGTTAATATGGGAAAAAGGTGTTTCCTCCCAAATTTTCAAAAAACATTTGTCATTGGGATGGAAAGTGAGGTGAAATGTTCTGAACAGGTGCACAGACAGCAAAACAAATGTTACAGGGGTGATAACCCTTCCCTATGTTTTCCAAAAAGCTTAAAAATAGATTTTTTGGCTGGAGCTACACTTAAAAAATGTACATGTTCCAAATTACAAACATATTCTACTTAAGAACAAACCTTGTTTGCACCGCCTGTATACTGCTGTTAAGAGTATATAGGGCCTTTTTTTTTATTTGGGTGCGGGGTTCCCCTTAATATCCATACAAGACCCAAAGGAGCTGGTAATGGGCTGGGGGGGTACCCATGCCATTTTTCTCAATGATTTTCATCCATATTGCCGGGACCAGACATTACATTAAAGCCGCAAGCAGTTTTAACCACTTAACGACCGCTCACTGTATATATACGTCGGCAGAATGGCACCGACAGGCACAATCATGTAGAGCATACGTGATCGCCTTTGTACAGTTGGGGGGTCCGATCGGACCCCCCTCCTATACAGTGAGCGGCCGTTTATCTTTGGGGAGCGATCAGAGATGAGGGGGTGACCATTCGATTTCGGCCACCCCCTCGCGATCGCTCCCGGCGAATGAAAATGCTTCCTCCGCCATGTGATGTAAACACAGGCAGGAGGAAGTGATGTCATCTCCCTCGCGGCGGTCTTTTCGATTCCGGCGCTGAGGAGAGAAGAAGCAGGTTAGTGCACCAACAGTCCACTGACACATAGGTACACATAGGCACACATTTCACCCCCCCAGATCACCCCCCAGGTCACCCCCCAGCCCCCAATCACAGTGTCACTGATTGCAGTGATCATTTATTTTACTGATCACTGCATTTAGTGTCATCTGTGATAGTAAAAAGTTGCAGGGCAGTTAGGATCAGGCCCCTTTAGGTCCAGGGTAGCCCCCTAACCCCCCCTAATAAAGGTTTAACCCCTTGATCGCCCCCCAGGTAACCCTTTCACCCCCTAACGCCAGCGTCACTAAGCGATCGTATTTTCGATCGCTGTATTTAGTGCCGGTGGTGCCCTAGATAGCCAGTTATTTATTTTTAGTTTCGCCGCAGGTTTTTAGAGCGTCAGGTACCCCCATATATTATTTTAACCCCCTGATTGCCCCTAGAGTTAACCCTTTCACCAGTGATCACCGTATAAGCGTCACTGGTGACACTGGTTACCCAGTTAGTTATTTAGTTATTTAGGTAACCCGTCAGGTTTTTATATAGCGTCGGGTACCCCCATATTTAACCTAATAAAGGTTTTAACCCCCTGATTGCCCCTAGTTAACCCTTTCACCAGTGATTACCATATAAAGGTTACGGGTGACGCTGGTTGGTTAGTTTGCTTTTTATAGCATCAGGGCACCCGCCGTATATAACCCAATAAAGGTTTAACCCCCTGATCGCCCGGCGGGTGAGATCAATTAGGTTTTAGCGCCAGAGAGGGTCTGCGTCGCCCCAGGCAGCGTTAGGTTAGTGCCAGTAACGCTAACACCCACGCGCAAAGCATACACCTCCCTTAGTGCTATAGTATCTGATCAGATCTATACTAGCGTCCCCAGCGGTTTAGGGTTCCCAAAAATGCAGTGTTAGCGGGATCAGCCCAGATACCTGCTAGCACCTGCGTTAAGCCCCTCCGCCCAGCCCAGCCCAGCCCAGCCCACCCAAGTGCAGTAACGATCGATCACTGTCACTTACCAAACACAAAACACATAACTGCAGCGTTCGCAGAGACAGTCCTGATCCCTGCGACCGCTAACAGTTTTTTTTGTAGCGTTTGATATATTTGCTGATGACAGTCAGGTGCTTTTTTTCCTGTGAATCTTACTAGTGTACCCCTAAATTTAGAGCCCAAAATGGCAAGTCGAAGGTACACTAGTAAAGAGGCCTACGAGATTCTGAGCATGACAGATAGTGAAGAGGAGGTCACGTATCTGTCAGATTCAGGCTCAGAATATCTTCCCGTAGAAGACAGTGACGTCAGCGGCCCCACGTCAGATAGCTCTGACGATGAAGTTGAGGTCCCTGCTAAGGTCAGGCGTACCCGATCCCGATCTTCTGAGGTTGTTGAGGAGCAAGAACCGCAGGGCTCTCGTATCATGGAGCAGAGTAGTACTAGCGCCGCTATTCCTTCTGGTGAATTGGCAAGCACCAGCGGCCTAGTACAGCCTGGGCGTACATCCAGCACTGCAGTATCACTTGGTGACGTGGCGAGTCCCATAAGTGCAGTTCAAGCTGGCGAGGTGGCAAGCACAAGTAGTGTCCCGCTGCCACCAATAAGAAGACAAAGGCAGGCCCGTCGTACCCATAGTGCTCTTCCTGCAGAATTCGCCTATCCTGATTGGGTCCCCACCACTTCTGCAGAACCCGTACTTCCCCCATTCACTGCCCAACCCGGTATTCAGGTGGAAACAGCTGATTTTATGCCAATCGATTTTTATTCGCTGTTTTTCACGGAAGATCTCTATAGATCTATTGTGGACCAGAGTAATTTATATGCTGGTCAATTCATCGCCGCTAATCCCCAGTTGCCTTCCATTGCCAAAGATTGGAAACCAATTACGGTTTCCGAATTTAAGACCTTTCTGGGCCTTTCCCTCAACATGGGCACACATAAATTCCCGTCATTGCGTGCTTATTGGTCCACGCACCCAATTGACCACATGCCCGTGTTCTCTGCCTCCATGCCCAGGAAACGATACGAGCAGATTTTGCGGTTCATGCACTTCAACGACAATGAACTTTGTCGTCCACGTGGGGACCCTGAATACGACCGGCTCTATAAAATTCGGCCCCTCATAAACCACTTCAACGAACGTTTTGCAGCCTTGTTTATTCCCGATCAAGCTGTCTGCGTTGATGAGTCCCTGATTAAATTTTCTGGCCACTTGGCTTTCAAGCAGTACCTTCCCAGCAAGCGTGCCAGATACGGGGTCAAGCTCTATAAGTGCTGTGACAGGGCAACAGGCTATGTATGGAGCTTTATGGTTTATGAGGGAAAAGATAGTCAGGTTGAGCCGGTCAACTGCCCGGATTACATAGGGAGCGCTGGCAAGATAGTGTGGAACTTGGTGTCACCCTTATTCGGAAAGGGGTACCACTTATATGTGGACAATTATTACACGAGCGTGCCACTGTTTAGTCACTTGTTTGATCATCAGATTGGAGCATGTGGCACCGTGCGACCTAATCGCCGGGGCTTTCCCCAGCGGCTTGTAGATGCCCGTCTTAGGCTGGGGGAGAGAGCCTGCGTAAAGTGTAATAACTTGCTCGCTATGAAGTGGAGGGACAATAAGAATGTTTTCCTTCTTACCTCCCTTCATGCAGACACGACAGTCCAAATTCGTACGGCGACTGGTGTTGTGGAGAAACCCCTCTGTGTCCACGAATATAACAAAAATATGGGAGGGGTGGACCTCAACGACCAGTTGATGGCGCCGTATCTAATTGACCGTAAGGCGAGACGCTGGTACAAAAAAGTGTCTCTATCCTTATTCCAATTGGCTTTGCTGAACGCTCATGTGCTATACAGAGCTTCAGGCGGGACTTTATCTCTTCTAAAATTCCAGAATGAGATAGTCACAGAACTCCTGTATCCAGGCGGTTCTGCACCTCACCATCCCCTACCAAATGCAGTAAGCCGGCTGCATGAGAGGCATTATACGCATCTCCTCCCGAGTACCCCTACCCAACGAACCCCCCAAAAAAGATGTCGTGTCTGTAGCAAGCGCGGATTTAGGCGTGACACCCGTTATTATTGTCCACTCTGTCCTGACAAACCTGGTCTTTGCCTTGGTGAATGTTTTGAACGCTACCACTCAAAAGTGAAGTTTTAGCGTAGGGTACAGCATTTCACAGACTAGGACACACTTACACAGGGTCTCCCAAGATGCCATTACATTTTGAGAGACCCGAACCAAAGTTTAAAAAAAAAAGTGTAAAAAAGAAAAAAAAAACTTAAAAAACAAAAACACAAAAAAATATAAAAAAACAAAAAACAAAAATAGTTGTCGTTTTATTGTTCTCTCTCTCTCTCTCTCTCTCTCTCTCTCTCTCTATTTTCTCTCTATTGTTCTGCTCTTTTTTACTGTATTCCATTCTGCAATGTTTTATCATGCTTTCTTTTCAGGTATGTAATTTTTTGTTTTCAGGTACGCCATTCAGTTGCAGCGCGGATCTATTTATCTTGACAGCAACAGCGTTTGCTCCCACGATACATAAAGCCGTGACTCCAACGCTGTAGGAGGTGATTTCACCACCACAGTTAAAAAAAGAGCATATATGCCGAAGCATGGGGGCAGCAGGGGCGGAGGAGCAATTTTGCTCCTAATGCCGCGTATATACGGTCGAAATTCCGACGGAGGCTTGCCCGTGGAAAAGTTTGACCGTGTGTACGCAGCATAACCTTTTATGCCGCGTACATACGGTCGAAATTCCGACGAAGGCTTGCCCGTGGAAAAGTCCGACCGTGTGTACGCGGCATAACTTTTTTGCGGGAGGATGCCCCCATGCTTCGGCATATATGCCCTTTATTAGAAGTGGGTGGATGAAGGGAGGTATTCTAATGGTGGGCATACCCACCGATCAATCTCTTTTTTTCGTTCAGCCAACAGGCTGCATGAAAAAAAAGATTACAATACATGTCCAACAAGGACCAGCAACGTACTGGTATGTTGCTGGACTTTGAATGTTTATACCAGAATGATGCCTGCAGGTTTAGGTATCATCTTGGTATCATTCTTTTCAGCCAGTGGCCGGCTTTCATGTAAAAGCAATTCTAGCAGATAATTAGCCTCTAGACTGCTTTTACAAGCAGTGGGAGGGAATGCCCCCCCCCCGGATATAAACAGCGCCATTTGGAAATTGGGAAAGCATTTTATCACATCGATCTTGGTGTGGTCAGATGCTTTGAGGGCAGAGGAAAGATCTAGGGTCTAACCCCCCATTTTTTTTCCAAAAAAGAGTACCTGTCACTACTTATTGCTATCATAGGGGATATTTACATTCCCTGAGATAACAATAAAAATGATAAAAAAATAAATAAATATGGAAGGAACAGTTTAAAAATAAAATAAAAAAGCAAAATAAATAATAATAAAAAAAAAAGCACCGCTGTCCCCCCCTGCTCTTGCGCAAAGGCGAACGCAAGCGTCGGTCTAGCGTCATATGTAAACAGCAATTGCATCATGCATGTGAGGTATCACCGCGAAGGTCAGATCGAGGGCAGTAATTTTAGCAGTAGACCTCCTCTGTAAATCTAACGTGGTAACCTGTAAAGGCTTTTAAATGCTTTTAAAAATTAATGTAGTTTCTCGCCGCTGCGCGTTTGTGCGCAATTTTAAAGCATGTCGTGTTTGGTATCCATGTACTCGGCCTAAGATCATCTTTTTTATTTCATCAAACATTTGGGCAATATAGTGTTTTTTAGTGCATTAAAAATAAAAAAAGTGTGTTTTTCCCCCAAAAAATGCGTTTGAAAAATCGCTGCGCAAATACTGTGTGGAAAAAAAAATGCAACACCCACTATTTTAATCTGTAGGGCCTTTGCTTTAAAAATATATATAATGTTTGGGGGTTCAACATAATTTTCTTGCAAAAAAAAAATGTTTTCATGTAAACAAAAAGTGTCAGAAAGGGCTTTGTCTTCAAGTGGTTAGAAGAGTGGATGATGTGTGACATAAGCTTCCTAATGTTGTGCATAAAATGCCAGGACAGTTCAAAACCCCCCCAAATGACCCCATTTTGGAAAGTAGACACCTCAAGCTATTTGCTGAGAGGCATGTTGAGCCCATTGAATATTTTTTTTTTTTGTCCCAAGTGATTGAATAATGACAAAAAAAAAAAAATGTACAAAAAGTTGTCACTAAATTATATATTGCTCAAACATGCCATGGTTATATGTGGAATTGCACCCCAAAATACATTCTGTTGCTTCTCCTGAGTACGGGGATACCACATGTGTGAGACATTTTGGGAGCCTAGCCGCGTACAGGACCCCGAAAACCAAGCACCGCCTTCAGGATTTCTATGGGTGTAAATTTTTGATTTCACTCCTCACTGCCTATCACAGTTTCGGAGGCCATGGAATGCCCAGATGGCACAACACCCCCCCCCCCAAATGACCCCATTTTGGAAAGTAGACACCCCAAGCTATTTGCTGAGAGGTATGTTAAGTATTTTGCAGATTTCGCTTTTTGTCACAAAGTTTTCAAAATTGAAAAAAGAAAAAAAAATATATGTCTTTCTTCATTTTCAAAAACAAATGAGAGCTGTAAAATACTCACCATGCCTCTCGGCAAATAGCTTGGGGTGTCTACTTTCCAAAATGGGGTCATTTGTGGGGGTTTTGGGCTATCTTGGCATTTTATGGCCTTCAAAACTGTGATAGGTAGTGAGGAGTGAAATCAAAAATTTGTGCCCTTAGAAATCCTGAAGGCGGTGCTTGGTTTTCGGGGGCCCGTACGCGGCTAGGCTCTCAAAAAGTCCCACACATGTGGTATCCCCGTACTCAGGAGAAGCAGCAGAATGTATTTTTGGGTGTAATTCCGCATATAACCATGGCATGTTTGAGCAATATATCATTTAGTGACAACTTTTTGTACATTTTTTTTTCTTTTTGTCATTATTCAATCACTTGGGACAAAAAAAAATATTCAATGGGCTCAACAGGCCTCTCAGCAAATAGCTTGGGGTGTCTACTTTCCAAAATGGGGTCATTTTGGGGGGTTTTGTGCTATCTTAGCATTTTATGGCCTTCAAAACTGTAATAGGTAGTGAGGAGTGAAATCAAAAATTTATGCCCTTAGAAACCTTGAAGGCGGTGCTTGGTTTTTGGGGTCCTGTACGCGACTAGGCTCCCAAAAAGTCCCACACATGTGGTATCCCCGTACTCAGGAGAAGCAGCAGAATGTATTTTGGGGTGTAATTTCACATATGCCCATGGCATGTGTGAGCAATATATCATTTAGTGACAACTTTGTGCAAAAAAAATAAAGTTTGTCATATTCCCGCAACTTGTGGCAAAATATAAAATATTCCATGGACTGAACATGCCTCTCAGTAAATAGCTTGGGGTGTCTACTTTCCAAAATGGGGTCATTTGGGGGGGGTTTTGTGCTATTTTGGCATTTTATGGCCTTCGAAACTGTGATAGGTAGTGAGGAGTGAAATCAAACATTTACGCCCTTAGAAATCCTGAAGGCGGTGCTTGGTTTTTGGGGCCCCGTACCCGGCTAGGCTCCTAAAAAGTCCCACACATGTGGTATCCCCGTACTCAGGAGAAGCAGCAGAATGTATTTTGGGGTGCAATTCCACATATTACCATGGCATGTGTGAGCAATATATCATTTAGTGACAACTTTTTGTAATTTTTTTTTTTGTCATTATTCAATCACTTGGGACAAAAAAAAAAATATTCAATGGGCTCAACATGCCTCTCAGCAATTTCCTTGGGGTGTCTACTTTCCAAAATGGGGTCATTTGGGGGGAGGTTTGTACTGCCCTGCCATTTTAGCACCTCAAGAAATGAGATAGGCAGTCATAAATTAAAAGCTGTGTAAATTCCAGAAAATGTACCCTAGTTTGTAGACGCTATAACTTTTGCGCAAACCAATAAATATACGCTTATTGACATTTTTTTTACTAAAGACATGTGGCTGAATACATTTTGGCCTAAATGTATGACTAAAATTGAGTTTATTCGATTTTTCTTATAACAAAAAGTAGAAAATATCATTTTTTTTCAAAATTTTCGGTCTTTTTCCGTTTATATCACAAAAAATAAAAATGGCAGAGGCAATCAAATACCATTAAAAGAAAGCTCTATTTGTGGGAAGAAAAGGACGCAAATTTCGTTTGGGTACAACATTGCATGTCCGCACAATTTACAGTTAAAGCAGCGCAGTGCAAAATTCTGAATTCACCTCTGGTCCTTTAGCTACCAAATGGTCCGGGGCTTAAGTGGTTAAATGACTTTTTTTTCTTTAGAAATGTCATTTTGTGCAGGGACAGTTCTAAACACGGGAAACACGTGGCACTTCACAGGCATACTTTAGACACCCCCCAGGTAGGATATTTAAAGGAATATTTACCTTTTTTTTTCACTTTAAGCATCGTTAAAATCACTGCTCCCGAAAAAACAGCCGTTTTTAAAACTTATTTCTGCATTGATACATGTCCCCTGGGGCAGGACCCGGGTCCCCAAACCCTTTTTAGAAAAATAACTTGCATATTAGCCGTTATAATTAGCACTTTTGAGTTTGAAAGTTCGAGTCCATTGTATTTGATAGGGTTCTAAAGTTCGTGCAAACTTTCGGTCCGTTCGCAGGTTCTGGTGCGAACCGAACCGGGGGGTGTTCGGCTCATCCCTAATCTCAGGTATTAGTATGAAGACATGTCTGATGAAGGAAACTAAGGGGTCTACTTATAGACAATTCATGGGATGAATGTGACAATCATTTATACATCCATTACATTTTCTGACCATAATGTAGCAAAGTGATTTCCTATGATTGTCAGCTCCATCTAGTGACCATAATGGGGTATGTTTCCTGACATACCTCGATTAGTAAAGATATCACAATACCGCATTATGGCCACTAGATGGAGCCAAGATAATCAGTGTATGAAATTAACCACTTACCGACCAGCCACTGTCGTTATACGGCAGCAGGTCGGCACGATCTTGCGAACCATCGTAGCTGTACGTCGGTCACTTTCGGGAGTGCCGATGCTCGTGACCGGTGGTCGGCATGACCGCCGGCCATGAGGGATCACGGGCACGAGAGGCAGAACAGGGATGTGTGTGCTGTGACAGCAGGAAGGTAAAGTCACCTGGTTGCATCCAGGGGGGTAGATATATTTCGCCCAGATTCAGGCTTTACGCCGACTTATACAACTAGGTGGAGAGTTGTATAAGCCCAGCTGAGGCTAGTGGGCTCATGGATGATTCATACCTCTAGGGAGAGTGCTGGGCGTCGTGCAGGCAGGGAGTTGAGGAGACCAGCTGAAGCTTGTCAGCTCATTTAGGCCTCTATAAGAACTCCCAGATTCATTAGGTGTTTGCTCATACCTGGAACCAGACCTGTGTGGACTGTCTAGGGAGAGTGAACCCCTGTGCGGTGAGACAAAGCCTGTGTGGCTATTTGCTTGGACATTTAAAACCAGGGACTTAGGGACTAGGACAGCACTAGGCTGATCCCAGTTGTTAGTTAGGAAACCTGTATGTTTAGTCAGAGGTCAAGTTGACCAGGATTTATTTTATTTATGTTTCTTTTGCTTTGCTGTGTTTTGTCACTGTAAATAGAAAATAAACCGCACCTTTTTGATTTTGAAAACCACAACCTCCGTTTGCTGGGCCTGTTTTTGTGTGGGGAGTCCATCCCGGGGGTCACACACACCCGCTGCCGAGCAAACCCCCTCACAGTTGGTGGAGAACCAGTGGCAGTTTTTTTTTAAGCCAGCATGGAGGAGATACTGAAGCAGCTGGCTCTAGCAAATGCCAATCAACAGCAGACAAATGCAGGTTTGCAAAAGAGCCTTGCAGCTCATCAACAGAGCCTTGCAGCTCAACAACAGAACTTCGCAGCCCAGCAGCAAGCTCATCAACAGAGCCTTGCAGCCCAGCAGCAGACAAACGCAACTTTGCAACAGAGTCTGGAGGCTCAGCAACAAGCCCAGCAGCAATCTGAGGCCCGCTTCATAGACCTGTTGCAGAAGCAAGAGCAGAGACTACAACAACAGATGGAAGCAGTAATGCAGCAACGTCCGCAGACCAGTGAGGAAAGCCGTCCCACTAATACCGCGTCCTTTGGGGTGAGTCGTTTATTGACAAAAATGACTGGAGAGGATGATCCAGAGGTATTTTTGACCACATTTGAAAGGACCGCTGAAAGAGAAAAGTGGCCTGAGGAGCAGTGGGCTGGACTGGTGGCTCCTCTGTTAACTGGTGAATCGCAGAAAGCTTACTATGACCTAGAGCCTAACCAAGCAAAAGACTATGTGATGCTAAAAGCTGAAATTTTGGCAAGGCTGGGTGTCACCCAGGCTGTCCGGGCTCAGCGTGTGCATAACTGGACTTTCCAGCTTGGAAAACCCCCCAGGTCTCAAATGTATGATCTCATTCACCTGAGCAGAAAGTGGCTACAGCCAGAGACTTTGTCCGCACCAAAGATTGTGGAACGTGTTGTAATGGATCGGTTTTTGAGAGCTCTTCCTACTGCCATCCAAAAGTGGGTAAGCCATGGAGACCCAGAGACGGCCGATGGTCTTGTGGATCGTGTGGAGAAATACTTGGCTACAGAGAACCTGACGGCCTCTTCCAGAGACACTCGGACTTTCCACCCTAAGACCAGACCATCCCCAGGGGCGGATAAGAGGATTCCAAGGGGTGAGGGTGGAGAGAGTGAGAGGGTGGGAGCTCTACCCCAAGTTTGGCGAGAACAGCCTGGGAAATCAGCGGCTCAAGAGGCCGCAAGAAGGATCGTTTGCTACCGCTGCCGGCAAGCGGGACATATTGCAGCCAATTGCCCGGTTGTGGAGGAACCCATGCAGTGTGACTTTCTGACGGGCAGACGTCAGTCGCTGTGTGCGACAGTCGCATGCACTGCCATTCGAGGAACTGAGAAACATTTATGCAAAATGTGTGTTAATGGTAGAAATGTTGTGGTATTGCTGGATTCAGGTAGCCTTGTGACCCTGATAAAGGCTGAGTTAGTTAAAACAGAGGTCTTTGGGAATAGCAAGGTAGCTGTTATTTGTGTGCATGGGGACACCCGAGAGTATCCAGTGACTACAGTGTGTTTCGAGACCCCCAAAGGTACCCTCTCTCATCCAGTGGGCTTAGTATCTCAGTTACCGCATGACGCCATTGTGGGAAGGGATTTTCCGAAGTTCTGGGAACTGTGGGATGATCCTGAGCCCCCCACTGGTGCCCCTATGTACCAGGAATGTGATAGCCAGAACTCCCCTGAGAGTGGTGAGGACTCTCCGGAATTTCCCTTATCAGTATTGGCAGGGGAGACTCAAGAAACTGGAGAGGAGCCCACCTCCTCAGACGAAAACCTACCGTCTGTGGAGTTTTCTGATCTTGAGGTTCACAGGGAAAACTTTGCCACAGAACAGTTGAAAGACCCCGCCCTAATAAAGGCACGGGAAAACGTAGTGAAAATAGATGGCGAGTTAGTGAACCCAGATAATACCTGCACTTACCCATACTTCAGCGTAGAGAAGGACCTACTGTATCGGGTGGCAAAAAGGGCAGAAGAAACCGTTGAGCAGCTTGTGGTGCCCAAACCTTACAGGAAGTTGGTGTTGGAGTTGGCCCATGGGCACATTCTTGGAGGTCATCTGGGGACAGAGAAAACCCGAGAGAGGGTATTACAGAGATTCTATTGGCCGGGGGTGATGAAGGACATAGAAAATTATTGTTCCTCCTGCCCTGTGTGTCAGAGGTCGGCCCCGATGCCACATTTCCGTAGCCCGCTGGTCCCTCTACCCATCATTGAGGTCCCGTTTGAGAGGATCGCCATGGATTTGGTAGGGCCTATAATCAAGTCCGCTAGGGGGCACCAGTACATATTAGTTATAATGGACTATGCCACCCGTTATCCAGAAGCGATCCCTCTCCGAAATACCTCGGCCAAAACCATAGCCAAAGAGCTATCTCTTGTGTTTAGCCGGGTGGGTATTTGTAAAGAACTGCTTACGGACCAAGGTACACCCTTTATGTCCCGGGTTATAAAGGAGCTGTGTAAATTGTTCAAAGTGACGCAATTACGTACATCTGTGTATCACCCCCAAACCGATGGGCTGGTTGAAAGATTCAACAAAACCCTAAAACAAATGTTGAAGAAAGTGGTGGATAGAGATGGAAAGGATTGGGACTGTCTACTTCCTTATCTGATGTTTGCTATTAGGGAGGTGCCCCAATCCTCTACGGGATTCTCCCCCTTTGAGTTACTGTATGGGAGACACAAAAGAGGGCTGTTGGATATTGCCAAGGAAACTTGGGAAAGTGAGAGTTCTCGCCACAGGAGTGTGATTGAGCATGTCGCCCTGATGCAAGACCGAATTGCACAGGTAATGCCCATCGTGAAGGAACATTTGGCCCAAGCGCAGTTAGCACAGCAGAGAGTGTACAACCGTGGAGCCAAGACCCGTACCTTTTCCCCGGGGGATAGGATACTGGTACTTGTCCCTACGGTTGAAAGTAAATTCCTTGCCAAATGGCAAGGCCCCTATGAGATAATGGAAAAAGTGAGCGAAGTGAATTACAAGGTCAGACAACCAGGAAGGCGAAAGCCCGAACAGATCTATCACGTTAATCTGTTGAAAGCCTGGAGGGATAGAGAGTCCCTAGTCGCAGACACTTGGTCACCAGCTCAAACTGGTTGCGTGATTCCTGAGGTTGGAATAGCAGCCACCTTGTCACAACCCCAACAACAGGAGGTTAAGGAGTTTGTGCTTCGCAACAAGGAGGTATTCTCTGAGCTGCCGGGACAAACATCTGGGGTAGAGCATGACATCATTACCCCGCCCGGTGAAAGGGTGAAGTTAAAACCCTATCGGATCCCAGAGGCCCGACGGGAGGCAATACGGGAGGAAGTACAGAAAATGCTGAACTTAGGGGTGATAGAGGAGTCCCAAAGTGATTGGTCTAGTCCCATTGTGTTGGTGCCTAAACCGGATGGGAGCTGGCGATTTTGTAACGATTTTCGTCAGTTGAACAAAGTTACAAAATTTGACACCTACCCCATGCCACGTATAGATGAGTTGATCGACCGGCTGGGAACAGCCCGATACATGACGACTCTTGACCTCACAAAAGCGTATTGGCAAATCCCCCTGGCCAAGTCGGCCAAAGAGAAAACCGCATTTGTAACCCCAGACGGGGCGTTCCAATATAAAAGAATGCCGTTCGGGTTACAGAATGCGCCGGCCACATTCCAGCGGAAAATGGACCAGATGCTGAGGCCCCATCGGAAGTATGCTGCGGCTTACCTGGATGACGTAATTGTCCATAGCACAGATTGGGCCTCACATCTGCCAAAAGTGCAAGCAGTCCTGGACTCTGTTCGGGAAGCGGGGTTTACGGCTAACCCCAAGAAGTGTACCATTGGGCAGGAGGAGGCCAAATATCTTGGGTACACCATTGGGAGGGGAGTAATAAAACCCCAACTCAACAAAGTCGAGGCCATCCAGAGTTGGCCACGTCCCAACAGCAAGAAGCAGGTACGAGCCTTTCTGGGAATCGCTGGGTATTATCGGCGATTCATTCCCCACTTTGCTTCTAAGGCTGTGCCCCTAACCAACCTGACGAAGGGGAAAGGGTCGGTCATGATTAAATGGACCCCCGAGGCTGAGGCAGCATACCAATTCTTGAAACAAGCCTTATGTAGCCAGCCAGTGTTGTACTCACCCGACTTCTCTAAAGACTTTGTCGTACAAAGTGATGCGTCAGATGTGGGGTTAGGAGCAGTATTGTCCCAGGTCTGGAACGGGGAAGAGCACCCAGTCATTTACCTCAGCAGGAAGTTGAAGTCCCATGAGGTAAATTACGCCACCGTTGAAAAGGAGTGTTTAGCGGTGAAGTGGGCTCTAGATTCCCTTCGGTACTACCTGCTAGGTAGGCACTTTGACATGGTTACGGATCACGCTCCGTTAAAGTGGATGGCTCAAAACAAGGAAACAAATAGAAGAGTGAATAGGTGGTTCCTGGCCCTCCAGGAATTCAACTTCACAGTAAAGCATCGCCCTGGCGTTCAAATGGGGAATGTGGATGCTTTGTCTCGAGTACATGAATGCCTGATTGCTGGTGTTCCAACCCCGAGGTTAAAACAAGAGGGGGGGGTATGTGACAGCAGGAAGGTAAAGTCACCTGGTTGCATCCAGGGGGGTAGATATATTTCGCCCAGATTCAGGCTTTACGCCGACTTATACAACTAGGTGGAGAGTTGTATAAGCCCAGCTGAGGCTAGTGGGCTCATGGATGATTCATACCTCTAGGGAGAGTGCTGGGCGTCGTGCAGGCAGGGAGTTGAGGAGACCAGCTGAAGCTTGTCAGCTCATTTAGGCCTCTATAAGAACTCCCAGATTCATTAGGTGTTTGCTCATGCCTGGACCCAGACCTGTGTGGACTGTCTAGGGAGAGTGAACCCCTGTGCGGTGAGACAAAGCCTGTGTGGCTATTTGCTTGGACATTTAAAACCAGGGACTTAGGGACTAGGACAGCACTAGGCTGATCCCAGTTGTTAGTTAGGAAACCTGTATGTTTAGTCAGAGGTCAAGTTGACAAGGATTTATTTTATTTATGTTTCTTTTGCTTTGCTGTGTTTTGTCACTGTAAATAGAAAATAAACCGCACCTTTTTGATTTTGAAAACCACAACCTCCGTTTGCTGGGCCTGTTTTTGTGTGGGGAGCCCATCCCGGGGGTCACACACACCCGCTGCCGAGCAAACCCCCTCACAGTGCGTAAACACACACATCCCAGTTCTGTTCTGAGAGGAGAGAGAGATGGTGAGTTCCTACAAGCTGGGAACCACGATCTCTCATCTCCCATAGTCAGTCCCATCCCCCACAGTTAGAACACACACCTAGGGAACACAGTTAACCCCTTGATCGCCCCCTAGTGTTAACCCCTTCTCTGCCAGTGACATTTACAAATGTAATCAGTACATTTTTATAGAACTGATCGCTATATAAATGCCAATGGTCCCAAAAATGTGTCAAAAGTGTCCGATGTGTCCGCCATAATGTCGCAGTCCCGATAAAAATTGCAGATCACTGACATTACTAGTAAAAAATAAATAAATAATAAAAATATCATAAATCTATCCCCTATTTTGTAGACAATATAACTTTTGCGCAAACCAATCAATATACGCTTTTTGCGATTTTTATTACCAAAAATATGTAGAAGCATACATATTGGCCTAAACTGAGGAATTTTTTTTTTTTTAAATTGGGGCTATTTATTACAGCAAAAAGTACAAAATATTGTGTTTTTTTCAAAATTTGCGAGAAAAAAAAATCGCAGAGGTGATCAAATACCACCAAAAGAAAGCTCTATTTGTGGGAAAAAAAGGAAGTAAATTTTGTTTGGGTACAGCATTGCACGACCGCGCAATTCTCAGTTAAAGCGACACAGTGCCGAATCACATAAAATAGGCATCACCTATAGAAAATATAGGTCACCATTTCACAGGTGCACACAAATTTAAGGTTTGATATGTTGGGTATCTATTTACTCAACTTTTATATTTTACCAAAAAATTGGGTAATTTATTGTGTTTCTGTGCCTCCTAAAATGAATTTTAGGTGTGTTTTTTACTGAAAATCTGCATTTCCTAGACTTTTGTGATAATATTGTGCGACATAAAAAATTGGAACTACCACTATTTTATTCTCTAGGGCGTCTGCTTTCAAAAAATATATCATGTTTTGGGTTTTTTATATAATCTTCAGACCTAAAATGATTTTTTAACTCTTTCCCGCTTGGGCAATAGCAGAATGACGGCCAGGTGGGGGTTCCCTTATCCTGACTGGACGTCATATGGTATCCAGAAGAATAAGCCGATCTGGCACATGGCGATCGGTGGTGTGGTGTGTCGCTCTGACAAACCGCATCTCCAATCTTGGTAAAGATAAATGCAAAAAAGGGAAGGTGCGCCAACCTAAGTGCAGTATAAAAAGTTTATTATAGCAACAACAGCACAAAACAGCCAATTGGCTACTCACAAGGTAGTAGTAATGATGGGCATATATAAATGGATAGGTGGTCCGGTGTCACATGGCAGTCCGTTGGATGGATGGATGGTAAACGCTGGAGGATGAAGCAGCAATCCAGTGTCTGCAGGGGGGGATTCCTCTGGCTTGCAATTGCGCTGGCCATGTACAATAAGCGACCTCCTATGAGCCGGGACCGGAACAGGAAGTGCGCCTCTGTTTGTGGTTCAGCAAATCCATGGATCTGATGAAACAGCGGATGCTGTGAAACGCGTCATCCCATTGGTCCGTCTCCTTCCTGCGTCACTTCCGGTCCGACGCTGCGCTCCACGCTAAACCGCAAACAGAGGCGCACTTCCTGTTCCGGTCCCGGCTCATAGGAGGTCACTTATTGTACACGGCAAGCGCGATTGCAAGCCAGAGGAATCCCCCCCTGCAGACACAGGATTGCTGCTTCATCCTCCAGCGTTTACCATCCATCCATCCAACGGACTGCCATGTGACACCGGACCACCTATCTATTTATATATGCCCATTATTACTACTACCTTGTGAGTAGCCAATTGGCTGTTTTGTGCTGTTGTTGCTATAATAAACGTTTTATACTGCACTTAGGTTGGCGCACCTTCCCTTTTTTCCATTTATCTTCCAGAGCCTGCGTCTGCTTTTTATGGTAGCTGCCACTAGTGCTTATTTTATTGACCATACCGCCAGCCCTGCTTACCATATTGGACTTTCACAGGACTATGCCAGAATAATCCTTTGCGCCATCTACCCTTTTTTTTTTTTTCAATCTCAGTAAAGAGGCTATGACGTAGGCTCTTTACCATGTGATCAGCTGTGTCCAATCAAAGCTAATCACAGCGTAACCAGGAAGTGTCGTTATCGGCTTTCCTTTATTCATGCTGACAAGGCACGAGTAGAGGAGAGCTGATCAGTGGTTCTCCTGACTGGGGAATCTACACTGATATTCAGCGTTGATTATCAGTACAGCCCCATCAGTGATGATCACCAGTGCCCACCTGTGATGCCAATCAGTGCTCACTAGGGATGCTTGTCAGAACCCCCTCATCAGTGCCACCCATCAGTGAAGCAGAAAGCTTACTTATTTACAATATTTTATAACAGAAACAAAGAGAAACCTTTTTTTTCTTCTTTAATTAAAAACCCCCAGAGGTGATCAAATACCACCCAAAGAAATCCCTATTTGTGGAAAAAAAAGATACAAATATCTTATGTGTACAGTGTTACATGACCGCACAATTGTCATTCAAAGTGTGAGAGCGCTGAAAGATGAAAATTGTCCTGGGCTAGAAGGGGGTGAAAGTGTCTGGTATTCAAGTAGTTAAATATGTGGGCACAAAAAATTAAAAACCGTCGCTGGCAGTGAAGGGGTTAATAAGTTCACCTTCGGGAAGATGTTACATGTTTCTGTAGCAGCTCAGCGATCCGAGTCCTCTGTGTGACAGCAGTGCAGTGAGAAGTTTCCCGTACCGGCTGTCACTTTATGAAAAGAGCGCGGCCGTGCCATTCATTCACAGAGTTCTGTCCTTTGCCGATGTCGGCTTGTAGTTTTCAATGAACTCCCACACCGCTGCTGAGCTCTCTGGTAGATGAGGGACAAGGAGATTGGGACCCCAATTTAGTCCCTTGGACAAGTATTTTTTTTTTTAATGTCCACACCCCCTGGAACTGTTTCTTACATGATGAAGATCAGCCATGGAGTATATCTGAGGTGTATATCAGGGTGTGCTTCTTCCCCACATGAGAGCTGTGATGTCCAGCAACATTCATATAGAAGACATTTCCCGCACTCAAGGCACTAATACACCTCGAGGGTTGTGTGGGATCCCTGATGTACAGGAAGACATGACTTCGGTGAGGAACAATTCCCTCACTCAGGACAGGAGTATGGCTTCTCCCCCGTGTGAGATTTCTGATGTCTGTAAAGATGGGACTTCCGTGAAAAACATTTCCCACACTCAGGACAGGAATATGGCTTCTTCCCTGTGTGAGATCTCTGATGTCTTCTAAAACTGGAGTTGTCTGAAAAACATTTCCCGCAAACAGGACAGGAAAATGGCTTTTCCCCCGTGTGAGATCTCTGATGTGTGTGAAGAACGGACTTCATTGAAAAACATTTCCCACACTCAGGACAGGAATACGGCTTCTCCCCTGTGTGAGATCTCTGATGCCTGTAAAGATTGGACTTCATTGAAAAACATTTCCCGCACTCAGGACAGGAAAATGGTTTCTCCCCCGTGTGAGATCTCTGATGTCTGCAAAGATCGGACTTCATTGAAAAACATTTCCCACAATCAGGACAGCAATATGGCTTCTCCCCCGTGTGAAATCTCAGATGTGTGGAAAGACTGGACTTCTGTAAAAAGCATTTCCCGCACTCAGGACACGAATATGGCTTCTCCCCTGTGTGAGATCTCTGATGTGTGTGAAGATCGGACTTCATTGAAAAACATTTCCCACATTCAGGACAGGAAAATGGTTTCTCCCCCGTGTGAAATCTCTGATGTTTGTAAAGATCAAACTTCATTGAAAAACATTTCCCGCACTCAACACAGGAAAATGGTTTCTCCCCCGTGTGAGATCTCTGATGTCTGTAAAGATCAGACTTAATTGAAAAACATTTCCCACACTCAGGACAGGAAAGTGGCTTCTCCCCCGTGTGAGATCTCTGATGTCTGTAAAGATCTGACTTAATTGAAAAACATTTCCCACACTCAGGACAGGAATACGGCTTCTCCCCCGTGTGAGATCTCTGATGTTTGTAAAGACTGGACGTCTGTGAAAAACATTTCCCGCACTCAGGACAGGAAAATGGCTTTTCCCCGGTGTGAGATCTCTGATGTGTGTGAAGATCCGACTTCATTGAAAAACATTTCCCACATTCAGGACAGGAATAGGGCTTCTCCCCCGTGTGAGATCTCTTATGTTGGTAAAGATTGGACGTCTGTGAAAAACATTTCCCGCACTCAGGACAGGAAAATGGCTTTTCCCCTGTGTGAGATCTCTGATGTGTGTGAAGATCAGACTTCATTGAAAAACATTTCCCGCACTCAGGACAAGAATACGGCTTCTCCCCTGTGTGAGATCTCAGATGTCTTAAAAGATGGGACTTCACTGAAAAACATTTCCCGCACTCAGGACAGGAATATGGATTCTCCCCTGTGTGAGATCTCTGATGTGTGTAAAGACTGGACTTCACTGAAAAACATTTCCCACACTCAGTACAGGAATACGGCTTCTCCCCTGTGTGAGATCTCTGATGTCTATAAAGATAGGACTTCACTGAAAAACATTTCCCGCACTCAGGACAGGAATACGGCTTCTCCCCTGTGTGAGATCTCTGATGTCTGTAAAGATGGGACTTCACTGAAAAACATTTCCCACACTCAGGACAGGAATATGGCTTCTCACCTGTGTGAGATCTTATATGCACATTAAGACCAGATTTAAAATGGAAACACTTCCCGCACTCGGTACAGGAAAAGCTCTTATCTGTTGGAAGGATGGCACCGTCCCGCACAGTCTGAGGTTCCTCAGGATAAGAGGAATACGATGGTCCGGCACCGTCCCGCACAGTCTGAGGTTCCTCAGGATAAGAGGAATACGATGGTCCGGCACCGTCCCGCACAGTCTGAGGTTCCTCAGGATAAGAGGAATACGATGGTCCGGCACCGTCCCGCACAGTCTGAGGTTCCTCAGGATAAGAGGAATACGATGGTCCATCTACACTGTGTGGTGCCGGATGGACATTTGAGGTAGTCGGGTTTTCTCCTGGACTATACTGTGTGATGTTCTCATCTTCTACTTTACAGTCTGGAGACAAAGTGAGACAATCCTCTGAGGTTTTCCTCATCTCCCGTCCATCTACTAAAATAGAAATACAAAGATTATTACTAGACATGAGCAGATTGGTTCCCCTAAACCAGGCCTCCGCCAACCGGTTTCTGCTTAAATAAATAAAATACTTTTGCTAAACCACGCCCCCGATTATCAGGGTGTAATTCTGTTTTTCTGAGTCCCATCTGGTCAGTAGGGGAGCCCAGGAGATGAGAGCAGCGAGGGGAGGGGATGGGGGGACCTTTTCCCATTTTCAGGTGTGAGACGGGCAGACAGCTGAAAGGGAGCAGTGTGTGTAATGTGTGGGTGAGGGCACTACACGGGCAGACAGCTGAAAGGGAGCAAGGTGTGTAATGTGTGGGCGAGGGCACTACACGGGCAGACAGCTGAAAGGGAGCAGTGTGTGTAATGTGTGGGCGAGGGCACTACACGGGCAGACAGCTGAAAGAGAGCAGTGTGTGTGTAATGTGTGGGCGAGGGCACTGCACGGGCAGACAGCTGAAAGGGAGCAGTGTGTGTAATGTGTGGGCAAGGGCACTACACGGGCAGACAGATGAAAGGGAGCAGTGTGTTTAATGTGTGGGCGAGGGCACTACACGGGCAGACAGCTGAAAGGGAGCACTGTGTGTAATGTGTGGGCGAGGGCACTACACGGGCAGACAGCTGAAAGGGAGCAGTGTGTGCAATGTGTGGGCGAGGGCACTACACGGGCAGACAGCTGAAAGGGAGCAGTGTGTGTAATGTGTGGGCAAGGGCACTGCACGGGCAGACAGCTGAAAGGAAGCAGTGTGTGTAATGTGTGGGTGAGGGCACTACAGGGGCAGACAGCTGAAAGGGAGCAGTGTGTGTAATGTGTGGATGAGGGCACTACACGGGCAGACAGCTGAAAGGGAGCAGTGTGTGTAATGTGTGGGCGAGGGCACTACACGGGCAGACAGCTGAAAGGGAGCAGTGTGTGTAATGTGTGGGCAAGGGCACTACACGGGCAGACAGCTGAAAGGGAGCAGTGTGTGTAATGTGTGGGCGAGGGCACTACACGGGCAGACAGCTGAAAGGGAGCAGTGTATTTAATGTGTGGACGAGGGCACTGCACGGGCAGACAGCTGAAAGGGAACAGTGTGTGTAATGTGTGGGCGAGGGCACTGCACGGGCAGACAGCTGAAAGGGAGCAGTGTGTGTAATGTGTGGGCGAGGGCACTACACGGGCAGACAGCTGAAAGGGAGCAGTGTGTGTAATATGTGGGTGAGGGCACTACACGGGCAGACAGCTGAAAGGGAGCAGTGTGTGTAATGTGTGGGTGAGGGCACTACACGGGCAGACAGCTGAAAGGGAGCAGTGTGTGTAATGTGTGGGCGAGGGCACTACACGGGCAGACAGCTGAAAGGGAGCAGTGTGTGTAATGTGTGGGCGAGGGCACTACACGGGCAGACAGCTGAAAGGGAGCAGTGTGTGTAATGTGTGGGCGAGGGCACTACACGGGCAGACAGCTGAAAGGGAGCAGTGTGTGTAATGTGTGGGCGAGGGCACTACACGGGCAGACAGGTGAAAGGGAGCAGTGTGTGTAATGTGTGGGTGAGGGCACTACACGGGCAGACAGCTGAAAGGGAGCAGTGTGTGTAATATGTGGGTGAGGGCACTACATGGGCAGACAGCTGAAAGGGAGCAGTGTGTGTAATGTGTTGGCGAGGGCACTACACGGGCAGACAGATGAAAGGGAGCAGTGTGTGTAATGTGTGGGTGAGGGCACTACATGGGCAGACAGGTGAAAGGGAGCAGTGTGTGTAATGTGTGGGCTAGGGCACTACACGGGCAGACAGCTGAAAGGGAGCACTGTGTGTAATGTGTGGGCGAGGGCACTACACGGGCAGACAGCTGAAAGGGAGCAGTGTGTGTAATGTGTGGGTGAGGGCACTACACGGGCAGACAGCTGAAAGGGAGCAGTGTGTGTAATGTGTGGGCGAGGGCACTACACGGGCAGACAGCTGAAAGGGAGCAGTGTGTGTAATGTGTGGGTGAGGGCACTACAAGGGCAGGCAGCTGAAAGGGAGCAGTGTGTGTAATGTGTGGGCGAGGGCACTACACGGGCAGACAGCTGAAAGGGAGCAGTGTGTGTAATGTGTGGGCGAGGGCACTACACGGGCAGACAGCTGAAAGGGAGCAGAGTGTGTAATGTGTGGGCGAGGGCACTACACGGGCAGACAGCTGAAAGGGAGCAGTGTGTGTAATGTGTGGGTGAGGGCACTACACGGGCAGACAGCTGAAAGGGAGCAGTGTGTGTAATGTGTGGGCGAGGGCACTACACGGGCAGACAGATGAAAGGGAGCAGTGTGTGTAATGTGTGGGTGAGGGCACTACACGGGCAGACAGATGAAAGGGAGCAGTGTGTGTAATGTGTGGGTGAGGGCACTACACGGGCAGACAGATGAAAGGGAGCAGTGTGTGTAATGTGTGGGTGAGGGCACTACACGGGCAGACAGATGAAAGGGAGCAGTGTGTGTAATGTGTGGGCGAGGGCACTACACGGGCACACAGATGAAAGGGAGCAGTGTGTGTAATGTGTGGGTGAGGGCACTACACGGGCAGACAGATGAAAGGGAGCAGTGTGTGTAATGTGTGGGTGAGGGCACTACACGGGCAGACAGGTGAAAGGGAGCAGTGTGTGTAATGTGTGGGTGAGGGCACTACACGGGCAGACAGATGAAAGGGAGCAGAGTGTGTAATGTGTGGGCGAGGGCACTACACGGGCAGACAGCTGAAAGGGAGCAGTGTGTGTAATCAGTACACAGCCTCAGGTAAGTGGCCGCACACACACTACACACACAGTGATCACTACTCTGGAAGGAAGGTGGACTCCCCAATGGTGTCTTCTGATCATCAGGTGGTGTATGGATCGGTCTCGGTGTTCCATGATTGTTGGTTACCTTATGACTGTACTGAGTGTTACAGACTGTACACAGTACACATAGGGTTGTCCCCATACTAGTACTTGTCCTCGCACAAATACATCCCATATCCGATCCCATACCTGGGAGAGGCGGCGTTGCTGTGCGCAACCGGAAGTCAGTGGGCGGAGTCAGAGGATGGAGAGGGCAGAGAGGAGGGCGAGTCCTCAGCAGCAGTGGAACTAGGTAAGCTGGCAGGGGTGCAGGGCGCAGACACATTTTCCATCATGATCAGAAACAGAAGTGACATTTCGTGTTTCTTCAGTGGCTGAACATCCCAATGCCCATCTTGATACATCCTACACTCGGCCGTAGAAAGCCAGCAGCGGACATCTTGTTACACCCAACCCATATAGTCCAGGCTGGGTGTAACAAGATGTCCGCTGCTGCCTACTGTGGCCGAGTACAGGGTGTACCAAGATGGGCGTCACAGCATTGCAAAATAAATCCTTCCTTTCCTCTCATGTCATTTATTGCTGCATTTCAGTGCCTGCCCATCAGTGCCACTTTACAGTGCCCATAAGTGCTGCCTATCAGTGCCAGACAGCAGTCAGTGCCACCTATCAGTGCCAGCAGTTAGTGCCACCTATCAATGCCAGCCAGCAGTCAGTGCCACCTATCAATGCCAGCCAGCAGTCAGTGCCACCTATCAATGCCCATCAGTCAGTGCCAGCCAGCAGTGCCCATCAGTCAGTACCATCTATCAGTGCTGCTTAATCAGTGCATTCTTTTATAATGTCCTGAGTTACAGTTCTTCAGAATTATAAAGAAGATATCAATAGTCTGTATTGTACATTGAAAACTGTCACATGGCATTATAAAAAGTATCAGTGAGTACTTGAAAAGAAGTATTGGTAATCGGTTTTAGTGAGTACTTAATAAAGAAGTATCGGTAATCAGTATAAATGAGTACTGTATATACTCGAGTATAAGCCGACCCGATTATAAGCCGAGGCACCTAATTTTACCACAAAAAAATGGGAAAACTATTGACTCGAGTATAAGCCTAGGGTGTCCATCTGTATGCCTCACTGTGCCTCACTTTGCCTCACTGTGTCCATGTGCATGCCCCACTGTGCCCCACTGTGTCCATGCCTCACTGTGCCCATGCCTCACTGTGCCCATGCCTCACTCTGTCCATGCCTCACTGTGCCCATGACTAGACTGATGTTTAACATAGGAGTCTATGGAAGGGGTGCCCGGGTTTGAAAAATCGGTGCTCCCCGGCCGTAGGTCCCCCAGACAAAAAACTTTGCACACTTATAGAGGTAAAATGGGGCTACATGTGTGTCAAGTTTCGGGTCCAGGGGACCTACGACCGCCCAGTACTGGGTCCAAAAAGTCACCAGAGAAATTACCGTTTAACATGGGAGTCTATGGAAGGGGTACCCGGCTTTGAAAAATCGTGGCTCCCCGGCTGTAGGTCCCCCGGACAACAAACTTTTTACACTTGTAGAGGAAGAGTGGGGATACATGTGTGCCAAGTTTGGAGTCCAGGGGACCTATGGCTGGCCGGTAGCGGGTCCCCAAATTCCGGGAGATCAGGCGCAAAAAGGTGACCCGAGTATAAGCCGAGGGGGGCATTTTCAGCACAAAAAAATGTGCTGAAAAACTTGTCTTATACTCGAGTATATACGGTACTTGATAAAGAAGTATTGGTAATCGGTATCGGTGAATACTTGATAAAGAAGTATCGTAATCGGTATCGGTGAGTACTTGATAAAGAAGTATCGGTAATCAGTATAAATGAGTACTTGATAAAGAAGTATCGGTGAGTACTTGATAAAGAAGTATTGTGAGTACTTGATAAAGAAGTATCGGTAATCGGTATCGATGAGTACTTGATAAAGAAGTATCGGTGAGTACTTGATAAAGAAGTATCGTAATCAGTATAAATGAGTACTTGTAGAGGAAGAGTGGGGATACATGTGTGCCAAGTTTGGAGTCCAGGGGACCTATGGCTGGCCGGTACCGGGTCCCCAAATTCCGGGAGATCAGGCGCAAAAAGGTGACTCGAGTATAAGCCGAGGGGGCATTTTCAGCACAAAAAAATGTGCTGAAAAACTCGGCTTATACTCAAGTATATACGGTACTTGATAAAGAAGTATTGGTAATCGGTATCGGTGAATACTTGATAAAGAAGTATCGGTAATCGGTATCGGTGAGTACTTGATCAAGAAGTATCGGTAATCAGTATAAATGAGTACCTGATAAAGAAGTATCGGTGAGTACTTGATAAAGAAGTATCGGTGAGTACTTGATAAAGAAGTATCGTGAGTACTTGATAAAGAAGTATCGGTAATCGGTATCGATGAGTACTTGATAAAGAAGTATCGGTAATCAGTATAAATGAGTACTTGGTAAAGAAGTATCGGTGAGTACTTGATAAAGAAGTATCGGTAATCAGTATAAATGAGTACTTGATAAAGAAGTATCGGTGAGTACTTGATAAAGAAGTATCGGTAATCAGTATAAATGAGTACTTGATAAAGAAGTATCGGTGAGTACTTGATAAAGAAGTATCGGTGAGTACTTGATAAAGAAGTATCGGTAATCAGTATAAATGAGTACTTGATAAAGAAGTATCGGTGAGTACTTGATAAAGAAGTATCGGTAACAGTATAAATGAGTACTTGATAAAGAAGTATCAGTGAGTACTTGATAAAGAAGTATCGGTAATCGGTATAAATGAGTACTTGATAAAGAAGTATCGGTGAGTACTTGATAAAGAAGTATCGGTGAGTACTTGATAAAGAAGTATCGGTGAGTACTTGATAAAGAAGTATCGTAATCGGTATCGGTGAGTACTTGATAAAGAAGTATCGGTAATCGGTATCGGCGAGTACTTGATAAAGAAGTATCGGTAATCGGTATCAATGAGTACTTGAAAAGAAGTATCGTGACTCGAGTATAAGCCGAGGGGGGCATTTTCAGCACAAGAAAATGTGCTGAAAAACTCGGCTTATACTCAAGTATATATGGTACTTGATAAAGAAGTATTGGTAATCGGTATCGGTGAGTACTTGATAAAGAAGTATCGGTAATCAGTATAAATGAGTGCTTGATAAAGAAGTATCGGTGAGTACTTGATAAAGAAGTATCGGTATCGATGAGTACTTGATAAAGAAGTATCGGTGAGTACTTGATAAAGAAGTATCGGTAATCAGTATAAATGAGTACTTGATAAAGAAGTATCGGTGAGTACTTGATAAAGAAGTATCGGTAACAGTATAAATGAGTACTTGATAAAGAAGTATCGGTGAGTACTTGATAAAGAAGTATCGTAATCGGTATAAATGAGTACTTGATAAAGAAGTATCGGTGAGTACTTGATAAAGAAGTATCGGTGAGTACTTGATAAAGAAGTATCGTAATCGGTATCGGTGAGTACTTGATAAAGAAGTATCGTATCGGTGAGTACTTGATAAAGAAGTATCGGTAATCGGTATCAATGAGTACTTGAAAAGAAGTATCGTGACTCGAGTATAAGCCGAGGGGGCATTTTCAGCACAAAAAAATGTGCTGAAAAACTCGGCTTATACTCAAGTATATACGGTACTTGATAAAGAAGTATTGGTAATCAGTATCAGTGAATACTTGATAAAGAAGTATCGTAATCGGTATCGGTGAGTACTTGATAAAGAAGTATCGGTAATCAGTATAAATGAGTACTTGATAAAGAAGTATCGGTGAGCACTTGATAAAGAAGTATCGGTGAGTACTTGATAAAGAAGTATCGGTGAGTACTTGATAAAGAAGTATCGGTAATCGGTATCGATGAGTACTTGATAAAGAAGTATCGGTTAGTACATGATAAAGAAGTATCGGTAATCAGTATAAATGAGTACTTGATAAAGAAGTATCGGTGAGTACTTGATAAAGAAGTATCGGTAATCAGTATAAATGAGTACTTGATAAAGAAGTATCGGTGAGTACTTGATAAAGAAGTATCGGTGATTAATTGATAAAGAAGTATCGGTAATCAGTATAAATGAGTACTTGATAAAGAAGTATCGGTGAGTACTTGATAAATAAGTATCGGTAATCAGTATAAATGAGTACTTGATAAAGAAGTATCGGTGAGTACTTGATAAAGAAGTATCGGTGAGTACTTGATAAAGAAGTATCGGTAATCGGTATCGGTGAGTACTTGATAAAAAAGTATCGGTAATCGGTGAGTACTTGATAAAGAAGTATCGGTAATCGGTATCAATGAGTACTTGAAAAGAAGTATCGTGACTCGAGTATAAGCCGAGGGGGCATTTTCAGCACAAAAAAATGTGCTGAAAAACTCGGCTTATACTCAAGTATATATGGTACTTGATAAAGAAGTATTGGTAATCGGTATCGGTGAGTACTTGATAAAGAAGTATCGGTAATCAGTATAAATGAGTGCTTGATAAAGAAGTATCGGTGAGTACTTGATAAAGAAGTATCGGTGAGTACTTGATAAAGAAGTATCGGTGAGTACTTGATAAAGAAGTATCGGTAATCAGTATAAATGAGTACTTGATAAAGAAGTATCGGTGAGTACTTGATAAAGAAGTATCGGTAACAGTATAAATGAGTACTTGATAAAGAAGTATCGGTGAATACTTGATAAAGAAGTATCGGTAATCGGTATAAATGAGTACTTGATAAAGAAGTATCGGTGAGTACTTGATAAAGAAGTATCGGTGAGTACTTGATAAAGAAGTATCGGTATCGGTGAGTACTTGATAAAGAAGTATCGGTAATCGGTATCGGTGAGTACTTGATAAAGAAGTATCGGTAATCGGTATCGGTGAGTACTTGATAAAGAAGTATCGGTAATCGGTATCGGTGAGTACTTGATAAAGAAGTATCGCAATCGGTATCAATGAGTACTTGAAAAGAAGTATCGTGACTCGAGTATAAGCCGAGGGGGCATTTTCAGCACAAAAAAATGTGCTGAAAAACTCGGCTTATACTCAAGTATATATGGTACTTGATAAAGAAGTATTGGTAATCGGTATCGGTGAGTACTTGATAAAGAAGTATCGGTAATCAGTATAAATGAGTGCTTGATAAAGAAGTATCGGTGAGTACTTGATAAAGAAGTATCGGTGAGTACTTGATAAAGAAGTATCGGTGAGTACTTGATAAAGAAGTATCGGTAATCAGTATAAATGAGTACTTGATAAAGAAGTATCGGTGAGTACTTGATAAAGAAATATCGGTAACAGTATAAATGAGTACTTGATAAAGAAGTATCGGTGAATACTTGATAAAGAAGTATCGGTAATCGGTATAAATGAGTACTTGATAAAGAAGTATCGGTGAGTACTTGATAAAGAAGTATCGGTGAGTACTTGATAAAGAAGTATCGTAATCGGTATCGGTGAGTACTTGATAAAGAAGTATCGGTAATCGTATCGGTGAGTACTTGATAAAGAAGTATTGGTAATCGGTATCAATGAGTACTTGAAAAGAAGTATCGTGACTCGAGTATAAGCCGAGGGGGGGCATTTTCAGCACAAAAAAATGTGCTGAAAAACTCGGCTTATACTCAAGTATATACGGTACTTGATAAAGAAGTATTGGTAATCAGTATCGGTGAATACATGATAAAGAAGTATCGTAATCGGTATCGGTGAGTACTTGATAAAGAAGTATCGGTAATCAGTATAAATGAGTACTTGATAAAGAAGTATCGGTGAGTACTTGATAAAGAAGTATCAGTGAGTACTTGATAAAGAAGTATCGGTGAGTACTTGATAAAGAAGTATCGGTAATCGGTATCGATGAGTACTTGATAAAGAAGTATCGGTGAGTACTTGACAAAGAAGTATCGGTAATCAGTATAAATGAGTACTTGATAAAGAAGTATCGGTAATCAGTATAAATGAGTACTTGATAAAGAAGTATCGGTGAGTACTTGATAAAGAAGTATCGGTAATCGGTATCGGTGAGTGCTTGATAAAGAAGTATCGGTAATCAGTATAAATGAGTACTTGATAAAGAAGTATCGGTGAGTACTTGATAAAGAAGTATCGGTAATCAGTATAAATGAGAACTTGATAAAGAAGTATCAGTGAGTACTTGATAAAGAAGTATCGGTGAGTACTTGATAAAGAAGTATCGGTAATCGGTATTGGTGAGTACTTGATAAAGAAGTATCGGTAATCAGTATAAATGAGTACTTGATAAAGAAGTATCGGTGAGTACTTGATAAAGAAGTATCGGTAACAGTATAAATGAGTACTTGATAAAGAAGTATCGGTGAGTACTTGATAAAGAAGTATCGTAATCGGTATAAATGAGTACTTGATAAAGAAGTATTGGTGAGTACTTGATAAGGAAGTATCGGTGAGTACTTGATAAAGAAGTATCGGTAATCGGTATCGGTGAGTACTTGATAAAGAAGTATCGGTATCGGTGAGTACTTGATAAAGAAGTATCGTAATCGGTATCAATGAGTACTTGAAAATAAGTATCGTGACTCGAGTATAAGCCGAGGGGGGCATTTTCAGCACAAAAAATGTGCTGAAAAACTCGGCTTATACTCAAGTATATATGGTACTTGATAAAGAAGTATTGGTAATCGGTATCGGTGAATACTTGATAAAGAAGTATCGGTAATCGGTATCGGTGTGTAATTGATAAAGAAGTATCGGTAATCAGTATAAATGAGTACTTGATAAAGAAGTATCGGTGAGTACTTGATAAAGAAGTATCGGTGAGTACTTGATAAAGAAGTATCGGTAATCGGTATTGATGAGTACTTGATAAAGAAGTATCGGTGAGTACTTGATAAAGAAGTATCGGTAATCAGTATAAATGAGTACTTGATAAAGAAGTATCGGTGAGTACTTGATAAAGAAGTATCGGTAATCGGTATCGGTGAGTTCTTGATAAAGAAGTATCGGTAATCAGTATAAATGAGTACTTGATAAAGAAGTATCAGAGAGTACTTGATAAAGAAGTATCGGTAATCAGTATAAATGAGTACTTGATAAAGAAGTATCGGTGAGTACTTGATAAAGAAGTATCGGTGAGTACTTGATAAAGAAGTATCGGTAATCGGTTTTGGTGAGTACTTGATAAAGAAGTATCGGTAATCAGTATAAATGAGTACTTGATAAAGAAGTATCGGTGAGTACTTGATAAAGAAGTATCGGTAATAGGGATGAGCTTCGTGTTCGAGTCGAACATACGTTCGACTCGAACATCGGCTGTTCGATCGTTCGACGAAGATCGAACGATTTGGGCCGTTCGCGCCAAATTCGAGTGACGCGAACGGCCCACAATGCACTACGCCATCGCAGTGTCATCCAGGCGCTGTGATTGGCCAAGCATGCACTGTGACCCCGCATGCTTGGCCAATCACAGCGCCGGCAGCGAGGAGAGCAATGATTGGCCACAGGCAGGATGCCTGTGGCCAATTATTGCTGAGGGGGTTTAGTACACGCCCCACACTATAAAAGGCCGCCAGCACGGCGGCCTAGTGTAGTGTGTTCCGGAGCAGGGAAAGACAAGCATAGGCAGGGACAGTGACATTTATTTCTTTCTTGCTTAACCTGGATTCCTTTAGTTTAGGGAAAGAGAAGGATAGGTAGGGAGAGTGTCAGTGTGTTTTACTGTGCGAGTCCTTGTTTCTAGGGACAAAGAAGGAAAGTGAGGGGATTTCTCCTTGTGCTATAGTGTGCTTTAAAAAAACATTTTTTCTAGGGACAGAAAACTGTAGGTAGGGAGAGTGTCAGTTTCTTTCACTGTGCCAGTCCTTGTTTCTAGGGACAAAGAAGGAAAGTGAGGGGATTTCTCCTTGTGCTATAGTGTGCTTTAAAAAAACATTTTTTCTAGGGACAGAAAACTGTAGGTAGGGAGAGTGTCAGTTTCTTTCACTGTGCCAGTCCTTGTTTCTAGGGACAAAGAAGGAAAGTGAGGGGATTTCTCCATGTGCTATAGTGTGCTTTAAAAAAACTTTTTTTCTAGGGACAGAAAACTGTAGGTAGGGAGAGTGTCAGTTTCTTTCACTGTGCCAGTCCTTGTTTCTAGGGACAAAGAAGGAAAGTGAGGGGATTTCTCCTTGTGCTATAGTGTGCTTTAAAAAAACATTTTTTCTAGGGACAGAAAACTGTAGGTAGGGAGAGTGTCAGTTTCTTTCACTGTGCCAGTCCTTGTTTCTAGGGACAAAGAAGGAAAGTGAGGGGATTTCTCCTTGTGCTATAGTGTGCTTTAAAAAAACATTTTTTCTAGGGACAGAAAACTGTAGGTAGGGAGAGTGTCAGTTTCTTTCACTGTGCCAGTCCTTGTTTCTAGGGACAAAGAAGGAAAGTGAGGGGATTTCTCCTTGTGCTATAGTGTGCTTTAAAAAAACATTTTTTCTAGGGACAGAAAACTGTAGGTAGGGAGAGTGTCAGTTTCTTTCACTGTGCCAGTCCTTGTTTCTAGGGACAGAGAAGGAAAGTGAGGGGATTTCTCCTTGTGCTATAGTGTGCTTTAAAAAAACATTTTTTCTAGGGACAGAAAACTGTAGGTAGGGAGAGTGTCAGTTTCTTTCACTGTGCCAGTCCTTGTTTCTAGGGACAAAGAAGGAAAGTGAGGGGATTTCTCCTTGTGCTATAGTGTGCTTTAAAAAAACATTTTTTCTAGGGACAGAAAACTGTAGGTAGGGAGAGTGTCAGTTTCTTTCACTGTGCCAGTCCTTGTTTCTAGGGACAAAGAAGGAAAGTGAGGGGATTTCTCCTTGTGCTATAGTGTGCTTTAAAAAAACATTTTTTCTAGGGACAGAAAACTGTAGGTAGGGAGAGTGTCAGTTTCTTTCACTGTGCCAGTCCTTGTTTCTAGGGACAAAGAAGGAAAGTGAGGGGATTTCTCCTTGTGCTATAGTGTGCTTTAAAAAAACATTTTTTCTAGGGACAGAAAACTGTAGGTAGGGAGAGTGTCAGTTTATTTCACTGTGCCAGTCCTTGTTTCTAGGGACAAAGAAGGAAAGTGAGGGGATTTCTCCTTGTGCTATAGTGTGCTTTAAAAAAACTTTTTTTCTAGGGACAGAAAACTGTAGGTAGGGAGAGTGTCAGTTTCTTTCACTGTGCCAGTCCTTGTTTCTAGGGACAAAGAAGGAAAGTGAGGGGATTTCTCCTTGTGCTATAGTGTGCTTTAAAAAAACATTTTTTCTAGGGACAGAAAACTGTAGGTAGGGAGAGTGTCAGTTTCTTTCACTGTGCCAGTCCTTGTTTCTAGGGACAAAGAAGGAAAGTGAGGGGATTTCTCCTTGTGCTATAGTGTGCTTTAAAAAAACATTTTTTCTAGGGACAGAAAACTGTAGGTAGGGAGAGTGTCAGTTTCTTTCACTGTGCCAGTCCTTGTTTCTAGGGACAAAGAAGGAAAGTGAGGGGATTTCTCCTTGTGCTATAGTGTGCTTTAAAAAAACTTTTTTTCTAGGGACAGAAAACTGTAGGTAGGGAGAGTGTCAGTTTCTTTCACTGTGCCAGTCCTTGTTTCTAGGGACAAAGAAGGAAAGTGAGGGGATTTCTCCTTGTGCTATAGTGTGCTTTAAAAAAACATTTTTTCTAGGGACAGAAAACTGTAGGTAGGGAGAGTGTCAGTTTCTTTCACTGTGCCAGTCCTTGTTTCTAGGGACAAAGAAGGAAAGTGAGGGGATTTCTCCTTGTGCTATAGTGTGCCAAAGCATTCCTCATCAACCATCTTTGAAATCCTTGTTTTTTGGACAGTCAGGGAAATTGTCGTTGTGCTATTCTGTGCAAAAGCAATAATCCTCAACCATATTTAGAAATCCTTAAGTAAAGGGACAGAGAAGGACACCTGAAGGTAGCCCTTATTGCTTTTTTCCCATCTCGCTGCAGGCCATCTATTAGAATGTCTGGAAGGCAAACAAGGAGAGGCAGACAGTCAGGAGGCAATAAAAGAGGGCAAGCAGGCTCTGTGTCTGGGGGCAACAGTGCTGGTCGTGGACGTGGTGCATTGTCATCAGCACATGGCCATGGGACACGCTTGTCCTTCTTTTCGGCAGCTGGACATGTTGAGCCACATCATGCCGAAGACTTGGTAGAGTGGATGACCAAGCCCTCCTCCTCCTCCTCATCCTCTCTCACCCAGGCTCAGGGTACTGGCAAAGCAGCTGCCAAAGCGTCCTCTTCCCTGGTATCAATGTCAGACTCATCATCAGTCACTCCTTCCCTAGACCCACCATGTCCTCCTCCTGAGGAGTCCCCCGAACTGTTTGAGCACAGTGTTGGGTACATGCTCCAGGAGGATGCCCAGCGTTTCGAAGGGTCTGATGATGAAACCCAGCTACAGGAAGGCAGTAGCATGAGAGCAGACAGAGGGGATGCTCAAGAAGGACACCAATCTGGCAGTCATGTTCCAGCAGCTGCAGCATACTGCCAGATTGGCTCCAGTGATGAGGAGGGAGGGGATGATGAGGTCACTGACTCTACGTGGGTGCCTAATAGGAGAGAGGAGGAGGATGAGGAGGAGGCACATCTCCAACGAGGCAGGATGCCCTTTGGTGGCCAGCGTAAGGGCAGTACACCGACGGAATCACACCGCAGAGCTCCGCCTGTGCAGGGCGCTGCCTCTGCCCGTCATTCAAAAAGTTCCTTGGTGTGGGCCTTTTTTGAGGCTAGTGCATCAGATCGCACAGCTGCTGTTTGCAACATATGTCTCAAGCGTATATCGCGTGGCCAAAACATCAGCCGCTTGGGTACCACATGCCTGACCAGACATATGTTGACCTGCCATGCAGCTCGTTGGCAAGCCTACCTCAAAGACCCACACCAAAGAACAAAGCGGACCTCTCCTTGCACCGCATCAGCTGGGATCTCCAACCCCACTATAACTTCAGTCCTCTCTGAAACATGCACTGAGAGGAATGAAGGTGTAGAATTAGGTGTGTCACAGCCAAGTACTTGCGGCCACTCTGCTAGCAGTACACCGACGTCCGATTCTAGCAGGCAAATTTCCCTGCCCCAGCTGCTGGACCGTCGAAAGAAGTTCACTCCCAGCCATCCACATGCCCAGCGGTTGAATGCTAGCTTGGCTAAATTGCTAGCGCTTCAACTGCTGCCTTTTCAGTTGGTAGACTCGGCCCCCTTCCGTGAGTTTGTGCAATGTGCGGTTCCTCAGTGGCAGGTTCCCAAACGCCACTTTTTCTCACGGAAGGCTATTCCGGCTCTCTACCGGCATGTGGAAGGCAATGTCTTGGCCTCGCTGGACAGGGCGGTCAGCGGTAAGGTCCATATTACCGCTGACTCATGGTCCAGCAGGCATGGACAGGGACGTTACCTTTCTTTCACGGCCCATTGGGTCACTCTTTTGGCAGCTGGGAAGGATGCAGGACAAGGTGCAGTAGTGTTGGAGGTTGTTCCACCGCCACGCCTCCAAAATGCTACTACTGGTTGTGACACACCTCTCTCCTCCACCCACTCCTCTTCTTCTTCCTCCATGGCCTCTTCCTGTGGTTTGTCCTATGAACCAGCGGTGCTCCGTAGCCGTTCACGGGGCTACGCAAGTACGCAGGCAAAAAGATGCCATGCCGTGCTTGCGCTGGTGTGTTTGGGGGACAGAAGCCACACTGGGGCAGAGGTCCTGTCTGCTCTGCAGGGCCAGGCCGAGAGGTGGTTGACGCCACGCCAGCTTAAGCCAGGAATGGTGGTTTGCGACAATGGCACCAACCTCCTCTCCGCCCTCCGACAGGGACAACTGACCCATGTGCCCTGTGTGGCTCACGTCCTTAACCTGGTGGTGCAGCGGTTCTTGGGCAGGTACCCGGGCTTACAGGATGTCCTGAGGCAGGCCAGGAAAGTCTGTGTGCATTTCCGCAGATCTTATAATGCCAGTGCTCGCCTGGCTGAGCTGCAAAAGGAGTTGAACCTGCCCAAGAACCGCCTTATATGTGACATGCCCACCAGGTGGAACTCAACGCTGGCCATGCTGCAGCGGCTGCACACGCAGCAGAGGGCCATCAATGAGTACCTGTGCGACTACGGCACCAGGACAGGGTCAGGGGAGCTTGGTTTTTTTTCTCCACGCCAGTGGGGCATGATCAGGGATGCATGCACTGTCCTGGCACCATTTGAGGAGGCCACGAGGATGGTGAGCAGTGACAGTGCATGCATCAGTGACACTGTACCTCTTGTCCACCTGTTGGAGCACACGCTGCGTGGAATAATGGACAGGGCACTTGAGGCAGAACAGAGGCAGGAAGAGGAGGACTTCCTTGCCTCTCAAGGCCCCCTTTACCCAGACAGTGTTCCTTCTGTCCCACCCATCGCACAGGAAGAGGAAGAGGAGGAGGAGGAGGAGGAGGATTGTGTCAGCATGGAGGTGGAGGCTGGCACTCAGCATCATCAGCAGCAGTCTTTTAGGGATGATTTACAGTCCCAAGAAACCAGTGGACTTGTACGTGGCTGGGAGGAGGTGGCTGCGGATCATGTCGTCCTTAGTGACCCAGAGGACTCCGGAGCGAATGCCTCAGCAAACCTACGCTGCATGGCCTCCCTGATCCTGCAAAGTCTGCGGAAGGATCCTCGTATTCTTCGGATCAAGGAGAGGGACCATTACTGGCTGGCCACTCTCCTTGATCCACGGTACAAGGGTAAGGTTGCGGACCTTATGTTACCTTCGCAGAGGGAGCAGAGGATGAGACAACTCCGGGAGGCCTTGCAGAAAGGTCTGTGCAACGCGTTCCCAGAGACTGGGAGGTTACAAACTCCTGGTCCTGGACAACGAGTTGCTGAGGCTTCGGCCAGTCAAAGAAGGAGCGGTGGGGAAGGTGGCCGTCTGACCGATGCGTTCAGACAATTCTTTAGTCCGCAGCCCCAAAGTATGATCGGTTCCAGCAACCATCGCCAGCGTCTGATAAACATGGTGCAGGAATATCTAGGGGCAAGGTCAGACTTGGACACCTTCCCCACCGAAAATCCTCTGGCTTACTGGGTCTTGAGGATGGATCACTGGCCAGAGCTTGCACAGTATGCAATTGAGCTACTGGCCTGTCCTGCATCCAGCGTTCTTTCGGAACGCACATTCAGTGCTGCTGGAGGATTTGTCACGGATCACAGGGTGCGCCTGTCCACCGACTCGGTTGATCGACTGACTTTCATCAAGATGAACCAGTCTTGGATCACCACCAGCTACCACACACCTGATGCTGATATAACAGACTAATTGATTTTAACATGTCACATCCCTTCAAGACTGATGCTGATGCTGAGTGCCTGTGCTGTTATGTTGACTGGCTATCCTCCTCCTCCGAGTCCTCAATGATACGATTGATGATGATAGCTTGGAAGATCATTTTTGTTTATGGGTGCCGCCACCAGTGGCTAAGGCCCAATTTTTCAGCCCCTGTTTTACAGGGGCGTGTAATTACAATTTTTTTAGCAATAATTTGCCATAGGGCTCATTGCTGTGCTCCAAGTACAGTATCTGTGAGGGGTTGGAGTGTTGTGGCACCAGTGCCTAAGGCCCAATTTTTCAGCCCCTGTTTAACAGGGGCGTGTCATTACAATTTTTGAAGCAATACTTTGCAACAGGGCTCATTGCTGTGCTCCAAGTACAGTATCTGTGAGGGGTTGTAGTGTTGTGCCACCAGTGCCTAAGGCCCAATTTTTCAGCCCCTGTTTAACAGGGGCGTGTCATTACAATTTTTGAAGCAATACTTTGCAACAGGGCTCATTGCTGTGCTCCAAGTACAGTATCTGTGAGGGGTTGTAGTGTTGTGCCACCAGTGCCTAAGGCCCAATTTTTCAGCCCCTGTTTAACAGGGGCGTGTCATTACAATTTTTGAAGCAATACTTTGCAACAGGGCTCATTGCTGTGCTCCAAGTACAGTATCTGTGAGGGGTTGTAGTGTTGTGCCACCAGTGCCTAAGGCCCAATTTTTCAGCCCCTGTTCAACAGGGGCATGCAATTACAATTCTTGATGTAATAATTCACAGCAGGGCCCATTGCTGCACCCACCAAGAGTAACTCTGAGGGCTTACAGTGTTGTGGCAACGCCACCACCACCACCACCACGAAAGGCCCAATTTTTCAGCCCCTGTTCAACAGGGGCATGCAATTACAATTCTTGATGTAATAATTCACAGCAGGGCCCATTGCTGCACCCACCAAGAGTAACTCTGAGGGCTTACAGTGTTGTGGCAACGCCACCACCACCACCACCACGAAAGGCCCAATTTTTCAGCCCCTGTTCAACAGGGGCATGCAATTACAATTCTTGATCTAATAATTCACAGCAGGGCCCATTGCTGCACCCACCAAGAGTAACTGTCAGGGCTTACAGTGTTGTGGCACCAGCACCACCATCAAAGCCCCAATTTTTACTACCACTGTTCAACAATTATATGTAATTAAAATTCCTGATATAATAGTTGACAGCAGGGCGTTCCAGCACCAACCAAGAGTAACTGTGAGTGCTTACAGTGTTGTGCCAACACCAACAACTAAGGGGCCTATTTCTGCAGAGTATATACGGCAGGTCCCTACTTTCAAACATCCAACTTACAAACGACTCCTACTTGCAAACGCAAGAAGACAACAGGAAGTGAGAGGAAATCTACCCCTAGGAAGGAAAATTCTCTCCTGTAAGAATTAATATGGGAGAAAGGTGTCTCCTCTGTACTGATGCTTTATCACCAATCCTTGTTTCAAGAAAAACACCACATTTCAAAAACAGTTGTCATTGGGATGGAAAGTGAGGTGAAATGTTCTGAACAGGGGCACAGACAGCAAAACAAATGTTACAGGGGTGATAACCCTTACCTATGTTTTCCAAAAAGTTTAAAAATAGATTTTTTGGCTGGAGCTACACTTAAACAATGTACTTGTTCAAAATTACAAACAGATTCTACATAAGAACAAACCTACAGTCCCTGTCTTGTATGCACCGCCTGTATACGGCTGTTCAGAGTATATAGGGCCTTTTTTATTTTATGTGCGGGGTTCCCCTTAATATCCATACAAGACCCAAAGGGGCTGGTAATGGGCTGGGGTAGGGGGGGGGGGGGGTGATGGGGTAGCTATGCCATTTTTCTTAAAGATTTTCATCCATATTACCGGGACCAGACATTACATTAAAGCCGCAAGCAGTTTTAAATGGCTTTTTTTTCCTTTAGAAGTGTCATTTTGTGCAGGGACAGTTCTAAACACGGGAAACACGTGGCACTTCACAGGCATACTTTAGACACCCCCCAGGTACGATATTTAAAGGAATATTTGACTTTTTTTTTTTCACTTTATGCATCATTAAAATGACTGCTCCCGAAAAACGACCGTTTTTAAAACTTCTTTTTGCATTGATACATGTCCCCTGGTGCAGAACCCGGGTTCCCAAACCCTTTTTAGGACAATAACATGCATAATAGTCGTTATAATTAGCACTTTAGAATTCGAACGTTCGCATCCATTGTATTTAATAGGGTTCTAATGTTCGTACGAACTTTCGGTCCGTTCGCGGGTTCTGGTGTTCGGCTCATCACTAATCGGTAACAGTATAAATGAGTACTTGATAAAGAAGTATCGGTGAGTACTTGATAAAGAAGTATCGGTAATCGGTATAAATGAGTACTTGATAAAGAAGTATCGGTGAGTACTTGATAAAGAACTATCGGTAATCGGTATCGGTGAGTACTTGATAAAGAAGTATCAGTAATCGGTATCGGTGAGTACTTGATAAAGAAGTATCGGTAATCGGCATCAATGAGTACTTGAAAAGAAGTATCGTAATCAGTATCGGTGAGTACTTGAAGAGAAGTATCGGTAATTGGTATCGGCGAGTACTTGATAAAGAAGTATCGGTCTTAAAAAAGTGTTATGGGGACAACCCTAAGTACAGCCAGAACCAAATCATCACCCAACAGCCATGTGACACTGTGACCGAGCCATACACCACCTGCTGTGCTCCGATCATCAGAATGATGAGATGTTACTTGTGTTTGGTGGGGCAGTAAAATCACACAGCTGAGCTGCATTTTTACTGCCCCAACCACTCCGCTTTAAGAACTTTTCACCCAAACTTTCTAATTAGGCCCACCTGTCAGTTTCTCATGTGGACCTGATTGAAAGCTCCATGTAGGTCTACGGGAGGAGAAGAAAAGGACGGTCAGACCTAAACATGACAGATCTGAGGTTATCTGACTACCCATAGAGCCATTATAAGTGCGCCCCGTGGTGTGCTCCCCGTGGTGTGCTCCCCGTGGTGTGCGCCCAGTGGTGTGCGCCCCGTGGTGTGCTCCCAGTGGTGTGCTCCCCGTGGTGTGCGCCCAGTGGTGTGCTCCCCGTGGTGTGCTCCCCGTGGTGTGCGCCCCGTGGTGTGCTCCCAGTGGTGTGCTCCCCGTGGTGTGCGCCCCGTGGTGTGCTCCCAGTGGTGTGCTCCCCGTGGTGTGCGCCCAGTGGTGTGCGCCCAGTGGTGTGCGCCCCGTGGTGTATGTGGACACAAAGTGAATGGATGACAAAACACGACCTCTGACCTCTGCCCCATTCAGCTCCAATTCCACAGGGAATGCGCTCACACATCCCCCGCTGAGCGGAGTGGCTTTGTATGAAAAGAACCCGAATGCTGGAAAGGTAGCAGAGGGGAAATGACATATTCCACAACTGCAATGCTTTTATCCCCCATTGTTACCACCCACCAACTGATACAATGCCTCCTCACCTCCAGGCAACTGCTCTCTGAAGAGCAATACAAATGCAGATCGCTTTTCAGAGAGCAATGCTAGTGTGAATTGGTTGGAAAAGATTTGAATTATTGGAGTGCATGCTTCAGCGGATTTAAATACAAAATAGATGAACTTTATGGCTTTGGGAAAATTGAGGCCTTAAAAGGGGTTGTAAAGCTTTGTGTTTTTTCACCTTAACCGCTTGCTGACCGCCGCACGACTTTTTACGTCGACAGAATGGCACGGCTGCGCAAATGATCGTATATATACCTCCCCTTTAATTTTCCAGCCGTGTGGTCACGCACGATGTCGGCCGGTCTCCCGCGATCGGGTCACAGAGCTGAAGAACGGGGAGATGTCAGTGTAAACACAACATCTCCCCGGTCTGCCTGGTGACATGTCACTGATCGTCTGTTCCCTCTCATCGGGAACAGTGATCAGTGACGTGTCACGGCAAGCCACGCCCCCTAACAGTTAGAATCACTCCCCAGGTCACACATAACCCCTTCAGGTTAACCCCTTCACTGCCAGTGTCATTTTTACAGTAATCAGTGCATTTTTATAGCACTGATCGCTGTGTAAATGTCAATGGTCCCAAAATGGTGTCAAAAGCGTCCGATGTGTCCGCCATAATGTCACCGTCACGATAAAAAATCGCTGATCGCCGCCATTACTAGTAAAAAAAAAATTAATAAAAATGCCATAAAACTATCTCCTATTTTGTAGATGCTATAACTTTTGTGCAAACCAATCAATAAACGCTTATTGCTAATTTTTTTAACAAAAATATGTAGAAGAATACGTATCGGCCTAAACTGAGGAAAAAAATGTTTTTATATGTAGCGGGTATTTGAATTTAGGGGAAGCATCTGGGTGGTAGTGTAACCCAGTTTCACTGATTGCTAGGAAATCTGAGACCCTTTTATGGTTCTTGGAGGACTCTGGTGGTGTGAGGTTCCCTGCGGCCTACAGGTGGCGTTGTTGCCGGGGGGCCGGAGGTGAACTCACACCGCAAGACTGTGCCTTTTTGTCCTCCCCTGGCGCTGGTACAACGGGGCGGGGAACCCGCTCTGACGCAAAGGGAGAGGGGATAAAAGGGGCAGACGCCTTTACCACGGGTTGTTGGTGTGGAGGTTCAGAGTCGGGAGGACGCGGCCGCACCGAGGCACCTTCAGCTTGGGTGCCGGTGTTCCGGGCCCAGGTGCCTTTGACCTGGCCGGAGCGGAGATGGAGTCCATCTCAGGCACCTTTAGCCTGGGGTGAGGTACTATGGCGGATGCCTGGGGCTCAGTACCTTCGACTGAGTTCCGCGAGGGTGGAGGAATCCGAGGGGGCCCTAACTCCTTGGGTGCCCATGTCTGAGTTTGTGAGGTCTGGTGTGCGGAACTTCTCTGAAGAGTCCGGCGCAGCATCGCTGGTGACAGAGAGGCCTCCGGTATCTCCCTTGGACGGATATCCTTCCCCTGACAGGGGCCGTGCTAGCGAAGGTAATTCACGTTCTACCTCACATAGTCAGTGGCAGTGACTATTCTCCACTGGTGACACCACAGTGGTTGGCAAGAGAAGGGAAAGGATTGTGCCTCGACCTACTCCCATTACTACTAAGTTGTTGCAAAAGAATCCAACTTAACCGTGCTGTGTGTTTATTCGCTGAGAAGAATAAAACTGTGTTGGACCTATTCACTGTGTGAAACTCTGGTTACTAGGAGCAAAGGGGTCAGGGACGAAGTACTGGACTTGACTCTAGGACACCTACACAAAGCCCGATCTTTCTGGCCTTCACCTCTCAGCTATGGAGGACATGGGCCGTGGTGTACCTCATCCCTCCTCCCTGTACTAACACCCCTAGACAAATACAGACAAGCCAAGAATGAGAAGGGGAGAGAGGGGTGAGGCCGCTACATATATATTTTCTGGGTGTATTTATTATAGCAAAAAGTAAAAAATATTGAATTTTTTTCAAAATTGTCGCTCTATTTTTATTTATTTTTTGTTTCACAAGATTTTGTCGCTCTATTTTTGTTAATAGCGCAAAAATAAAAACCGCAGAGGTGATCAAATACCACCAAAAGAAAGCTCTATTTGTGGGAAAAAAAGGACGTCAATTTTGTTTGGGAGCCACGTCGCACGACCGGGCAATTGTCAGTTAAAGCGACGCCGTGCCGAATCGCAAAAAGTGGCCCGGTCTTTGGCCAGCCAAATGGTCCAGGGCTGAAGTGGTTAATGCATCCTATGCCTTAAGGTGAAAAAACACTTTGCACTCTCGGGCCCCCCAGCCCCCCCCCGCTTTACTTACATAAGCCACAAAACTCCATGGGCTCGTTCCCGCGATGGTTTCCCCCAGCTTGAGGCGGCTCGTTATTGGAGATTGATAGCAGCGCAGCCATTGGCTCCCGCTGCTGTCAATCACATCCAATGACACGGCACACCGGGGGGGGCGGGGCCGAGTGATGCAATCGGCAGCTATAGCTGCCGGCTGTATCACGGGAGCGCGCCCGCAAGCTAACCCCATTGGGAGAGAGCTTCCCATGAAGGGGGTTAGCGCTTGCGGGGAGGAGCCGAGACAGCCACCAAGGGACCCTAGAAGAGGAAGATCGGGGCCACTGTGTGCAAAACGAACTGCACAGTGGAGGCAAGTATGGTATGGTTGTTTTTTTGTTTTGTTTTTAAAACTAAGCCATACAACCCCTTTAACCACTTCAGCCCCGGAAGGATTTACCCCCTTAATGACCAGAGCACTTTTTGTGATACGGCACTGCGTCGCTTTAACTGACAATTGCGCAGACGTGCGACACTGTACACAAATAAAATTGACGTCCTTTTTTTCCTACAAATAGAGCTTTATTTTGGTGGTATTTGATCACCTCTGCGGTTTTTATTTTTTGCGCTATAAACAAAGAGCGACAATTTTGAAAAAAATATATATATTTTTTTACTTACTGCTATAATACATATCCCAAAAAGCCCCCCAAAAAAACAAAAATGTATTCATCAGTTTAGGCCGACATGTATTCTTCTACATATTTTTAGTAAAAAAAAAAATCGCAATAAGCGTATATTGATTGGTTTGTGCTAAAGTTATAGCGTTTACAAAATAGGGGATAGATTTATGGAATTTTTAATTTTTTTTACTAGTATAAGGACTGCGACATTGCGGCGGACACATCAGACACTTTTGACACTTTTTTGGGACCATTGACATTTACAGTATCTCACAAAAGTAAGTACACCCCTCAGTCACATTTTTGTAAATATTTTCTTCTATCTTTTCATGTGACAACACTGAAGAAATGACACTTTGCTACAATGTAAAGTACTGAGTGTACAGCTTGTATAACAGTGTAAATTTTCTGTCCCCTCAAAATAACTCGAGACAGCCATTAATGTCTAAACCGCTGGCAACAAAAGTGAGTACACCCCCCTAAGTGAAAATGTCCAAATTGGGCCCAAAGTGTCAATAATTTTGTGTGGCCACCATTATTTTCCAGCACTGCCTTAACCCTCTTGGGCATGGTGTTCGGTCCATCAGATGTCTATATTCTGATTATCTGCATTTTTGTTGATTAAAATTACACTTAAGGTTGTAATTTCTATAGAAATCATTTGCAGAGTGTAGGCGCCATCTAGCGTCCCTTTTTGGTATTGTTTCAGTTTGTTCATTATTAAATGCATTAAATGTGTAACCCAGGAAGCGATTAGAAAGCAAAGTATTCTGGGTAAAATCTTACAGGAAGAGACACATTCACCATGCTTTTTCAAGACACTGCAGGAAGCAGGATATGTCTTATTTCAATCTTTTACCATCAACCCTTAGAGAACTTAAAAAGTAAGTTTTTACTGTCTCATATTGTACTGTGTATCTTTGTCTCTGCAATGTATGCTAAATTTATGGGATATTGTACTTATCAAGGTTTATTCTTGTTATTTGTAGTTTCACCTAGCTTGTTCCAATAAACCGGCGATCGAAGAAATATGGTATCATGTTTATGGGATAAGAATGGTTTAGCTGAATGTCCTTGAGACAGAACACATGGAGGTCACCAGAGCTTCACAAGTTGCCACTGGAATCCTCTTCCACTCCTCCATGATGATATCACGGAGCTGCTGGATGTTAGAGACCTTGCACTCCTCCACCTTTCGTTTGAGGGTGCCCCACAGATGCTCAATAGGGTTTAGGTCTGGAGACATGCTTGGCCAGTCCATCACCTTTACCCTCAGCTTCTTTAGCAAGGCAGTGGTTTTGGAGGTGTATTTGGGGTCGTTATCATGTAGGAATACTGCCCTGCGGCCCAGTCTCTGAAGGGAGGGGATCATGCTCTGCTTCAGTATGTCACAGTACATGTTGGCATTCATGGTTCCCTCAATGATCTGTAGCTCCCCAGTGCCGGCAGCACTCATGCAGCCCCAGACCATGACACTCCCACCACCATGCTTGACTGTAGGCAAGACACACTTGTCTTTGTCCTCCTCACCTGGTTGCCGCCACACACGCTTGTCACCATCTGAACCAAATAAGTTTATATTGGTCTCATCAGACCACAGGACATGGTTCCAGTAATCCATGTCCTTAGTCTGCTTGTCTTCAGCAAACTCTTTGCAGGCTTTCTTGTGCATCATCTTTAGAAGAGGCTTCCTTCTGGGACGACAGCCATGCAGACCAATTTGATGCAGTGTGTGGCATATGGTCTGAGCACTGACAGGCTGACCCCCACCCCTTCAACCTCTGCAGCAATGCTGGCAGCACTCATACGTCTATTTCCCAAAGACAACCTCTGGATATGACGCTGAGCACGTGACCTCAACTTCTTTGGTGGACCATGGTGAGGCCTGTTCTGAGTGGAAAATATGGTTTTGCTCACCGTGCTGAAGCTCAGTTTCAGGGTCTTGGCAATCTTCTTATAGCCTAGGTCATCTTTATGTAGAGTAAAAAAAGAAATTCAGACCCTCAGAGTTCTTTGCCATGAGGTGCCATGTTGAACTTCCAGTGACCAGTATGAGAGAGTGAGAGCGATAACACCAAATATAACACACCTGCTCCCCATTCACACTTGAGACTTTGTAACACTAACGAGTCACATAACACCAGGAAGGGAAAATGGCTAATTGGGCCCAATTTGGACATTTTCCCTTAGGGGTCTACTCACTTTTGTTGCCAGTGGTTTAGACATTAATGGCTGCGTGTTGAGTTATTTTGAGGGGACAGCAAATTTACACTGTTATACAAGCTGTACACTCACTACTTTACATTGTAGCAAAGTGACATTTCTTCAGTGTTGTCACATGAAAAGATAGAATAAAATATTTACACAAATGTGACTGGAGGGGTGTACTTACTTTTGGGAGATACTGTATACAGCGATCAGAGCTAAAAATAGCCACTGATTACTGTATAAATGTCACTAGCATTGAAGGGGTTAACACTAGGGGGTGATCAAGGGGTTAAGTGTGTTCCCTCAGTGTGTTCTAACTGTGGGGGTTTGGGCTACCAGGGACATGACAGAGATCACTGTTTCCAATCACTGAGGACAGAAGATCTCTGTCATGTCTTCTGTCAGAATGAAAATCCACCTTGTTTACAAAGGCAGTTCCCCGTTCCGTCTCTGTAATAGGTGATTGCGGGCCGCCGGCAGACATCGAGTCCACCCGACCCCGGGCACGTCCCCGCAATATGCGCCTGCCGCCGTAGCTGCTGCGGCGATACGCACAGGAGAGCCGACCCGCCGCCGGCAAGAGGTTAAAGTCAGCTGCAGCATTCTCATGAGCAGGGATGGGCTGAGGCATGTTCAGATCCAAGTCTAATCAAATGTATAACAGGCTGCAGGAAGATAAAAATCATTTGAAGACAAATCTGCATTTTTTTTTTTAAAGGCAGGTGGGTGGGGTCGGTGGGCCCTGTCAGGTAGGCTGTACGGGGCCCCATGATTTCTAACAATGGCTCTGACTCCACCCACATCAGGCAGCTTGGTCTCTGAGGATCTTACAAATCCCCCTCAAGGTAACTAGTAAATGGGTCCTCTGATCTCCTACCAGTTCATTTCTTTATTCATGGACCTTAGTCAGAGAGTGAGGAAACAACAAGAACTGTCTTTTATAGGAGTGGCAGTGATGAGGGGATTATAGGATGAGTGTCCCCACCCCCTCTGTCACTCATTGCCATCTTCCCAACATAAGAAGATCTGCACTTCCTTATTTAGTCCATGATTTAGTCATGAATAACAGCGGGGCTGAGCCCCACCAGAGGTCAGAGAGTGAGGATGGGGGGAGAACAACCATGATGAAGACTGGACTTATCCTGAAGACCACCATCATTGGGTTATTGACTCCTCCCTCATTATCACTTTCTGTTTAAGGTTCCAAAGTTTGAGGATGTTATCACATTATTATCAACATGTTAATGTCTGTGCTCCGATCAAATCATCAGATATAAAATGTCCAGCTGGTAGAAAATGGGAGCAAAAGAAGTCAGGACTATGTAAAGTACAACTTATTATATGGAATACAACAGATAGGATTTTATAGTATCAAAATGATTTCCTGTACAACATAGAGTATATAGTGCAGTGGTCAGGAGTATGTAATGTACAATATAAATGATACAGTGTAAGGGTCAGGACTGATAATATTGGTATTCAGTAATCAGTGGAAGCTTAAATGTTTACATGAGACAAGTTGCAGAGATCCCACACCACTGCCTCCCATCTCCTGAGACTGCACTCAGTGACTTGGGTCTGAGACTATACAGACATATCCCTCCATCCAGCACAGCCAGCAGACAACAGAACAAGTAATCCTGGGAAAATTGTTCTGTCAGAGATCTTGTCGTACCCGGGTATGGGGCAGAAGACCCAAAGCACATACCCCAGGTGCCTAGGTCTAGTAACATCTATGGTGAAAATGAACATTTTGCTGCCAGCTGAACCCTAGAATCTCCATAAATCCAGTCTAGATACATAAATTGTGTCTGCAGCACAGAGAAGGGAGATTATCCGAGAGAAATACAGGAATACAGGACGGGGAACACAGCTCAGGAAAGTGACCAGGGGATTACAGGCTGATATCACACTGTCCCCGCCCTACTCTGGACCAATCAGTGAGCAGTATGGGTGGAGGAATGTATTTAGTGTTAATGACCCACCTGTGCTGATCTCTGTAGGAGTGTCCTCCTCTATAAATGTCCCCGTTATTCCATCCTCCTCCATAGACTGCTGATCATCCCTCACATACATCTCTTCTTCTTCTTCTTCTTCTGATTTCACCTCAAATTCTATATCGATTGGATCTCCACTCTAAATCAAGAAAATGAGAGAGAATCTCAAATCTCATCTGTAAGATATAAGCTTTAATATTGTGACATCACATAGAAAATCCACACATTGGGGGTAATTTACTATAGCGCCACGGCGCTAATTAGCGCAAATTGCCGCAAATTCGCGCTAATTAGCGCAAATTGTCGCAAATTCACGCTAATTAGCACAAATCGTGGCAATTTGCGCTAATTAGCGCTAAAACGGTATTCACTATAGCGCTGGAGAAAAAATACTTACCAAAATCGAATTTACTATAGCTCCCAGAATCCAAATAGCGCCCAAATCCTTAAGCCCCGTACACACGATCGGTTTGACTGATGAAAACCATCCGATGGATGGTTTTCATCAGACCAACCGATCGTGTATGGTACCCATCGGTCTTTTTTCCATCGGTTGTAAAAAATAGAACTTGTTTTAAAATTTTACGATGGATAAAAAACCGATGGGAATTTCCGATCGTCTATGGGCAAGTCCATCGGTTAAAAAACCCACGCATGCTTAGAATCAAGTCGACGCATGCTCAGAAGCATTAAACTTCATTTTTCTCTGCTCATCGGAGTGTTTTACGTCACCGTGTTTGGAACGGTCGGTTTTTAGACTGATGGTGTGTGGCCAAGACTGATGAAAAACAGTTTCATCGGATTTCCGATGGACAAATCCATCGGACGAAAATCCATAGGTTATCCGATCGTGTGTACGGGGCTTGACTCTACTAAAAGCTGGAGAATTGCACATGGAAATAATGTTTAGAGCATGATATAATTGCCTAAATGGTACTGAAATATGCGGTATATGATTTAAAGATAATCTGCTTTTAAACTGTGTGAAAAAGTGATTTCTACACTGAAATATCTTTAAAAGTCTGAGAAGTAAAAAAATGCCCGTTTTTGGACAACTATTTGCAAACTAAACTGAGCATGCTCAGACCTAATATAACTCAAATTTTAACTCAAGTGTCTTTTTTCACAAGAGTTATAGTAAATACCGAAATGAGAGCTAATTAAAGAGCATGTTTTGGAAGGGAAAATCTGCTCTATTTTAGTCCAATGCAAGTTTTAGCCATTGATTCTAATGATACAATTGTAACTTTCACAAATAAATCCTTTTAATGTTGAGATGAAATGATTCTGTCTCTGAAATAAATTTTCCTTTGCAACAATGTTGCTTCTAATTAAAATATTTTGTTTTTAAAGAAAGCTAGAATGTGGAGTGTTTTGATAAAATATATTTTTCTCTGTCACTTTCACTTGTTACTCTCCATATCACACCAATCTTTACCCAAACTCACACAGGTGTCTTTACAAACCACAAACAATACCATTGCTGATGCAAATTTAAAATTAGTCACATTTTTTTGTGCTTTTTATTATTTAGAAATAATCATAATTTGAGCCCCAAAAATCTGATATGTGTTCCAACAGCAGAAATAAAAATGTAATTCCCGAAAATTTGAGGGTAATATCACTATACTAAACTCACCCCCCAAAAAAACACCAAATATCACAGAATAAATCAAGAAGAATAACTCTTGAGTAATGTAATTCCATCACCTGTATGTGCAAAGAAATGCAGTATTTATGTGTATTTATGAGGATCTCACATGTGGCAGCTCCGTGGCTTAGAGGTTAGAACTTCTGCTTAGCAGCATCCCTGAGTGTCTGGGTTCAAATCCCAAACATGCTGTTTCATGTAGAGAAGTTGTCTCATCTCCCAGGTCCTAAAACTATGTCTAAATGTTGTATTTATGTGTAGGAGGGTTCCACCACCATTGTAAATCTTGCCAGATACACAATTTAGCCAAAAGTACTGGGACGCCTGCCTTTACACACACATGAACTTTAATGGCAGCCCAGTCTTAGTCCGTAGGGTTAAAATTTGATTTGGTCCACCCTTTGCAGCTAGAACAGCTTCTGGGAAGGCTGTCCACAAGGTTTAGTGTGTCTATGGGAATGTTTGATCATTCTTCCAGAAGTGCATTTGTGAGGCCAGGCACTGATGTTGGATGAGAAGGCCTGGCTCGCAGTCTCTGCTCTAATTCAGCCAAAGGGAGTTCTATCGGGTTGAGGTCAGGACTCTGTGCAGGCCAGTCAAGTTTCTCCACCCCAAACTCACTCATCCATGTCTTTATGGACCTTGCTTTGTGCACTGGTGTGCAGTCATGTTGAAACAGGAAGGGGCCACCCCCAAACTGTTCCCACAAAGTTGGGAGCATGAAATTGTCCAAAATGTCTCAGTATGCTGATGCCTTAAGAGTTCCCTTCACTGGAACTAAGGGGCCAAGCCCAACCCCTGAAAAACAACCCCACACCATAATCCCCCTCCACCAAATGATTTGGACCAGTGCACAAAGCAAGGTCCATAAATACATAGATGAGTGAGTTTGGGGTGGAGGAACTTGACTGGCCTGGACAGAGTCCTGATCTCAACAGAACACCTTGGGGATGAATTAGAGCGGAGACTGCAGGCCAGGCCTTCTCATCCAACATCAGTGCCTGACCTCACAAATGCACTTGGAAGAATGGGCAAACATTCCCATAAACACACTCCTAAACCTTGTGGACAGCCTTCCCAGAAGAGTTGAAGCTGTTATAGCTGCAAAGGGTGGGCCAACTCAATATTGAACCCTACGGACTAAGACTGGGATGCGATTACAGTTCATGTGCGTTTAAAGGCAGGCGTCCCAATACTTAGGACAATATTGTATATTGCTTGGAGACACGGAACTTGGCTATGGACTTAGGGCTGGTTCACACCACAGAGATGCAGAGAACATGTGTGAGGCTGCCTGGTGGCTAAGTGGGTAGCAATTCCGTCTAGCAGCACTGGGGTTGCTGGTTCAATTCCCCAACATGCTAATGCTTGTGTTGAAGTTTATGTTTTCCATGTGTGGGTTTCTCACCACAATCCAAAGACATGCTGGTATTTTATTTGTCTGCTGTCAAAATAGTCTCTAATGTAAGAAAGTTTGTTTTGGACTTTAGATTGGAAGCTCATTGGAGCCAGGGCCTGATGTTAATGTTTGTTAGCACTAATCATGCCCAGGGACTTGGACATTTAAAATTGTAGGGTTTACACTGCACAGGTACATATGCTTAGAAAACTGTTGCTTTGTTTATGTGCATGCAAATGGTCTTGGATCTTTGGCCTGTAGTTGGAGATTTGATGCACATAGCCAAGGGCTAACATAGTTGTAAATAGTATTATTTGTTCCTGCCCATCAGGTGAAATCACTTTAGACATACACAATAGGCTTGTGCAATTCGTTTCGTAACGAATCAAAATTCGTCCGAATTTAGCAACTTTCGGACATTCGGAAGCATTCGAATTTCCGAACAGAGCAATTACGAATAAAACCGAATCCGAAATAAATTATACCGCAAAATAGCGAATGCCCGAAGGTCTTCGGCATAATTCGTTATGAAAAAAGTTACGAATGTATGAATCCATTCGAAGCACAATAACACTCACTCTGCTCTCTGCTTCTCCCTCACCATGCTGAACTCCCTCTCAAAATGGTGTACAGGGGCGGAGGCTATAGCCGCATGAAAAAACGAAAGTAAAATACGAGATTTCAAATCCATTCGAAGCACAATAACACTCACTCTGCTCTGCTCTCTGCTTCTCCCTCACCGTGCTGAACCCTCTCAAAATGGTGTACAGGGGCGGAGCCTATAGCCGCATGTAAAAAACGAAAGTAAAATACAAGATTTCGAATCGTTACAAATAACCGCTATGTATTTAGAAAAGTAAAAATCCATTCGAAGCACATTAGGCATAATAGGCAGCGTCGTTGTGAGAGAGACACGGAAAATTACGAATCAACGAACCCAAAAAAAGTTACGAAAGTAGGAGTTGTGTCCAGAATCAACGAAAAACAACGTACTCTACCGAAAGTACGAATTATAAAGCAACAAAAAATTCAACGAAAAATGTCGCTTGCAAAAATACGAATGAGTCCGAACACGAAAAATCCTGTCTAGCAAAATTACGAATGATTACGAATCAACAGGACCGGAAAGAAACGAACCAAAACGGAACGAATTTTTCCGTTGTGCACAAGTCTAATACACAAAGAGACAGATTGAAAGATATTGGTGGGCGTGTACTTCTATTGGGTGTGTATCAGTTTGCTAACAATACAACCTCTCTTATATAAAGGCCTGCAGTATGGGGGATCGTTTGGTCTGAGAAGGCCAGGTTTTTTGCTGTGATTTGAGGGGGGAGAAGGAATGATATTGTGCAGATTGACAAACCCCCCAACTAGTGTAATTTGCTGAAATTCTTGTGCATTTTTTCAATCAAAAATTGTGTGTGTATTGTTCCTGTCTGACCGTGCAAAATCGTTTGGAAGCATCTGCTGACCTTCTACTCTTGGATCTCATTGCTTAATCATGTACACAGAAATGCAGCTTCCAGCAGAACATGGTCACCAATGTATGTATATGTGGATTGTGGGGGTGGGTGTTTTGAACATGTGTCTTTTTTTATTATTATGTTGGAATGCTTTGTAAGAATAATGACTTGAGTATGTTTCTATATTCTTGCAGATAAAAATGTGATGTGTTGCCCGTTATACACTAAAAGTAAAGCTGTGTGCACTCTAAGGTTTTGACAAATTTTAGATTGTAAGCTCCTATGAGCAGGGCCCTTAAAATCCAATTGCTAAATGTAGCACCATGTATCCTGTCCAAATTTTTTTGAAGCTAGTAAATGAATGTACCGAATTTTGTTTCTGCTGGCAAAATAAAAGTGTGTGTGTGTGTGCTTTTTTTTTTTTGGCAAAGTGCAAAATCCTTACTATTTTATTTCTATATGGATTTGTGCACCAAAAAATGAATCTCTTTGCCCTTGTTCACATTGATGCTACTTTGAAATCGCGCTACTTCACTTAAGCTAGCGCGATTTTAGGTACTACTTGATAGACATCTGTGTGGCTTCATACACAAATGTCTATTGAAGTCGCACCTGAAATCGGCAAAAGTAGTGCAGGAACTACTTTTGGAAATCGGTGTGGCGCCACAAAATTGGAGTTGCATCGATTGGAACAGTGCCATTGCAACCAATAGTCATGCGATTTGATTTCTGAAATTGCATGACAAATCGCCCCAATGTAAACCTAGGCTTCAGCACACCTGCAAGTAAATGATAAAGGTGGAATCTTTATATATAACAGCTGTGGAGAATTGCAGGTAATGAATTCAGCTGGTGGACAGGCAGTGTTGTATGTGTCAGCTCTGGTTCACATTGGTGCGATTTGACATGTCAGATTGGTGGCAATTGCGCTGTTCTAATTGGTGTGATTTGTATTGGTATAAGTGCAGAAACCTGCACAGATGTCTCTGATGCCCCCCCCCCCCCCCGCAGTCGGGACTGACATGCTGGAATGAAAATCGTATGAGTTCAGCTGAACGATTTCCTCCCGCTGTCAGTGTGAAGCAGAGCTCAAACTGGGCCTTTTGCCTTTGTAATTCACCTGCTGCTATGGCAGAGACACCATTCCTTTTCAAACTCCCTTAACCACTTCCCGCCCAGTCAATAGCATATTGACATCCGGGAAGTGGTTCTGTTATCCACACTGGACGTCATATGACGTCCTGCAGGATAACAGCTGCCGCGCGCCCGGGGGGGTGGGTGCGCATCGCGGCGATCGGTGGAGCGGTGTGTCAGTCTGACACACCGCTACACTGATCTCGGTAAAAAGCCTCCGGCGGAGGCTTTTTACCACGTGATCAGACGTGTCGAATCACGGCTGATCAGGATGTAAACAGGAAAAGCCGTTGATCGGCTCTTCCTCACTCGCGTCTGACAGACGCGAGTAGAGGAGAGCCGATCGGCGGCTCTCCTGACAGGAGGGGTTTGCGCTGATTGTTTATCAGCGCAGGCCCCCCTCGGATACCCACACTGGACCACCAGGGAAGCCCCCCAGGACCACCAGGGAAGCCCCATGCATGTGGATGGCCCCCATGGCCATCCACATGTAGTACAACATAAAAAAAATCTAAAAAATACATAAAAAAATGCCAATCAGTGCCCACAAATGGGCACTGATTGTGGTCGTGCCATGATAGTGCTAATGTGTGGTGGCTGCCATTGCTGGGCATCAGTGTCACCAGTGCCACCTACTAGTGTTCATCAGTGCCCATCTGTGCCCATAAGTGCCCACCTATGAGTGCCCATCAGTGCCGCCTATGAGTGCCCATCAGTGCCGCCTATGAGTACCAATCAGTGCCACCTATGGGTGCCCATCAGTGCCGCATACCAGTGCCACCTATCAGTGCCACCTCATTGGTGCCACCTCATCAGTGCCCATCAGTGTCGCCTTATCAGTGCCCTTCAGTGCTGCCTTATCAGTGCCCATCATTGAAGTAGAAAAGGTACTTATTTACAAAAAAAATTTACAGAAACAAAGAAAAACGTAGTTTTTTTCTAAATTTTCGCTCTTTTTTTATTTGTTGTGCAAAAAATAAAAATCGCAGAGGCGATCAAATACCACCGAAAGAGAGCTCTATTTGTGGGAACAAAATGATAAAAAATTTGTTTGGGTACAGTGTAGCATGACCGCGCAATTGTCATTCAAATTGCGACAGCGCTGAAAGCTCAAAATTGGCTTGGGCAGGAAGCTGTATAAGTTCATGGTATTGAAGTGGTTAAGTTTACCTTCAAATATCATATGTAGAAATACAGATTTGCATATCTGCAAATAATCAAAAATAATAAATTCTAAGTGTGATTGAGATCAAATATTCGCAGCTGCAATCAACAGAGCGTGGTTTCACCTCCTGACCCGGAAATGAGTCATTGTAATTATCCGGAAGTTCCTGTGCTGGGCAGGATCTCCATCTAGGTGGACATGGCGAGGTCCCTCTTTAGCAAAGAGGAAGTGCTGCTGATTTGCCGGGTAAGTGTAGGATATGTACTTGTGCTTACTCAAGGTGTGGGTGGGCTTCATTGATTTGTTTGGTATCACTACACATTTGCTTCTGGCCCATGTGCACACATCACTACTTCCTGCATTTGTTCTGCTGATGTAAATCAGTAAGGACTATGCAAGTATAAATGAGAGCTCCTTTCTATTAAAATATATATGACTTGATTCACAGTTGGGCGACTTTTCATGATTCTCAATGATAACCATTCATATCTGTGCTACTTTAAGTCACACCAACTTCAAAGTAGTCCCTGTACTACTTTGGTGTGACTTTCAGGCTCGGTTTCCACTAGTGCGACTTGTCATGCAACTTGGGACTGCAAAGTCGCATGACATGTCATACCCTATGATTTCCAATGAGTATGGTTCATATCTGTGCGACATCAAGTCGCAGCGACTTCAAAGTAGTCCCTGCACTACTTTGGACCCACTTTGATACAACTTGAGGTCCATAGACCTCAAGAATATACAGGCATTGCTCCAAGTCGCGGCAAAATCATGCAAATTTAGGGTTGCAATAGTGGAAACAGAGCCTCATGTGACTTGAGGTACATAGGGCGCAATATTACACAGGCATTCCCAGAAGTTGGGGCCAAGTTGCAGCGACAAAGTGGCAGCAAATTAGTGTGACTTTCAGGTCGCAGCAGTGTGAAAGAGATTCAAGGATATCTTTGAATTTGGCCCTATTGTCACTTGTGCATCCTGCAAGTGGGGAAAATTCATCCCTGTACTACCTTGGTTTGACTTTGATGCGATTTGAGGTCCATACACCACAAGATAACACAGACATTGCTTCAAGTCATGGCAAAGCTGTGCAATTTTAAGGTCGCACAAGTGCAAATGGGGCTTTATTCAAAGGTGTTATCATTTAATCTCATTAGGTTACTTTCACACTTATGTGACTTTTCATGCAGCTTTGGACCTCAGAGTCGCATTAAAAGTATCCCCCCCCCCCCCCATGAGTTCCATTCATATCTATGCAACTTCACCCATGTTCACATAGCTCTGAATTGACATGTCAAATTGCAGGCCAAATCGGTGCCTATTGGTGGCAATAGAACTGTCCGAATTGGTGCGACGCCACACAGATTCCCAAAAGTAGTTCCTACACTACTTTGGACGACTTCAGGAGGTGATTTCTTACCTCCCAACTTTTTGAGATGGGTATAAGGGACAACTATTAGCAAAAGTATGTAGGCATAGTACACACCTCCTAAAACACCTTCTTAAAGGAGAATTATTTTAAAAATATATATATATATATTAGTTAAACCCCCAAGTGTTTTTTTTAAACAATAATATCCCTTTAGATTGGCTTTGGGAATTTACAAACAAAGCAATTTAGAAATTAGATGAAAGGTTTAGCGCTGGGAAACACTTTTTGAAAGATAAAAATTGCATTTTATATCAAACTATACAGATCTGAACAAAATGAGGGACAAATGAGGAGGAAAGAAGGAGAGAGGGACTTTGGTCCAAATCAGGGACAGTTGAGACCTATGTGATTTCACTAGACATCTGTGCAGAAAAGTGCACTGATGTCTCTGAAATCGCTCACAAAGTCGGGATGAGGCCCCTTTCACACTTGAGCAACTTTTCCTGCGACTTTGGTCATCAGAGTTGCATGACAAGTCATACCCCAAGATTTTCAAAGTGTACCATTTATATCTGTGAAACTTCAAGTCACACCGACTTCAAAGTAGTCCCTGTACTACTTTGGTCCGACTTTGATACGAGTTGAGGTTCATAGACCTTAAGTTTACACAGGCATTCCCTGGGATCGCAGAAAAAATGCAGACGGAAGTTTGCGCGCCTTTCCCTGCGACTCCTGCGTCCATAGACCTCAAGATTACACTGGCATTGCTTAAAGTCGCATCAAAATCACACAACTTTCAGGTCGCACAAGTGTGAAAGGGGCCTAAGTCACTGTGCTGAGTACTATTATACCTAGAATATAAAGTAGTCCCACCATCAAACACTCAGCAGCATATGCTGAAAAGAGGCGAATGCCTATTAGCCAATGCCACATCAGCATGAGCATGGTTGTTACAATAATCTTAAAGTGGTTGTAAACCCACTTAGACAACTTGCATCTACAGGTAAGCCTAGATTAAAGCCCCGTACACACGGTTGGACTTTTGCCCAACAAACTTTGTTTTAAGCAAGTTGGACCAACAATCCGACCGTGTGTACGCTCTATCGGACAAACTTTTTTTCGTTTGGTTTTGTTTTCATCGGACAAAAGTTGGGTCTGCAAACGGACAAACTTTTGCCCAACAAAAGTCCGATGGAGCAAAGTCCGACCGTGTGTACAGGAAACCATCGGACTTTTGTCCGATGGACTAAACAACTAATGTTAAAATCAACCAACAAGAGCAGAGGTTGACCAAAGGGTGGCGGTAAAGAGCAGAAAAGAGCAGAAAAACCACGTGATGTTGCAAAAAGTTTTGGGAAAGTTTGCAGAAGAGTCCGAGCATGTGTATGCTATGGGTGTTCCTGACCAACTCCGTTCGGACAAAAAACCACGGAAAAGTCAGATGGAAGTCCGACCGTGCGTACGGGGCTTTAGGCCTACCTGTAGGTGCAAGAAATATCTCCTTCACCTACACACACTAGTAGATGTTTGTGCTACGCTCAATAGGCTAGTGGTCAGCACTTCTACCTTGAAAAACCCAGGCTTTGAAGCACTCATGGGTTCAAATCCCACAGAGAGATACTAAAAGATTGTATTGGTGAAAAAAGGCAAATGCCTATTAGCCAATTAGCCAAAGCAGCATATGCTGAAAATAGGTGAATGCCAATTAGCCAATGCACTTTTATTCAATAATATTATGGTGTGGACTTCCAAACATCACACACTAGCTAACGGGCAGTTTACATTTCTTTGTTTGTTTATTTTAATTTGCTTGTGCAAATAATAAACATAGCTGTTGGATGGTAGGTTGGCTGGTATTTGAACTTGTAACATGAGAGCTGTATAGACATGGGAGCAGACCACTAAGCCATTGTGCTAAGTACAAGACCTGCATAATAGTGTAGTATGATTAAAGAATGAACATAAATAATTACCCCTTTATAGCCACCTAAATGAAAAAAACAACATACAACAAATAGGTAACCTAAATGTTTAATACATGTGATTTTAGAGAATAGCAGACATTACTATGTAATAATCCTTCATAACTGCATTCGTTAGCAAAAGAAGGAAAAAAACTAGGAATACTAATTGCAATATACAGCAATAGATAGAGCGCATCTCATATAATAATGTTTCTTTCACATACATGGATCATAGTTACAGTGCAGTGCTATATAAAAACTTAGTGGAAATTGGCATTTGTGCGTACACGGATTCGCTAATTAGCGCTGATTTCACATTTACTAACACTTGTTTGCTGATAATAGCGCTCTTTTTCATTCGCAAATTCGCGCATGGAATTTTTAATTGTCAAAAATTGGAGCTATTTTTTGCGATGTGCTCAGTACTTCCTAGAGTTATAGTAAATCAGCCCCATTGTCTCTATATGTGTGTTTTATACCCTCCGTCCCACCAACCTTGTAACAGTGAGGGATGGTGTGACCTTCCTGTGTGGAATCCCGGGAATACAGAGGATGGGGACATCTCTCTGGTGGGTTTCTGTAGCTGGATGACTCCACCATGGTGTCCTGGTACAGATCTTTGTGTTCTTTCAGAGACTCTGACTCCTCCATCACCCCATCCTCATCACCCTCCACTTTTATCTTTTCTTTAACTTCAACTTTAGACTCTCTCAGGTTCCCACTCTGAATATAGAATAAAAATGACATCAAAGCAGTGTTGCCAACCACCCATGTTTTCACGGGCAGCCCATAAAAAACAGGCGTTTTTTCCTGCCTGTAAATGCCCGTGAGGTGGACAGCCTGCCAGTAAACAAATGAGCTGTCGGCCTGTGACACTCTCAGCTCGAAACTGCACATGTGAAGTTCCGGCCCGGAGCTGGGTGAGAGTCTCCGATGAGCTTTCATTCCGACTCTCTCTGAGTGCTGCTGCTATTTCTACCCTCCCCCTTTCCCAGCGCGCCTTATTTGATTTCATCATAAGAAATGCTGGGAGGAGTGGAGACAGCTTGCAGTGGAGCACAGACTTCAGCCTAGCAGAAGGTAAGCTGAGTGGGCTGAGCAAAAAAAAATGTGTTCATGTCGGTGGTGACTTGTCTTAGTGGTCAGGAGGAGGGGGGAGGGGAGAGGATGGGCTCTCTGTCGTCCTGTCTGTCTAATGCTCTTAGATTGTGGAACTGCACTGCTTCTGAAGAGAGGATACTTTATGAGATCTTCTCCCCCAACCTCTATTACCCCTCCCTCCTGTAGTCCAATACAAGCACAGCCTCCTCTCCTGCATTACCACCTCATGTGTCTGTTGCTTGGGCACTACAAATCTCAGCATGCCAGGAGAGGGGAGGCACCAGCAATATCATAGATCAGGCTGATTTTCAAATGAAAAATGCTGGTGTATAGTGTATGATCATTATATATTGGAATATTTATTGTGCTTGATGGTCTAATGGTGTTTATTATTCAGTATTATTCATAGTAGTGAGCAGATTTGTTTATAATGGAAAAACAGAGTGGTGGAGTGATGGGGGAGAGAGGGAAGATGGACAGAGAGATCGAAAGAGTAAGGGATGAAGGTATAGATTGGGTGACAGAGAGATGGATAGATGAAGGGATGGAGCAAGGCATGGAGGGATGGTCAGAGAGACAGAATGGAGTGATGGAAACAGGATGTAATGGTGGAATGGAAAAAATAGGTAATGGAGACAGGAGGTGATGGAGACAGGAGGTAAAGGAGTGATGGAGACAGGAGGCGAAGGAGTGATGGAGAAATGAGGTGATGGAGACAGGAGGTGATGTAGGAATGGAGTGATGAAGACAGAAGGTGATGGAGGGATGGAGACAGGAGGTGATGGAGGGATAGAGACAGGAGGTGATGGAGGAATGGAGTGATGGAGACAGGAGGTGATGGAGGGATGGAGACAGGAGGCGATGGAGGGATGGAGACAGGAGGCAAAGGAGTGATGGAGAAATAAGGTGATGGAGACAGGAGGTGATGTAGGAATGGAGTGATGGAGACAGGAGGTGATGGTGGGATGGAGACAGGAGGTGATGGTGGGATAGAGACAGGAGGTGATGGAGTGATGGAGACAGGAGGTGATGTAGGGATGGAGACAGGAGGTGATGGTGGGATGTAGACAGGAGGTGATGTACGAATGGAGTGATGGAGACAGGAGGTGATGGTGGGATAGAGACAGGAGGTGATGGTGGGATGGAGACAGGAGGTGATGGTGGGATGGAGACAGGAGGTGATGGTGGGATGGAGACAGGAGGTGATGGTGGGATGGAGACAGGAGGTGATGGTGGGATGGAGACAGGAGGTGATGGTGGGATGGAGACAGGAGGTGATGGTGGGATGGAGACAGGAGGTGATGGTGGGATGGAGACAGGAGGTGATGGTGGGATGGAGACAGAAGGTGATGGTGGGATGGAGACAGGAGGTGATGGTGGGATGGAGACAGGAGGTGATGGTGGGATGGAGACAGAAGGTGATGGTGGGATGGAGACAGGAGGTGATGGTGAGATGGAGACAGGAGGTGATGGGGGATGAAGACAGGAGGTGATGGGGTGATGGAGACAGGAGGTGAAGGAGTTATGGAGACAGGGGGCGAAGGAGTGATGGAGAAATAAGGTGATGGAGACAGGAGGTGATGTAGGAATGGAGTGATGGAGACAGGAGGTGATGGTGGGATGGAGACAGGAGGTGATGGAGTGATGGAGACAGGAGGTGATGTAGGGATGGAGACAGGAGGTGATGGTGGGATGGAGACAGGAGGTGATGGTGGGATGGAGACAGGAGGTGATGGTGGGATGGAGACAGGAGGTGATGGTGGGATAGAGACAGGAGGTGAAGAAGTGATGGAGACAGGAGGTGAAGGAGTGATGGAGAAATGAGGTGATGGAGACAGGTGGTGATGTAGGAATGGAGTGATGAAGACAGGAGGTGATGGAGGGATGGAGACAGGAGGTGAAGGAGGGATGGAGACAGGAGGTGATGGTGGGATGGAGACAGGAGGTGATGTAGGAATGGAGTGATGAAGACAGGAGGTGATGGAGGGATGGAGACAGGAGGTGAAGGAGGGATGGAGACAGGAGGTGATGGTGGGATGGAGACAGGAGGTGATGTAGGAATGGAGTGATGGAGACAGGAGGTGATGGTGGGATGGAGACAGGAGGTGATGTAGGAATGGAGTGATGAAGACAGAAGGTGATGGAGGGATGGAGACAGGAGGTGATGGAGGGATGGAGACAGGAGGTGATGGTAGGATGGAGACAGGAGGTGATGTAGGAATGGAGTGATGGAGACAGGAGGTGATGGTGGGATGGAGACAGGAGGTGATGTAGGAATGGAGTGATGAAGACAGGAGGTGATGGAGGGATGGAGACAGGAGGTGATGGAGGGATAGAGACAGGAGGTGATGGAGGGATGGAGTGATGGAGACAGGAGGTGATGGAGGGATGGAGTGATGGAGACAGGAGGTGATGGTGGGATGGAGACAGGAGGTGATGGTGGGATGGAGACAGGAGGTGATGGTGGGATGGAGACAGGAGGTGAAGAAGTGATGGAGACAGGAGGTGAAGAAGTGATGGAGACAGGAGGTGAAGGAGTGATGGAGACAGGAGGTGAAGGAGACAGGTGGTGATGTAGGAATGGAGTGATGAAGACAGGAGGTGATGGAGACAGGAGGTGAAGGAGGGATGGAGACAGGAGGTGATGTAGGAATGGAGTGATGGAGACAGGAGGTGATGGTGGGATGGAGACAGGAGGTGATGTAGGAATGGAGTGATGGAGACAGGAGGTGATGGTGGGATGGAGACAGGAGGTGATGTAGGAATGGAGTGATGGAGACAGGAGGTGATGGTGGGATGGAGACAGGAGGTGATGTAGGAATGGAGTGATGAAGACAGGAGGTGATGGAGACAGGAGGTGAAGGAGGGATGGAGACAGGAGGTGATGTAGGAATGGAGTGATGGAGACAGGAGGTGATGGTGGGATGGAGACGGGAGGTGATGTAGGAATGGAGGGATGGAGACAGGAGGTGATGGAGGGATGGAGACAGGAGGTGATGTAGGAATGGAGTGATGGAGACAGGAGGTGATGGTGGGATGGAGACAGGAGGTGATGTAGGAATGGAGCGATGGAGACAGGAGGTGATGGTGGGACAGAGACAGGAGGTGATGGTGGGATGGAGACAGGAGGTGATGGTGGGATGGAGACAGGAGGTGATGGTATGATGGAGACAGGAGGTGATGGTATGATGGAGACAGGAGGTGAAGAAGTGATGGAGACAGGAGGTGAAGGAGTGATGGAGAAATTAGGTGATGGAGACAGGTGGTGATGTAGGAATGGAGTGATGAAGACAGAAGGTGATGGAGGGATGGAGACAGGAGGTGATGGAGGGATGGAGACAGGAGGTGAAGGAGGGATAGAGACAGGAGGTGATGTAGGAATGGAGTGATGGAGACAGGAGGTGATGGTGGGATGGAGACAGGAGGTGATGTAGGAATGGAGTGATGAAGACAGAAGGTGATGGAGGGATGGAGACAGGAGGTGATGGAGGGATGGAGACAGGAGGTGATGGTAGGATGGAGACAGGAGGTGATGTAGGAATGGAGTGATGGAGACAGGAGGTGATGGTGGGATGGAGACAGGAGGTGATGTAGGAATGGAGTGATGAAGACAGGAGGTGATGGAGGGATGGAGACAGGAGGTGATGGAGGGATGGAGACAGGAGGTGATGGAGGGATAGAGACAGGAGGTGATGGAGGGATGGAGTGATGGAGACAGGAGGTGATGGAGGGATGGTGGGATGGAGACAGGAGGTGATGGTGGGATGGAGACAGGAGGTGATGGTGGGATGGAGACAGGAGGTGATGGTGGGATGGAGACAGGAGGTGAAGAAGTGATGGAGACAGGAGGTGAAGGAGTGATGGAGACAGGAGGTGAAGGAGACAGGTGGTGATGTAGGAATGGAGTGATGAAGACAGGAGGTGATGGAGACAGGAGGTGAAGGAGGGATGGAGACAGGAGGTGATGTAGGAATGGAGTGATGGAGACAGGAGGTGATGGTGGGATGGAGACAGGAGGTGATGTAGGAATGGAGTGATGGAGACAGGAGGTGATGGTGGGATGGAGACAGGAGGTGATGTAGGAATGGAGTGATGGAGACAGGAGGTGATGGTGGGATGGAGACAGGAGGTGATGTAGGAATGGAGTGATGAAGACAGGAGGTGATGGAGACAGGAGGTGAAGGAGGGATGGAGACAGGAGGTGATGTAGGAATGGAGTGATGGAGACAGGAGGTGATGGTGGGATGGAGACGGGAGGTGATGTAGGAATGGAGTGATGGAGACAGGAGGTGATGGAGGGATGGAGACAGGAGGTGATGTAGGAATGGAGTGATGGAGACAGGAGGTGATGGTGGGATGGAGACAGGAGGTGATGTAGGAATGGAGTGATGGAGACAGGAGGTGATGGTGGGATGGAGACGGGAGGTGATGTAGGAATGGAGTGATGGAGACAGGAGGTGATGGAGTGATGGAGACAGGAGGTGATGGAGGGATGGAGACAGGAGGTGATGGAGGGATGGAGACAGGAGGTGATGGAGGGATGGAGACAGGAGGTGATGTAGGAATGGAGTGATGGAGACAGGAGGTGATGGTGGGATGGAGACAGGAGGTGATGTAGGAATGGAGCGATGGAGACAGGAGGTGATGGTGGGACAGAGACAGGAGGTGATGGTGGGATGGAGACAGGAGGTGATGGTGGGATGGAGACAGGAGGTGATGGTATGATGGAGACAGGAGGTGATGGTATGATGGAGACAGGAGGTGAAGAAGTGATGGAGACAGGAGGTGAAGGAGTGATGGAGAAATTAGGTGATGGAGACAGGTGGTGATGTAGGAATGGAGTGATGAAGACAGGAGGTGATGGAGGGATGGAGACAGGAGGTGATGGAGGGATGGAGACAGGAGGTGAAGGAGGGATAGAGACAGGAGGTGATGTAGGAATGGAGTGATGGAGACAGGAGGTGATGGTGGGATGGAGACAGGAGGTGATGTAGGAATGGAGTGATGGAGACAGGAGGTGATGGTGGGATGGAGACAGGAGGTGATGTAGGAATGGAGTGATGGAGACAGGAGGTGATGGTGGGATGGAGACAGGAGGTGATGTAGGAATGGAGTGATGGAGACAGGAGGTGATGGAGGGATGGAGACAGGAGGTGATGGGGTGATGGAGACAGGAGGTGAAGGAGTTATGGCGACAGGGGGTGAAGGAGTGATGGAGAAATAAGGTGATGGAGACAGGAGGTGATGTAGGAATGGAGTGATGGAGACAGGAGGTGATGGTGGGATGGAGACAGGAGGTGATGTAGGGATGGAGACAGGAGGTGATGTAGGGATGGAGACAGGAGGTGATGGTGGGATGTAGACAGGAGGTGATGTACGAATGGAGTGATGGAGACAGGAGGTGATGGTGGGATAGAGACAGGAGGTGATGGTGGGATAGAGACAGGAGGTGATGGTGGGATAGAGACAGGAGGTGATGGTGGGATAGAGACAGGAGGTGATGGTGGGATAGAGACAGGAGGTGATGGTGGGATAGAGACAGGAGGTGATGGTGGGATGGAGACAGGAGGTGATGGTGGGATGGAGACAGGAGGTGATGGTGGGATGGAGACAGGAGGTGATGGTGGGATGGAGACAGGAGGTGATGGTATGATGGAGACAGGAGGTGAAGAAGTAATGGAGACAGGAGGTGAAGAAGTGATGGAGACAGGAGGTGAAGGAGTGATGGAGAAATGAGGTGATGGAGACAGGTGGTGATGTAGGAATGGAGTGATGAAGACAGGAGGTGATGGAGGGATGGAGACAGGAGGTGAAGGAGGGATGGAGACAGGAGGTGATGGTGGGATGTAGACAGGAGGTGATGTACGAATGGAGTGATGGAGACAGGAGGTGATGGTGGGATAGAGACAGGAGGTGATGGTGGGATAGAGACAGGAGGTGATGGTGGGATAGAGACAGGAGGTGATGGTGGGATAGAGACAGGAGGTGATGGTGGGATAGAGACAGGAGGTGATGGTGGGATGGAGACAGGAGGTGATGGTGGGATGGAGACAGGAGGTGATGGTGGGATGGAGACAGGAGGTGATGGTGGGATGGAGACAGGAGGTGATGGTGGGATGGAGACAGGAGGTGATGGTGGGATGGAGACAGGAGGTGATGGTGGGATGGAGACAGGAGGTGATGGTGGGATGGAGACAGGAGGTGATGGTGGGATGGAGACAGGAGGTGATGGTGGGATGGAGACAGGAGGTGATGGTGGGATGGAGACAGGAGGTGATGGTGGGATGGAGACAGGAGGTGATGGTGGGATAGAGACAGGAGGTGAAGAAGTGATGGAGACAGGAGGTGAAGGAGTGATGGAGAAATGAGGTGATGGAGACAGGTGGTGATGTAGGAATGGAGTGATGAAGACAGGAGGTGATGGAGGGATGGAGACAGGAGGTGAAGGAGGGATGGAGACAGGAGGTGATGGTGGGATGGAGACAGGAGGTGATGTAGGAATGGAGTGATGGAGACAGGAGGTGATGGTGGGATGGAGACAGGAGGTGATGTAGGAATGGAGTGATGAAGACAGAAGGTGATGGAGGGATGGAGACAGGAGGTGATGGAGGGATGGAGACAGGAGGTGATGGTAGGATGGAGACAGGAGGTGATGTAGGAAAGGAGTGATGGAGACAGGAGGTGATGGTGGGATGGAGACAGGAGGTGATGTAGGAATGGAGTGATGAAGACAGGAGGTGATGGAGGGATGGAGACAGGAGGTGATGGAGGGATGGAGACAGGAGGTGATGGAGGGATAGAGACAGGAGGTGATGGAGGGATGGAGTGATGGAGACAGGAGGTGATGGAGGGATGGAGTGATGGAGACAGATGGTGATGGTGGGATGGAGACAGGAGGTGATGGTGGGATGGAGACAGGAGGTGATGGTATGATGGAGACAGGAGGTGAAGAAGTGATGGAGACAGGAGGTGAAGAAGTGATGGAGACAGGAGGTGAAGGAGTGATGGAGACAGGAGGTGAAGGAGTGATGGAGACAGGAGGTGAAGGAGACAGGTGGTGATGTAGGAATGGAGTGATGAAGACAGGAGGTGATGGAGACAGGAGGTGAAGGAGGGATGGAGACAGGAGGTGATGTAGGAATGGAGTGATGGAGACAGGAGGTGATGGTGGGATGGAGACAGGAGGTGATGTAGGAATGGAGTGATGGAGACAGGAGGTGAAGGAGTTATGGAGACAGGGGGTGAAGGAGTGATGGAGAAATAAGGTGATGGAGACAGGAGGTGATGTAGGAATGGAGTGATGGAGACAGGAGGTGATGTAGGGATGGAGACAGGAGGTGATGTAGGGATGGAGACAGGAGGTGATGTAGGGATGGAGACAGGAGGTGATGTAGGGATGGAGACAGGAGGTGATGGTGGGATGTAGACAGGAGGTGATGTACGAATGGAGTGATGGAGACAGGAGGTGATGGTGGGATAGAGACAGGAGGTGATGGTGGGATAGAGACAGGAGGTGATGGTGGGATGGAGACAGGAGGTGATGGTGGGATGGAGACAGGAGGTGATGGTGGGATGGAGACAGGAGGTGATGGTGGGATGGAGACAGGAGGTGATGGTGGGATGGAGACAGGAGGTGATGGTATGATGGAGACAGGAGGTGAAGAAGTGATGGAGACAGGAGGTGAAGAAGTGATGGAGACAGGAGGTGAAGGAGTGATGGAGAAATGAGGTGATGGAGACAGGTGGTGATGTAGGAATGGAGTGATGAAGACAGGAGGTGATGGAGGGATGGAGACAGGAGGTGAAGGAGGGATGGAGACAGGAGGTGATGTAGGAATGGAGTGATGGAGACAGGAGGTGATGGTGGGATGGAGACAGGAGGTGATGTAGGAATGGAGTGATGGAGACAGGAGGTGATGGTGGGATGGAGACAGGAGGTGATGTAGGAATGGAGTGATGAAGACAGGAGGTGAAGGAGGGATGGAGACAGGAGGTGATGTAGGAATGGAGTGATGGAGACAGGAGGTGATGGTGGGATGGAGACAGGAGGTGATGTAGGAATGGAGTGATGGAGACAGGAGGTGATGGTGGGATGGAGACAGGAGGTGATGTAGGAATGGAGTGATGGAGACAGGAGGTGATGGTGGGATGGAGACGGGAGGTGATGTAGGAATGGAGGGATGGAGACAGGAGGTGATGGAGGGATGGAGACAGGAGGTGATGGAGGGATGGAGACAGGAGGTGATGTAGGAATGGAGTGATGGAGACAGGAGGTGATGGTGGGATGGAGACAGGAGGTGATGTAGGAATGGAGCGATGGAGACAGGAGGTGATGGTGGGATAGAGACAGGAGGTGATGGTGGGATGGAGACAGGAGGTGATGGTGGGATGGAGACAGGAGGTGATGGTGGGATGGAGACAGGAGGTGATGGTATGATGGAGACAGGAGGTGATGGTATGATGGAGACAGGAGGTGAAGAAGTGATGGAGACAGGAGGTGAAGGAGTGATGGAGAAATGAGGTGATGGAGACAGGTGGTGATGTAGGAATGGAGTGATGAAGACAGGAGGTGATGGAGGGATGGAGACAGGAGGTGAAGGAGGGATAGAGACAGGAGGTGATGTAGGAATGGAGTGATGGAGACAGGAAGTGATGGTGGGATGGAGACAGGAGGTGATGTAGGAATGGAGTGATGGATACAGGAGGTGATGGTGGGATGGAGACAGGAGGTGATGTAGGAATGGAGTGATGGAGACAGGAGGTGATGGTGGGATGGAGACAGGAGGTGATGTAGGAATGGAGTGATGGAGACAGGAGGTGATGTAGGGATGGAGACAGGAGGTGATGTAGGGATGGAGACAGGAGGTGATGGGGTGATGGAGACAGGAGGTGAAGGAGTTATGGAGACAGGGGGTGAAGGAGTGATGGAGAAATAAGGTGATGGAGACAGGAGGTGATGTAGGAATGGAGTGATGGAGACAGGAGGTGATGTAGGGATGGAGACAGGAGGTGATGTAGGGATGGAGACAGGAGGTGAAGGAGGGCTAGAGACAGGAGGTGATGTAGCAATGGAGTGATGGAGACAGGAGGTGATGGAGACAGGAGGTGAAGGAGGGATGGAGACAGGAGGTGATGTAGCAATGGAGTGATGGAGACAGGAGGTGATGGTGGGATGGAGACAGGAGGTGATGTAGGAATGGAGTGATGGAGACAGGAGGTGATGGTGGGATGGAGACAGGAGGTGATGTAGGAATGGAGTGATGGAGAAAGGAGGTGATGGTGGGATGGAGACAGGAGGTGATGTAGGAATGGAGTGATGAAGACAGAAGGTGATGGAGGGATGGAGACAGGAGGTGATGGAGGGAGGGAGACAGGAGGTGATGGAGGTATGAAGACAGGAGGTGATGGGGTGATGGAGACAGGAGGTGAAGGAGTTATGGAGACAGGGGGTGAAGGAGTGATGGAGAAATAAGGTGATGGAGACAGGAGGTGATGTAGGAATGGAGTGATGGAGACAGGAGGTGAAGGAGGGATGGAGACAGGAGGTGATGTAGGAAGGGAGTGATGGAGACAGGAGGTGATGGTGGGATGGAGACAGGAGGTGATGTAGGAATGGAGTGATGGAGAAAGGAGGTGATGGTGGGATGGAGACAGGAGGTGATGTAGGAATGGAGTGATGAAGACAGAAGGTGATGGAGGGATGGAGACAGGAGGTGATGGAGGGAGGGAGACAGGAGGTGATGGAGGTATGAAGACAGGAGGTGATGGGGTGATGGAGACAGGAGGTGAAGGAGTTATGGAGACAGGGGGTGAAGGAGTGATGGAGAAATAAGGTGATGGAGACAGGAGGTGATGTAGGAATGGAGTGATGGAGACAGGAGGTGATGGTGGGATGGAGACAGGAGGTGATGTAGGGATGGAGACAGGAGGTGATGGTGGGATGTAGACAGGAGGTGATGTACGAATGGAGTGATGGAGACGGGAGGTGATGGTGGGATAGAGACAGGATGTGATGGTGGGATAGAGACAGGAGGTGATGGTGGGATAGAGACAGGAGGTGATGGTGGGATAGAGACAGGAGGTGATGGTGGGATAGAGACAGGAGGTGATAGTGGGATAGAGACAGGAGGTGATGGTGGGATGGAGACAGGAGGTGATGGTGGGATGGAGACAGGAGGTGATGGTATGATGAAGACAGGAGGTGAAGAAGTGATGGAGACAGGAGGTGAAGGAGTGATGGAGAAATGAGGTGGTGGAGACAGGTGGTGATGTAGGAATGGAGTGATGAAGACAGGAGGTGATGGAGGGATGGAGACAGGAGGTGAAGGAGGGATGGAGACAGGAGGTGATGTAGGAATGGAGTGATGGAGACAGGAGGTGATGTAGGAATGGAGTGATGGAGACAGGAGGTGATGTTGGGATGGAGACAGGAGGTGATGTAGGAATGGAGTGATGGAGACAGGAGGTGATGGAGGGATGGAGACAGGAGGTGATGGAGGGATGGAGACAGGAGGTGATGGAGGGATGGAGACAGGAGGTGATGGTGGGATGGAGTGATGGAGACAGGAGGTGATGGAGGGATGGGGACAGGAGGTGATGGTGGGATGGAGACAAGACAGGAGGTGATGGTGGGATTGGGACAGGAGGTGATGGTGGGATTGAGACAGGAGGTGATGGTGGGATTGAGACAGGAGGTGATGGTGAGATGGAGACAGGAGGTGATGGGGGGGATGGAGACAGGAGGTGATGGGGGGATGGAGACAGGAGGTGATGGAGGGATGGAGACAGGAGGTGATGGAGGGATGGAGACAGGAGGTGATGGAGGGATGGAGACAGGAGGTGATGGTGGGATGGAGTGATGGAGACAGGAGGTGATGGAAGGATAGGGACAGGAGGTGATGGAGGGATGGAGACAGGAGGTGATGGTGGGACTGAGACAGGAGGTGATGGTGGGATTGAGACAGGAGGTGATGGGGGGATGGAGACAGGAGGTGATGGGGGGGATGGAGACAGGAGGTGATGGGGGGATGGAGACAGGAGGTGATGGGGGGATGGAGACAGGAGGTGATGGGGGGATGGAGACAGGAGGTGATGGGGGGATGGAGACAGGAGGTGATGGGGTGATGGAGACAGGAGGTGAAGGAGTGATGGAGACAGGGGGTGAAGGAGTGATGGAGACAGGGGGTGAAGGAGTGATGGAGACAGGGGGTGAAGGAGTGATGGAGACAGGGGGTGAAGGAGTGATGGAGAAATAAGGTGATGGAGACAGGAGGTGATGGAGGGATGGAGACAGGAGGTGATGTAGGGATGGAGACAGGAGGTGATGGAGTGATGGAGACAGGAGGTGATGGTGGGATGGAGACAGGAGGTGATGGTGGGATAGAGACAGAAGGTGATGGTATGATGGAGACAGGAGGTGAAGAAGTGATGGAGACAGGAGGTGAAGGAGTGATGGAGAAATGAGGTGATGAAGACAGGTGGTAATGTAGGAATGGAGTGATGGAGACAGGAGGTGATGGAGGGATGGAGACAGGAGGTGATGGAGGGATGGAGACAGGAGGTGATGGAGGGATGGAGACAGGAGGTGATGGTGGGATGGAGTGATGGAGACAGGAGGTGATGGTAGGATGTAGACAGGAGGTGATGTAGAAATGGAATGATGGAGACAGGAGGTGATGGTGGGATGGAGACAGGAGGTGATGGTGGGATAGAGACAGGAGGTGATGGTGGGATAGAGACAGGAGGTGATGGTGGGATAGAGACAGGAGGTGATGGTGGGATAGAGACAGGAGGTGATGGAGGGATGGAGTGATGGAGACAGGAGGTGATGGAGTGATGTAGACAGGAGGTGATGGAGTGATGTAGACAGGAGGTGATGGAGGGATGGAGACAGGAGGTGATGGAGGGATGGAGACAGGAGGTGATGGAGGGATGGAGACAGGAGGTGATGGAGGGATGGAGACAGGAGGTGATGGAGGGATGGAGACAGGAGGTGATGGAGGGATGGAGACAGGAGGTGATGGTGGGATGGAGTGATGGAGACAGGAGGTGATGGAGGGATGGAGACAGGAGGTGATGGAGGGATGGAGACAGGAGGTGATGGTGGGATGTAGACAGGAGGTGATGTAGGAATGGAGTGATGGAGACAGGAGGTGATGGTGGGATGGAGACAGGAGGTGATGGTGGGATGGGGACAGGAGGTGATGGAGTGATGGAGAAAGGAGGTAATGGAGGGATGGAGTGATGGAGACAGGAGGTGATGGAGGGATGGAGACAGGGGGTGATGGTGGGATGTAGACAGGAGGTGATGTAGAAATGGAGTGATGGAGACAGGAGGTGATGGTGGGATAGAGACAGGAGGTGATGATGGGATAGAGACAGGAGGTGATGGTGGGATAGAGACAGGAGGTGATGGTGGGGTAGAGACAGGAGGTGATGGAGGGATGGAGTGATGGAGACAGGAGGTGATGGAGGGATGGAGTGATGGAGACAGGAGGTGATGGAGTGATGGAGACAGGAGGTGATGGAGGGATGGAGACAGGAGGTGATGGAGGGATGGAGACAGGAGGTGATGGAGGGATGGAGACAGGAGGTGATGGTGGGATGGAGTGATGGAGACAGGAGGTGATGGAGGGATGGAGACAGGAGGTGATGGAGGGATGGAGTGATGGAGACAGGAGGTGATGGAGGGATGGAGTGATGGAGACAGGAGGTGATGGAGGGATGGAGTGATGGAGACAGGAGGTGATGGAGGGATGGAGACAGGAGGTGATGGAGGGATGGAGACAGGAGGTGATGGTGGGATGGAGTGATGGAGACAGGAGGTGATGGAGGGATGGAGACAGGAGGTGATGGTGGGATGTAGACAGGAGGTGATGTAGGAATGGTAGGATGGAGACAGGAGGTGATGGTGGGATGGAGACAGGAGGTGATGGTGGAATGGAGACAGGAGGTGGTGGTGGGATGGGGACAGGAGGTGATGGAGTGATGGAGACAGGAGGTAATGGAGGGATGGAGTGATGGAGACAGAAGGTGAGGCAGGGATGGAGACGGGGGTGATGGTGGGATGTAGACAGGAGGTGATGTAGAAATGGAGTGATGGAGACAGGAGGTGATGGTGGGATGGAGACAGGAGGTGATGGTGGGATAGAGACAGGAGGTGAAGGAGTGATGGAGACAGGAGGTGATGGAGGGATGGAGTGATGGAGACAGGAGGTGATGGAGGGATGGAGTGATGGAGACAGGAGGTGATGGAGGGATGGAGACAGGAGGTGATGGTGGGATTGAGACAGGAGGTGATGGTGGGATGGAGACAGGAGGTGATGGTGGGATGGAGACAGGAGGTGATGGTGGGATGGAGACAGGAGGTGATGGTGGGATGGAGACAGGAGGTGATGGGGGGATGGAGACAGGAGGTGATGGGGGGATGGAGACAGGAGGTGATGGAGGGATGGAGACAGGAGGTGATGGAGGGATGGAGACAGGAGGTGATGGTGGGATGGAGACAGGAGGTGATGGTGGGATGGAGACAGGAGGTGATGGTGGGATGGAGACAGGAGGTGATGGTGGGATGGAGACAGGAGGTGATGGTGGGATGGAGACAGGAGGTGATGGTGGGATGGAGACAGGAGGTGATGGTGGGATGGAGACAGGAGGTGATGGTATGATGGAGACAGGAGGTGAAGAAGTGATGGAGACAGGAGGTGAAGGAGTGATGGAGAAATGAGGTGATGGAGACAGGAGGTGATGTAGAAATGGAGTGATTGAGACAGGAGGTGATGGTGGGATAGAGACAGGAGGTGATGATGGGATAGAGACAGGAGGTGATGGTGGGATAGACACAGGAGGTGATGGTGGGATAGAGACAGGAGGTGATGGAGTGATGGAGACAGGAGGTGATGGAGGGATGGAGACAGGAGGTGATGGAGGGATGGAGTGATGGAGACAGGAGGTGATAGAGGGATGGAGACAGGAGGTGATGGAGGGATGGAGACAGGAGGTGATGGAGGGATGGAGACAGGAGGTGATGGTGGGATGGAGGGATGGAGACAGGAGGTGATGGAGGGATGGAGACAGGAGGTGATGGTGGGATGGAGACAGGAGGTGATGGAGGGATGGAGTGATGGAGACAGGAGGTGATAGAGGGATGGAGACAGGAGGTGATGGAGGGATGGAGACAGGAGGTGATGGAGGGATGGAGACAGGAGGTGATGGTGGGATGGAGTGATGGAGACAGGAGGTGATGGAGGGATGGAGACAGGAGGTGATGGTGGGATGGAGACAGGAGGTGATGGAGGGATGGAGTGATGGAGACAGGAGGTGATAGAGGGATGGAGACAGGAGGTGATGTAGGGATGGAGACAGGAGGTGATGTAGGGATGGAGACAGGAGGTGATGTAGGGATGGAGACAGGAGGTGATGTAGGGATGGAGACAGGAGGTGATGGTGGGATGGAGACAGGAGGTGATGGTGGAATGGAGACAGGAGGTGATGGTGGAATGGAGACAGGAGGTGATGGTGGGATGGGGACAGGAGGTGATGGAGTGATGGAGACAGGAGGTAATGGAGGGATGGAGTGATGGAGACAGAAGGTGATGGAGGGATGGAGACGGGGGTGATGGTGGGATGTAGACAGGAGGTGATGGTGGGATGGAGACAGGAGGTGATGGAGGGATGGAGACAGGAGGTGATGGTGGGATGGAGACAGGAGGTGATGGTGGGATGGAGACAGGAGGTGATGGTGGGATGGAGACAGGAGGTGATGGTGGGATGGAGACAGGAGGTGATGGTGGGATGGAGACAGGTGGTGATGGTGGGATGGAGACAGGAGGTGATGGTGGGATGGAGACAGGAGGTGATAATGGGATGGAGACAGGAGGTGATGGTATGATGGAGACAGGAGGTGAAGAAGTGATGGAGACAGGAGGTGAAGGAGTGATGGGGAAATGAGGTGATGGAGACAGGTGGTGATGTAGGAATGGAGTGATGAAGACAGGAGGTGATGGAGGGATGGAGACAGGAGGTGATGGAGGGATGGAGACAGGAGGTGATAATGGGATGGAGACAGGAGGTGATGGTATTATGGAGACAGGAGGTGAAGAAGTGATGGAGACAGGAGGTGAAGGAGTGATGGGGAAATGAGGTGATGGAGACAGGTGGTGATGTAGGAATGGAGTGATGAAGACAGGAGGTGATGGAGGGATGGAGACAGGAGGTGATGGTGGGATAGAGACAGGAGGTGATGGTGGGATGGAGACAGGAGGTGATGGTATGATGGAGACAGGAGGTGAAGAAGTGATGGAGACAGGAGGTGAAGGAGTGATGGAGAAATGAGGTGATGGAGACAGGTGGTGATGTAGGAATGGAGTGATGAAGACAGGAGGTGATGGAGGGATGGAGACAGGAGGTGATGGAGGGATGGAGACAGGAGGTGATGTAGGAATGGAGTGATGGAGACAGGGGGTGATGGTGGGATGGAGACAGGAGGTGATGTAGGAATGGAGTGATGGAGACAGGAGGTGATGGTGGGATGGAGACAGGAGGTGATGGTGGGATGGAGACAGGAGGTGATGGGGTGATTGAGACATGAAGTGATGGAGGGATGGAGACAGGAGATGATGGAGACAGGAGGTGATGGAGGGATGGAGACAGGAGGTGATGGAGGGATGGAGACAGGAGGTGATGGAGGGATGGAGACAGGAGGTGATGGAGGGATGGAGACAGGAGGTGATATAGGAATGGAGTGATGGAGACAGGAGGTGATGGTGGAATGGAGACAGGAGGTGATGTAGGAATGGAGTGATGGAGACAAGAGGTGATGGAGTGATGGAGACAGGAGGTGATGGTGGGATGGAGACAGGAGGTGATGTAGGAATGGAGTGATGGAGACAGGAGGTGATGGAGGGATGGAGACAGGAGGTGATGGAGGGATGGAGACAGGAGGTGATGGTGGAATGGAGACAGGAGGTGATGTAGGAATGGAGTGATGGAGACAAGAGGTGATGGAGTGATGGAGACAGGAGGTGATGGTGGAATGGAGACAGGAGGTGATGTAGGAATGGAGTGATAGAGACAGGAGGTGATGGAGTGATGGAGACAGGAGGTGATGGAGTGATGGAGACAGGAGGTGATGGAGTGATGGAGACAGGAGGTGATGGAGGGATGGAGACAGGAGGTGATGGTGGGATGGAGACAGGAGGTGATGTAGGAATGGAGTGATGGAGACAGGAGGTGATGGTGGGATAGAGACAGGAGGTGATGGTGGGATAGAGACAGGAGGTGATGGTGGGATAGAGACAGGAGGTGATGGTGGGATGGAGACAGGAGGTGATGGTGGGATGGAGACAGGAGGTGATGGTATGATGGAGACAGGAGGTGAAGGAGTGATGGAGAAATGAGGTGAAGGAGTGATGGAGAAATGAGGTGATGGAGACAGGTGGTGATGTAGGAATGGAGTGATGAAGACAGGAGGTGATGAAGGGATGGAGACAGGAGGTGAAGGAGGGATAGAGACAGGAGGTGATGTAGCAATGGAGTGATGGAGACAGGAGGTGATGGTGGGATGGAGACAGGAGGTGATGTAGGAATGGAGTGATGGAGACAGGAGGTGATGGTGGGATGGAGACAGGAGGTGATGTAGGAATGGAGTGATGGAGAAAGGAGGTGATGGTGGGATGGAGACAGGAGGTGATGTAGGAATGGAGTGATGAAGACAGAAGGTGATGGAGGGATGGAGACAGGAGGTGATGGAGGGAGGGAGACAGGAGGTGATGGAGGTATGAAGACAGGAGGTGATGGGGTGATGGAGACAGGAGGTGAAGGAGTTATGGAGACAGGGGGTGAAGGAGTGATGGAGAAATAAGGTGATGGAGACAGGAGGTGATGTAGGAATGGAGTGATGGAGACAGGAGGTGATGGTGGGATGGAGACAGGAGGTGATGTAGGGATGGAGACAGGAGGTGATGGTGGGATGTAGATAGGAGGTGATGTACGAATGGAGTGATGGAGACGGGAGGTGATGGTGGGATAGAGACAGGAGGTGATGGTGGGATAGAGACAGGAGGTGATGGTGGGATAGAGACAGGAGGTGATGGTGGGATAGAGACAGGAGGTGATGGTGGGATAGAGACAGGAGGTGATAGTGGGATAGAGACAGGAGGTGATGGTGGGATGGAGACAGGAGGTGATGGTGGGATGGAGACAGGAGGTGATGGTATGATGAAGACAGGAGGTGAAGAAGTGATGGAGACAGGAGGTGAAGAAGTGATGGAGACAGGAGGTGAAGGAGTGATGGAGAAATGAGGTGGTGGAGACAGGTGGTGATGTAGGAATGGAGTGATGAAGACAGGAGGTGATGGAGGGATGGAGACAGGAGGTGAAGGAGGGATGGAGACAGGAGGTGATGTAGGAATGGAGTGATGGACACAGGAGGTGATGGTGGGATGGAGACAGGAGGTGATGTAGGAATGGAGTGATGGAGACAGGAGGTGATGTAGGAATGGAGTGATGGAGACAGGAGGTGATGTTGGGATGGAGACAGGAGGTGATGTAGGAATGGAGTGATGAAGACAGAAGGTGATGGAGGGATGAAGACAGAAGGTGATGGAGGGATGGAGACAGGAGGTGATGGAGGGATGGAGACAGGAGGTGATGGAGGGATGGAGACAGGAGGTGATGGTGGGATGGAGTGATGGAGACAGGAGGTGATGGAGGGATGGGGACAGAAGGTGATGGTGGGATGGAGACAAGACAGGAGGTGATGGTGGGATTGGGACAGGAGGTGATGGTGGGATTGAGACAGGAGGTGATGGTGGGATTGAGACAGGAGGTGATGGTGGGATGGAGACAGGAGGTGATGGGGGGATGGAGACAGGAGGTGATGGGGGGATGGAGACAGGAGGTGATGGAGGGATGGAGACAGGAGGTGATGGAGGGATGGAGACAGGAGGTGATGGAGGGATGGAGACAGGAGGTGATGGTGGGATGGAGTGATGGAGACAGGAGGTGATGGAAGGATAGGGACAGGAGGTGATGGAGGGATGGAGACAGGAGGTGATGGTGGGACTGAGACAGGAGGTGATGGTGGGATTGAGACAGGAGGTGATGGGGGGATGGAGACAGGAGGTGATGGGGGGGATGGAGACAGGAGGTGATGGGGGGGATGGAGACAGGAGGTGATGGGGGGATGGAGACAGGAGGTGATGGGGGGATGGAGACAGGAGGTGATGGGGGGATGGAGACAGGAGGTGATGGGGGGATGGAGACAGGAGGTGATGGGGTGATGGAGACAGGAGGTGATGGGGTGATGGAGACAGGAGGTGAAGGAGTGATGGAGACAGGGGGTGAAGGAGTGATGGAGACAGGGGGTGAAGGAGTGATGGAGACAGGGGGTGAAGGAGTGATGGAGACAGGGGGTGAAGGAGTGATGGAGAAATAAGGTGATGGAGACAGGAGGTGATGGAGGGATGGAGACAGGAGGTGATGTAGGGATGGAGACAGGAGGTGATGGAGTGATGGAGACAGGAGGTGAAGGTGGGATGGAGACAGGAGGTGATGGTGGGATAGAGACAGAAGGTGATGGTATGATGGAGACAGGAGGTGAAGAAGTGATGGAGACAGGAGGTGAAGGAGTGATGGAGAAATGAGGTGATGAAGACAGGTGGTAATGTAGGAATGGAGTGATGGAGACAGGAGGTGATGGAGGGATGGAGACAGGAGGTGATGGAGGGATGGAGACAGGAGGTGATGGTGGGATGGAGTGATGGAGACAGGAGGTGATGGTAGGATGTAGACAGGAGGTGATGTAGAAATGGAATGATGGAGACAGGAGGTGATGGTGGGATGGAGACAGGAGGTGATGGTGGGATAGAGACAGGAGGTGATGGTGGGATAGAGACAGGAGGTGATGGAGGGATGGAGTGATGGAGACAGGAGGTGATGGAGGGATGGAGTGATGGAGACAGGAGGTGATGGAGGGATGGAGACAGGAGGTGATGGAGGGATGGAGACAGGAGGTGATGGAGGGATGGAGACAGGAGGTGATGGAGGGATGGAGACAGGAGGTGATGGTGGGATGGAGTGATGGAGACAGGAGGTGATGGAGGGATGGAGACAGGAGGTGATGGAGGGATGGAGACAGGAGGTGATGGTGGGATGTAGACAGGAGGTGATGGTGGGATGTAGACAGGAGGTGATGGTGGGATGTAGACAGGAGGTGATGGAGGGATGGAGACAGGAGGTGATGGAGGGATGGAGACAGGAGGTGATGGAGGGATGGAGACAGGAGGTGATGGAGGGATGGAGACAGGAGGTGATGGAGGGATGGAGACAGGAGGTGATGGAGGGATGGAGACAGGAGGTGATGGTGGGATGGAGTGATGGAGACAGGAGGTGATGGAGGGATGGAGACAGGAGGTGATGGAGGGATGGAGACAGGAGGTGATGGTGGGATGTAGACAGGAGGTGATGTAGGAATGGAGTGATGGAGACAGGAGGTGATGGTGGGATGGAGACAGGAGGTGATGGTGGGATGGGGACAGGAGGTGATGGAGTGATGGAGAAAGGAGGTAATGGAGGGATGGAGTGATGGAGACAGGAGGTGATGGAGGGATGGAGACAGGGGGTGATGGGATGTAGACAGGAGGTGATGTAGAAATGGAGTGATGGAGACAGGAGGTGATGGTGGGATAGAGACAGGAGGTGATGATGGGATAGAGACAGGAGGTGATGGTGGGATAGAGACAGGAGGTGATGGTGGGGTAGAGACAGGAGGTGATGGAGGGATGGAGTGATGGAGACAGGAGGTGATGGAGGGATGGAGTGATGGAGACAGGAGGTGATGGAGGGATGGAGTGATGGAGACAGGAGGTGATGGAGGGATGGAGACAGGAGGTGATGGAGGGATGGAGACAGGAGGTGATGGAGGGATGGAGACAGGAGGTGATGGTGGGATGGAGTGATGGAGACAGGAGGTGATGGAGGGATGGAGACAGGAGGTGATGGAGGGATGGAGTGATGGAGACAGGAGGTGATGGAGGGATGGAGTGATGGAGACAGGAGGTGATGGAGGGATGGAGTGATGGAGACAGGAGGTGATGGAGGGATGGAGACAGGAGGTGATGGAGGGATGGAGACAGGAGGTGATGGAGGGATGGAGACAGGAGGTGATGGAGGGATGGAGACAGGAGGTGATGGTGGGATGGAGTGATGGAGACAGGAGGTGATGGAGGGATGGAGACAGGAGGTGATGGTGGGATGTAGACAGGAGGTGATGTAGAAATGGAGTGATGGAGACAGGAGGTGATGGTGGGATGGAGACAGGAGGTGATGGTGGGATAGAGACAGGAGGTGAAGGAGTGATGGAGACAGGAGGTGAAGGAGTGATGGAGACAGGAGGTGATGGAGGGATGGAGTGATGGAGACAGGAGGTGATGGAGGGATGGAGTGATGGAGACAGGAGGTGATGGAAGGATGGAGACAGGAGGTGATGGTGGGATTGAGACAGGAGGTGATGGTGGGATGGAGACAGGAGGTGATGGTGGGATGGAGACAGGAGGTGATGGTGGGATGGAGACAGGAGGTGATGGTGGGATGGAGACAGGAGGTGATGGGGGGATGGAGACAGGAGGTGATGGTGGGATGGAGACAGGAGGTGATGGTGGGATGGAGACAGGAGGTGATGGTGGGATGGAGACAGGAGGTGATGGTGGGATGGAGACAGGAGGTGATGGTGGGATGGAGACAGGAGGTGATGGTGGGATGGAGACAGGAGGTGATGGTGGGATGGAGACAGGAGGTGATGGTGGGATGGAGACAGGAGGTGATGGTGGGATGGAGACAGGAGGTGATGGTATGATGGAGACAGGAGGTGAAGAAGTGATGGAGACAGGAGGTGAAGGAGTGATGGGGAAATGAGGTGATGGAGACAGGTGGTGATGTAGGAATGGAGTGATGAAGACAGGAGGTGATGGAGGGATGGAGACAGGAGGTGATGGAGGGATGGAGACAGGAGGTGATGTAGGAATGGAGTGATGGAGACAGGAGGTGATGGTGGGATGGAGACAGGAGGTGATGTAGGAATGGAGTGATGGAGACAGGAGGTGATGGTGGGATGGAGACAGGAGGTGATGGTGGGATGGAGACAGGAGGTGATGGGGTGATGGAGACATGAAGTGATGGAGGGATGGAGACAGGAGGTGATGGAGACAGGAGGTGATGGAGGGATGGAGACAGGAGGTGATGGAGGGATGGAGACAGGAGGTGATGGAGGGATGGAGACAGGAGGTGATGGAGGGATGGAGACAGGAGGTGATGGAGGGATGGAGACAGGAGATGATGTAGGAATGGAGTGATGGAGACAGGAGGTGATGGTGGAATGGAGACAGGAGGTGATGTAGGAATGGAGTGATGGAGACAGGAGGTGATGGAGTGATGGAGACAGGAGGTGATGGAGTGATGGAGACAGGAGGTGATGGAGTGATGGAGACAGGAGGTGATGGAGTGATGGAGACAGGAGGTGATGGAGGGATGGAGACAGGAGGTGATGGTGGGATGGAGACAGGAGGTGATGTAGGAATGGAGTGATGGAGACAGGAGGTGATGGTGGAATAGATACAGGAGGTGATGTAGGAATGGTGGGATGGAGACAGGAGGTGATGTAGGAATGGAGTGATGAAGACAGAAGGTGATGGAGGGATGGAGACAGGAGGTGATGGAGGGAGACAGGAGGTGATGGAGGTATGAAGACAGGAGGTGATGGGGTGATGGAGACAGGGGGTGAAGGAGTGATGGAGAAATAAGGTGATGGAGACAGGAGGTGATGTAGGAATGGAGTGATGGAGACAGGAGGTGATGGTGGGATGGAGACAGGAGGTGATGTAGGGATGGAGACAGGAGGTGATGGTGGGATGTAGACAGGAGGTGATGTACGAATGGAGTGATGGAGACAGGAGGTGATGGTGGGATAGAGACAGGAGGTGATGGTGGGATAGAGACAGGAGGTGATGGTGGGATAGAGACAGGAGGTGATGGTGGGATAGAGACAGGAGGTGATAGTGGGATAGAGACAGGAGGTGATGGTGGGATGGAGACAGGAGGTGATGGTGGGATGGAGACAGGAGGTGATGGTGGGATGGAGACAGGAGGTGATGGTGGGATGGAGACAGGAGGTGATGGTGGGATGGAGACAGGAGGTGATGGTGGGATGGAGACAGGAGGTGAAGAAGTGATGGAGACAGGAGGTGAAGAAGTGATGGAGACAGGAGGTGAAGAAGTGATGGAGACAGGAGGTGAAGGAGTGATGGAGAAATGAGGTGGTGGAGACAGGTGGTGATGTACGAATGGGGTGATGGAGACAAGAGGTGATGGTGGGATTGAGACATAAGGTGATGGTGGGATTGAGACAGGAGGTGATGGTGGGATGGAGACAGGAGGTGATGGGGGGATGGAGACAGGAGGTGATGGAGGGATGGAGACAGGAGGTGATGGAGGGATGGAGACAGGAGGTGATGGAGGGATGGAGACAGGAGGTGATGGAGGGATGGAGACAGGAGGTGATGGTGGGATGGAGTGATGGAGACAGGAGGTGATGGAAGGATAGGGACAGGAGGTGATGGAGGGATGGAGACAGGAGGTGATGGTGGGACTGAGACAGGAGGTGATGGTGGGATTGAGACAGGAGGTGATGGGGGGATGGAGACAGGAGGTGATGGGGGGGATGGAGACAGGAGGTGATGGGGGGATGGAGACAGGAGGTGATGGGGGGATGGAGACAGGAGGTGATGGGGGGATGGAGACAGGAGGTGATGGGGGGATGGAGACAGGAGGTGATGGGGGGATGGAGACAGGAGGTGATGGGGGGATGGAGACAGGAGGTGATGGGGTGATGGAGACAGGAGGTGATGGGGTGATGGAGACAGGAGGTGATGGGGTGATGGAGACAGGAGGTGAAGGAGTGATGGAGACAGGGGGTGAAGGAGTGATGGAGACAGGGGGTGAAGGAGTGATGGAGACAGGGGGTGAAGGAGTGATGGAGAAATAAGGTGATGGAGACAGGAGGTGATGTAGGGATGGAGACAGGAGGTGATGGTGGGATAGAGACAGGAGGTGATGGTGGGATAGAGACAGGAGGTGATGGTGGGATAGAGACAGGAGGTGATGGTGGGATAGAGACAGGAGGTGATGGTGGGATAGAGACAGGAGGTGATAGTGGGATAGAGACAGGAGGTGATGGTGGGATGGAGACAGGAGGTGATGGAGGGATGGAGACAGGAGGTGATGGTGGGATAGAGACAGGAGGTGATGGAGGGATGGAGTGATGGAGACAGGAGGTGATGGAGTGATGGAGACAGGAGGTGATGGAGGGATGGAGACAGGAGGTGATGGAGGGATGGAGACAGGAGGTGATGGAGGGATGGAGACAGGAGGTGATGGAGGGATGGAGACAGGAGGTGATGGTGGGATGGAGTGATGGAGACAGGAGGTGATGGAGGGATGGAGACAGGAGGTGATGGAGGGATGGAGACAGGAGGTGATGGTGGGATGTAGACAGGAGGTGATGTAGGAATGGAGTGATGGAGACAGGAGGTGATGTAGGAATGGAGTGATGGAGACAGGAGGTGATGGTGGGATGGAGACAGGAGGTGATGGTGGGATGGGGACAGGAGGTGATGGAGTGATGGAGAAAGGAGGTAATGGAGGGATGGAGTGATGGAGACAGGAGGTGATGGAGGGATGGAGACAGGGGGTGATGGTGGGATGTAGACAGGAGGTGATGTAGAAATGGAGTGATGGAGACAGGAGGTGATGGTGGGATAGAGACAGGAGGTGATGATGGGATAGAGACAGGAGGTGATGGTGGGATAGAGACAGGAGGTGATGGTGGGATAGAGACAGGAGGTGATGGAGGGATGGAGTGATGGAGACAGGAGGTGATGGAGGGATGGAGACAGGAGGTGATGGAGGGATGGAGTGATGGAGACAGGAGGTGATAGAGGGATGGAGACAGGAGGTGATGGAGGGATGGAGACAGGAGGTGATGGAGGGATGGAGACAGGAGGTGATGGAGGGATGGAGACAGGAGGTGATGGTGGGATGGAGTGATGGAGACAGGAGGTGATGGAGGGATGGAGACAGGAGGTGATGGTGGGATGTAGACAGGAGGTGATGTAGGAATGGTAGGATGGAGACAGGAGGTGATGGTGGGATGGAGACAGGAGGTGATGGTGGGATGGAGACAGGAGGTGATGGTGGAATGGAGACAGGAGGTGATGGTGGAATGGAGACAGGAGGTGATGGTGGAATGGAGACAGGAGGTGATGGTGGAATGGAGACAGGAGGTGATGGTGGGATGGGGACAGGAGGTGATGGAGTGATGGAGACAGGAGGTAATGGAGGGATGGAGTGATGGAGACAGAAGGTGATGGAGGGATGGAGACGGGGGTGATGGTGGGATGTAGACAGGAGGTGATGTAGAAATGGAGTGATGGAGACAGGAGGTGATGGTGGGATGGAGACAGGAGGTGATGGTGGGATAGAGACAGGAGGTGATGGAGTGATGGAGACAGGAGGTGAAGGAGTGATGGAGACAGGAGGTGATGGAGGGATGGAGTGATGGAGACAGGAGGTGATGGAGGGATGGAGTGATGGAGACAGGAGGTGATGGAGGGATGGAGACAGGAGGTGATGGTGGGATTGAGACAGGAGGTGATGGTGGGATGGAGACAGGAGGTGATGGTGGGATGGAGACAGGAGGTGATGGTGGGATGGAGACAGGAGGTGATGGTGGGATGGAGACAGGAGGTGATGGGGGGATGTAGACAGGAGGTGATGGAGGGATGGAGACAGGAGGTGATGGTGGGATGGAGACAGGAGGTGATGGTGGGATGGAGACAGGAGGTGATGGTGGGATGGAGACAGGAGGTGATGGTGGGATGGAGACAGGAGGTGATGGTGGGATGGAGACAGGAGGTGATGGTGGGATGGAGACAGGAGGTGATGGTGGGATGGAGACAGGAGGTGATGGTGGGATGGAGACAGGAGGTGATGGTATGATGGAGACAGGAGGTGAAGAAGTGATGGAGACAGGAGGTGAAGGAGTGATGGGGAAATGAGGTGATGGAGACAGGTGGTGATGTAGGAATGGAGTGATGAAGACAGGAGGTGATGGAGGGATGGAGACAGGAGGTGATGGTGGGATAGAGACAGGAGGTGATGGTGGGATGGAGACAGGAGGTGATGGTGGGATGGAGACAGGAGGTGATGGTGGGATGGAGACAGGAGGTGATGGTGGGATGGAGACAGGAGGTGATGGTGGGATGGAGACAGGAGGTGATGGTGGGATGGAGACAGGAGGTGATGGTGGGATGGAGACAGGAGGTGATGGTGGGATGGAGACAGGAGGTGATGGTATGATGGAGACAGGAGGTGAAGAAGTGATGGAGACAGGAGGTGAAGGAGTGATGGAGAAATGAGGTGATGGAGACAGGTGGTGATGTAGGAATGGAGTGATGAAGACAGGAGGTGATGGAGGGATGGAGACAGGAGGTGATGGAGGGATGGAGACAGGAGGTGATGTAGGAATGGAGTGATGGAGACAGGAGGTGATGGTGGGATGGAGACAGGAGGTGATGTAGGAATGGAGTGATGGAGACAGGAGGTGATGGTGGGATGGAGACAGGAGGTGATGGTGGGATGGAGACAGGAGGTGATGGGGTGATGGAGACATGAAGTGATGGAGGGATGGAGACAGGAGGTGATGGAGACAGGAGGTGATGGAGGGATGGAGACAGGAGGTGATGGAGGGATGGAGACAGGAGGTGATGGAGGGATGGAGACAGGAGGTGATGGAGGGATGGAGACAGGAGGTGATGGAGGGATGGAGACAGGAGATGATGTAGGAATGGAGTGATGGAGACAGGAGGTGATGGTGGAATGGAGACAGGAGGTGATGGTGGAATGGAGACAGGAGGTGATGTAGGAATGGAGTGATGGAGACAGGAGGTGATGGAGTGATGGAGACAGGAGGTGATGGAGTGATGGAGACAGGAGGTGATGGAGTGATGGAGACAGGAGGTGATGGAGGGATGGAGACAGGAGGTGATGGTGGGATGGAGACAGGAGGTGATGTAGGAATGGAGTGATGGAGACAGGAGGTGATGGTGGGATAGATACAGGAGGTGATGTAGGAATGGTGGGATGGAGACAGGAGGTGATGGAGTGATGGAGACAGGAGGTGATGGTGGGATGGAGACAGGAGGTGATGGTGGGATGTAGACAGGAGGTGATGGAGGGATGGAGACAGGAGGTGATGGTGGGATGGAGACAGGAGGTGATGGTGGGATGGAGACAGGAGGTGATGGTGGGATGGAGACAGGAGGTGATGGTGGGATGGAGACAGGAGGTGATGGTGGGATGGAGACAGGAGGTGATGGTGGGATGGAGACAGGAGGTGATGGTGGGATGGAGACAGGAGGTGATGGTATGATGGAGACAGGAGGTGATGATGGGATAGAGACAGGAGGTGATGGTGGGATAGAGACAGGAGGTGATGGAGGGATGGAGTGATGGAGACAGGAGGTGATGGAGGGATGGAGGGATGGAGACAGGAGGTGATGGAGGGATGGAGACAGGAGGTGATGGAGGGATGGAGACAGGAGGTGATGGAGGGATGGAGACAGGAGGTGATGGTGGGATAGAGACAGGAGGTGATGATGGGATAGAGACAGGAGGTGATGGTGGGATAGAGACAGGAGGTGATGGTGGGATAGAGACAGGAGGTGATGGAGGGATGGAGTGATGGAGACAGGAGGTGATGGAGGGATGGAGTGATGGAGACAGGAGGTGATAGAGGGATGGAGACAGGAGGTGATGGAGGGATGGAGACAGGAGGTGATGTAGGAATGGTAGGATGGAGACAGGAGGTGATGGTGGGATGGAGACAGGAGGTGATGGTGGAATGGAGACAGGAGGTGATGGTGGAATGGAGACAGGAGGTGATGGTGGAATGGAGACAGGAGGTGATGGTGGGATGGGGACAGGAGGTGATGGAGTGATGGAGACAGGAGGTAATGGAGGGATGGAGTGATGGAGACAGAAGGTGATGGAGGGATGGAGACAGGGGGTGATGGTGGGATGTAGACAGGAGGTGATGTAGAAATGGAGTGATGGAGACAGGAGGTGATGGTGGGATAGAGACAGGAGGTGATGGTGGGATGGAGACAGGAGGTGATGGTGGGATAGAGACAGGAGGTGATGGAGTGATGGAGACAGGAGGTGATGGAGTGATGGAGACAGGAGGTGATGGTGGGATAGAGACAGGAGGTGATGGAGTGATGGAGACAGGAGGTGATGGAGGGATGGAGTGATGGAGACAGGAGGTGATGGAGGGATGGAGACAGGAGGTGATGGTGGGATGGAGACAGGAGGTGATGGTGGGATGGAGACAGGAGGTGATGGTGGGATGGAGACAGGAGGTGATGGTGGGATGGAGACAGGAGGTGATGGTGGGATGGAGACAGGAGGTGATGGTGGGATGGAGACAGGAGGTGAAGAAGTGATGGAGACAGGAGGTGAAGGAGTGATGGGGAAATGAGGTGATGGAGACAGGTGGTGATGTAGGAATGGAGTGATGAAGACAGGAGGTGATGGAGGGATGGAGACAGGAGGTGATGGTGGGATAGAGACAGGAGGTGATGGTGGGATAGAGACAGGAGGTGATGGTGGGATGGAGACAGGAGGTGATGGTGGGATGGAGACAGGAGGTGATGGTGGGATGGAGACAGGAGGTGATGGTGGGATGGAGACAGGAGGTGATGGTGGGATGGAGACAGGAGGTGATGGTGGGATGGAGACAGGAGGTGATGGTGGGATGGAGACAGGAGGTGATGGTGGGATGGAGACAGGAGGTGATGGTATGATGGAGACAGGAGGTGAAGAAGTGATGGAGACAGGTGGTGATGTAGGAATGGAGTGATGAAGACAGGAGGTGATGGAGGGATGGAGACAGGAGGTGATGGAGGGATGGAGACAGGAGGTGATGTAGGAATGGAGTGATGGAGACAGGAGGTGATGGTGGGATGGAGACAGGAGGTGATGTAGGAATGGAGTGATGGAGACAGGAGGTGATGGTGGGATGGAGACAGGAGGTGATGGTGGGATGGAGACAGGAGGTGATGGGGTGATGGAGACATGAAGTGATGGAGGGATGGAGACAGGAGGTGATGGAGACAGGAGGTGATGGAGGGATGGAGACAGGAGGTGATGGAGGGATGGAGACAGGAGGTGATGGAGGGATGGAGACAGGAGGTGATGGAGGGATGGAGACAGGAGATGATGTAGGAATGGAGTGATGGAGACAGGAGGTGATGGTGGAATGGAGACAGGAGGTGATGGGGTGATGGAGACAGGAGGTGATGGGGTGATGGAGACATGAAGTGATGGAGGGATGGAGACAGGAGGTGATGGAGGGATGGAGACAGGAGGTGATGGTGGGATGGAGACAGGAGGTGATGTAGGAATGGAGTGATGGAGACAGGAGGTGATGGTGGGATAGATACAGGAGGTGATGTAGGAATGGTGGGATGGAGACAGGAGGTGATGGAGTGATGGAGACAGGAGGTGATGGTGGGATGTAGACAGGAGGTGATGGAGGGATGGAGACAGGAGGTGATGGTGGGATGGAGACAGGAGGTGATGGTGGGATGGAGACAGGAGGTGATGGTGGGATGGAGACAGGAGGTGATGGTGGGATGGAGACAGGAGGTGAAGAAGTTATGGAGACAGGAGGTGAAGGAGTGATGGGGAAATGAGGTGATGGAGACAGGTGGTGATGTAGGAATGGAGTGATGAAGACAGGAGGTGATGGAGGGATGGAGACAGGAGGTGATGGAGGGATGGAGACAGGAGGTGATGGAGGGATGGAGACAGGAGGTGATGGAGGGATGGAGACAGGAGGTGATGGAGGGATGGAGACAGGAGGTGATGGTGGGATGGAGACAGGAGGTGATGGTGGGATGGAGACAGGAGGTGATGTATGAATGGAGTGATGGAGACAGGAGGTGATGGTGGGATGGAGACAGGAGGTGATGGTGGGATGGAGACAGGAGGAGATGGTATGATGGAGACAGGAGGTGAAGAAGTGATGGAGACAGGAGGTGAAGGAGTGATGGAGAAATGAGGTGATGGAGACAGGTGGTGATGTAGGAATGGAGTGATGAAGACAGGAGGTGATGGAGGGATGGAGACAGGAGGTGATGGAGGGATGGAGACAGGAGGTGATGTAGGAATGGAGTGATGGAGACAGGAGGTGATGGTGGGATGGAGACAGGAGGTGATGTAGGAATGGAGTGATGGAGACAGGAGGTGATGGTGGGATGGAGACAGGAGGTGATGGTGGGATGGAGACAGGAGGTGATGGGGTGATGGAGACATGAAGTGATGGAGAGATGGAGACAGGAGGTGATGGTGGGATGGAAACAGGAGGTGATGGAGGGATGTAGACAGGAGGTAATGGTGGGATGGAGACAGGAGGTGATGGAGACAAGAGGTGATGGAGACAGGAGGTGATGGAGACAGGAGGTGATGGAGGGATGGCGACAGGAGGTGATGGCGACAGGAGGTGATGGAGACAGGAGGTGATGGAGACAGGAGGTGATGGAGACAGGAGGTGATGGAGACAGGAGGAGCTGGAGGGATGGAGACAGGAGGTGATGGAGACAGGAGGAGCTGGAGGGATGGAGACAGGAGGTGATGGAGACAGGAGGAGCTGGAGGTGATGGAGACAGGAGGTGATGGAGACAGGAGGTGATGGCGACAGGAGGTGATGGCGACAGGAGGTGATGGCGACAGGAGGTGATGGCGACAGGAGGTGATGGCGACAGGAGGTGATGGAGACAGGAGGTGATGGAGACAGGAGGTGATGGAGACAGGAGGAGCTGGAGGGATGGAGACAGGAGGTGATGGAGACAGGAGGAGCTGGAGGTGATGGAGACAGGAGGTGATGGAGACAGGAGGTGATGGAGACAAGAGGAGCTGGAGGTATGGAGACAGGAGGTGATGGAGGGATGGCGACAGGAGGTGATGGAGACAGGAGGAGCTGGAGGGATGGAGACAGAAGGTAATGGAGACAGGAGGTAATGGAGACAGGAGGTGATGGAGACAGGAGGTGATGGAGACAGGAGGTGATGGAGACAGGAGGTGATGGAGACAGGAGGTGATGGAGACAGGAGGAGCTGGAGGGATGGAGACAGGAGGTGATGGAGACAGGAGGTGATGGAGACAGGAGGTGATGGAGACAGGAGGAGCTGGAGGGATGGAGACAGGAGGTGATGGAGACAGGAGGAGCTGGAGGGATGGAGACAGGAGGTGATGGAGACAGGAGGAGCTGGAGGTATGGAGACAGGAGGTGATGGAGGGATGGCGACAGGAGGTGATGGAGACAGGAGGTGATGGAGACAGGAGGAGCTGGAGGGATGGAGACAGGAGGTAATGGAGACAGGAGGTAATGGAGACAGGAGGTAATGGAGACAGGAGGTGATGGAGACAGGAGGTGATGGAGACAGGAGGTGATGGAGGGATGGAGACAGGAGGTGATGGCGACAGGAGGAGCTGGAGGGATGGAGACAGGAGGTGATGGAGACAGGAGGTGATGGAGACAGGAGGTGATGGAGACAGGAGGTGATGGAGACAGGAGGAGCTGGAGGGATGGAGACAGGAGGTGATGGAGACAGGAGGTGATGGAGACAGGAGGTGATGGAGACAGGAGGAGCTGGAGGGATGGAGACAGGAGGTGATGGAGACAGGAGGTGATGGAGACAGGAGGTGATGGAGACAGGAGGAGCTGGAGGGATGGAGACAGGAGGTGATGGAGACAGGAGGAGCTGGAGGGATGGCGACAGGAGGTGATGGAGACAGGAGGTGATGGAGACAGGAGGAGCTGGAGGGATGGAGACAGGAGGTAATGGAGACAGGAGGTAATGGAGACAGGAGGTGATGGAGACAGGAGGTGATGGAGACAGGAGGTGATGGAGGGATGGAGACAGGAGGTGATGGCGACAGGAGGAGCTGGAGGGATGGAGACAGGAGGTGATGGAGACAGGAGGTGATGGAGACAGGAGGTGATGGAGACAGGAGGTGATGGAGACAGGAGGAGCTGGAGGGATGGAGACAGGAGGTGATGGAGACAGGAGGTGATGGAGACAGGAGGTGATGGAGACAGGAGGTGATGGAGACAGGAGGTGATGGAGGGATGGAGACAGGAGGTGATGGAGGGATGGAGACAGAAGGTGATGGAGGCATGGAGACAGAAGGTGATGGAGGCATGGAGACAGGAGGTGATGGAGGCATGGAGACAGGAGGTGATGGAGGCATGGAGACAGGAGGTGATGGAAGTTATGGAGTGATGGCGACCAGAGGTCATGGAGTGATGGCAACAGGAGGTTTTTAAAATTGAGGACATAAGTTCTGTAGCCACCAGGATCACCAGAATTTAATAGGAAATCTCTCCAGTTGGACACAGGTGACAAAATCTGATGGGTTATGATAACCCACCCCTACTATATCTAAAATAACATAAGAAATATGTTTTTGTACCTTAATATCAATCTTAAACCACATTGATAATTGCATATTGTACTTGTTTATAGCTTTATAACTTTTGGAAAATGGCAGTAAAAACGTGTTTGTGCCAGTAAATTTTGAGTGTCGTGTCAGTGAATTTCAGTCTGGTAGGTTGGCAACACTGCATCAAATAGAGATAATGTACAGATCCTAATAATACTATCAGTAATTGCTCCTCATCTACCTGATGATGGTGGGGGATGGTGTGACCTTCCTGTGTGGAATCCCGGGAATACAGAGGACGGGGACATCTCTCTGGTGGGTTCCCATTACTGGATCCATCTGTAGGAAACACACACACTGACTGAATACATTGTTTCTATGTGTTTATCAGATGATGGGGGATCTAGGTGGAGCCTCCGTACTGCTCTCTCCTTTACAATAAAGTCTCCTCTTACCCGGTGATGTGAGGGGCGGCTGATTGTCCATCATGACGTCCTTGTAGAGATCCTTGTGTCCTTCTAAATCCTCCCACTCCTCCATGGAGAAATAGACAGTGACATCCTGACACCTTATAGGAACCTGACACACACAATGATACAGTCACCATCCAGACACATCCCTTGTCTGTTACTGGATAATGTCCCAGAATTCCCGGCACCGCTCACCTCTCCTCCATCATCTCTCTGGTGACTTCTAGAATCTTCTTTGTATTTCTCTATTCTATCAGGGAGGGAGGTGGAGGCAATGTGATGGCCATATGATCTCCAGACTTCACAGGAGGAAAACTATAGATATGAACACAAATAGTCAAATCAAATGATATTCCCAGAATCCTCTTCACCTCTCCATTCAGGTCTCCATTTTAATTAAAGCCCCAGATCAGACTGAGGTATAATTTACCCACACAGGACCCCCACACTACATAGGTTCAAAGCTTGTTGCAGGTATTCTGACATCATTACATACAATGCAGGACCAACAGACTCACTTTGCTAGTGAGGATGCCAAGGGTCCTCCCACATCCTAAGAGCATCAAAAAAAAAAAAGAGGTGGAGGGACATTGGGAGGAGGAGCTGTGAGGTGTCAGTGTGATGTCATAGGACATATAGACTCTGGATGGAGAGACATTTGGATGGGGAAATCTGAGGGGTCCTCTATATGAGGCTCCTCTGCAAACCAAATCATTGTTCCTGGGTGTGTCCTACCTCTCCTAAACTGAAGAATGAAATTTGACCTTTACCATACAGAAATCTGTCAGGAATCTGTGAATGTAAGCTCTCATGTGATCAGGTGATGTGCGGAGGAACGGAGGGTAAATACCAGACAATGTTCTCCAGAGCTCCTAATGGTGGGGATGGATTTTGCTGAGTGCTGGGTTCAAGTTTCCACCCCCCAGGGTCACTGCAGGTGTGGAGAAAAGCTGTGTAAGAGGATATGGAGGAGAGATGAGGAGGAAATCCAGGAATCAGGATAAAGGTCAGGACAAGCAACAGACGAGCGCATCCAAGAGATGAAGCCGGGGTCACTACACAGAAAATCAATCCAAGAAAAAAACAGGCAGGACGAGGAATAGCAAGAAGGAGCTCAGAGACAAATGAGAATATTGCTCAGGCAATGGGAGATTATCTCAGCATGACTTACATAATGAAGGAGATGAGGGGGAGGGGAGGATGTCACTTAAGGTGTGAAGGGAATTTCAGCTTATACAACCACGCAGGCAGATTCAGGTAATGCAGGAAGACTTCCGTAGACCCCCAGGCCCGGAGATATCGATCAATGACACAGGAAACAGGTTTGCAATGTGCACAAAAAGTTGTCTGTTTTAATCAGCTGGAAACAAGGATATTTATGCATTTCTAGGTGACAAGGGAGGAGTTTACTAAACTTGTACGTGTTATAAGGAAAGAAATAGGTTCAGTTAATATTTTCCTATTAGCTGGTGTCAAAAGACAAAAACTTGCATCATTATGTGGACTTTACTACAAGGATATATGTATGTTTGCTATGTTGAAACAGGTGTTGGAGAAAGGTACTTAGCTTATCTAAAATAAACATGAGCTAGGGAAAACTCTATAGACTAGTTAAACATACATGCACAAATAACCATGAAAAGATTTCCATAGATAAAAAACAACTTAAACTTATGTGTGAGTTTTAACTTTTCTTTAAACCATGAAATGGCGTCTTTGATAGGGATGAGCCGAACACCCCCCCAGTTTGGTTCGCAGCAGAAAATGCGAACAGGCAAAAAATTAGTTCAAACACGCGAACACCGTTAAAGTCTATGGGACACGAACATGAAAAATTGAAAGTGATCATTTTAAAGGCTAATATGCAAGTTATTGTCATGAAAAGTGTTTGGGGACCCGGGTCCTGCCCCAGGGGACATGCAATGCAAAAAAAAGTTTTAAAAACGCCTGTTTTTTCGGGAGCAGTGATTTTAATAATGCTTAAAGTGAAACAATAAAAGTGAAATCTTCCTTTAAAATTTGTACCTGGGGGGTGTCTATAGTATGCCTGTAAAGTAGCACATGTTTCCTGTGTCCCTGCACAAAATGTAATTTCTAAAGGGAAAAAATGTCATTTAAAACTACTCGTGGCTATTAATGAATTGTCGGGTCCCGGCAACACAGATCAAAGTTATTGAAAAAACGGCAGGGGTTCCCCCCCAGTCCATTACCAGGCCCTTTGGGTCTGGTATGAATTTTTTTTTTAAATTTTGGTGCAGTCGTCCCCTTAAAATCCATACCAGACCTGAAGGGTCTGGTATGGATATTTGGGGGGGAACCCCACGCCATTTAAAAAAAAATGGTGCCGGGTTCCCCTTAATATCCATACCAGACCTGAAGGGCCTGATATGGAATTTGGGGGGACCCCCATGCTTTTTTATTTTTTTTGGTTCAGGGTTCCCCTTAATATTCATACCAGACCCAAAGGGCCTGGTAATGGACTGGGTGGGGAACCCCTGCCGTTTTTATCAATGACTTTGATCTGTATTGCCGGGACTGACAATTCATTAATAGCTGCGAGTAGTTTTAAATGACTTAATTAATATTTCACTTTTATTGTTTCACTTTAAGCTTTATTAAAATCACTGCTCCCGAAAAAACGGCAGTTTTGAAAACTTTTTTTTGCATTGATGCATGTCCCCTGGGGCAGGACCCGGGTCCCCAAACACTTCTATTCATGTGTCCTATCGCTTTCTAGTTCAGACTGATAAATGGAATCCTGTCAAGCCCTGTACACACAATCAGATTACCTATGGTTTTTAAACCGATGGATTTTTCCATCGGAAAACCGATGAAGCTGACTTCCATCAGTCTTGCCTACACACCATCAGTCAAAAAACCGACCGTTCCAAACGCAGTGACGTAAAACACTCCGATGAGCCGAGAAAAATTAAGTTCAATGCTTCTGAGCATGCGTCGACTTGATTCTGAGCATGCGTGGGTTTTTTATCCGATGGAGTTCCCCACAGACAATAGTAATTTGCTATCGGTTTTTTAACCATCGGATAAATTTAAAACATGTTCTATTTTTAAACACCGATGGAAGAAAGACCGATGGGGCCCATACACGATCAGTTTGTCCGATGAAAACAGTCCATCGGACTGTTCATCGGTAAAACCTATCGTGTGTACATGGCTTTAGAGTTCCTTCCAGTAGCAAGGGTCTTCGCTAGCTTTAGTTAGTCCACATTAAACATTTGTAATCCAACTGGCATGAAGAAGACAGGAAACAAACATTTAAAGTATTTATAAGTGAATATAACTTGCTGGTGGCACAGGCGCCAATCCTTGAATTACACGGCCACAGCGGGATGCAATGTGTCCTTGCACGTGGCGTATTAACTTCCAAAATCAATGATGGTGAGTCTATAAGAACCACCTTCCTGCGACACAGTTCGTTATCTTTGGGCAGGTGCCCTCTCACCAAACAAGGCCTTGCCTCTCTAATACACTCTACCTGTAGAGTCCCGGCTCTCAGCCTCTCTGCAACTTGCAGTCTCTGGTCCTCCGCACAGCCGTGGTAGGTGTTGATGGATGGGCGACTCTGGTTGCTGTAGAGTGTTGGCTGAACCCCCCCGGAAGAGGATCCCGGAAGAACTAGGCGAACATGCTTATTGGGCCTAGACACGCTGGAAGCCGGCCTCAACGCAGGCTTCCTGCTTGATAGAAGGTGGCGTCCCCAGAGAGCGAATGTAACTCCTCCCTTCCTTTAAATAACCTCTCCCAGCAGGCTGTGCGATGATGCAGTGCACTCTGGTAGCACAGCTGCACTGTGGGTATTGTAGTCTGTTTAACACCCAAGGCAATGGAGTCTTTATCTCCCTGAACTGTAAGATCCACAAAGCATTGCTTTAATATCATTGAACCGAACAAGTTCAGTATAACAATTGAACACCCCGGAGGGAGCTAAGTTCCTTCTTAATTACTAAACTGTAGTCTATATCTACGTTGCAAGTGGAACCTTGAGAACTACTGCTGGAACGCCCCATAGGGCCAATATTGGTATGAGGCACTTGTTGAAAAAAAATATTCTGCCTAACTGAACCAATAATTTGATTTTGCTTCCCAGGCAAGAACACCAACCTTAAAGTGGAGTTCCACCCTTTAACGAACCCTCTGTCCTCAAACAGAACTAGGTCCGCCGTCAATGCTTCCTCTGTTCAGATCCAGCACCATCCAAGATTATTTAGCTCCCCAGTCAACAGACAGCACCTCAGTGTAGAGTAAAAACCAACAGCCTACACCAGTCTTGGAGTATATCAGGAATAATATTTTATTTGAGATCTCACACAAATATATATGTAGCGGGGTGCTAAATTTAGGGGAAGTGTTTGGGTGGTAGCTATACCCAAACACCCTAATTGTTAGAGTTCTTGAAACCATTTTGGTCCACAGGTGGAGTATTGGTGTACAGTTCCCTGTGGCCTGCAGGTGGCGCTGCCATAGTAGGCCAGGGTTGAACCGCTGATACAGTGCTGTGCCTTGTGTGTCCCCTCTTGGCAGCCATACAGTGGGTGTGGTCTACCTGCTGGGCATGCTGGGAGAGGATATAAAAGGGGCAGACGCTGCCTGTTCGGGCTTCTTTTTCCTGTCCGCCCTGGGCACCCTTGGCCCAGGGGCGGGTCTGCAGTTCGTGGTCGGTGGATCAGTCCCAGGCACCTTTAGTCCTGGGGCTGCGGTGGAGGCCTGGGCCCAGCACCTTCGGCTGGAGCCCATCGAGGAGTCTCAGGGTGCCGCCTTTAGAGGGGACCCGTATCTTGGAGTAGGAGGCCCGGGGAGGAACCGTTCCGAGGGACTGGTGCAGAAGTCACAGTGAAGGAAGGGTCCAGGTAACTCTCCGGAGGGACATCTTCTCCCTGGGCGGAGGCCAAGTTCACCAGGTCTGTGGCAGAGACCGAGTTCACCAGGTCTGTGGCAGAGGCCTTGGGTAAAGTTGGTGTGTCATTTGGCTGCTAGTCTTGTCTTAAGTAGACTATCCATTTGGGGCTGTGTCTGTTCGAGGAGCCGAACAGTGAAGTGATTGAGATTGTGCCTGGACCTCTCAGATATCTTATGCTGTCCTGTCTTCACTTCAACCTCTTTCCTATCAGAGACTGTTGTTTTACTAAAGGAGAAAATAAACTCTGTGTTGGAGTTGCAGCGAGTGTGGACATTTCAGTTACTGGGGGAAACAAGGACTTATCTCTGTTATTCACAGAGGTGAGAATCATTTTCTGGTTATCTAACTGTGGAAGACCCATCAACAACACCGCTCAACCTCTTATTACAGGAGGGTACGGGCTTGTGGCATGGTGTGCCCTTTTCTTCCTGCGAGGAGCCGAATAAGGCAGGTAAAAGGGGGTCTGTGTGCTACATATACACAAGGGTGACAATAAAAACTGAACCAGAAACCAGTAATTACCATGAGCTAATTAGCAATCCTTTAGACAGCATAGGTGACTTATAGGCATGACCTTTCAGGTCCTAGTCTTGCTGTCTCCTTCCCTCTACCTCACAGTAGGGATGAGCTTCGTGTTCGAGTCAAACCCATGTTCGACTCGACAATCGGCTGTTCGATCGTTCGACGAAGATCGAACATTATGGGCCGTTCGCGCTAAATTCGAGTGGCGCGTCACGGCCGGTAATTCACTGCGGCATCGCAGTGCATTGCTGGCTGATGATTGGCCAAGCATGCACTATGACCTGCATGCTTTGGCCAATCACAGCGCAAAAGAAACGGAGAGCCGTAATTAGCCAAAGCCACGAGGCAATAAAAGAGGGCAAGCAGGCTCTGTGTCTAGAGGCAACATTGCTGCTGGTCATGGACACGGTGCATCCTCATCAGCACGTGGCCATGGGACACGCTTGTCCTTCTTTTCGGCAGCCGTCCTCCTCCTCTTCATCCAGGCTCAGGGTACTTTGTCTGCCCCACCATGTCCTCCTGAGGAGTCGCCCGAACTGTTTGACCACAGTGTTTGGTACATGCTCCAGGAGGATGCCCAGCGTTTTGAAGGCTCCGATGATGGAACCCAGCTGGAGGAAGGCAGTAACGTGAGCTCAGAGAGAGGGGGTAGTAATGTGAGCCCAGAAAAAGGGGGTGCCCAACAAGGACAGCTATCTGGCAGTCACGTCCCCCAGCTGCAGCATACTGCCAGATTGGATCCAGTGATGAGGAGGGAGGGGATGATGAGGTCACTGACTCCACGTGGGTGCCTGATAGGAGAGAGGAGGAGGAGGCACATCTCCAATGAGGCAGGATGCCCTCCAGGGGCCAGCTTACGGGCAGCACACCGACTGCATCACACCGCAGAGCTCCGCATGTGCAGGACGCTGCTGTCTCTGCGCGTTATTCCAAAAGTTCTTTGGTGTGGGCCTTTTTTCAGACGTGTGCAGCAGATCGCACCATTGCCATTTGCAACATATGTTTAAAGCGTATATCGCGTGGCCAAAACATCAGCCGCTTGGGCACCACGTGCTTGACCAGACATATGTCGACCTGCCATGCAGTCCGTTGGCAAGCGTACCTAAAAGACCCACACCAAAGAACAAAGTGGACCTCTCCTTGCTCCTCATCAGCTGGGATCTCCAACCCCACTATACCTTCAGTCATCTCTGAAACCTGCACTGAGAGGAATGAAGGTGTATAATTAGGTGTGTCACAGCCAAGTACTTGCGGCAAATCTGCTATCAGTACACCGATGTCCGATTGTACCAGGCAAATTTCCCTGCCCCAGCTGCTGCACCACCGAAAGAAGTTTGCTCCAAGCCATTCACATGCCCAGCGGTTGAATGCTAGCTTGACTAAAGTGCTAGCACTTCAACTGCTGCCTTTTCAGTTGGTAGACTCTGCCCCCTTCCGTGAGTTTGGAATGTGCGGTTCCTTAGTGGCAGGTTCCCAAACGCCACTTTTTCCCTTGGAAGGCGATTCTGGCTCTCTACCGACATGTGGAAGGCAATGTCTTGGCCTCGCTGGACAGGGCGGTCAGCGGTAAGGTGCATATTACCGCTGACTCATGGTCCAGCAGGCATGGACAGGGACATTACCTATCTTTCACGGCGCATTGGGTGACTCTGCTGGCAGCTGGGAAGGATGCAGGACAAGGTGCAGTAGTGTTGGAGGTTGTTCCGCCACCACGCCTCCAAAATGTTACTACTGGTGATTCTGACACATCTCTCTCCTCCACCCCCTCTTCTTCCTCCATGGCCTCTACCTGTGCTTTGTCCTCGGAACCAGCGGTGCTCCGTAGGCGTTCAAGGGGCTACGCAAGTACACAGGCAAAAAAGATACCATGCGGCGCTTGAGCTGGTGTGCTTTGGGGACAGGAGCCACACTGGGGCAGAGATTCTGTCAGCTCTGCAGGGGCAGGCTCAGAGGTGGTTGACGCCACGCCAGCTTAAGCCAGGAAAGGAGGTTTCCGACAATGGCACCAACCTCCTCTCCGCCCTCCGACGGGGACAACTGACCCATGTGCCCTGTTTGGCTCACGTCCTTAACTTGGTGGTGCAGTGGTTCTTGGGCAGGTACCCGGGCTTACAGGAGGTCCTGAAGCAGGCCAGGAAACTCTGTGGGCATTTCCGCCGGTTATATAATGCCAGTGCAAAAGGATTACAACCTGCCCAAGAACCGCCTAATCTTTGACATGCCCACCAGGTGGAACTCTACGTTGGCCATGCTGCAGCGGCTGCACACGCAGCAGAGGGCCATCAATGAGTATCTGTTGCAATATGGCACCAGGACAGTGTCAGGGGAGCTTGGATTTTTTTCCCCACGGCAGTGGGCCATGATCAAGGATGCATGCACTGTCCTGGCACCATTTGAGGAGGCCACGAGGATGGTGAGCAGTGACAGAGCATGCATCAGTGACACTATCTCTCTTGTCCACCTGTTGGGGCACACGCTGCATGGAATAATGGACAGGGCACTTGAGGCAGAACAGAGACAGGAAGAGGAGGACTTCCTTACCTCTCAAGGCCCCCTTTATCCAGACAGTGTTCCTGCTGGCCCGGCTATCACACAGGAAGAGGATGAGGAGGAGGATTATTGTGTCAGCATGGAGTTTGAGCCTAGCACTCAGCATCAGAAGCAGCCTTCAAGGGATAAATTACAGTCCCAAGACACCCATGGACTTGTACGTGGCTGGGAGGAGGTGGCTGCGGATCACGTCGTCCTCAGTGACCCAGAGGACTCCGCACCGAATGCCTCAGCAAACCTACGCTGCATGGCCTCCCTGATCCTGCAAAGCCTGCGGAAGGATCCTCGTATTCGTGCGAGGGATCATTACTGGCTGGCAACCCTCCTTGATCCACGTTACAAGGGTAAGGTTGTGGACCTTATTTTGCCGGAGCAGAGGGAGCAGAGGATGAAGCATCTTTGGGAAGCCTTGCAGAAAGGTCTGTGCAACGCATTCCCAGAGACTGGGAGGTTACAAATTCCTGGTGATGGACAACGTGTTGCTGAGGCTTTGGTCAGTCAAAGAAGGTGGCCATCTGACCGATGCGTTCAGACAATTTTTTAGTTCGCAGCCCCAAGATATGATCGCTTCCAGCAACCATCGCCAGTGTCTGGTTTACATGGTGCAGGAGTTCCTAGGGGCAAGATCAGACTTGGACACCTTTCCCACCGAAAATCCTCTGGGTTACTGGGTCTTGAGGATGGATCACTGGCCAGAGCTTGCACAGTATGCAATTGAGGTACTGGCCTGTCCTGCATCGAGCGTTCTTTCAGAAAGCACATTCAGTGCTGCTGGAGGCTTTGTAACCGATCACAGAGTGCGCCTGTCCACCGACTCGGTCGATCGACTGACCTTCATAAAAATGAATCAGTCTTGGATCACCACCAGCTACCAAGCACCTGATGCTGATGTAACCGAATAATTTTTTGAGAAATGTCAGATCCCTTCAAGACCGCCTATGCTGATGCAGAGTGACTATCCTGTTATGCTGAGTGACTATCCTCTTCCTCCTCAATAATCATGCTGATAGCTTGAAAGAACATTTTTGGTTCTGGGCACCGCTACCAGTGTTTAGGGCCCAATTTTTAAGCCCCTGTTTAACGGGCATGTAAATACAATTTTTGATGCAATGCTTTGCAGCAGGGTTCATTGCTCCGCTCCAAGTACAGTATATGTGAGGGGTTGCAGTGTTGTGGCACCGGCACCAGTGCCTAAAGCCCAATTTTTCTGCCCCTGTTTAACAGGGGCATGTAATTACAATTCTTGATCTAATAATTCACAGCAGGGCCCATTCCTGTGCCCACCAAGAGTAACTGTGAGGGCTTACAGTGTTGTGGCAACACCACCACCACCACTACCAAAGGCCCAATTTTTCCTAACAATGTTCAACAATGGCATGTAATTACAATTATTGATATAATAGTTCACAGCAGGGCGTTCCAGCGCCCACCAAGAGTAACTGTGAGGGCTTACAGTGTTGTGGCAACACCAACACCTAAGGGGCAAATTTCTGCAGAGTATATACGGCAGGCCCCTACTTTCAAACATCCAACTTACAAACGACTCTTTCTTGCAAACGGAAGAAGACAACACTAAGTGAGAGGAAATCTACCCCTAGGAAGGGAAATTCTCTCCTGTAAGAGTTAATATGGGAAAAAGGTGTCTCCTCTCTGCTGATGCTTTATCACTAATCCTTGTTTCAATAACAACCCCAAATTTTCAAAAAACATTTCTCATTGGGATGGAAAGTGAGGTGAAATGTTCTGAACAGGGGCAGAGACAGCAAAACAAATGTTACAGGGGTGATAACTAGAGGTCGACCGATATGGGTTTTTCTCTGGCCGATGCCGATATTTTGAAATTGGGGCGGCCGATGGCCGATATTTTTGTGGCCGATATTTTAGGCCGATTTAAAAAAAAAAAAAAAAAAAAAAAACCCTCACCCACTCTATTCCTTCCTGCTTACTCCTGTCACTCTAGCACACACTTGATGTCCTCAGTACAGATGGCACTGGTTTGGAACTGGCAGGTGGCACTGGTTTGGAACTGACAGATGGCACTGGCAGGTGGCACTATTGGCACTGACAGATGGCACTGGTTTGGAACTGACAGATGGCACTGGCATGTGGCACTGGCTGGCGGTACTGGTTTGGAACTGACAGATGGCTCTATTGGCACTGGCAGGTGGCACTGGTTTGGAACTGACAGATGGCACTGGTTTGGAACTGACAGATGGCACTGGCAGGTGGTACTGGTTCGGAACTGACAGATGGCACCGATTGGCAGCAGGGGGCACTGGTTTGGAACGGACAGATGGCACTAGTTTGGGACAGATGGCACTGATTGGCAGTGGCACTTGCAATTGGAACTGGATGGCACTGGCGTGTGACACTGGTTGGCACTGGCTGGTGGCACTGACAGATGGCACTGATTGGCGGTGGCACTGACAGATGGCACCGATTGGCACTGGCTTGTGGCACTGGCTGGTGGCACTGATTGGTACTGGCTGGGGGCACTGACAGATGGCACTGGCTGTGGCACTGATAGATGGCACCGATTGGCGGTGGCACTGATTTGGGTGGCACTGACAGATGGCCCTGATTGACACTGGCTGGTGGCACTGACAGATGGCACCGATTGGCGGTGACACTGATTGACACTGGCTGGTGGCACTGATTGACACTGGCTGGGGGCACTGATTGACACTGGCTGGGGGCACTGACAGATGGCACTGGCTGGGGGCACTGACAGATGGCACTGGCTGGGGGCACTGACAGATGGCACTGGCTGGGGGCACTGATTTGGGTGGCACTGATTGGCACTGGCTGGTGGCACTAACAGATGGCACCAATTGGCGGTGGCACTGATTGGCACTGGCTTGTGGCACTGACAGATGGCACTGGCTGATGGCGATGGCACTGGCTGGGGGCACTGACAGATGGCACTGGCTGGGGGCACTGACAGATGGCACTGGCTGGGGGCACTGACAGATGGCACTGGCTGGGGGCACTGACAGATGGCACTGGCTGGGGGCACTGGCTGGGGCACTGGCTTGGGCACTGACAGATGGCACTGGCTGGGGGCACTGGCTGGGGCACTGGCTTGGGCACTGACAGATGGCACTGGCTTGGGCACTGACAGATGGCACTGGCTTGGGGCACTGGCAGGTTTCACACTAAGCCGAGTGTAATGTTTGAAACTGACAGAGAGGAGAGAGAGAGAGAGCTGTTAGAATTGAGCTCGATGTGGGGGTGGGCGGGCCAGCAGCTAAATTACACCAGCCAATGATTGGGCTGCTTTAGACGTAGTGGCCCACCCAGATACCATCCCATTGGCTGGTGTAATATATCTGCTGGGTCCCGCCCACCCCCGACATCAAGCTGACACATCCTCTCTCTCTCCTCTTACTTTCAGTTTCACACACACACACACAGCACGGCGCTTGATGCTGCTGAGTGTGGAGAAGTGTGGAGGAGGGAGGAGGAGGGGGGAGGAAGTGCAGCCAGTGAAAAATATCGGCCAGTTTTGATATTAATCGGCCAAAGCCGATTTATCAAAAATGCCTAAATATCGGCCGATATATCGGCCAGCCGATATATCGGTCGACCTCTAGTGATAACCCTTCCCTATGTTTTCCAAAAAGCTTAAAAATAGATTTTTTGGCTGGAGCTACACTTAAAAGATTTACCTGTTCCAAATTATAAAGAGATTCTACTTAAGAATAAACCTACAGTACCTGTCTTGTTTGCACCACCTGTATACTGCTGTTCAGATTATATAGGGCCTCTTTTTACTTTGGGTGCAGGGTTCCCCTTAATATCCATACAAGACCCAAAGGGGCTGGTAGTGTGCTGGAGGGGGGGGGGGGGGTACCAATGCCATTTTTCTCAATGATTTTCATCCATATTGCCGGGACCAGACATTACATTAAAGCCGCAAGCAGTTTTAAATTACTTTTTTTCCTTTAGAAATGTCATTTTGTGCAGGGACAGTTCTAAACACGGGCATACTTTAGACACCCCCCAGGTACGATATTTAAAGCAATATTTCACTTTTTTTTTCACTTTATGCATCATTAAAATCACTGCTACCGAAAAAATGGCAGTTTTTAAAACTTTTTTTTGCATTGATACATGTCCCCTGGGGCAGGACCCGGGTCCCCAAACCCTTTTTAGGACAATAACTTGCATATTAGCCGTTATAATTAGCACTTGTATTTAATAGGGTTCTAAAGTTTGCGCAAACTTTCGGTCCGTTCGGCTAATCCCTACCTCACAGCAAGACACTTACACTTCCCAAAATAGTTGAGGCAGACAGCCACAATAGACAGTAGAACCCCAAACCATAACAGCAAATACAGCCAACACACAATATATACAATGTATACAGCATTGAGTCTGACTAGCACAGATCAGACTGGGGTTCTCATTCACCCTGTGCCCCTATTAGAGACACAGGGTGATTTACACATTAGAGGCGTCTGGGAAGATGGACAAGGAGCATCCAGAGCTCTCCAGGGCAAGCCGAGTTCCCCAAACCCCCAACCCAAAGTCACTCCTGTCACACACCCTAAAGTGGAACTTCCGCTCATCTGATTCCTCCCCCCCTCCAGTGCCACAATCGGCACCTTTCTGGGGGGGAGGGGGGATACCTGTCTTTGACAGGTATCTTTACCCACTTCCGGGAGACTCAGCCGCGAATATTGATGTCACAGCTGGGGCTCCCTCCTCCTCTCCCGGTTGCCGGGCCAGTAGAAGACAGGAGCGGGCCTCACGCATGCGCAGTAGGGTTCCTGGCATGAAGCCGAAAGGCTACACTGCCGGGTTCCCTTACCCACAATGGCGGCGGCAGCACCCGACAGCTGATGGAAACATGTGGGTGCCGACATCGCTGGACTCCAGGACAGGTAAGTGTCCTATTATTAAAGGTTTTAATATTTTTTTTATTTTTTTGGCGGAACACAGCTTTAACTGACTAAGTGGTTCTCTGCCCCATGAAAAGTTTATTTGCAAGATGTAACAAGAAAAGACTTGGTGTCCCCTTTTTATGCAATGTAGGCTACTACTGTCTTGTTGTAAACCTTACTCAGCCCCCTTGAAGATCCTGAAAGGCTTGCAATGCTAGAGAAGATTTCCTTCCATTCAAGATACTTGGGGAGTCTGTGCTTCACAGCGCTCCAATGGCCTTGCGCTTGTTTCTTCAGGATTGTGGCCCCAGAGACTGGCATCAGAATCATCCTATCTCCTGGGCTGAGAGGCATGCCTCCGAAAAAAGCACAGTGCCGATGTTCAGAATTCCAGTTCTTGTTAAATTAGTATAGGCACAAAGATTTTCTGATCCATAGACAGCCCAGCTCATAGGTTAAAGAAGGCAAATTGAAACGCCCTCATGTGCCACCTGGTCCAAGGTACCACCACTGCCAAAAAGATCTTCAAAAAGATTCCTGGGGCTGTGCCAATTCTGTAAAAGGCAGACACCTGAACTGGAAGTGACATCTGGTCACTGCAAATCTCACACGCCTCTGGTGCTCGGCATTGATCGGTACATGGAAGTATGAGTCGGCCGGTCGACTGATACCAACTGGTCCTCCTGCTGAACTGTCCCTGTGACTGTCTGCATGGACTTAATCTCTTGAACCTCTTGTGTGTGAACACCTTTGATTCCTTCAAATTGTAACAGACCGAAAGGCCTTTAGTACTATAAAAACTGGGGAGAAAGGTCCCGAGATGATTCTATGTTTCCAGCATCAATGGCATGATGGCCTTGTAGCAGTATAAAAATCTTGCAAACATTTTCTCTTCTGAGATCTGTTGAACATAAATTAAATTAATTCAGTGGTCAACTTTGGAAATCTCCCTTGTACTCCCACCTGTCTTCTGGACCCACTGGTCTTTAATGATTGCCGTCCAAACCCTCCAGAAGGAGGCTGCAATCATCAACTTCACTCAGGTCCCCTTACCCCTACTGGAAGAGACTGGTTGGATGCAGGGGAGGGGCAATGTGGTAAATGCCCCCCCGAGAATGCGGGTGAGAAAGGGGGGCGGATCCACGGGCAGCTCTGCAGATGGCTCCACGGGTGAGAGAGTGGGTGGCTCCATGGATGGCTCTGCGGGTGAGAGCGGGCGGCTCTGTTGGCTGTCAGGCGGCTCGGTTGGTGTCAGTGATAGAGCAGGTGAACAGCTGGGTGGTCCGTGGGTGAGCAGATGGCTGGCCAATCAGGGGGCCAGCGGGCGTGGGAGCAGAGAGACGACAATGTCTCTCACCGCCTGACGCCCACCCTGCATCTCTGCAGTGCAGTTCTGTCCTCACTGTGCAGGCAGCCGCGGGAAGCAGAGAGATGACATTGTCTCTCTGCTGCCTGACTGGTTATCTGCTGCCTGACTCTGGGACACAGCAAGAGACCACTTTAGCAGGAAAAGTGACACAGCAAGTGACAATCCGTAATGTGTCGCAGGTGACAATCCGTCACATGGTTAGTGACAATCCGCAACGTGTGGCAGGTGACGTGGCAAGTGACAATCCGCAACGTGTGGCAAGTGACAATCCGCAACGTGTGGCAAGTGACAATCCGCAACGTGTGGCAGGTGATGTGACAATTGACAATCTGCAACGTGTGGCAGACGACGTGGCAAGTGACAATCCGTAACGTGTGGCAGGTGACAATCCGTGACATGGCAAGTGACAATCCGTAACGTGTGACAAATGACAATCCGCAACGTGTGGCAGGTGACGTGGCAAATGACAATCCGCAACGCGTGGCAAGTGACAATCCGCAACGTGTGGCAGGTGACGTGGCAAGTAACAATCCGTAACGTGTGGCAGGTGACATGGCAAGTGACAATCCGTAACGTGTGGCAGGTGACATGGCAGGTGACAATCCATAATGTGTGGCAAGTGACATGGCAAATGACAATCCGCAACATGTGGCAGGTGACGTGGCAAGTGACAATCTGTGACTTGGCAAGTGACAATCCACAACGTGTGGCAGGTGACGTGGCAAATGACAATCCGCAACGTGTAATGCCGCATACACACGACCGTTTTTAATGACGAGAAAAATGAAATTTTTTAAAATGGTCATTAAAAATTATCGTGTGGACTTTCCAGCATTTTTCTCGACGAGAAAAACGCCGAGAATCACAACGAGAAAAATTGGACGATGCTCTAATTTTAACGTCGTTTTTTACATTGTCGTTTTTCTCGTCATGAAAAACGGCCGTGTGTGGGCTTTAACGACGTGAAAAAAAATGCGCATGCTCAGAATCAAGTATGAAACGGGAGCACTCGTTCTGGTAAAACTAGCGTTCGTAATGGAGATTCACATGCACATTCGTCACGCTGTAACGGACTGAAAAGCACGAGGCTGAAAAGCGCAAATCGTCTCTCAACAAACTTTACTAACATGAAGGGTGGCGCCATCCGAATAGAACTTCCCCTCTATAGTGCTTCATACGTGTTGTACGTCACCGCGCTTTACTCGAACATTTTTTTCCACGATAGTGTGTAGGCAAGGCAGGCTTGAGAGGAAACACGAAAAATCACGTAGAGAAAAATGCTGTTTTTTTCAATGACATTAAAAATGGTCGTGTGTACGCGGCATAAGCCATCTGTTTAAGAGCCATCTGCCTTCATCCACTCACTTTAAAGCATCAGCAAGTGAGCTCAGACAGAACTTCCAAAGACAGACAGCAGACACAGTCAGAGTCTGAGACAAAAAAACAGTCAGACCGTCAAACCCACAGAAGTACACAGCATAGCAGGGGAGTCAGGACAGACATCCAGAGACAGACAAGAGACTCAGAATCTGAGGGAAGACCTTTACCTGGCAGGACTGCAGAGAGAGAGGGAGAGAAGCCCTCCCAACTGCAGACCTCCAAGATCATTTACCCCATTGCATGGCGTCTGGCGGTTCTCATCCCATTCTGTCCATCTCCCCGCCCCCTGTGACATTCTGCCCATCTCCCCACCCCCTGTGATATTCTGCCCATCTCCCCGCTCCCTGTGACATTCTGACCATCTCCCCACCCCCCTGTGACATTCTGACTATCTCCCCGCCCCCCTGTGACATTCTGCCCATCTCCCCGCCCCCCTGTGACATTCTGCCCATCTCCCCGCCCCCCTGTGACATTCTGACCATCTCCCCACCCCCCTGTGACATTCTGACCATCTCCCCGCCCCCTGTGACATTCTACCCATCTCCCCGCCCCCTGTGACATTCTACCCATCTCCCCGCCCCCTGTGGCACCATTCACAACCACTCTCAGACTGACAATAAATCCAGGAGAGCAGTGTAGTGCGCTGTATATAAAGACAGAAAAAAAAACCCAAAGGGAGAGGCGATGATGACATTGCAGAGCTCTTAAAATACCACAGCAAACAAATTACTTACCAACTGCAATCAACAGGTGGCCTGGAACAGACCAAAAAAAGAAGAACATCCTAGTTTTATTCAGCTAGGTACATGTGGTCATGTGGGGCTCCGGAGGAGGTGTTACCACGTTATGTGCTGACGTGAGGTGGGCCAGGTAAGAATGATACAGACTCCTCTCTCTATATACAGTATAAATCATCCATTATCTATATGGAGACTACACAATATACAGACTTCTGATCTATGGTATCAGTGGGGGGATGTTATACACAGAGATATATAGAATGATACAGACTCTCCCCTCTATATACAGTATACATCATCCATTTATACATTATCTATATGGAGACTACACAATATACAGACTTCTGATCTATGGTATCAGTGGGGGGATGTTATACACAGAGATATATAGAATGATACAGACTCCCCTCTCTATATACAATATACATCATTCATTTATACATTATCTATATGGATATAGACTTTGGTTAGAGCAGTCAGAAGAATGATTGGTGGGGTCTCACCTTGTTAGATCTGCCCATACATCCTCCAATCAGATTGTTTGTACTTCCCGACAATGAAAAGACCTGAAGATAGTTCTAGAAAGGTGAAGAGTCCAATCACAGGAGATTCTGGAAGATGAAACCGGGAAACACGGCACCAAGAGAGTCCAATCACAGAAGATTCTGGAACTACGGCACCAAGAGATTCCAATCACAGAAGATTCTGGAAGATGAAACCCGGAAACATGGCACAAAGAGAGTCCAATCACAGAAGATTCTGGAACCACGGCACCGAGAGAGTCCAATCACAGAAGATTCTGGAACCACGGCACCAAGCGAGTCCAATCACAGAAGATTCTGGAAGATGAAACCCGGAACCACGGCACTGAGAGAGTCCAATCACAGAAGATTCTGGAACCACGGCACCAAGCGAGTCCAATCACAGAAGATTCTGGAAGATGAAACCCGGAACCACGGCACCAAGGGAGTCCAATCACAGAAGATTCTTGAAGATGAAACCCGGAACCACAGCACCAAGAGAGTCCAATCACAGAAGATTCTTGAAGATGAAACCCAGAACCACAGCACTAAGATAGTCCAATCACAGAAGATTCTGGAACCACGGCACCAAGAGAATCCAACTTCTTACCACATAGAATGCAGATGTTCGTCAGCTTCCTTACCGTCTCGTAGTGTGTGCTAATCTAAACTTTACTGCCAAAGGAAAGAGGAGGAGTGGAGAGTATGGGGGAGGGGATTTCCTACCATCAGTTTTGCTTACAGTCACTTCTTACACAACTCTTCATTGAGTGTAACCAACTTCCTCTCTGTATACAGAGATTAGAACACGTCTGAACGTTCCCTATGTCTGTATGTATTTGGAGTTAATTTTGTTACAATATGATCACAGGATTTCTGAGGGGTCTCTATATGTTGGTATTCAGAAGAATCAACAGAAGATATCGAAAAAAAAACATTTAATTTACAATTCCAATAATTCCTCATTATATAAGAATAAAAAGACTCTCCATCAGAAACATTCCTCACACATTGATGTGATGATCCATTGCCTCCATGTATACGTCCTCCATACACAGACATTGATGTGATCATCCATTGTCTCCATGTATACGTCCTCCATACACAGACATTGATGTGATCATCCATTGTCTCCATGTATACGTCCTCCATACACAGACATTGATGTGATGATCCATTGTCTCCATGTATACGTCCTCCATACACAGACATTGATGTGATGATCCATTGTCTCCATGTATACGTCCTCCATACACAGACATTGATGTGATGAACCATTGCCTCCATGTATACGTCCTCCATACACAGACATTGATGTGATCATCCATTGTCTCCATGTATACGTCCTCCATACACAGACATTGATGTGATGATCCATTGCCTCCATGTATACGTCCTCCATACACAGACATTGATGTGATGATCCATTGTCTCCATGTATAAGTCCTCTATACACAGACATTGATGTGATGAACCATTGTCTCCATGTATACGTCCTCCATACACAGACATTGATGTGATAATCCATTGTCTCCATGTATACGTCCTCCATACACAGACATTGATGTGATGATCCATTGTCTCCATGTATACATCCTCCATACACAGACATTGATGTGATGAACCATTGTCTCCATGTATACGTCCTCCATACACAGACATTGATGTGATGAACCATTGTCTCCATGTATACGTCCTCCATACACAGACATTGATGTGATGATCCATTGTCTCCATGTATACGTCCTCCATACACAGACATTGATGTGATGATCCATTGTCTCCATGTATACGTCCTCCATACACAGACATTGATGTGATGATCCATTGTCTCCATGTATACGTCCTCCATACACAGACATTGATGTGATGATCCATTGCCTCCATGTATACGTCCTCCATACACAGACATTGATGTGATGATCCATTGTCTCCATGTATACATCCTCCATACACAGACATTGATGTGATGAACCATTGCCTCCATGTATACGTCCTCCATACACAGACATTGATGTGATGATCCATTGTCTCCATGTATACGTCCTCCATACACAGACATTGATGTGATGAACCATTGTCTCCATGTATACGTCCTCCATACACAGACATTGATGTGATGATCCATTGTCTCCATGTATACATCCTCCATACACAGACATTGATGTGATGAACCATTGTCTCCATGTATACGTCCTCCATACACAGACATTGATGTGATTCTCCATTGTCTCCATGTATACGTCCTCCATACACAGACATTGATGTGATGATCCATTGTCTCCATGTATACGTCCTCCATACACAGACATTGATGTGATGAACCATTGTCTCCATGTATACGTCCTCCATACACAGACATTGATGTGATGATCCATTGTCTCCATGTATACATCCTCCATACACAGACATTGATGTGATGAACCATTGTCTCCATGTATACGTCCTCCATACACAGACATTGATGTGATTCTCCATTGTCTCCATGTATACGTCCTCCATACACAGACATTGATGTGATGATCCATTGTCTCCATGTATACGTCCTCCATACACAGACATTGATGTGATAATCCATTGTCTCCATGTATACGTCCTCCATACACAGACATTGACGTGATGATCCATTGTCTCCATGTATACGTCCTCCATACACAGACATTGATGTGATGAACCATTGTCTCCATGTATACATCCTCCATACACAGACATTGATGTGATGAACCATTGTCTCCCATGTATACGTCCTCCATATACAGACATTGATGTGATTCTCCATTGTCTCCATGTATACGTCCTCCATATACAGACATTGATGTGATTCTCCATTGTCTCCATGTATACGTCCTCCATACACAGACATTGATGTGATGAACCATTGTCTCCATGTATACGTCCTCCATACACAGACATTGACGTGATGATCCATTGTCTCCATGTATACGTCCTCCATACACAGACATTGATGTGATGAACCATTGTCTCCATGTATACATCCTCCATACACAGACATTGATGTGATGAACCATTGTCTCCCATGTATACGTCCTCCATATACAGACATTGATGTGATTCTCCATTGTCTCCATGTATACGTCCTCCATATACAGACATTGATGTGATTCTCCATTGTCTCCATGTATACGTCCTCCATACACAGACATTGATGTTATTCTCCATTGTCTCCATGTATACGTCCTCCATACACAGACATTGATGTGATGATCCATTGTCTCCATGTATACGTCCTCCATACACAGACATTGATGTGATGATCCATTGTCTCTATGTATACGTCCTCCATACACAGACATTGATGTGATGATCCATTGTCTCTATGTATACGTCCTCCATACACAGACATTGATGTGATGATCCATTGTCTCCATGTATACGTCCTTCATACACAGACATTGATGTGATTCTCCATTGTCTCCATGTATACGTCCTCCATACACAGACATTGATGTGATTCTCCATTGTCTCCATGTATACGTCCTCCATACACAGACATTGATGTGATGATCCATTGTCTCTATGTATACGTCCTCCATACACAGACATTGATGTGATGATCCATTGTCTCTATGTATACGTCCTCCATACACAGACATTGATGTGATGATCCATTGTCTCCATGTATACGTCCTTCATACACAGACATTGATGTGATTCTCCATTGTCTCCATGTATACGTCCTCCATACACAGACATTGATGTGATTCTCCATTGTCTCCATGTATACGTCCTCCATACACAGACATTGATGTGATGATCCATTGTCTCCATGTATACATCCTCCATACACAGACATTGATGTGATGATCCATTGTCTCTATTTATACGTCCTCCATACACAGACATTGATGTGATTCTCCATTGTCTCCATGTATATGTCCTCCATACACAGACATTGATGTGATGAACCATTGTCTCCATGTATACGTCCTCCATACACAGACATTGATGTGATGATCCATTGTCTCCATGTATACATCCTCCATACACAGACATTGATGTGATGATCCATTGTCTCTATTTATACGTCCTCCATACACAGACATTGATGTGATTCTCCATTGTCTCCATGTATATGTCCTCCATACACAGACATTGATGTGATGATCCATTAACTCCATGTATACATCCTCCATAAACAGACATTGATGTGATGAACCATTGTCTCCATGTATACGTCCTCCATACACAGACATTGATGTGATGATCCATTGTCTCCATGTATATGTCCTCCATACACATGACATGTTAAGGACCAATCTTTCGCACTGCCTTACCCTCTACATCTCTGCCCCCACCCCACATACCCATCTTACCAATAACGACTGACAAGGTTGTGGAGTAAAATTGGCCTTGCGGCCTATTTATTTAACAAATTCTTATATATAAAAATAAATAACCATTTAAATAACATTTAACATTGTTCAATACCTTGGTGGTCTTAGAGACCACAACTCCAACTTGGACACTGGGACCAAACTATATCCCCTAGGCCTCCAGTCGCAAGACACCGACTTGGAGGCGGTACACATGTCCGCAGTGCCCTAACATTTTCCCCCTTCCTGATTAACCCTTGTTGACCGGAAGGTACCCAATAAACCCCATACCACCTATGGGTACCACCTTTTTTCCAGAACTTCCACTTTTACCTCCTTTTCCAGCAACCAAACACCGCCACCACCATACTGACTTTCCCTACTACACACGCCCCCTTTTTACCACCTGGGGAGGGTGGGTGGGAAGCTTCTTCCTCGTGTGTCCTAGAGGAATGCTGAAATCGTCACTTCCTCCCCACACTAAACTTCTGCTGACCTTCCTCCCGGCCCCTAGACCACTCCCCTTTCCTTAAAGCAACACAGCCTAACTAAGCTGCTGCCTGTCCCACTTGTCATGCCGTCCCTGCGCTCATTCTTTTGCTGTCTCTGCTCCGGGACTCTCTTGACATGTTAAGGACCAATCTTTCGCACTGCCTTACCCTCTACATTTCTGCCCCCACCCCACATACCCATCTTACCAATAACGACTTACAAGGTTGTGGAGTAAAATTGGCCTTGCGGCCTATTTAACAAATTCTTATATATAAAAATAAATAACCATTTAAATAACATTTAACATTTTTCAATACCCTGGTGGTCTTAGAGACCACAACTCCAACTTGGACACTGGGTCCAAACTATATCGCCTAGGCCTCCAGTCGCAAGACACCGACTCGGAGGCGGTACACATGTCCGCAGTGCCCTAACATTTTCCCCCTTCCTGGTTAACCCTTGTTGACCGGAAGGTACCCAATAAACCCCATACCACCTATGGGTACCATCTTTTTTCCAGAACTTCCACTTTTACCTCCTTTTCCAGCAACCAAACACCGCCACAGCTTGCAAGGGGTAAAGCCTTACCCTTGCGCGCAACCTCCACACCCTCAGGGCTCGCTGAATTCTCTCCTGCAACCCCAGGGCCAAAAGATCAAGGCCAATGGAATTCAAGTGGACACCGTCACCCCTTAGGTACCGCCAAGTGTCCACCTCCAATTCTCGGTGGCGCACCACAAGGCCGCCATTCCGTACAAAGAATCTCCCCACTTCGTTATTAACTTTTACCCGTGCCTTGTTGACTTTTTCCACCGACCAGGCCCAACGCCATGCCGTTCTGCCCACCATATCCGACCAAATGACAATCATTCCCGGGTAAGCAGTGCGCAACCTTAAAACATCATATTTAACATCCCGGATGAGCTGGTGCATGGACCTGGCCCCCATGTCATTCCCCCCCGCATGCAGCACCAGGATATCCGGCGCCCTATCACGGCATGCAAACCTCTGTATTTCCGGCATAACCCCACTCCAGACCATGCCCGGCACCCCAATCCATCGGACCTGGGCTTCTCGTAGAGGAATCCCCAACTGCCTTCCATTGGGCCGAACATCGGCCCGTCTTGCCCCCCAGAACACGTACGAGTGACCCAGAATCCAAACCAATATGGGCTCACCATCTGAAAAACATTGAAAATAACACAAACCATTTTTTTGATACATCCGCCATTTTACCACACAGCCCAAACATAGCCCCCAACCAGTATCCCTTACTCATGCATCAGATGTGGGCGAATATAAAGCCTAAACCTGTCAGACTCCCACCGCCCAATCCGCTTTACTGCGTCTGCCATCAGGTCCGCCCTTGCCGCCTCCGTGGCTGCCCCAATACGAAAGGAATGCGAGGCATAACCCTTCGGATCATACCCCGCCGCCAACAAACATTTTTTGAACACTGCTATAAATTGAAACCTAGACTGTGCCGGCCCATCCTCATGCATCAGAAAAGAACCCCCAAGTCCCGGACGCATGGAACAAAAGGATTCCACCGCCCGTATAGGACAGATTGACGCATCAGGAATGCGAAACAGGATTCGCATCCCCTTTCCACCTCGTTTTGCACTTACTCACCCAAATCCCCACCGAGTCTTCTGAACACTCCACGTCTTGAACCAACAAACCCCCTTGCGCCTGTCTGGAAGAACTGACCAGCTCTCCCACCCTCAGGGCCCCAAAAAAAGCGAGCGCGAATGCTGCCCGAAACAAGCGACACTCATATTTCGAACTGCACACAGCGTGCAAATGCAGGAACAAGTTCTACAACATCACAAACGAAACCGGCCGGCGGCTGTCCGCCGCCTTCCGGCCCTTCCTGTACCCCTTCACCGTCTGTCTCACCCAAAATTCTTTTGTGTAGTCCCTGCAACCATACCATTTGAAAAGGAAAGCCAAACCCGCTAGTGCCCGATCCACCGCGGACACGGAAACGCCTCGCTCCATCTTCAAAGTAAGAAAATAAAGCAGGGCCACACCCGCGTCAAGCCCCACCGGGGAAACTCCAAGCCCTTGCACAAATGACCGCCATTCCTGCCAAACCTTAGCATAGGCATTCCATGTGCCCCCACTCACCGACCGTTTTATCCACCGGACCGCGCTGCCAAGGCTATGTTCCACATCCAGCTGGGACAGGTAACCCCGCGTTACTCCGCTGCTGGTGCCAACTCCCGGAACCTGTCCCACTG